>CM052451.1:20353992-20369586 GCA_028533085.1 Varecia variegata
AAGTCAGAAGGCTGGGTATATTTCCTTAGAAATGTGAAGTTTTGTGAAATAATTGAGATTTAAACTGGAGTATTTTATGTCTCTTTTCAAAGAAATACAATTAAGAAGGAAAAAAAAAAAAAAACCCTTACCCTATAAGCTAAAACCACAATATCACTTTTTAAAAAAATTCTACTATTTTTCTGAAATATAATCTGAAGAACAAATGAGTTAAAGATACTAACCTGAAATCCAGGCCTTCACCTCCTGTCTTTCAGTAGGATTTCAGAGGAGTTGAGTCCATGCTGGAAAATCTCTGCTGGGTGTGAGGCAGCTTCCAGCACTCCTGAGTAAGGGGCACTGAAGGAGGCTTCCTGTTCACGCTGACTTTTATACAGTTCCATGGTGGGCAATTGTAGGTGTGACCTAACCTAATAAGCTTAATCCAATTATATCCCACCTAATTGTCCCTGGAAACAATTCACTCTACTTTGTTGTTTACCGTGTTGGAAGTATTTTTTAAAAATATAGGTACCCCTACATGGTGTTAAGAATATATATTTTTGTAAGAATAAATAAATATTTGTACATCTATCTGTTTCAGTTTGCACCTTGCATTTTTTACTGTGCTAACATATATATAACAGGAAATACACCATTTTAATTATATTTAAGTGTATGGTTTTGTGACATCAAGCACATTCACAATGATATTCCACCATCACCATTATCCATCTGTCCAGAACTTCTCATTTCCCCACCTGAAACTGTGCAGCCTTTCAACAGGAACTCCACATTTTTATCCCCAGAATCCCTAGCAAACCACAATTTTTCTTCCTATGGATGTGACTGCTCTAGAAAACTCATGTGACATGAATTATAAATTATTTGTCCTTTATAGCCTGGCTTAGTTTTCATCTTGCTTTGTGACTCGAATAATCACTCCTAAAAAGTCTCTGGATGGCCATACAGACCCACATGTATCTCGTTCAGTTTCATGGTCGTCTACTGCCTATTTGTGTAGAAGCAATGGGCATTCTGTTTGAACCCCTCTCGTTTAGGTTGACACTTGTGTTATTTCCAAATATCCTCCTTAACAGTGTGTCAATAAACACTTTCATTTATTTTTAAGCCTAAAGGATATTATATCACACAAACACACACAAGCACACCCCATATTTTGTTTATAGATTCAACCACTGATGGATATTTGAGTTGTTTCCACCTTTCTCTTTTGTGAATATTGCTAGTATGTACAATTGTTTACAAATATGTTTCATCCCTGCTTTTAATATTTTATTTACATACATAAAAGTGGAGTTTCTGAATCCTGTAGTAATTATAGGTTTATGTTTTTACTGAGTGGCCATACTGTTTTACACAAGGGTCGCACCATTTTCTCATTTCTAGTAATAATACTTAAGAGTTCTATTTCCCTACATCCTTAACAATACTTCTTATTTTCTCACTGGTTGATTGGTTTGTTTGATTTACATAATCTTGGCCTTCCTGATGGAGTGGGTAGGAGTACCTAATGGAGCAGTATCTCCTCCTAGTTTGATTTGTATTTCATGAACACATAATGATGTTGAGCAGCTCCTCCCAGATTTATTGGCCATTGTGTATCTTCTTTGGAGAGATGTCTATTTAAACAGTTTCCTCACTTTAGTTTGCATTTTTTCTTTTTTTTTTTCATTTTTACAAATAATTTATTTAATTCTCAGGTATTAATTTGAGATGCCTGAATTCATAATGGAATTTTTTTAAGGAGGAGAAATCTACTACACGCAAAAAATACAGACTCAAACCTTCTTTATGGTTGTAAAGAACTGTCTTGAAAGGGGTGTGTGGGCCAAAGCCCCAGGCGCCCATTTCCCAGGCTACACCATGTTGGTTTTGTCACCTCCTCCTAATCGTTCTAGAGACAAGATCTCACTTTGTCATCCAGGGTTGAGTGCAGAGGTGAGTTCATAGCTCACTGCAGCCTCAAACTCCTGGGCTCAAGGGATCCTCCTGCCTTAGCCTCCTGAGTAGCTGGGACTACAGGACTGCCTCACCATGCCGGGCTAGTTTTACTAATAACATTTTTAGTAGAGATGGGGTCTCACTCTTGCTCAGGCTGGTCTACATCTCCTGAGCTCAAGCGATCCACCGGCCTCGGCTCCCAGAGTCTGGCATTACAGGCCAGATCCACCTTGCCCTGCCTTTCTTCTAAATCATTTATACTTTATTTTCTACATTTACTCATTCATCGATTTTGATTTAAATTGTGATATTGTTTTAGGTAATGATCGAAATTTATGTTGTTTTGTGGATATCTAAGTTTCACAGCAGCATTTTTTGAAAACACTATCCTTTCCACATTGAAAGGTTTTGATACATTTGTACCAATCATCCATATCCATTGATCATAGAAGGAGGGGTTATTTCTGGGCCATCTGTTCTATTCCCTTGGTCTCTATGTCTGACCCTCCACCAGTGCCATTATGCTTTAGTAACCTTAGCTTTGTAGGAAGAATTAAAATCAGGAAGTGTGAGTCCACTTCTTATTTAATATCTAATGTTCCTCCATTATTGTTTTGAAAGAGCTAAAACAAATATATGCCTGGCACCCCACCCCTGTTCCTCTCTCAGGATATTTATGCATAATCCTGATAGTTCAATTTGCTCCAGGTGTTCTCTAAATAGTAATGGGGATGGTGCTGATTGGATTATCTGGGGAATTCCAGAGAACACGCCCTGAGGCCTCCTAATCCAGTTAAGTGCTTGGACTTGATTGGTGCATCTTGTACCTAGTGAGTGGGTGTGGGGAGTCGGATGAGCCATTAAAAGGCTGCTGTGGAGACAAACCTGCCATTTGAAGACGGTCTCAGAAGAGGAAGCGTCCTTCTTCGAGTTGAGATCCCAGCCGGGAAGCCTTGGAATCATTACTCCTGGAGACATGGAGGCTGCTTCACTCCACAGGGCAGGTGAGTCTCCTTTCAATGTCTTTCCGAAACTCAAACCTTCTCAGCCAAATTCACCTGATGTTAAAGACAACCCCAGTCTAATGAGAACTCATGATTGTTATCCCCAACAGATCCCGACCTGTATTCTAAAGAGGCTCCTGTGACAAAGCAAGTGGCTCCCAGGGACAAACTTCTGCTGATGTGGAAGAGACCTTATGAGGTTGGTGCTGGGCTCTGGAATGTGGGAAACACCTGCTACATGAATGCTGCCCTGCAGTGTCTGACGTACACACCACCCCTTGCCAACTATATGCTGTCCCAGGAGCATTCTCTAACATGTCATCGTCAGAAATGCTGCATGCTGTGCACTATGCAAGATCATGTTACAAGGGTGCTGCAGCATCCTGGAAATGTTGTCAAGCCCTCGCATGCACTGGCTGCTGGCTTCCATAGATACAACCAGGAAGATGCCCATGAATTTCTGATGTTCACTGTGGATGCCATGAAGAAAGCTTGTCTGTCTGGGCACAAGCCCTTAGATGGTCACTCTGAGGACACAACCCTAATCCATCAAATATTTGGAGGGTACTGGAGGTCTCAAATCAAGTGTCTCCACTGCCATGGCATTTCAGACACCATTGACCCTTATCTGGACATTGCCCTGGATATCAAGGCAGCTCAGAGTGTGAACCAAGCTCTGGACCAGTTGGTGAAGACCGAACACCTGGATGGAGAGAATGCCTATCATTGCGGTAGTTGTCTAAAGAAGGCACCCGCCTCTAAGTCCTTGAATTTGCACACTGCCTCCAAGGTCCTGATCCTTGTATTGAAAAGGTTCTCAGATATCACAGGCAACAAAATTGCAAAGGAAGTGCAATATCCCGAGTGTCTTGACATGCAACCATACATGTCTCAGCAGAAGAGAGGACCACTTATTTACCTCCTCTATGCTGTGCTGGTCCATGCTGGGAGGAGCTGTCAAAGTGGACATTACTTCTGCTATGTCAAAGCTGGGAATGGCCAGTGGTACAAAATGGATGATGCTAAAGTAACCGCCTGTGACATATCTTCTGTCCTGAGTCAACATGCCTACCTCCTCTTTTACATCCAGAAGAGTGAATTGGAAAGGGACCGTGGGCCTGTGTCAATAGAGGAGAAACCAAGAGCCCTTGGGGCTGAAGACACAGATATTGGAGCAAAATTGGAGGAAAAGAATCACTTTGAGCAGGACACCTATCTGCGGCACAAACCAGCCAGGAACATGACAGACCAGGTGTCCCTGAGCACTGGTAAAGTCCCCTGTCTGGGAAGGAGGGCCAGAGATAGCAAGAGGGAGGGCACGAGTTTTCTGGTTGTGTTGATCATACTGATGTCGTGGTTGATGTGGGTGGTGTACAAGAGGAGACTGCAGGGGTTTGTGCACGTCCCCTGCCCTTGGTCAGACTTTGGATTTTGATGCAGACAGTATTTGGATACGTAGCCTTTTGGGGGTTGGAGAGAATCTGTGTAATCGGGGATGAGAGGCCCTTTGCCTTAGTGATGGAAGTTTTTATGGAGATGCAAACCCTGCCTTGGGAACAAGTCCTTCCTGGGGTTTTGGCTACATATTATTCATATCTTCAAAAGTTGTCCTGACTGCCACCTTGATCATTAGACATGATCTGCCAGTTTTCCTTGAGAGGCAAAACTGGAGGGAACTGACAGAATCTTTCCCTTATCCGAGGGTGAGGCTCTGCCCTGGGTCCCTGCCCCACCTCATCAGTCAGTGACCCAGATCTGCCTCCTCCCCACCCCCTTCCGTGTGAAGACTCAGCTAACAATTCAATTCTAGACTGTGGGGTTAAGTTTTCCTTTGCTTATTCTTCTAATGTCATTTTTCGTGTGTTTCCTAAGTTGTACAACTGTATGTGTGCCAGCAACGTACTAGAGGAGGCATGTGGAAGTGATTTTGTCAGATGCCTCCTAAAGGTATAATCACATATGGGAGAAAATCTGATAAAGTCTGATAAATATTCCCAGACTTCCCAGGAAAACACAATCCTCTGAAACTTTCTTGAAAACATGTTCATCTCTATTCTGTAAAACCCTGAATAAAAGTGCTTGTTTCAACTTATTTAACAGGACACGATATGAAAAACTGTCATAATCTTTGATCTAATGGAGAAAATTTATGAAGTTGTTATTCAAAATTATTTTCTCTTCACAAATTTGAGATGCTTTTCCCATTAAAATGACCATTGGTATTTCTTTGCCTGTTTTATGTGACTGTTACCGAAAATTTGACACTTGTTCCCAAGGCCACATCAGAAGAACGTGGACAGTGGTTTTAGGAGAAGGAAAGAGGAGATTATTCATTTGCCAGCACATGAGGAGACTGGGAGACTCCTGTCTCAAAGTCCCAGCGTCCCTCTTCTGAGCAGAAGTACAGAGCTTTATTTACTTATTTATATATTTTTTGAGACAGAGTCTCGCTTTGTTGCCCGGGCTAGAGTGAGTGCCGTGGTGTCAGCCTAGCTCACAGCAACCTCAAACTCCTGGGCTCAAGCGATCCTCCTGCTTCAGCCTCCCGAGTACCTGGGACTACAGGCATGCGCCACCATGCCCGGCTAAATTGTTTTGTATATATTTTAGTTGTCCAGCTAATTTCTTTCTATTTTTAGTAGAGACGGGGTCTCGCTCTTGCTCAGGCTGGTCTCGAACTCCTGACCTTGAGCGATCCACCCGCCTCGGCCTCCCAGAGTGCTAGGATTACAGGAGTGAGCCGCCGCGCCCGGCCTTAAGGGTTCTGTTCAATCCCATCTTCAGCTAAGACAGTCTCATGACCTCCGCCGGATTAATCCCATCTTCACCCAAGGTGGTCTCATGACCTCCACCCAGACAGTCCCCTAGAGCCATCATTTCCTATAGCACGACAAAAAAAACACATTCCCCTTCCCCTCCAGACCACTGGCCTGAGGCAGGGATGCAGGGCGATGTTTTAAAGGGACATAACACGTTTTTGCCCATCTGCAAGCCCTTCTGTTATCTGACCCATACGATTTTATGTGGTGAGTTTCCTCTTTCATTGATGTAGAGGAAACCCGAATTGATGTTCTATTTAGGTGTCTTTGACAGCAGTATCCTCCCAGGTCAATCACTCTCCACATAAACTAGATAAAATCTCTCCTTGACCCTGTTCTCACCTGTAAAGACAGTGCCATAATGTCCATCTGTCCTGCAGTGTCTCCCACGAGAAGAACTGAGCTGAGGTCCTCTTCAAGCTCCTGGACAAAATAAGAAACTGCAAGTGTCAACCCCTGACGCCCCTGTCCACATCCCTGCACTCTCCCCAGGACGCTGACCTCCTGTGAATATGACAGCAATGGACCTCATGGCTGTTCCCTTGAAGTTCCTTAGGTGGCCTTCAACCCCCAGATGATCCAGGATCCCAAAGTCAGCCTCAAGTAAGATATCTGCCCAAATCCACACCCAGTTTTGTCAGAATCCCTAAATAAATTCAGACTCAGCCCTTTCTCACCCTGCAATAAATACACTCAGAGTGCTGAACTTGGGTCATCAGACCCTCAGTCTCCACTTAGTATAAATACACGTGGACTCAAAGAGGCACCCCAAGAGAACAAGACGAAGCTTACTCAGAAAGCTGGCACTCACCTGCAGCCTCCACAGCGCAGAGCGCTCCTGAATCCTGTCCAGAGCCCCGTCTCCCGTCACCCAGCCCTGCTCCAGGCCAGCCCCTCAGGATGGCCTTCAGGAGACTGGACAATGGACAGTGGAGCTCCAGGCTCCTGCCGGCTCCCTCTTCCCTCCCCGCTGAGAAGCCAGGCCCTCCTGCTCAGAGCCCTCAAGTCCCAGAGAAGTCTGAGGGTCACTGTGCCCAGGTCCCACTGAGCGTCCTGTATGAGGACCTTCGGGTTTCCTCCTCCTCTGAGGACAGTGACTGGGAGTGAGACACCAGGTGGAGGAAGACTCGTCCTCCAGCCTCATGGCCTGGGAGGGGACTGTTGTGCTGAGGATGGGACTGTGGAAGGAGCAGCCTCTGTCTAGGGAATTGCTTGTACCGATGGCGGGGCCCCAGGTCATGCAGGACACAGACAGACATTTCCTGATGGAATTGAGTAAACTCAAATAGTATGTAAAATGAAACTCATCAGACTAGCATTTAAATTATTTTAGTTAAGTTATATTGATAATAAACTGAATAAAGACATGGGGGAATGTATTAACCAGGGATATAAATTGGAAGGTGTGCAATCAGTCTGTATTTGATGTGTCAGTGACTGAAATTTAGAAAACTGTCCATAGAGAACTCACCTCTGGGACTTGCATTTTTTAAACTGTTTCCTGTCCTGAAAGAAGAGTCTTCATCTGTGGACATGTGTCACTGAAAACAGTTATGGGGGATATTCTCTTGCTGTGGTATATTCATTATTAAAGTTTATTGTACAGCATCTTTTTATAATCTGTTTCAGTGTTAATAAAAGTCATTGTAATATGGCATATCCAACAGGTGCTTTGCTTGTCAAACATCTCAGTCAATTTCTTGTTAGTTGTAATCATCAAACTCCATTTACCTGAGAGTATCCAGAACCTTGAAGGTCCTAGATCTTTGTTCAAATACAGAACCCAGAGATAAAAGCCAGCCCCAGTGCATCCAAACGTGCATCTGAGCAAAGTCTCTGAGTGAAGTTCATGTATATTTGAGTATGATAAACACTGCACACAGGTCTCAATTTGGGCCCAGCTCTGTCCAAACCCTTGCTAAGTGTCCAGCCGGGCCAACCCCCAGGACTGCAGGTGCTAACATTGGCTCCCAGTCTGGACTTGGGAGGAGGAGCCCAAGAAAAGCCCTTGCAAACCTTTGGAAGGAGTTTGGTGACATTTTGCAGGAAACTGGAGCCAAGTAGGTATCAGAAAGTGGGGGTTGGATCATTTCTGCCACAGTGGGTCCTTCTAAAGCCAGGACCAGGTCAGGGGCCATTCTTGACTTATGAATGTCCAAGAGTGCTTTGAACTGTTTCAATTCTTCTAAACCGTTCTTCTTATTGATAAGGAAAATCCTCATTTTTCACTTCCTGGTTTTTCATTTTTATATGAATTTTTCCCTTCCTGATCCAGATACTGATAGTTACACCCCAGATCCACCCTGCACCAGGACACACACCCAACACTCCTCATGCTATCCTTGTAGTCAAGGTGGATCATAACTTCTGGTTAAATGCATATGTAGTGTTTCCATTACGAAGATCCTTTAATCTAAATCACATTGAGGTCTCAACTCACAAGGTACCTTGTGGAAGAGCCTTTCCCTTTCACTTCAAAATACAGTGATGCCCCCACCCCCACCCACGGTGCCGAGTCCCTATTTCCTCTGTCACGTGAAATTACCGTGTGCGTGGCCCTCTCCCTACATGACAGCTAGAAACTTCTTTGTCCCGCTCAAATCTATGTCCCCAGTTTTGCCAAGAAATTTGTGATATACACAATTGTTAGCCCATGAGCACAAGAAGAATAAATAAAAGAATCAAAAACAAAGCAAAGGCAACAGTGAATGGGCACACAATCTCTCCAAAGGCAGAGGGGAGTGTGTCAGTTGGAAGCAACACAGAGCAGTCACAGACTCCAATCACAGTCCGAATGTTTTTAAAAATTTTTATTTTTAATTTTTATGGGTATATAAGTCAGAAGCATTCATAGGGTACATGTGATGTTTTCATACAGGCATACAACGTGAATTAATCAAATGCGGTATCCATCACCCCATTAGCTGTTACTACCCGTGTTACGGACCAAGCAGTACAAGGACGGGGTGGAGGGGCAGTGCTGACCGTGGGAATGAGCCGCCGAGTGCTGGGAGCAGCCTCTCACACAGGGCTGTCAGGGTGTCTGTGGAGTGTGGTGGGACCCATGTGTTTGGGTCAGGAAGGGAAATTCTAGGGGACACTGTGTGCCAAGTGCGACAGGAACATGTTATCTTAAATCCCTGCCGTTCCCCCTCCCTACAGCGTGTGGGGCCCTCTGACGCCCAGAACAAGGGATGATGGCAGGTCACAGCCGGGGAGAAGCAAGATGTCACTGGCACAGCTCTCCCTTCACATCCTGGGGGCACACTGACAGGGACTCGGTCAATCCCTGACCCAGCAAAGCAGGGTGGCTCTCGGGTCCATCACTTTGGGAACAGACATCGCCGTGCTCTGCTGGGTGGCCTAAAGAGAACCCTGTGGCACATCGGGGGCCCTGGACTTGGCGAAGGGGGCAGAGGTCGGAGGGCAGAGCTGGGCACAGGCTCCAGACCACGGAGGGTGAAGCTGCCGTCGGTTGGCCGAGGGAGTCTCATGGGACTAGGAGTGGGTGGGAGGGGGAAGCGCGGGGGGCCAGACACCAGGAAGCGTGGAACATAGAACGGGGTCATCAGGAGAGAAGGGCTGATCCCAGCGACCTGGTCTCCAGGGGGCCTCACAAAGGGCTGGAGGTCGGGGGGAGCAGCCTCCTCTTCTACCTGCAGGACAAGCATCTCCTCTGCTCCCATGGCCAGGGCGTCTCCATCTTGAATGTGAAACTCCCAGGTGACATCAGCCGGGCAGGGTAAGATGCAGTTGGTCTCCACGAGTAACTGCCGACCTTCTAGTGACCTGAGGACATGCTCAGGGACCACCACCAGGACCACATTGCCAAGGGTCACCTGAAGGGCTCTCTGCGGGGCCAGGATGACGACTTCTTCTCCCAGGCTCAGCTGCAGCCCTGCCCCTGGTTCCAGGACCACCATGAGCGCCTCTGAGCTGGAATCACAGTGCTCCTGTGGAGAGACGGCCCTGAGTGCTCTCACTTCAGAAGAGGCTACAGACGGTGCTGATGGGGAGGGACCCACCAGCAACTCCACCCTCTACCACTTTAAAACACTGATTCCCTCCCACCGTTTGCTCTCATGCTGACTTTCCCTAAATGCACACCCCCTGCAGGCCCCCTCGACCCTGGATTTAGGCAGCAATGTCCAATCTTTGCCATCCAGGAAAGAGGAGCTCACCTGGGCTGGTTCCAGGGGCTGGCATGGATCCAATCGAGGAGCTCCTTCAACTGCGGGTGATTCTGCACCTGTGGGGACAGCAGAGGGAGGGAGAAGGCTGTGGATCTGCAGGGTGTGGGGCTAAGGGTGGGACCTGCAGGAGAGGCCACCCACAGAGCATCTGCCCACGAGGACCTAGGATGCCTTTCCCCTCACCCTGGAGGAAGCGCCCTCTCCTGTCATGACTTTGCGAATGTGACTGTGGGTTCTGGGCAGTGGGAACTTCAGGAAAAGCAGGGAAAATGTCTTACCTGTCCTGGGACGCTGCTCCAGTTGCTGCCGTTTGGGTGGATTCAGTCGTGCAGGAGTCGAGCTGCAGGACAGAGAGGGACCAGTCAGGCTTCCACACAGTGACAGAGTCACTTCTCACAGCCCACAGCTGCATCTGTCATCCAGCCCACATTCTCACGGGGGCCCTCGGCCACATGCACTTCCACTGAACTCCAAATACACACTGCACTCGACATGCCCTAAGGCCCACCTCCCACCCTCGCCCCTTCTGAAGGGTCTTCCCTGAGTCGGGGTGGCATGTGATAAAGGGTGATGACCACAGGAAGCAGTTTGCTGCCTCAGGAGCTCACCCACATGAGAGGGGGGACATGTCATTCGGTCTGTGGACGTTAGTGGGAAAAGTTGTTATTCTGGGTATTTGACCCCTGCATCTATGCAGTCAGAGTGTGTAGGGAGTAGGGATGGCGGGAACACTTGCCTCTCCTAGGAGCACGAGGTACAACACTTAGATCATGTCCACACTAGTCCTTTCTACACGTAGGAGACACGACTTCCACTTAGAAAGGAGGCGTGGATTGACAGTACGGAGCAACCCCGAGACAGGGCCACTGACAGAAACGCAGCCCCCCGAGCAGGGGGCTGACTCTGCAGGGCTCACGCCTGCCCGGCTGTCCTAATTCAGAACATTCAACATCACGGCATTCCAGGATGCCATCTCTGCCCCGGCGTGGCTCTCTAGCACACAGTCACGCATGCACACACACACGCTCACAGTCACACGTCAACCTACTGGGGACCCAAGGCAGACACACACTCAAACACACCTGCTCTCTCCTGCATGGTCAGCCTCCTTTCCGGTCCCGGACTCGCTGGGGCTTCTCGGGCGTCGGTAACCATACATGGTAAGGGTTCTGTGCACGGGATCGCGTCTGCCAACGTCAGTCTTTATCCTTTCTTGAAAATCCTTGATGTTTACCTTCAATGAAGGACAGATGTCAGCTCCCAGCTGGGCACACACAGCCGGGGCCTGGGGAGGAGTGTTCCCTGCCTGTGGCAGGTTGAATAGTGCTCTGAGAGCGAGGTCTCCGGCGGGTCCTTAGGCAGGCACGGAGTCCGGGGATTGGTCTGCAGGGCCGGGTGTGATTGGCTTGTGCTGCGGATTATATAACGGGAGGGGCCTTCGGGGGGGGGGGAGGTGTCCACATAACTCCATTATGTGGGGGCACCACCAGAATCGGCCTCATCCGTTCAAAATCAAAATCGGTGCTATGTGTCCTCTACCCTGAGTCATCCCGAATCCAGTAGGATTTCGTGTTAGTGATATTCACTTTCTATCCCACTCTGTTCATTAGTTGGGCAGGATAATTACTCCCTATGGGATTCTTTTGTACAATCCTCCCTAGTATCCTTGGGGGCTTGGTTCTACATCCCCTAGGGCTATAAACGTGTGTGGATGCTCACGATGCTGATATAAAACGTGCACATAACCTCTGTGCATCAACCCAAACACTCTAAATCATCTCTACTTATAATACATGTAATAACATGCCTACACCCCACTTCATTTGTGTGGATTCAACATAGTACTTACAGTTGCAGTGTAAATTCAAGTTTTGCTGTTTGAAACTTTGTGGAAATTTTATTTTCTGAACATTTGCAATCTGCAATTGGTTGAATCCACAAAAGTGGATGGATAAGGAAGGCCAGCCACATTTTTTAAATATTAAAATCATACATATTTGTTCATGAGAATCACAGTTCAAAATGAATCTCTTGGGGAAAATGATCCAAGCATATTAAGCTCCTAACATAAGACAAGTAGGTAAAAGATACCTTGACCTAGTTTCTAATATATCGCTATACATTAATCTGTCTGTTTGCAATTTTATTTAGTGCCTGTGTCCCCTAAGAGACTAATTGCAGAATCGTAAGTCAAGTGTCCCTTTGACTATTCCTAATTATGAATCCATAAAATCTCCTTTTTCACGCTCATCTAAACTTCCCTCAAATGGCCAGACACAAAAAGCCTGAAGTCAGAATCAACAACCCTTTTGAAATTAAAAATTCTCTAGCAAAATAAAGAAGGTTTGATTCTATCCCGGGAGGGTAGGGAACGTGCCCAGTAATCACCAGGAACACAGTGGATGGAAAACCTCTGACGCTGCTCCCCTACCCCACCAGGCTCCTGAGCTCAGCACTTCATTCTCTCTGGGAAACTGCTGTAAATTTTTGTGTGGATTCCCTTTCTCTTTAGCTGATAATCTCATCAGTTTAATAATGAGCTGTTAAAATTTGAATTGTCATTTTGACATTAAAACATACAAACAGAAAATCACATGCAAATGTTATTTCTTTTCCTGCTAAACTGGAAGTTTGTGGTCTACAGTGTTGCAATTACTACTCTATCTTCAGAACCCCACTACCTGTCTAGTTTCAAATAAATGCATAATGAATATGTTTGAATAAATGATGAACAAATGAAATATTTAGGCTTCACATGTTCATGGCCAAAACCACTAACTTTCAAAAACTGTTTATCTGTCTACCCACAAAGTCAGTGGGCTGGGTATATTTGCTTAGGAATGTGAACTTTCATGAAATAATTTATATTAAACTGAAATATTTTATGTGTTTTTTCAAAGAAATACAATTAAAAAGGACAAAAACCTTTATCCCATAAGTTAAAACTACAATGTTAAATATATATATATATATATATATATATATATATATATTTTACTCTAGTATGTTTCTGAAGTATAGTCTGAAAAACAAATTAGTGAAAGAAACCAACCTGAAATCCAAGTGTTCACCTTCAGTCCTTCAGTAGGATTTCAGAGGAGTTGAGTCCATGCTGGAAAATCTCCGCTGGCTGTGATGCAGCAGCCGGGACTCCTGCATAGGGCCACTGAGGGAGGTTTCCTGCCCACGCTGACTTTTATACAGTTCCATGGGTTGGCAGTTGTAGGTGTGACCTAACCTAATCAACTTAATCCTATTACATTTCAATTAATGGTCTCCAGAAACGAAGCACTCTACTTTGTTGTTTGCCATTTTGCAGGAGATTGAAAACAAATGCATTGGTATACCTGCATGGTTTTAAGAACATATACTGTCTGTAAGAAAAATAAATATTTGTACATATACCTGTTTCCACTTGCACTTTGCATTTTTATTGAGGTAAAATGTACTTAATATAAAACGTACCATTTTAATTGTATTTCTGAGTGTGATTCTGTGACCTTCAGTGCATTCACCTTGAGGTGTAACCCTCACCACCATCCATCTCAGCGACTTCTCGTTTTCCCAACTGAAACTCTGTAAACTTCAAACCTTAGCTCCACATTTTCCCTCTGGGAAGTCCTTCCAAACTACAATTCTCCTTTCTGTCACTGTGGATGAGAATGCTCTAGAAAACTCATATGCCATGAATCCTAAAGTATTTTTCCTTTGGTGACTGGCTGATTTTTCAGCCTTGTGCCTCAAAGAATTGTTCCTAAAATGCCTCTGGAGAGCCAGATGGAGCTCTGTTTCCTGCACTTTCATTTCCATCTTCTACTTACTTGTACAGACACAGTGAACGCTGTTTTCACCCTCCTAATATTGGCTGATAGAAGCTTTGTTTCCACCATTTCTCCTCCATTAGCAACTTGAAAATAGACAACTTTATTTTTAAGGCCAAATGATGTTACATTGACACACACAGAAAAACACACACACAATTTTTTTCATCCATTCATCCACTGTTGAATATTTGGGTTGTTTTCACCCTTGTTTTTGTGAACTTTGGTAGTATGAACAAAGATGCACGAATATTTCTTTGAGTGTCTGCTTTTTCAATCCCTTGTATACATAGGAGTGACATTTCTGGATCATGTGATAATTATGTCTAATTTTGTGAGGAATGGTCATGTTGTTTTGCACAGGAATTTCATCATTTTCTCTTTCTCAATACCAGTGTATAGAGATTCCATTTTTCTACAACCTTAACAACACTTAATCGCTGCTCTGATTGATTGATTTAATCTTAGCCACCCTCACAGTAGCAGAGCATTATCTCATTGTATTTTGATTAGTGTTTCCCTAATAAATAAAAATGCTGAACATCTCATTATGAATTCATTAAGTCTATTTTTATACTTTTTTCCTTTTAATTTGTTTTAAGTTGCAGAAAAGTTTTAGTATTCCAGATACTGGCCCTTTATCAGATATATATTTGGCAAATATTTTCTCCCATCCGGTGTGTTTTTTTGTCACTCATTTTATAGTGGCCTTTATGAATAAAAGTTTTAATTTTGATAAAAACCCTAATTTACTTATTTTTTTCTTTTATGCCTGTTCTTTGGTGTCATATCCAAGAAATCCCCAGAAATTCCATGCCATGAACATATCCCCCATGTGATCTTCTAAATGTTTCATAGTTTACTTTGTACATTCAGTCTGTCATCAATTTCAAGGTAAAGTTTAGTATTTTGTGTAAGGTAATTTTATTATTTTGTGTAGTATTTTTCATAAGGTCCAACTTTTAGGGTTTCCTGTGGATATCTAAGTTTCAAAACACCGTATTTTATAAAGACTGCACTTTCTCCGTAAAAGTTTTGACACCCTTGTATCACTCACTCAAACCAGTCCATCACAGATGGCAGGGGTTATATCTGGGCTACCTATTCTGTTCCTTCCATCTCTAGGTCTGATCTTATGCCAGCAACACATTGACTTATTAATGTAAAATCAGGAAGGAGGAGTCCAGCTTCTTCTTATTCAGTATCCTAAGGCATTTTAGTACTTTGCCAATCTAAATGCATGGAAGTATGGATAAACACACACACACACACACACACACACACACACGTCACTTCTTCCCATGTTATTCCTTCTCTTTCTTTTGGAAGAAGCCAGACAGAGGGATACCCATCACCCCAACTCAGTGGAACTCTCAGCGTATTTATGGAAAATATTGATATCTAAATGTGCTTCAGGTATTCAATAAATAGTAATGTGGATAAGGCCCATGGGATTCTCACCAGAATACCAAAGTCCCTGTTGTAAACCCCCTGAGGCAATTAATGGATTAGATCTAATTGTTGACCTTTTACATAGTGAGTGGGTGTGCTGGCCATGGCGGGAGGCATGAGCCACAAAAGGGCTGACGAGATGACTAAACCTGCAATTTGAAGTCTGAGAAGGGAAGCATCTTTCTGTAACTTGAGGGATGAGTGGGGAAATTTACGTTGCTTTGTGGATATCTAAGTTTCACAGTAGCACTGTTTGAAAACACTATCCTTTCCACATTGAAAGGTTTTGAAACATTTGTACCAATCATCCATATCCATTGATCATAGAAGGAGGGGTTATTTCTGGGCCATCTGTTCTATT
>CM052451.1:20376078-20434502 GCA_028533085.1 Varecia variegata
CAGACCTTTGCTGCTAGAGTGAGTTTGGGTGTTTCTGGTTCACAACCGGGTTCTGCGGCCCCCGTCGCCCGTGCCTTGCACCTGGGTCCACGGTTCGCCGCGGGCTACACAATCCCCACAACCACAGACCCGCCCGCGGTAGCGTCGCGGTGTTTTCAGACTCTCGCAGATCTGGCGCTCCGCTGTGGGGTCCAGGGTCTGCCTCCATTTTTAGTTAAAGTAGCTCAAGGGTGGGCGCTGTCCCGGCCTTTCCGCCTTCGTTCTTTTCTCCTTCTCCACTGTTCACCGCGAAGAAAGTCCCTAATCGCGGGAAGTAGATTCTGGAACCTCTTGGATGCTTGAGGGCAGCGCCGGCACACCGCACCATAGCCTTGTCCCTGGGATTCTGCAGACCCCGGCCCTGTCCCGCCCTCCGTCCTCACCTCATACTCGTGCCCTTGTAGGGCTCAGCCCAGTTTCTCCTCAGGCCTCCCCTTTCCAGCCAGTGATTCAAGGAGCCTCCAAGCCTAGAACTGGGGGGAATTCTCCCACCCTTCAAGAAAAAAGAAGAGTTCGGGGATAGCTATGTGCGCACCAGTCTCGTGGTGTGTGCCCTGCTTTCCAGTGTAGAGGCCACATAGGGAAATATTTTGTGTTGCAATGTGAGTAGGGAGGTAATGCAGAGGGCGACTTTCTATATGGATGAGTTCATGGCATATTAATCAACGTGTGCATATGTGTATATTGGATTTTGGGGGGAGAGTCCCCACTGCAAGATTATTGGAGAAGATTGGATTTTTATTGAGTTTGAGGGTTTGCAGTTTGTGATGTGTTTGGAGAGTCGGTTGTCGAAGGACTATGGGACGCTTCAATTTTGACAATGTGAAATACATGTGAATCAATTTAGCAGTTTTAAATCATCAGTTTTGGAGTTTATATGGGAGATGCAGGGATGATATTTATTTTTCCTTGTGTCTCTTACTGGTATCGTGTGTAATAGTTATTTGGACGGGTTATCCAAAGAGGTTTCAGAGTGTGTTGTTGGAGAGTAATGGGCGGGGCCACCTACAGAGCTTTGAAGATGTGTCATTTTTATTATGTTTTTGTGGTTTATGTGTGTGGCTGAAAGGCATAGGCTTGTGCATCTGGCAATGGAGAGTGTTTGTGCATATCATCTGGCCTTGGTGACACATTAAAGTTTCTATTTGAAGAGGGTTTGTGTTTAGTATACATTTACATATGAGGTGAATGTGTGTTGGTGTTTGTGTGTGAAGAATGTTTAAGTTTTTGTATATCTGAGATAATAGAGAATGTCAGGAAAGAGTTCATTTGCTTAATGGGGAAAATGAGCCCTGTACCTGAATGATGGGATATTTTTGGAACTATAAATACTGTGGGAATAATTTTTCCTGTGATTTTGGCTGGCCTCATTGTCTTAATATCTTATTTAGTTGTCCTGATTGCAACATTTATCATTAAAAACTACCTGCAGTCTTTCCTTAATGATATAAAGATATCTTCAGAAAAACAAAGGTAAAGCTCATCTACCTTTCAAACTGAATTTTAAATAGCAAATATCCAGACTTATAAGGAAAACCTAAATATGGAAAAAATTACCAAATGCTATATACTGTGTTTGCTGGATTTGATACAAGAAAATAAAAAGTTGTATAAGAATTTCTACCCTTAGAAGCTTAAACTTGTCCTGGCTTCCAGAGGGGGCTGAGAACATTTCAGCTGAGTCATCCTTCAAATGGACACCAGGCAGTACAATGGGGACCGGCTGTATGTATGAATGTCTGCAGTGAAACCCTCCTAACCATCATCAGTAAATGGGACCCCATACTAGGCTAGAGAAAAATCTATTCCAGAGGATATAAAATAAACCAGAAAAATAATCTATAGTAAGAAGTAAGACAAGTCCTTTTTATAATTAGTTACCTAATTAGTATTAAAATTCCCCTAATTGTATAAAATTTACTCATTTACATATCATTTGAGTCACTAGCAGTAAATCTGATACTTTGAAGTTGGTTGATCTATTTTTAATATGTCATCTACTGAATTCAGGATAGGGTGGAAGGCAGGGGTGTTTCGTATATGTCTGTGTGTGTTTGTGTGCGTGTGTGTGTTTGAGAGACAGAGACAGAGAGAGAAAGACACAGAAACACACAGAAAGATTCACACACCAGCAGAGATGGAGAGTAACAGAGAATACTATTTTGAAGGAATTGGAATCCCAGTTTACTGTAGTTTGATTTTTGGCAATTGCCACCCCCATGCTGTCATTTAACATTTAACATTTAATCTGACACCCCTTGTTCCAGGGTTTTACTGTTGTAACCAACATTTTGATCATTTTCTTGTTTTATAGCAAGATGAATTCATAGGAATTGATATGATCATCCCAAATCTATGTGTTAGAACTGCATAATTAATACTTGAAGCTTCATCAACCTTTTAGGTCTTTCAGCAACAGGTTTTATTGCTTACAATAAATACATTTGCAAGTACTGATCTGTTGAAAAGCATTTTAATTTCTTACATCATTCTGCACTCAATATTCCCAGATCGATACATTTAAATGCCACATATTTTATGAGTAGACATTTTCTCAGAATTCTGAATTATTTGGTAATTTATGTTAAAGGTGTATTTTTAGAGTCCACTCCCTGTCCTTGACCCAGTTTTCTGACCTGAAATCTAGCAGGTTATTTACCCATGTTGATTCTAGGATTGATAATCTTGAGTGTGAGATGTTAACTAAGAAATACATGGTTCCTGAGGACTTTCCTCTTTTTGTGGCACTAAGAGTGTTTTCATCCAGTGTGAAACCTCACATGTACAAGGAGTGTTGCCCTATGAATAAAGGATGTCTCATGATTTTTCATTGAATAACTTCTCCAGTAGGATGTATTTGATATTTCACAAGAGGATTCACTACCCTTGTAAAGCCTTTCTTCTCATATTTCCTGTTTTACCAACTATTTCCTCATAGAGTTTTCTAGTACACAACAACCATCATGCTTGGTAGAATATTTTTCACTTTATCTACAGAACAAGTCTTCTCCCAAGTGGAGTTTTCTCATGTTATTTAACAATAAACTAAGGCATTCCTACATTAATTACAGACACAGGGATTTTCTCTTCTACATTGTCTCTCCCTGGCTGCAGAGTAAAATCACTTGGGAAATTTTTTAAAATTCTGATGTATCAGTTTTACTCAGCAATGTGCTCATTTACTTGGCCCCAGTTAGGCCTATGGTTTGAGATTTTTCCAATTTGCCAAAAGCATATGTCAGCCCAGTTGATCTTCTGGAAGTGTTTACCCTTGAGGTTTAGGTTCAGTATTGAGGTTTGCAGAAAGATAACATTAATACATATCTCAGCCCTGAGGTGAAAGCAGGGGAGATTCGCTTTGTGAAAACTTAAATTTTGCTTCGGGAAATTAATAACAAGAAGGTTCTACATGGTGGTTGATAAGCTAGGGTATTTTATCTTGTTTTATCATCTGAGCTGCTGTTGAGGGAGAACAGTTGTGTTCCTATCTGTGTCATAAGTCAGGACTGACCTTGATAAAATATATGTTACGGAATTAATTCCTGCCTCCACTTAACTCAGAAGGGTTAGTGAAAAAATCCAGGGAGTCTTCTATGGGCTGGGAAGGCAAAGATACCTGGCCAGAGTTAGCTTCCCAGGGACAAAAACAAGGTTTGGGCCACTCAATGGTTAATACTATATGGCTTTGATATTGTTCCCAATTCCCTGATACATCCATGTCATGGCACTTTGAGAAATCTGACAAGTAGGGCTGAAGGTCCCTGTTGTGTCACCCTCTGGGATAGATGGAGCAAGCTGGTGTTTAGGGGAAGGTGGAATGAGTGTAGCTGAGCTGTGTGGACACAGCTGAGGTCTTTTGGAGAAAAGGGAGACTTAGAAAGTAGGGCTGAATCTCTACCCACATGTCAAGGACTGCAGACCCAAATTTATATGTTTAGAACTGCATACAAAACTAGATCATCACCAATATATTAGATTTTTCAGCAACAGGTTTTATCATTTAGATATTGTATTAATCTATTGAAAAGTGTAACATAATTTTTTAAAATTCAACATTCAGTATTCCCAATAACTTCACTCTCTTAAATGTCATATTTTTCATAGATAGGTATTTTCTGAAAATTATGACTTGCTGAATTGTATGTTAAAGAATTCATTACAAAAATATTAGAGTCAGTTTTCTTTCTTAACCTTTATTGTGATATAAATGGTATACAAAAATTGCACACATTTAATATACATATCTTGATGAGTCTAGACATATAAATAAATCCCAGATACCATCACCACACAACCAAGGTACTAAACATATCTCTCAGCTCCAAAAATGTCCTTCTGTTCTGTGGTATATCCATCCACACACACACACACACACACACACACACACACACACGGTAGGGTGGAGATACTTAACATGATTTGTTTGTTTGCTTGTTTGTTTATCCTAATGCCAGTTGTCTAATGTAAAATGTAGTAGGTGTCTGCATAGTTATTTTATGATTGATATCTCCTCAGCATGAGAATGTTAAGGTTGGCTAAACAAATGAAAATGGAAAATTGTACTTCATACTTAACACTGACAGGATGTTGTCCAGTGTGAATCATCTCATGTGCCACAACTGCTGCTCTATGAATAAAGTATTTCTCATTATTGTTCATTGAATAACTTCTCCATTATAAAATGTTTGGTATTCATCAAGAGGTTTCACACTCCAAGTCAAGTCTTTCATCTTATTTCTTATTTAACAGGTTATTCCTCCAATAAGATTTCTTCTGTACACCAAGGCTACTGCTTGGCTGAATGTTTTAATTATTCTGGACCTAATTGATTCTCCCAAGTGGAGTTTTCTCATGTTGCTTAACAATAAATTATAAAATCACTCTCATACTGATTACAGAACTAGGAGTTCTGCACTGTAAAAGTCCTCTAGTGTGTTTAAAGTTTTGATTTGTTCCTGAAAACTTGTATTAATTGTATTTACAATCTCAATACATTTATAGTTTGCCCTCTCATGCCATTTATGATCAAACCACTAAAGGTCTAATACACATATCATACATATAAATGAATGTGTTTATGTCAACAGAGGAGTAGGGATGATGGAAGGATTTTCCACATTGATTACAGACAATGTTTCTTCAAGGTTCTAATATTCTAGTGTGTTTAAACTATGGCTGAATTCTCTTCCAAGTCAGTTACATTTCAAATTCTGTGTCATCTAAGGTCAGAATATTTTCTGAAGACATTTCTCATTTTCTCTCCATTGTTGAATTCCCTCATATCATTTAAAGGAAGAATGGTGACTGAAGGACATCCCACTTAGATGACTATTTTTTTGAAATGGGCTCTTGCCATATATCTCCCAGCCTGGGCTCAAGCAACAATGTCTCTGTCTCCGAAGTAGCTGGGACTATAGGTACACACCATTGCACCTGGCTAATTTATTTTTATGATTTTATTTTAGATTCCAGTCTCATTATGTTGCCCACACTGAACCCAGCCACATAGATGACATTTTTATGGCTACTTTCCTGTATGAGTTCTCTCATGTTTTCTAAGGGGGTAAGTTTGACTGAAAGCTTTCCCACATAGATGACATTCATATGGTTTTTCTCCGGTGTGGGTTCTCTCATGTCTCTTAAGAATAGAAGTTTGAATGAAAGCTTTTCCACATAGATAACATTCATATGGCTTCTCTCCAGTGTGAGTTCTTTCATGCCGTTTAAGGACAGCAGTTTGACTGAAGGCTTTCCTACATACATGGCATTCATATGGTTTCTCTCCAGTGTGAGTTTTCTCATGTTGTCTAAGTTGAGAACATTGACGGAATGCTTTCCCACATACATGGCATTCATATGGCTTCTCTGCACTATGAGTTTTCTCATGTTGTCTAAGGCCAGAGCTACTACTAAAGGATTTTCTACATTGTTGACATTCATATGGTTTCTCTCCTGTGTGGTTTCTTTCATGTCTTCTAAGGTGAGAACATTGACGGAAGGCTTTCCCACATGTGTGGCATTCATATGGTTTCTCTCCTGTGTGAATTCTTCCATGGTGTCTAAGGAGAACTCTTTGACTGAAAGCTTTCCCACATAGATGGCATTCATATGGTTTCTCACCAGTGTGAATTTTCTCATGTTGTCTAAGGTGAGAACATTGACTGAAGGCTTTCCTGCATACATGGCATTCATATGGTTTCTCTCCAGTATGAATTCTCTCATGTTGTCTAAGGTTAGAGCTATTACCAAAGGATTTCCTACATAGATGACATTCATATGATTTATGTCTATTAAGAACTTGCTTATTTTGATTAATGAATGACAAGTCACTGAGGGATTTTCTACACTGCTTTCTGACATAGGATTTCTTTGTGGTGTGAGTTAACAAATGTTGAGGAATCGATAAAGACCTGTGAGTGAAGTCTTCTGCCAAATTATTCAGTTCAAAAGGATCCTCTTCAGGGTGAGATTTCTGATTTGGGGAAGGAGATAAAAGGCCATTAATGATTTTCTCACATGCCTCCATACATTCTTTTCTTTACATATGAAGCCTAACCATTCAGTCACAGATTCCAGTTAAAATCTTTCCAATGTTAATTAAATACTTTAGTGTGTTACTTCTCTGCATATACAAATAATTTATTTTTTTATACCATTCCAACCATAGAATTCATAAGATTAATTGCAAAGGCTTCAGTGTTGCAAATATTCAGATTTAAGCAATATCTCCTCAATGTTTCTGTTTCCTTTTTGTAAAGATTTCAAGTTATAAATTTGAGCTAAGTTTAATTTATTCACTAAACTCAAACTATCCAAAAACTTTTGCTCAGAGTTCTTAATACCTAATCAATCCCAGTAAGGTGATTGTGCTCAATTACTAACTTATCCCATTCCCAGATCTTTAATTTGCATGACCAGTATTCATACCCATGATACTTACTGCTGGCATGATGGTGGATGTGCCTTTCCTGTTGACGTGGTATGTGAATATCAGTTTTTGTTTTTTCAGGGAACTTTTTCCACCTAAAATAATTGAAAAAATATATTTTAAATTGGCATTAGGGGAAGAAAAATGTTCAAAATAATCAAGTCTCATGCTAGTATGTTTTAAAAATTTATACATAGATGGGGCAAATGTGTCAAATGAAGGATTACTGTAGATGGTAAAAACAGATCGTAAAGTACTGACAATTAGAGAAGATTTTCAGGATTGAAATATGAAAAAAGTAAAATGGAGATGAGATGTTGGGTAGATAAATAAATGGAAAATTTTCAAGGGGAAGTATCAGGAGAAGAATCAGTATGAAATTTTAACTCCAACAAGTACATGAATATCCTTTACCCTAAACAAAAGATAATAGTAGGCGAATATGAATAATTATTGATACATGCAAGTAATGACAACATCTGAGGCATTTTGCCCATTAATTTATATTCATTTTAGGAAATATCACTCACTTAAAATCTTCAGTTGGTGTTTTAAAGGCTTACACAATCACTGATCAGGAACCTCCTAGTCCCTTCTGCTTACCTGGACTCTGACCTTGAAGAAATTTTCTCCCTTCTTTCCACAGCTCTTCTCCTTGCTCCAATCGCAAAATCACATCTAATTGGTGGAGTGGATACCCTGTTCATGGAAAAAAGGTATATAGATTTTAAATTATGTGCTAATTATCATGCATTTTCATCAAGTTTAGGCCAGACTACAATGAAGGAATGGTAACAATAAAGTTTAGCCCAGGTAACAATGCCTAGAATAGAGAAAAATATCAAAGGTCTGTCCTTAGATTTAAAAAAATCCAGATTATTTGCCCCCAAACAGTGAGGCTTTACAGATGCTGATGTCCATGACTCAGCTGAATAACAGAATTCAGAATCCTCAGTCTTACCAAAATGAGAAAAATACATATCTCCAACATGGGGTAGATATTATTTTCCAATAGAATATAACAATCATACATCTTCAGAATAAAAATCTATGTTCTATGTACATAAAAATATGCTCATTATTTTACTAATCTTGTTTCAAGCCTCAGAATAGTAAACAGAATAGTTATATAGAAAATATTTAATCCACTAATTCTTGCACTTAAAAATATTCATCAAGTTTCCAGATCTATGCTTAGTGTTGGAGATTGAGTAGCAAGAAAGACATAAAATTGTGGTCAGGATTACACTCTGTTGAAGTGGTAAACATTATCTCGTGTTGTTATAAGGGCTATTAAAGAATTATGGCAGAGATTGGAGACAAAATAGGGAGAAGATATTCTAAATCCTAGTTGAATGTACGAAGAACTGAATGAATACATGCAATTGTACAGAAATACATAAATGTTGACATACTCACCAATGGAGACTAGATGACTCATATTTTCCAGCATCACATCTTTGTACTTCTTTCTCTGAGATGTGTTAAGCAAAGCCCATTCTTCCTGGGTGAAGTCTATAGCTATATCTTCCAAGGTCACTGATTCCTAGAACATCACAGATGTTCAGGTTTAGATAAAGCATTCCCAGTCAATGTCCAGAGTGGTAAGGTTGCGATGACAGCACTGAGGAAGGGGGAGTAACATTGTGTGTAGAAATATCAAACTGTGTTTGGGACTCCAGCCAGTTTATTCTCAGTGCTGAGCTGTCACTGTGCTTTTCAAATACATTTACAGAGACAAACACACTCTAAATTCATAAAACTTTATCAGAAAGGGCTATAATAGGAGTTGTTGTAAATATAACTTGGAAATTTTCCATCAGATTAGTAATTTTGACTCCCAAATTGGTAATTATAAAATTTTCACTGGAAAATTCATAATTGAAACTCCTTCCCCATCAATTTCAAGTAACTCTAGATTCATCACGAGGCAAACAATAACCATAACTTGTTACTTTTCAACCATGTTTATGGTTAAATTATTCCACTAAATGAACCATAGGTTCCTCATTTACCAAGTTGATTTAACAACCTGATTTGTGTTAAAAGACCCAATTAATTAATGTATATTAATGTATGAAGTGTTTCCTACTTAGAAATGAAGTATTAAACACAAACCATTAGTCTATAATTCATTAAAAATACAGAGAACCTTGAAACAATCTTAAACATTTTTCAGAACTCAACAAGTTTCTTATAGAACTTAGGATCTGTGACTGCAGTCTCCCTCAACTCTACCTGAGTCAAGTGTACAAAATAAGAATCAAAGACAGTTCAGCAGCACAAGCCAGGAACCTCTGCACCAGCTGTTCTGAAGGACAGTCCTACTCTGACCATTCCTGAGGCCTGAGGTCTTCTATTCTCAATTTTTGCTAGGTCTTTCAAGCAACAGTTATCAATGTCTCTCTTTTATCTTTATGTTGTTTATCTGCTCACGGGCAAAAGAAGTCTCTTTATTAGTTTTGGTCTATCTCTTTCCTCAAAAAGTTCCACAGGGCTTAAATTTTACTCTACCTACTAGACTCACAATTAAGAAAACAACACTCCCTATACGTTATTCCAGTTACCAAATTTGAAAAAAATGAGATTAATTATAGAGAGAAGTAGTGTGATGGGGACAAGGCTGACAATGAGAATTTTAGGTATTGTCTTTGAAGTTTTCAAAAGTACAAATATGTTTTATCAAAACTTTAAGTTTGAAATGGAAAAAAAAATCTGAAGAAATGATGCTTATGCCTTCTCTAGCCTTAAATGTTCTCATGCTCCCCTCAACACTGCACAGTTCTCACCCAGGACTTTTCATACTAGATCAAACTCATTTGAGGAGACACCTGACTCCCTATTGGACTACAGTTGAAGTGCAAATGGGCATTCCTTAATCATCGGTATGGCCTTCATTCGTCACAATCTTAAGCCCATTGCAGCCAATAATATGATTACTCTGTCAATTATTTCCCAATGAGACCATGGTTTTGATGACAGAAAGAAAATCTCTCTGATCTCTTCTATAAATATACAATCTTAGTGGAGGCTAGAATAAATTTATATAATTTAAGAATAAGACTAGTTATAGATGAGTTCCTGACCCAGGATACTCATCCCAGAGTTGTGAGGAAATGTCAATGAATCCCTGATCCTTAATGGCTGTTTATTGCACTTAGAACATGTATCATAATAGGGGAAGCCCGCTCATTTTCTGGCAATACTGGTGCAATTTAAGCAGAAAGAAACATGTCCTACTCACCAGTGGCTGCATTGTCAATGAATGCCACGCAAGCAGTCTACTTCTGGCTTTCCACACACAGATAGTCCAAGCACTAGGCAGGCAAAGCTGAGAATGGAGAAAGAAAACATTAGACTCCAATCTTGTGCACAATTTCCAGACCAACTTGTCACGAATCCCCAGACTTTAACCTTATTGTGACCCCCACTCCAAAGGACAGACTCATGCAGTATACTCTAAAAGATATACACAGAGGAAACTCTTCCTCTCCCAAGGGCAAAAGCAATAAGGCTATGGCTATGGTTGCCCATAAAGATAGAAACATGTATATCTCACTTGGCCTCACAGCATAGGCAGCAGCCCACCCAGCTAGAAATCCTGACAGCAAGGTCTGTCTGTATGCTGCCAGCTGGCTCATCCAGAATCCCAGACTAAAGTAAATAGTGAAGGCTTATCACCACCAAAGAACACCTGGAAAGGTTAGAAGAGGTGGCCATTTTCTCAAACACACAGGCACCAAGGTAAGGACTCAAGGATTACGAAAAAATCAGAAAAGAAACTAATCAAAAGAAACTAATAAATCACAAATAATGGATCATGAGAAAAGGAAGATTGATAAAATGAATAAAAAAAACCCTCATAATAATTACCCAGTCACAGGAATAAAAGGAAAAATATCCCTGTGGGAATTATGGAACACCATCAAGAAACCTAAGTTGGCATAATAAGAGTACCAACAGGAAAAGACAGAGAAATAGGTCCAAAAGCAAATTTAAATGAATATGGCAGAAAATTTCCAAAATCTAGGAAAGGTAACAAAATCTAGCTATAGGAAGTGCAGAGATCTCCAATCAAAGCCAACCAAAAGAGTAGTCAAACCATCAAAAATAAAAAAAAATAATTCTGAAAGCAGCAAGAAATAAAAAAATATGTATCACATTGAAGGGAGTCCCATTATGGCTATCAGCAGATTTCTCAGCACAAACCCTGCAGGCCAAGAGAGAGTAGAAAAATATATTCAAAGTGCTAAAGGGAAAAATAAACCTGCCACCAAAGAATACTTTACCTAATAAAGATCTTCTGAAGTAAGGGAGAAACAAAAACTTTCCCATTTTCTTTAAAATGGCCGAAAATAGCCTAATGGCCAAAAAATTATACAGATTTACTGTAATCCCAATCAAAATGCCAATGCCATTTTTAACAAATAGACAAATAAAATCCTAAAATTCATATGTTGCCAAAATAGAGCCCAAATAGCCAAAGAAATTCTGGCCAAAAAGTACAAAGCTGGAGGCATAACACTATTTGACTTCAAATTATACTACTAGCCTAATCAGCGTGGTAGTGGTATAAAAACAGACACAGAGACCAGTGGGAACAGAATATAACCCAGAAATAAATCCATGTATTTTCAGCCAACTGATTTTCAACAGAGATTTCAAGAACATACACTGGGGAAAGAATACCCTCTTCAATAATGGTGCTGGGAAAACTGGACATTAATATGCAGAATAATGGTCCCTATCTCCCATCATGTACAAAAGTCAGCTCAAGATGGATTAAAGACTTAATTGTAAGACTTGAAACTATAAAAATACTAGAATAAAACATAGGGCAAAAATTTCAGAATGTTGGCCTAGGCAACGATTTTATGGTTAAGACCTCAAAAACACAGGCAACAAAACAAAAATAGACAAATAGGACTATATTAAACTAAAAAAAAAAACCCTCTGCACAACAAAGAGAACAGTCACCAGAGTGAAAAGACAACCTGTTGAATAGGGGAAAATATTTGCAAACTATTCATCTGACAAAGGACTGATATACAGAATATACTGGGAACTCAAATACAACAGTGAATAATAATGATAATCCCATAAATAAGTGGGCAAAGAACTTTATCACTTATCAGAGAAATGCAAATCAAAGCCACAGTGAAATATCATCGTACCCCAATCATGTTCCTTCAAAGCCCCTGACCATCTGGTCAAACTAATGGCTACAGCCCATGAATTGGTATATAATCTCAGATATGGCTCTTTCTCCTTCCAAGCAAAATGCACAACCAGCTGTCCAAAGTTCACCCATTGAGACTCCCCTTCATCATTGTCCTTTGGGGTGTCCCAAAAAGGAGCTGTAGTACTGCAGCTGTCCAGCACCTCTGTAAACCAAGCCCTAGTCTTCTCTTCCTCTGTCAACTGTAGGGCACTCCCCAGGAGGCCGCGGTACAGGCTGAGAGAGAGAAAGCAGTGTAGCAGGAGTAGGAGCCATGGGCATTTGGACTACTTCTTTGAGTAACCTACTTGCACCTTAAGGACCTGTTCAGGCCCCATCACATACCCAGTAGTCCCTTCTTTTCTGTGGGGGATGTGTTCCAAGACCCCCAGTGGATGCTTCAAACCATGGATAGCATCCAACCCTATATATGCTATGCTGGTTTTTCCTATATATGCAGATCTATGATAAAGTTCAATTTATGAATTAGGCACAGTAAGAGATCAGCAGGTCCAGTCAGCATAATGCCATCAGTGCAATGAAACAGTGTCACTTCTTGTAGAAGGGAAAAGCAATCAGGATCTCTGTCAACTATATTGTGACGTAGGGCTGGAGAGTTAATTCATCCCTGAAGTTGGACAGTGAAGATGTATTGTGGCCTTGCCAGCTAAAAGCAAACTGCTTCTTTTGGGGGCCTGAAGGACAAATATGGAGAAAAGGGCATTTGCCAGATCAGTAGCTGCCTACCAGGTACCAGAAGATGTTTGTTTGCTCAAAAAATGAAACCATTATCTGGTATAGCAGTTGCCATTGGAGCTACCACTTGCTAAACTTACAATAATCCACTGTCATTCTCCAGGGTCAGGCCAAATAAGGGTATTGTGTGGGAAAGTGGTGCGAGCCAACACCCTTGCATCTTTCAAGTCCTTGATGATGGCATCATTTCTACAGTCCCTCCAGGGATGGGCTATTGTTATTTTTTTGTTTGTTTTTTTTTGGGGGGGGGCTATTGTTTTTGACTTAGTGTTTTCCTCAGTAGAGGCAGCTCTAATGATTTCAATTTGGCCTTTTCCACCAGAATAGCCCTCACTCTACAAGGTAGGGAACCAACTCGGGGATTCTGCCAGTTGCTGTGTCTGTTTCAATCATGCATTGTGGAACTAGGGAAATGACCATGGGGTGGGTTCAGGGATCCACTGGATTCACTGTCTTACCTGAGCTAAAACTCCGATGACTGCATGACCTCCACAAGCTCCTACTCTAACTGGAGGGCCACAGTGACATTTGGGTCTCTTTGATCCAGTGTCAATTCAGAGCCAGTGTCCAGTATTCTTTGAAAGTTTGATTATTTTTCCCACAATGCAGTTACTCTGGTAAAAGTCTGTAGGTCTTTTTGGAAAAGTTGGGAGAAGGATTTAACAGTATAAATTTTCAGTAGTGTACTGGGGTCCTTCCTGGGGGTGGGGGCAATCTGCCCCCTCCTTCATTCAAAGAGCTCTGGGTCTATAAACCTGCTCCACTCTGGTAATTGATTGAGAGGCCATGACTCTCTGCTTTTATGATTCAAGCGAGACTGTTCACTTGACATGAAAGTTTTCTGCTTTTTCAGATCAAGTAAGAATTTAGTAGGCTTCCTTTCTATTTCACTTCTACAAACACAATGATTAACTAGCCAACACCATAGGTCTACACAAGTCAGACTGTTCTGATTGTTGCTTTGCCTCTTCTGTCCATCACAGTAGATGACTGAGTGCCACCATTTGGCCCCTGCAACATCCAGGTCCAATTACTCCCATTGTCTTTAAGTTTTCCAGTTGAGTGACTGTGGTTCCCACTGTAAGCTCCAGCCTTCAGAGAAGAGCAATCACAGAGCTTGTCAGGGATGCCGAAGTTTCCCTCCCAAATCTGTTTCTCAAAGTATTTGTGAAAATGTCTTCTGAACCCTCCCAGCATGTGTGAGTAGGTCCCAGTCTCCCCTAACCTATGAATCCCTTCCTATATGGCAAACCAAGAGAGATCAGACATCTATAAATTGCTCACGTTGGACCATCGTTTGATCCACGTTTCAGCCAACCGACCATTTACACATTTCTTAACTCCCCGAGCTGCACCATTAAAAGCAGAATCTCTGCTCAGTGGGCCCAAATCAATAAATTTGGCCTAATTCAACTTTATCTTCATTCTACCATTATCCCACACCATTAATATCTATACCCACACATATTCCCTGGATTTCTGCTTGTATAAATTACAAAACTCAAATAGTTCTTTTGGAATGCAGCAAACATCCTCATGGGGCATACTTTGTACCTCACCTTTAGGGATCTGTTGGCACTTGAGTCTAGTTATAGGTCAGAAGCAAAGAGGGATGTTGGGTGGGTCCTGAGGAGACACATCTTCATCTTGGCTGGCAACTGCCTCGGGGGAGGCCACTGCCATTGCCTCAGGCAGTGCAGAGTTAATTCCCTCAGACAGAGGTGGGGATGGGGGTAGGGAGGACACTTCTACTGACAAACGAGATTCATCAGAATTTAGGAGCTCAATGTCCCCAGCCTCCTCAGGGTCTTTCCACATGTCCCCTTGCCCCCAACTTGCAGGATCTCATTCTTTCCCAAGCAGTGCCCTCACTTAAGGTAGACACCCTGCAAGGCTGAGAGTTCAACTTTTGCTGTAATTCAGCCAATCACATGATAAGGACTTGTATTTGATTTTTAGCAATTGCAGCCCTGTGGTTACAGGAGAAAATTCTGGCTCACGGCATACTTAGCTTAGGCTATTATGGAACTGGAGCCAGAAATTTGAATCACTGAGTTCATCCCTTTATTTCATCACTTTGTCCCATGACATTAGAAAAAACCTACCAACTTCATTATATTCCTTGGTTTCTACAAATGTTTGAAGGCATCATATAGAGTTACCAAGTTTCCTGCCTTTTATAAGTGGATGATTAGGAGTATCAGATATTTTACGTATGTCTGATATGATATTTACATATACATATGTCCATAAACAGTCCATGCCATGGATTCTCAGTGCTCTCTATACAGTCCTGGCTAGTGCCGTGGCTCACGCCTGTAATCCCAACACTCTGGGAGGCCAAGGAGGGAGGATTGCTTGAGCTCAGGAGTTTGAGATCAGCCTGAGCAAGAGTGAGACCCCATCTCTACTAAAAACAGAAAAATTAGCCAGGCATGGTGGCGTGCGCCTGTAGTCCCAGCTACATGAGAGGCTGAGGCAGGAGGATTGCTTGAGCCCAGGAGTTGGAAGTTGCAGTAAGCTATGATGATGCCACTGCACTCTACCTGGGGTGACAGAGTGAGACTCTGTCTCAAAAAGAAAAAATTATAGTCCCTAGCATTTGTAGGTCTAATCAAATCAGAGAACCAATTCGAAACTCCAAAACCAATTAAGGAAACTGATCCTTAAAATTCTACTCTAGAATCACTGTTGGTACAAAAATCTGCATTAGCCAGCATTCTCCAGAAAGACAGAATCAATAGGTTAGACAGACAGACAGACAGACAAATGGCTCACGTGATTATGGAAGCTGAAAAGTCCCAGGAGAAGTTGTCTGCAAGCTGGAGACCCTGGAATGCCAGTAGGATGTCTCAGCCCAAGTCCCAAAGCCTCAGAACCAGGGAAGCCTGTGGTGTGATTCTAGTTTGAGGCTTATGGGCTGAGAACTTTGTGGGGTGGAGACTGCTGGTGTAAGTCCTGGAGTCCCAAGTCCAGAGAGCCTGGAGCAGAAGCCTGTCCGAGGGCAGAAGTAAAAGTGTTCCAGCTCTAGCAGAGTGAGAGAGACAGGAAATCCTTTCCTCTTTTTTGTTCTATATATGCCCCCAGCCAATTAGATTATGCTGACCCACATTGAGGGTGGATCTTCCTGAATTAATCCGCTTACTCACATGCCAATTTTCTCTAAAGACACCCTCACAGACACACCCAATTAATACTTTACCAGTTCTCTAGCTATTACTTAATCCAATCAAGGTGACTCCTAAAATTAACCGCCCCACTCCATGTACCTGCCTCTTCCATGACTACATTTAACTGCATGTGACTAAGATATAGATCCCTGTCTAAACACAAAATCAATACTCCTTGTGGCTTTCAAAGATGCCTGTCAACTCGGCAACACTACAGTGTTTTGCCATATAAATTATTCTTCCATGCTCCATAAATATTTCAAGTATCTCCTGCCTTTTGAATCTCACACATTCTCAACTACTTTATTCTTATTTTCAGAATATGAGATTACCTCTGATTAAAGCAGATTGGATTAGTTAGCTAAGGCTTCCAAAACAAAGTACTACAGACTGGGTAGTTTAAACAAAAACTTTTCCCCCAATCCTGGAGGCCAGAAGTGCAGGATGAAGGGGTTAATACGGTTAGGATCTTCTGAAGATTCTCTCCGTAGCTTGTAGGTGGTAGTCTTCTTCCTGTGTCTTCACATGGTCTACCCTCTGTACAAGTTTGTGCCCTAATTTTCTCTTATAAAGACAACAATCAATTAATCAATATTGGATTAGGGCCCACCCTAATGATGTCAATTTAAGCTAATTTCTTTTTTGAAGACCCTCTCTGCAAATGCAGTCACATTCTGAGGTACAGTGGGGTAGGACTGCAACTTATGAACTTAAGGGGCACAATTCAGCCCGTAACACAGATGAAGTACATAATGTAACAAAATAACTAAGTTTATCACCTTAATATCTACAAATATTCCTACATTCATCCCCATTTGTTCCTCTTCTCCTGTTAAACTGAAGAGTCATGTTGTGCCTGGCTAAGTCCAAATGCTTCTATTGAATCCCTTTCTCTCCTATTTTGTCAGGGACTATATTAATTATGAATAAAATCTCCTTTAATAGGAATCTCTCCATATTTTCAAAATCAACATTTTCATCATTCCAGGTCATTATGTATATTTTATCTTGAAACAAAAATCTCTTCTGATTATGTTGTCAAGTTGTTCTCCTAACCTTTCACAATGGAGATGCAGTTTCCTCATATTCCCTTCACCTTTTGACTTGCAAATACCACCAGTGAATTTTTTGGTAAATAAATCTTAACATCACCAATTATCTCCCCAAATACTTGGAAACAAAGAAAATAAAACCATGACCTTATTTTCAAAATCAGTTGTTTCTTAGGCTTCTCTGACATTTCACACAATCACTACTTCCACCATGCTTTCTGCATCTGAGTCCTCAAGACTTGGAAAGTCTCTAGAGTCAATCTAATCCCCTATTTTCCTCCTTTCACACAGGGACTTAGTAGGCTCACATTTACTCAGTTGCTTCAGTTTTGTACTTTGCTATCTCTAAATTGAAAGTGACCAAACTTTTCTGGATCCCATTTCTGAGCTATCATCTCTGCTGACAAATTTACATGCACCTACGATGAACTGTATCTTAGGATATTACCTCCATGTCTCTCTCCTCCACGTGTGAACATCACTACTTCACTCTCCAGCTATAGTTAATGGCTCCACCAGACACCCGATTGATATTTTGTATGCCTTCACAAAACCAACAACACTGCTGTTATGTCTGCAGGGCACTATTACTATCCTTTATTCCTAGGCCAATCCACACAGACACACTTCCCACCCCATACAAATTTTATTTCGGTTTTAGTTTAAATGTCAGTTTCACAGAGGTACCTTCAATGAACTCCAACCAAAATTAGCCATTTCTCTCGCCTTTGCCCTGACGGAATTAGAACTCTACTATTCTTTGAAGCCACTCATCTAACTTTCCATTTCGATGTGGGTGTTTTCTCAGATGCCCAGTGTGAAGGAGTCTCTCAACTAGTTTCTGGATTGTTCTCAGAAAGAATTGATCTGTGTGTAGCTGTTTCTTCGTAGTGTCAGTGGAAGGAGGACGAATCCGGGGCCTCCTGTCTCACCATCTTGCTGACGTCACTCCTAAAACTGTGTTGTATTTCTTAAATCTCATCTGCTCCACTCATTTCTTACCTCTCTGTCACCTGAAGATATTTGATTAATATGGGTACCTGTCTCACTTTTTATGTCTTTTTAGTTCTTTCTTAGTGAACTGTATATCTTGCATTATATTTTGTGAATACATTGTGTTATTTCTGTTTGCTTTAGAGGCACCCAGAGTTAGGAGGATCACATAGGTGATCTAGTCTATTAAAATAACTTTGTTTTACAGTTGAAGAAAGAAAGACCCAGAGAAGGGAGGGTCACCTACTAATTAGAAGAAGGGGTGAGGACAGATTTGCAACCCTGTGTCCTGAAGCTCATTCAACTTTTCCAGGTTTTCTCTCTGTGGACACACTTTCTATCTCAGAACATGCATGCTGGCCACCTTTGTTTTAATGCCTTGGAGTAATTACTCCATCTATCCCATATATTATAAATGGTGGGTATGTACAAAGTACCAGCCAGAACCTTTAGTATTGTTGTATAATGACAATGGTACTGTAAATGGAAATCATCATTGTTATGTGCTCCCACATTAATGCAGTTGGATGTGGTGGCAGCTTTTCCCCTGACTTTACTAGGAAGTCTGTACAAGGGAAACAGTACAACATAACCTGCACGTGGGATGCCGTGGGAAGAACACAGGAGTAGAACTTAAGATATTAACATGTATTTTCGGCACTGACAACCAGCTCATGCTGTGATACTGGACTTCACTCAGGTGGGTGGGGGGCCGGGGGAGCAGTCATAAATGTCTTCTGTGTAAAATGACAAAATTAGACTGGATCATCTACGAGATTTCTTCCAACTTGGACACCGAATGATTCCGTGGCGTCTGCAGATAGCTTAGCCTCACTACTACTCCTAAAACCCTATGGATTGTATTGCTTACAACACTTATTTACTAAAGAGCATATTAACCCCTTGAAAATAAATAGAAATCATTTTTCAAGTTAATTTGCAAAGTGTTCATGACGTGTTACAGAGAAACTCTTCATGAAATTAGCTTATTTCCAGCCATTGGGGTAGAGATGCATGCCAACACATCATTTGTTTCAAATACCCATGTTTATTGTGAAGATATAGTTTATGTGTAAATGTGGATGTGTGTGTGTGTTCATTCTTGTGCTGAATTGACAAATCTATGTAATTACCACAGGCAGGTACTCACCTCCACAATCCAGGTACAAAACAGTTCCATCAGCACAAAAAGTTCTCTGAGCCCCCTAGCTCTTGGCAATCACTCATGTTTCCTGTCTCTATAGTTTTGTTTTTCCCAGAATGTCATATAAATGGAATCACATGATATATAATTTTTTTAAAGTCTGGCTAGCTTCATCTAGTATAATCTACTTATAATTCCAACACGTTGTGCACGTCAGTGGTACATCTCTATTAACTGCTGAGTAGCACACCGCCGTCTTACTGATCCCTGTGTGTTCATCCGTGTCCCTGTCGAGGGGCATTTGGGTTGCTTCCAGGTTTTGACAATTAGAAATAAAGCTGCTAGAAACATGTGTCTATAGATTTTTGTGTGAATATGGTTTTTATTCCATTTGGGTAAACATGTACCAGAGGGATTGCTAGGATATGTGCTAAGCAGATGTTTAACTTTATTAGAAATTGCCAAACTTTATTTCAAAGTGGCTGCATCATTTTACATTTCCACCAAAAGATGTTACAGAGTTTTAGTTGTTCCACATCCTCTCAAGCACTTGATATTTTATTATTGTTTTTAAATTACTTATTACTGACGTTCAGTACATTTATTAGTGATTCTAATATTGCGTAGTGGTATCTCATTGTGGCAGCCTGTATTTATTAATAGTTTTATTTCTTACAAGGTGTTTGTTTGTTTGTTTGATGGAAATACTTGCCCGCAGTTTTCACAATTGGTCCTAGTTCTTCTGTTTTTTTAGGGTAACAAAAACATCTAATAACTTCACTGAGTAAAATGATATATAGGGTGATTTTTACAGAATCATTTAATTGAGGACTTAATAGGCTCCTGGACAGTAGAAACTATGTCTTATTTGTCTATGTGGCTGCAATGCCTGATGGATGAAAATCATCACCGTTATCATGGCCACTGTCATCCTCATTTTCCTCCCCTTTGTAATGACCACCACTACGCCAGCACTGCTATTTCCTCTGTGTCTACTCTATACACTTCACCACACTGTAGGGCCTTCGTTCCTCAGGAAAACATAAACAAATATCTGATTTCAAGTGCATTGATATTGTCTTTTCCTCCTTGAACATACTTGGGCAGGAGTTTTAGAAACTGGCCTGTTCTTTCATGTTTCCAGTTATTTCCTTGGACAAAGGTGGGGAGTCTTGCTCAGAGCAGCTTCAAGGCAGGTCTGGGCAGGATGGTTGTTACCCCAAGTCCCTGCTCCCACCTTGAATGTGAAAGGGCCACTCGGTCTCAGGGTCAGCTCAGATCCCTGGTGTGAGGTCTATTTGAGAAGGCCAGGGGTTGGGAAAAAAGAGAGGCAGAGCCAGGACTTGGAATAGACTCACAGGGACAGAGTCAAGCCTGGAGAACAGCAGAACTGAGGGCAATGGGTTGGTTTTCCAGGAGAGCCTTTTAAGTAGGCCTGCATCACCCCGCTTTGCCGGGGCCTTGGAGCTTTCCCGTGGCTCTCTCTTGCCGGTGTCTTAGAATCACCGACTTGGAGAATAAGCAGACGGGTTTCAGAGACAAAGAATTATCAGGAAAATGCCCCGTTTTCTATCACACAGATCATGTGGTTCCAGACACCTACAAAGCCCCTGAGTGCATTTCACATACGTCGGTCTTTACCTGACCCAGCGCGTGGCCACACAGTCGGGGGGGGGGGGGGTCGTGTGCAGAGGTCACGTGTGCAGGGGTCACGTGACTGCAGTTCTCGCAGGCATTGGCTCTTCCGGTTTCTCACGGGGCCCTTCTCAGAGTACGGATGTTGGAGATTTTGTCCAGTCGTAGGATTCCCTCAAGCTCTTAGGTTCTATAAACTTACCAAGACTTATACAGCCTTTTTGTGTTACCTGGTGAGACTTGTTTCAAAAAGAGTGAAAAAAGAAAAAGCAGTGGTGAATGAGAATGCTAATAGTCCTCACGGGTGAAGGTGTCCGTAGAGACAGGCAGGAGATGGCTTCATTGTGGTCCGCAGCTCACCAGGGCCAGTGGAATATACTTGTTTGGATAATAAGGACCTTTGTATACCTCAGTCAGGATCACCAGGGACAGAGGTGACTTGTACGAGCAGAATGGCTTTCATGAGAGGACAGAGAGTCCTTACTATTTTGGGCATCCAGTTCCCCAGAAGAATGGAAGTGGGCAGTTTTGAATAGAAATAATTGTCAAATGGGAACATAAACTACCAATATATTGGCAACAGAATAGAAATAATTGTCAAATGGGAACGTAAACTACCAATATATTGGCAACAGAATAGAGGTTTATCAACAACAATCCTTCAGTTTAAGTGATGTAGGCTAGATTGCATTTTGTCTGGGAAACCTCCCCAGACTCCAGTAACTGCAATCATAATTACTCGCTCCCTCCACATCTGTTCTAAATTCCCACAGGTCTCAGGTAAGGTTGTAGAACTTGCCACATTACTTGTGAGTTTGATGGGCATATATCTGTCTCTCCCACTAAAGTTTGGGCTCTGTTCCTTGAGTTAAGCAAGCAAGTGAGCCCTTTAACCGTTCCCTATCAACACTCCTCTTCAAATGGTAAAGGACAACACAGTAAAATGCCACTAGACACAAAGCCAGGAATTCTGGATTTGAGCTCTGATTCTCTATTTCTGCCACTAACTGAGGTGTGGCACAGAGACCAGTGCTCATATATGAATCCCAGACGCTCTTCTGTTCAATGACCAATAGCTCTCAAACATTACTGTGCGGGAGACTTAATTGGAAAAGCTGTTTAAAAATTCAGACTCTTGCTAGGCGTGGTAGTTCACACCTGTAATCCTAGCACTTTGGGAGCCCAAGTTGGGAGGATCACTTGAGGCTAGGAGTTCAAGATCAGCCTGAGCAATACAGCAAGACCCTGTCTCTACAAAAAAAAAAATTTAAAAATCATATTTGTTTTATCTATTTTTTCACTCACTCACTTGATCAATCAACAAAAATATTAATAGGCCCTGTTCCAAGAACTGGGGGTGCAAAGGTGAACAAGACATAGTGCCTGTCCTGGAGAAGTTCATGGCCTAGGGAGGGTATCTCCTTGTAGCATGAGACACTGGAATGACGCAACTGCAGAGAATCCAAAATCTGGAGATCAAAGAGAAGATTCAGAGAGGTTTCCCCACTGATATCACAGCCAGAGTATCTTCACCTCTTTCATTCTTGTAGCTGCTGCTTAGATTTTAAGACGTCTTCTTTTGCAGCAAAATGGTATTAATTCCGCTCTACAGCCCCCAATCTGGTCTTCAAAGGTGAGGCATTCAGCTTCACAGTGACCTCTCAATTTTTTACAAAGCAGTTTTCTTTGAATTTCTCCCCTGGCTAGGTGAAGAAAGCAATCAGTCTTTAGTTATCTATTAATTAGTTACTGGAGGACAAAATTACATCACCCAGGAAAAATTCAAAATTCCCCAAGACCAAATCTCCTTGAGCTAGGTTATGAGCCTAGGCATCAGAAAAAGCAGACGTTACCTGAATAGTCAGGTCTGAGCTCAGACCCCAGCACAGCATAATCAATGTCCTCATTGGGTAACCAATTAGGAAAAACAAGAAAGAGTTCCCTCTGCCAAAATTATATCTATGTTATATAGAAACAGAATGTTTCTTCCTGGGAGGGTGGCAAAATACTTTCTAATTCCAATAAACAACTATTTCTAACAAGCTATTTTTTTCATATCTCCAAATTAATAGTTTATGATATATAGCAAAAGTTACACACTGTATTATTACATTATAGGCATAGGCAGATCTATGATAGACAATGTGCCTCAGCATATGGTTTTGGAGTTTCACAGTCTTAGGTGGAAACATAAAAAAGCAACATGGTGCTAGTCCTGTCACTCTGCTATGCAGAGAACATGAATGTGGTCATGCGTGTAGCTCTGGCAAACAAATTTAGAGGGATGTAAGCAATGTGCATTCGTTCAGAACAGAGACTAAGTTGAAGAGAGTAAACATATTACAAAAAAGGAGTTTTGTTTTACATTGGCAATATATTAATATATTCTTAGGAGAAATAATTGAAAGAGATGTCAGTTTCAAAAGGAGAAATGCTTATTCTTGGAGAGAACAACTTTGGGGGGAAAAGGTGCATATCACTGGCCACATATCTGAATTATTACCTTGTGGAAGAGATGTTGGGTTTGTTAATGTCCAAGTTAGGGCTGAGACCAGTGGAAAGAAATTGCAGGGATTTCTGCTTAAAGTAAGGGAAAAATTTTAAATAAGCTGAAGTAGAACTGAGGATATTGTGAGTTACAGATCACTGAAATTTATCAGGCATCTGGACAATCAACTGACATGGAATATATATATGTGTGTGTGTGTGTGTGTGTGTGTATACATATAGTGTTCAAATACTGAATTGGGGCACAGAATAAGAAAAATAAGAAAAGAACAAATTACAATACAATGATAATGACATTTAACTCTGACATGTATATGCCTGGCACTATCCAAGCAGGATTATATGAAGAGAGAGATTGTTAAATTGTCTCCAAACAGTCATTTTTTTTCCCCTTCAGACTTTTAGTAGTAGAACCTCTGGGTTTAGCTGAACACATGGATACTTAAAGATGTCAGCACCTAGTTTCTGTATTTCTGTGTGGCCGCAGGAATAAGTTTGGACAAATGAAATAGGAGTGACACACGTAGAGCCTTTAAGAGGAAAGGCTTCGTAACAGAAGAAAGGAAAATAGTTGAGAAAGTATGGGCGCAAAAGTTTCTTAAAAGTAGAGTCATGACTATATTGAGCAAAGAGACACCAGTTCAAGGGACTTAAAGACTGAAGAGCACCCCAATCTCAATGTTAGTGATTTCAGTGATGTAATTTTCCATCAGTGTGTTAGAGCCAGAAAGAAAGTCTGAAATAATCTATCGATGAGAGATTTGGACCAACTATGCAGACATGAAAAAAATAGCTATTTAAAGAAACTATTAATGTAACTTTCATTTAATTTAGGCTACAAAAGGTGTACTTCTCTAAATTAACATAAGCCTTTGGCATTTGCCTCTGATTTTTTTTTCTCATTTTGAAGCAATCACTTTAGCATATGCTGAAGTTGGGTTGAAGATTACAAAAGGAGAAAAGAAATCTAAAAGTAAAATAAGTCTGAACCTCTTGGTAGAGCTATTAGGAAATTAAATAGACACGCTTATGGTTGGAGATGGTCTGGGTCAGTGTGGTGCCATCGTTTTATGTCTGGGCTCAGGAAAAGGCTTCCAGTGACTGGTTGGCCTGGGACATTTATAGGACACCGGGATGAATCATGAGCTGTTGTAAAAGTTGAGCTTTCTTTTCAAAAGACAGACCGTGTACAGGTTGCCATCCCTACCTCTATAAAGATTTCCCTCTTACCTGGGACAGTTTGAACAAGAAGAATGAGAGCAGCAAACATTAAGAAAAAGATTCTCATGGCTCCAGGTATCAGTGGAGAGATGGTGAAGAAGGTGCATTAGCTAGAATCCAGCTCTTTATCAGGGGAAGTTGATTAAAACACATACTACTGCTCCGACAGGGCTGGAAGTCAACTTTGGTTTGTGATGTTTATTAAGAAGGTGCTATTTTCCATGCTCCATTGAACAATGTGTGGGCTGACAGATCAGATTTTACCTAAATCACATTTATGGGACAGTAAAGCAGAGAACCCTGCCTTCCTGCCTGGAATACTCTATCCTGTCTCTGCCCAGACTTCTCCTATTTTTTCCTGCAAGCCCCGTCTCGTATGTACCAGCATGTCCACAAGGTCTGTAATTGCCACCTTTTACTCCTTAGCTAATATTTACATACAATTTACTCTTTTATAAAATTTATTTAGCAGTTATTAATTGGTGGCTGGTGCAGTTGCTTTGCAAAAGTTATAGTATATAAAACAATGTATCTCCCTAGTTGGACTGCAAGCTCCATAGAGGAAAACAACTTGCCTCTCATCCTTCTTTTCCATTCATTCCTCACAGCAGTGCTTAGCAACGATAGGTTCTCAAAATGTATGTGGTGTTTGATTTATTCATTGGAAGTTGTCCAATGAATGTCATGAATAGTCCAGAAATTAAATGGATTATTATTAAATGTTCAAAGTTTATACAGATGTAACATTAAGGACAATGACATTATATTAAATATAACCATATTTCGTATTTCATGGAAATAGCACTCATTCAACAAACGTGTTAGGCAACTACCATGTGTAGTTAAGCTGCGCAGGTATATGTATCTAAGAAATTTGAATTTTGTCCTAATATCAAAGGAAAATTATTGAAGGCTTTTAAGTAGGGGAGTTATCTGAAAGACTACAAACCAAGTGAATGGTTTCATTTCCAGTAAAGTAGAGTGAGCTTCCAATAGACCAATCCTCCCATTAATAACAAGTGAGACTCTGAGGGGAAAAAAAGAACTACCTGCAGGTTGAAATAAAAGCAGGCATATTTTGGAGAAAAGATAAAACTTGTTTAAAAGGGCAAACATGGAGTGAGTTCTCTCTGATTTCAATGTGGCATGAAGAAGCTAAAGCTAAAAAAAAATTCTACCATCTTTCTGAACTTGGGACACAAGAGTGGCCATAGCCACTGAAAAATACTGAAAGGGACACCCAGAAAAGGCGGGCTCCAGGTTCTTTGCACAAACTCTGTCCCTGACTCTTGCTGACCCGTGTACCGCACACACACAGGGCTAACGCAAAGCAACCTAGCTAAAAACAAAAGCAACAAACGAACAGAAAGATTTGAGCTCCTGCCCATCACAGACATGACCGTGTTTGCAATTTCAATTTAACTGAGTTAGTTTTCTATTAAAACAAAACAAAACAAAAAACAACAACAAGCTTCAGAGAAACATAACAGTATTCAAATTCTCTTCAACGTTATCAGTCACAACTTAGATGCTGAAATGATCAGACAAAGACTTTAATACACTCATTTTATTTTTTTAGCACACCCATTTTAACATTCTCCAAGTGGTAAAGGAAATTCCCTTGAAATAAGTTTTTTTAAAAAATGGAAAATCCCATTAGAAAATAGGAAATATAAATAAATTTTGAAACTAAAAAACATAATACCTGAAAAAATTGACTGACTGGATTTGATAAAGTAGTGAATATGATAGGATAATGACTCAGTAAATCAGTAAAAATTATACAATGTGAGGATCAAAGTGGCAAAATGATTTAAAAAACAGGCCATCAAGGCTACTACTATGACAATCTATAGTAAATAGGTAATTGGAATCCCAGAATGAGGCAAGAAACAGAATAGAGCAAAAAGTAATTCAAGAAAAAATTTCTGAAAACTCCCAAATTTGGTGAAAGACATAAATTCTGAAAACCAGAAGCTCACCAAACCCTAGAGAGCATAAATGCCATGCTTAGGTGCATCACAAACTTTTGAAATCCAAACAAAAAGAGAAAATCTTGAAAGCATCCAGAGAAAAGTAACGCATTCTGTCCAGAAGAACAACTGAAACACCACTTGCTTTTCACCAGAAAATTAAAGGTCAGATTAAAAACAGAACAACACCTTAACGTGCTAAAGGAAAACAACAATAACAACAAAACAAACAAAAAACTGCCAGCCTCAATTCAGTATTCAGAAAAAAATATTCTTTAAAAATCAAGGAAAAAAAAATAAAAATCAAGGAAAAATAAAGACATTCTCAAAGAAAACTAAAAGAATTTTTCTCCAGCAGAAATTCCCTACAAGAACAGTTAGAGGAAATTCTTCAGGCTGAAGAGAAATTATACCAGATAAAAACTTAGACTTTCAGCTAGACTAAAAAGTATAATAAAAATAAATATCTGAATAAAAATAAAATAATATTTTGCCTCTTAATTTATTTCAAATTATGACCAGGGATGGTGGTTCACTCCTGTAATCCTAGCACTCTGAGAGGCCAAGGTGGGAGGGTCCACTGAGATTAGGAGTTCGAGACCAGCCTCAGCAAGAGTGAAACCCCATCTCTAATAAACAATAGAAAAAGTTAACTGAGTGTGGTGGTGCACGCCTGCAGTCCCAGCTGCTTGGGAGGCTGAGGCAGGAGTGTTTCATGCATGTCTATGAGGTCTAATTGGTTTGTAGTGTTATTTAAATCTTATATTTTCTTAATAGTCTTCTTTCTAGTTGTTCTATCCATTATTGAAAGTAGGTATTGAAATCTCCTACTATCATTGTTGAATTATCTATTTCTCATTTCATTTCTGTTAGTTTTCCCTTCATGTATTTTGGGGCTCTGTTAGTCGTATATATGTTCATAATTGTTATATTAACTTGATGGATTGACTCTTCTATCACTATAAAATGTCCTTCTTTTTCTCTAATAGCAATTTTTTCTTAAAGTCTGTTTTATGTGTTATTAGTCTAGCCACTATGGTTCTCTTTTAGTTATTGTTTTTATGGCATTTTTTTTTGCCTGCTTTTACTTTAAACCTTTGTTTCTTTGAATCTAAGGTGAATTTCTTATAGACAGCATAGAGTTGGATCTTTTTAAAAATCCATTTTGCCAATCTCTAATTGGAGTGCTTAATCTATTTGCATTTAATATAATTACATTGAATGCAAATTTCTTCATTACTGCTTGCCAGATGTGGTGGCAAGCACCTGTAGTCCCAGCTACTCGGGAGTCTGAGGCAGGAGGATCGCTTGAGCCCAGGAGTTCTGGGATGTAGTGCGCTATGCCGATCGGGTGTCCACACTAAGTTCAGCATCAGTATGGTGACTTCCGGGGAGAGAGGGACCACCAGGTTGCCTAAGGAGGGGTGAACTGGACCAGGCTGGAAACAGAGCGAGTCTTCATTACTTCTTTTTGTTACTGCTAAATAGATATTGTGCAATGTACCATTTTCATTTCTTTCGTTAACTATATATTTTTGAGTTACACCTTAAGTGGTTGCCCTTGGGGTTATTACTACTATTATACTTTATAACAATCTAGTTTGAATTAATGACCAACTTAATTTCAATAGTAGACCAAAAACTTCAAATAGCACTGTTTCAACGCCCCCACCCCCACCCCTACCCCCAATTAGTGCTGTTAAAAAGAAGTTGGAGTTTTGAAGTATGAGAGAGAGTCTCTTGCTGGTGTTGAAAGAGAAGGCTGCCATTTTTTGGAAGGAGCCATGGAACAGGGAATGCTAGGCAGCCCTTAGTTGCTGGTGCTGTTCAGGTTGGCTCCTGGCCACACAAGTTTGGAAGAAGATCTCTGGCCTCCAATGAGATCATAGCCCCTGTCAATACTGTCATTTCAGTCCTATGAAATCCTGAGCAGATACTCTAAACACATCACACACAGACTTCTGAGCTGCGGAATTGGTGAGACCATACGTGTGGTTTTAAGCTGCTAAGTCCACGCTTCTTTGTTATACAGTGAAAGAAATGACTACAGCAGCATTCTAAGGTCAATCTCTTTTGGTGGTAAATTTATGTCTTCTCTCAAGGCTCCTGAGAAGGCCACAGCATTTTGAAGCTTCCTGAATATTCTTTCTAGTTAATATTCTTTCTAGTTGATTTCTTATGAATTTACCTCAACTCCCCTCTTCCCAGGTCTACATCTTTAAAACCATTTTATGCTGAGTCTCTTTGCCCTAACATATCACATCCTAGGGTACTTTTCCTTCAGGATGATTTCAACCCAGTGACCTCATGTCGCATCCATCTGGTCTATGGGAATCACACCCCTTGTCATGCTTATACCACTGCGGCTACTCCTGCTGCTGCCTACTTGTCCTGCCATCCTGGGCAGCCCTAGTCATGCCTCTTTGCCTGTAGATATTTCCTGGATGCATCAGACACGATGCACCACCATGCTGAAATTTCCACGTAGCCTTCCTGAAGCCCATCCCATAAGGCTTGGTGTGAAAGTGATGTTTTTCTCGTGCTTCCCCATGAGAAGCAGAGTGAAGTCACAATCACAGCACACCAACACAGCGTGCAAAGAAATCTTGTTCCCTGGCTTCTTTAGCTTTTTTCTACACCTTCAAGTAGGCGTAGAAGGTAAGTGTCTCAAGATACTTTTTGTGGTGAACATCTTTGCTAATCCTGCATTTGTGATCTGGTTCCTCCATTGGGAATGCGGGAATTAATGAAAATGTTTTCTCCTGCGTCTTTTGGGGCTTCAGCCAAAACTGACCGATCTTGCTGTATACGCATTGCCATTCCCTTTCAGATATTGTGAGGAAGCTTTGAAATGAAACCCAGAGCCAATAAGGAGTAATATGTGATTAGCATAATGAGACCATGGCTATAATTTTAAAAATCAACTGGGTTAAAGTCATGCTAAACAGGAGAGTTATGTAGGGTGGAGATAGTTTATGAGAAAACCACATGCAGTAGACCTCTTTTCTTCTCATCCATTTACCTCTGACCCACCTGCCATTCAGAGACCTTCCCCTCTGCAGCTCCAGTAAAAACTGAAACCAGAAATCCCTTTAAGTTCCCACGGAATCAACTGATCCGGGAAAACCATCAACTTCCAGTTGACACATGAAAAAACTGAATTTTCACATAACAAGAAATTAGTAAGGGTCAAGACTTTATTATTCTTTAGGAAGGACTGGGTGTCTCAGGGAAGAGGGGGACATTAGCCGGAAGAGACCTAAAAGGGAGCCAAGGCAGAAGAGAGGAGAGAATAAGAGAAAGAGAGAGGGATGACTTGTGACTAGGTGAGCATGCATGAACGGTGTCTTCTGCAGCTGTAAGTTGAACTACACAAGGTCATTAGGAAGGTCACATCAGGGCACAACCACTGAAATACCACTTTGTATGGCTCTGAGGCATGCACATGAATCTTTCCATAAAAGAAACTTCAATAAGGGTCCAGACAATTTTAATTTTTTTTAATCAAGCAATGTGGTATTTGGAATGAGTGGGGAATATCCCAGTTGCATGATATTCTGGAAGCCAGCAGCTGCATCCTCACTGTGGAGACCTGGGAGGAAGAGCATCTCCCCATAAGCCACCTGATTGCTCAGCTGTAGGCTCCTAAGACCAGATATCACACTTCCCACCTCCCTCAGGTAATTCCTGTGCAAATGGAAGAAACACTCTAGGTTTCATGATCGAAAGACAACTGATAATATGTAAATAGATCTGAAAAGAGAGTGAACCTAAAAGCTAAATCAGTCAGGGTCCAGACATGGAAAGGGTCCTCACACCAGGTCATTCCATGGAGAGAACTGGATATGGACAGCCAACCATGAATTGTTGGAAAAGCTGGAAACGCAAAGATGGAGCGATGAGACAACCCTAAAGATAGCCGCAGCTGGAACCCCTACTACCCCATGGTGTGGGGGAAACCAAGGGCAAGTGAGGCTGGCAGGAGCTGCACCTGCAGTGGGACTGCCGGGCGAGAGCCGAGGACACAGACGCAGGGGCTGTCCTGTGGGGATGAGAGAAGAGAGAGTGGAGGAGAAGTTCCCTGAGTCCACCCTTTCTCCAACCTACCGTTCTCCTGGGAGACGCTTGCATTGACTGACCAGCCAGAAGTCAGGAACCCTGGAAAGTGTAATTGCATCCCGCCCGTTTTACAGAGCAAAGCGGGGAAAGGACAAAGGATGGGTCTGAGCACAAAGAGACAAAGGATATGCCCAAATATTAAGCAAAATATTGTTCAGTCTTCCGTGCTAAAACTGAGTGACCACGTTTGAGTCATTGGCCGTAGGACTGGTAATTTTGACCTTTATTTTGTGAAGCTACCAATTTTATTTCATAAGGCAAAAGTTATACAGTCAATCATTGATGTACGTTCTGCGCTGAACATTTTAAATGCATCTGTAACCATTTTCTTTCATGGGCAAGAAGAGAAATGCAAAGTTGGTGCCTAGGCATTAACTCAGTAGATGTGAGTTGTTTTAAAAATACAGCATAAGTACTAGAATTGGTGAATGCTTTGATTTACATACCAAGAAATGACACGAATAAAAAGAGCTTCTTATATTCAGTAGACTTATAACTCCATTAACATAGATGTGGATGCCACTTCCATTTATCTATTAATTATGTGAGCATTAATACATGCAAATAGATACACAATATGACAGCGGCATTCACATCATTTACAGCTTCCCAGGCATGGCCCTGAGGAAATAGCAGCCTCCTAGGTCTCCATTCCTTTAAATAGAGATAGGAATAATAAAAGCTACCTTATAAAGTAATCTTGGGTCATAGGAGAAAAGTACGAAATAAGAATTTATAAATTATAAGGTACTCCACAAATATAGAGTAGCAGTATCTGATTAAGCGGGTAGCTATTAGGTATCCTCTCATGTCTTGTTTTTTTTTTTTTTTTTTAAAGATCATCTTTAAAAATAAGCAAAGAAACAAAACAGAGAAAGAAATGGGAAGGGTCCTGAAACGCACTCACTGTGTGACGTGGAGAAGCCACGTAACTTCTCCTGACCTTCCTCGAACATCCAGTCCTGCTCCTAAGACCAGAAGAGTGTTGGTCTGGATTATAAGATCCTCTTTTGGCAGCAGAAAAAGTTCAGCTTGCAGCGTCCTTTAATCCTCTCATCCTCCCAGCACATCTTCCTGCACTTGCCCCGACCAAGCCTGCACGGCTCGCAAACAGCAAACTCCCCTGTGCCGAGAAAGAGCTGCTGACACGGCTTTCCAGGAACTGTCTAAAAACGGGGGACGTAGCAAAGGCCACCAGCCAAGGGAGGGTTTGTATGGATGACTATCAAGAATATTTTCAAGAACCAGCCCAGATTTTTCAAAGAGCTCCTGCTTTGTGCAGGATGGAGTTAGGGAGAATTAATTCTTAAGGAAGAAATAATCACAATTCCTGCTCCCCAAGTGCTTAGAATCTTGCGTGGAGCAAAAGTAAGCCACAGGCAGAAAAAATGACACATATATTACAGAACTATAAAAATACGTACCTGACACCCCTGTGAAGTTTGCTAGGTGAAAATGGGAGGGATACCATGAGGTTTTGGAAAGATGCTTGAAGATGGAGTTAAGAGACTAAGATTCAATTCCTGTTTGGGCCTTGTAGGGGTCTGCCCGGAAAGTGTCCAGCCATTGTTAATATAACAAGAACCGTTACGTGGCTGGACACTTTCTGCACAGACCATCCTATGTCCTCAGTACACTCTCACTCTGTTTTCTCATTCGTCTAGTGGACATTCTAGAAGCACCTGACTACATTTTTAGTCTGTTTAGTGGTCAAATGGAATCGTTTATGTGAGAATATTTTGGCTATAGTAGTACCTACCTCATAGGGGCGTTTTGCAGATTAAATGACACAATCCATGTAAAGTTGTTGAATGGAGTGTCTGGTACATAACAGGCACTCAGTGACTAGTAGCAACCTGAGTATTTCTTACTCTGAAATTCTGTCTAAACACTTTCTAATTTTTTTTTTTTTTTTACAATTTTTCTTTCAGTTTACAACGTGCTTTCTTTCTGTAAAAGATGACTTCACAAAAAAAGATCTGTAGGCTATTCCTTATGAATAGCTCATCTGTAATCATGATGAGGTTTCACTGAGTCACTCTGTTACTGGAGCCTTCTTCAACCAACAGCATGCATTTGTTTTTACTGGATTTAGGAGATGAGCTTGTGAGAGATGGGCAGGCATGTTCTCAGAGCAGTGCCTATTGGCTGGTAAAAGATTAAATCTATGACCTCAGTTTAGTTAGCATCATGAGCTAATGGGAAGAGCCAGTGGGTACAAATCTCTATGGGCAAATTGCAGTCCAGTAATAAAGGTATTTGTCTGTGAAATGGAAAAATCCAAATATGATACTGGGGACAAGAGGAAAAGAAGAAAATAGAGTTAGTGGACTGAGATCTCAGACAATTCTATTTGCACTACTGTCTCTACCCCTCTTTCTCTCCAGAAGTCAGCAATAGCTAATGGGGCCAGAGCTCCTAAAAGAAAGGAAAAATTATATGCAAGGGATTTAACCTACCTCCTGGAAACGAGTAGGGGTAATCCATTCCTGCCTGGCACCCTAAATTCAAAACAACACACATTTTGAAAGTTAAAATCGACACAGGAAAAAAAAACTGTATAAAACAGTATTCCCAACCCTACACGTGACATGGGATGTCAAGAGACGGGAGATCAGATTTGCAATGTGTTTCCCAAGCCAGCACTCCTGGCCACCACAGCAAGACCAAATTAACACAAACAAAAGGTAAAGTATCATACGCAGTTTGTTCTTGGAAAATGCCCTGGCAGGTCCAAGAAATCCTCATGAGAGGCACCAGGGGGGGTGGACCTTTACTCTCAATTTCAGGGTGGTACTAGAAGATTCTTCAAACTTTATGATCCACCCCATCAAAATCCCATCAATTTGCATTTACCTGACGGCAATTGAGCCAAAGTGAAGAAAAACGCAAAAACAAAATAAAGCATCTTCCTGCTCAGGGCCATCTTTGTGGAAGACTCTTTAGAATAGAGGTTTGGGATTTCTTTGAGAAAACAAGAGGCTCATTTATATTTAAAAGTAATGGGTTATGCTCTTGGTCAGTGAAGTGAATCAATAAAGGAAGCACAATTATATGCCCCATTTCTCAGGATCAAGGGCTGATATCACGGATAATGACCCTGGACGCCTATGAAGCCTCACATTTGGGGGAGTTTATCTGGTGTCGTGAGAACCCCAGGCTGGGAGTCGGGAGACAAGGGGTTGGTTATTCACGGGGCTGCCGTAGTCACCCAGGGATGAAGAGCTAATGACTCCATCTCTTCCAGCTTCCACTTTCTGGAGGCAAATAGGAAGAAACTCACAAATTCTGCAGCCTCTCAAGGTTGTTGTAAGGATCTACCTAGCATGATTATGATGCAAAAGTGCTTTGAACACGTGGCATGCTTCGGGGGCCTGGTACCCTTAAAAGCTCAATCAGTGTGGATTCTTCTTTTCCCAGCTTTCATTTTTGTTGTTCAGAAATACTACAGGGAGAAAGGGAGGGGGAACAGTCATTTTACAAATTAGCTCTGAATCCCTGTGCCTGTGACAACATCACTTCAGAGAGTAAAGCCGTGATTGCCACATCTTTTCAATTCATTAAGAACATGGGCATCAAAAGTCATATTCACATCACTGCCCCCCCAAATAAGTTGCCTATAGTCTGTTCTTCATTCCTAGAATGCAAAACAGAATAATTGGAAAACGTTAAGACTATGAAGTCAGAGAGATGGATTTAGCAAGTGTATGACCTTGGACAGGTTGCTTGATTTGTTGAACTTCAGTTTCCTAATCCTTAAAATAAAGATATAAAATGGTATGTGCTTCCCAGGGTGTTTCATAAGATTAACCGATACTAAGGAGCACAGCCAGGTTTAGAAGTCCAAACTGTCATCCCGACGTTCCTTCTTGGGAACTTTCCAAAATCAGAAAGACGGTACGCTGTGGATGGAGTGACACCCACTGAGGTCTGTGGGCTCTACTCAGCAGAGCGTGGAAAGATTCTCATCCCTGACAGGCCTCACTGATCAAGATGTTATTTGTTCTGGAGAAACGTATAAATGTGGGTGTTCTGGCCCTTTGCTCATGGACACCGTGCTGCTCTCTCAAGACCCTCCAGTCATGAGGACTTTCATCTTTCTCTCTGCTGTTCTCCTCTTTGTGGCCCCAGGTAACACGTGTATCTTGACAGGGAAGGGGAGCAGAGGTGGTGTCCCAGAGGGAGGGTCGACCTCAGTGAGCGTCCAGGCATGACCAACCCTGGCGTGCAAAGGCGCCCTTGATACGGTGGCCCTGAAGGGGACCGTTTGCTGCAGGAGGAGACTTCCACCCTAGTGGCTCTTCCATAAATCCCTTGCATTTTCCATTATTATCTGGGAGGGGCTGTCACAGGTTTGAAGAAATAAAGGAAGGCCAGGAAGGATGGCTTTTGGTGCCCCCAAAAAAAATTGGGAAAAAAAAATTAAAAGCAAGGGTAGTAGTCTAAGGACTTTTTAAGATATGGTTATGGTAGAGATTAAGAGAAGGAAGGAGACAAAGAAAGGAAAGAATGGGAGAGAAAAGGAATGGAGCTTAGAGACACTCACGCATTCACCTGGCGGGCACCAGATGAAACAGAGTAACTTACACTGACATTCCTTAGTTACATACCATAAACTGCATGCTGTGATAAAAACTACACATAAAATGCCTTTAATTCTCCAAGCCAGTGCCTTTAAGGAAAATTCTTTCCTACCTTCAGTTGAATGGTATTCAGGGCCTCTTTTTTGGTTTGGACTGTCCATTTTACATATATTTTGCAGATGCAGAAATTGCACCTCACATGGGCTAAACAGCTTCTCAGAGTCATACAGACAAGCAAGGGCGAAGCCAGGAGTGGAGTCCAACTCTGCTCTGCCCCAGTGAGAGGCAGTTAAGATGCCCCCCCACCCCCATGTCAGAGCTCTCTTCACTTGCTCCTAGGAAACTCCAGTGCCTCCAGTTAAGGCATAAGACTGTACTCATCCAAAGTTCCAGAGAACTGAAGAAAGGGCTTCTCAGAACCCACGATAAGTCAAAATTTGTGCCAGATGCTAGTGATACATTATCCCGGGAATAATGCTCAGAAATTTCACACCAGCTGTCTTGTGGCAAGCCCGTGTGAATAGATTCTGTGTGAGGATATGAGGCTCTAGGACCTACGGTGAACCCAGCTACATCCACCCCACTGGTGTTGACGTACACACTGGAAACTGACCAGAGGTGTCCTTTTCAGATCACTCATTATGAGTCAACACAAGACAAATTTATTTACTATAGAATTATTTAAGATATTTAAATGAAACCGATGTATTAATGCACCATATGCGCACACACATACACACACACACAGTTTCCACCTGGGCATCTGTGATGATCCGTTGGAAGCCTGTGGGCACCAACACTCTTTACTTCCTGAGTCTGCCTGGGTCATCCCTGGGGATTGGATCCAGGACAAGGACTCTTGTCAGAGTGAGGTCCTGCAGCTCTGGCCCGAGATAGCCTCACAGAATTATTGACAGAAGGGCAGAAAGAACATAGACCGCTGCAGTGGAAGCCAGGGTTCACTAAGCTTTGAAATAGTGGGGCATTTATACTTATGAACTGAGCTACTGACCCTGGATAATGATTAGCGCATATGCTGGAACTAAGCCATCTGGTTGTTAAGTTTCACATAGATATGAATTAGGCACCTTTATATTTTGACGTTAAATGCAATCTCTGTACATCTGACAGCTTCATTACATATACCCAAATTAGGCAACTCTAAAATGATGATTCTGATGAGATATGTTGTCTGTCCTTAATTTGAAGCAGACTGCTCTTGTTATTGCTACTGATGAAGTCCTAAGGCCAGAACTGTGCAAAAATGACATTAGACAAATCTTAAGGAACCATTCCCAACATACTCCTCCTGCCCGCTCCAAAGCACCTGCTGTCTACAGCTGGTGTTTTGATGGAATATGGAGAAGAAATCCTTTCCCGGCAGCTCCTTTACTTTCTGTCTACAATAATAAACATTTTTTTCTTTTTATGTATTTATCCAGTCTGAGCCATCACTCCAATCTCAGCTCTTGCTCTGCTCTCAGCAAGTAGCGATCTTCGAGTCCATTGCCAAACTCATGGACTCTGGAGGTGTTTGTAGGAACAAGTTGACAAATACCTCTACAGACTTTGATAGTGTCTGTTTCCCAAAGCCCCCACACAGCCTAATCTCAAATGCTGGAAGACAAATCTATTCTTCCAGGCATTTCACCGTGGGTGGAAAAAAAGACAGAAATATCAAATAGGAAATATTTCCCCAGCCATCTCCTCTAACAGCAGGGTATGGCACTGTGACAGCTTGGAAAGAAATCTTCACCAACTCATTACATAACTGGTATCTAGACATGTCTGGAAAGAGAATTAATCCAGGTGGCTCCTTCCCTTGTGTAGCCAAGAATGAATTTTTTGGTGAGAAATGCAAGAAGCTTAATGGGCAATGTGCGCGTTCTTGTCATAAAAATGAAGAAGTTGTTGCTCTCTGCCCGAAGTCCCTGAGTTGCTGCGTGCTTCACCAGCCATGTGGGAGCGATAACGAAGATGACTAATTTTGAAGACGAGCTTCCCGGAGAAGCATCAATGACCTAGCTTCTTCTTTTTACTCTGGCCTCTATTATAAGCAGACACTTTAATAAAAATAAATGGCTGTCTTTGATCAGTTTGTCAAATGCTTCACTACCTAATCTTTATAGTCCCTCCACCCTGGCTTATTTTGTATAATTTTGGAGTAAAGAAATTCTTCCAAAGTCATGTGATATTTTTCTTAAATAGGGAATGTAAATCAACAAACCTCTAGCTTGCACACAGGTAGTTGGCCCTAACCAACCTATTGAGATGAGAGAAAAAGAAGAATGAATGAAGGAAGGAAGGAAGGAAGGAGGAAAGAAGGAAGGAAGGAAAGAAGGAAGGAAGGAAGGATGGGCCTTCCAGCCACAAGAACTGTGAGCAGAGAATTTTTATTGTTTATAAATTACCCAGTGTAAGTAAGGTATTTTGTTATAGAAGCATGAATGAACTAAGACAATTATCTAGTTTAAGAATTTCCTGTCATGTTCCTAATGCTTAAGATCCAGTGTAGTTCCCCCCTGGGATGGAAACCTCGCCTTACTTCCATCTTAATTCCTTGAGATCAAGGTATTCAATCCTCTTTGAATCAATAACCCTTTGACAAAGTACTTCTTAATTACACTTTCTGTTTTGAGATAACTGTCGATGCCCATGCAGTTGCAAAAAAAAATAATACATAGAGATTCCCAGATCTTTTACTAAATTTTTCTCAATAGCAACATCTTGCAAAATTATATCGAAAATCACGGCCAGGATATTGACACTGATACAGAGGATTTCCCTCATCACAAGGACTCCTGGTGCTATCCTTTTAGAGCCACACCCACTTCCCTCCCACCTCCACCTCCACCTCCACCTCCTTCTTTACCCTGGGACAACTAACTTGTTCTCTATTTCTATAGCTTTGTCCTTCTAGAAATGTCATAAAAGTGGAATTATACGGTATGTAACCTATTTGGATTGGCTTTTTCTCCAGTGAGCACGATTCTCTTCTGTCCTTCGTAGGCATTCCCCAATAAATTCATTTCCTTCCTACTTCATGTTGCTATCTGCTTCTTGGAGGACCAGAACTGGCACATGTGGTGATCTCTGATTGTCTGTCCTGTTGCTGTGTAAGGAGAACCTAAGTGGCAGCTCTGGTCAGGACACACTGACCGCTTGGTTTTGCTTAGGATGTGGGAGCAAAGTGTTGTTTCCGGGCTTTGTCTCACCTGTGTTCCAGAATGAGGAGAGCTTATTCTAGAATGTCAACTTTCAAAACTGGACATTTTCATCTCCTCTAAAATACTTCATAAATTTTCCTTAAAATAAATTATCTGGTGTTTTCCCTAAGGGCAAATCCTGGGAGCCTACGCTCTGTCTGTTTTGCCTGGGGTGGAGGCGGGGATTACATCCAAAGGCATATGCTCTCTGGAAGGGTAAAGAGTAGGGTCACATGTGATTTGGTGCCATTGTTAGAAATACAGCATTTCAATACGTCCTCCCCTTTTAACCTCTCTTCTCACTCTTGTCCCCTTTTTTGTTCTGAGCTCCAACCCAGTCTGCTGTTCTGTGGCCAGACATGGCCCCCTTTGATGACTGACGATGCCCACCATAAAGTATTCCCTATTGTCACTTATTGTCATTCTCACCCCACACCCTTTCTGTCCCAGAAGTGTGCCGAGACCCCTCGTGCATTCATGACCTCCTTGCATCCCACACCATGCCTCTTTTTGACACTACGTGTTTATTTATTCCTATAGTTTATTCCAGAGGCATCTTGGGAGGAATAGACTTTAGCCCCACTTACCTGCCCCGATACTTTCGACAAGAAGCTCCTGACTGATATCCACCTGGAGCAATTTCATACCAGTTTAACTGAAACAGAACGGAAAGTTCTTTCACCAGAATCACAGAATGTCGAGGCCGAAGGCTATCTCAGAGATCATCTAATCCAATTCTTGTTTCAGATGGGGAGGCAAATGTGACTTGGACTTCCCACACGACACTCACTCTCCCTGCCCTGAACTCTGCTGGACTCAAACTTCTAATGCCCCGACACCGCCCCCTCACCCTGCGTCTTGGTGCTCCCGGCAACGCCGGCCCTTGATAAGCTTCAGTAATCAGGAGCAGCACTGCCCATAAAAACAGCCGCCCTGTCCTGCCCGGGGGTGATTCCCTCCGACCTGCCCCGCTCAGTCCAGCGGCGCTCGCGCCATGAGGACCCCTGTGCTGCTCTTAGCCATTTCTCTTCTGCTCTCCCAAGATCCTCCAGGTAAAAAGAGGCTCTCAGCTGGAAATATACACTGTGGCAGAGGATGAGAGGTGGGGAGAAAAACTTGATTTAGAAAAAAAAAACTTGAAGGATTCAGCAACCTTCTTCAGTCCCAGCCTTTACGGCTTTGTCTTCATTGGGTCCATTAGTAAAACGCAGTGGCAGTCCTCACACACGCCTCCCAGCTGTGAGGCTTACGGCTCTAGGGAGGAAGACAAAGGCAGAAATCAGGGTTCTTAGATGTCACTGACCCCCGGCTGCCCATGGTGGCAGTTCCTCTTGGACTCCTTAGCCATGGGGACCCACCAGCCACACTTACTCCACTGCAGGGAAGCTGCAGGTATTCCTCGTTGATTTTGTGGAACGAGATGGCTTCTCCCATCTGCCTCCTTCTGAACAGCTTTGCTCTGCACGGAAAGGGGGCCTACCCATCCTTCTAAATTTTACAACTTTTCATATCAGGTCAGAGGATTAGGATCAAGAGGAATGCAGTGAATTTAGTAGGCAAAAACATAATTTATTAACAACACAAATAGCAGGTGTCTTTGGAGTCTGCTAAGGAAATTTCAGTTAGACTGAGATGTCAGCAATCTTCTGACACCTATGTTAATCTGTGTACCAAGAAGCATACAGTTTTATAATATTAGATATGGAATGGATATGAGAGATCATCTAACCTATGTCCCTCCTTTTAAAACCTGAGCCAATAGTATAGTGAATGGAAGTAATTTTCTCCAAGTTGCTCAACACATCTAGCGGTGCTGGGACCAAACCAATTGTTATGATTCATAGAGCCCATCCAATCCTCTCTCCCTAGCTGCTCCTTGAGTTTTCCAAGACTCTGAAGAAGCCCAGAAGCTTGTCTGTTCCAGTTTCCTCTAGTCTACTCAGGCCTATTCCAGTCTATTCTGGATTATTCTGGTCTAGTCTATCCAGTCATTGATTCAGCGGGCTCTTCCTGAGCACGTGTTATGTGCCCTGTGCTGGGCACACACTAGTGAGTGTTGCAGACACGGTCCACACACTCAGGGAGCTTACATTGAAATTAGAAGAGCAAATAATGAAAAAAAATATGTAACTACAACTTGGGATAGATAATCTGAAAGAATAAAACACGCACAGGGAGAAACATAGTGTGGGGCATCTAACTACATGAAGAGAACAGGGGAGCAGCATCCCCAGCACTGTGACCTGAAGGTTGAGAGCTGAAAACTCAAAGAGTGTATTCACGGGAGGGGAGGAAAACCATCCAGGCAGAGGGGACAGTGCGAGCAAAGGCACTGGGATAGCCGGGGACAGCAAAGAGCCAGCCAGCGCAGGCGTCATGGCAGGCACCAGGGCCGCAGTGGAGCAACATGAGTTGGAAGAGGTGACCCCGGCTCAGGTCAAGGTAGCTTTGGAGCCCTGGTAGTGGGCTTGGTTAGATTTCATCAAAAAGTAATGGTACACTGTTGTAGGGATTTTAAAAAAGAGGTGTGACATGGACTGATTTTTATTTTCCAGAAAGAAAACCATGCTGGTTGGGAACCAGAGGGCCAAGTCAGGCGGGTAGGAAAGCGGAGGAGAATCGGGGTGTTGGGAAGAGCTGGGCCACTCTGCTCCAGGGTTCTCTACCTCTCCCACAAAGAAACCTGCTGCCAGTCCCGCCTTTCGGTGCTGGGGCACAATTAACCGTGGTGACCTACCCTGTTGTCTAGTGAGAAGTGAATTTGAAGTGGACAGAATCTGCGGCTATGGTACTGCTCGCTGCCGGAGGAAGTGTCAAAGCCAGGAATACAGAATTGGAAGGTGTCCCAACGCCTCTGCGTGCTGTTTGAAAAAGTGGAGCAGCAGCTTACTGCGTAGCACGAAACACTGAAACGCAGGTGTACTTCAAGCACGACCTCTGTGCCTTCTCTTCCCAAGGCCTTGCGACCAGGGCGCACCCCGTGCAACCAAGAATCCAGTGGTCAAACGAGGTCTGCGGAACTTCCACTCAACGCAAAGCAACGTAGGGGTACTAGGGGTCGCAGCAGAGCACAGCTCACAGCCTTCTGGGGTTGCAGATAAGGGAAGACGGCAACGCAGGTTAGGCGTGATTTCCGACACCTTAAAAACTGAACAAAAAAAAATTATGTATATCTAACCAGCAATAAACCTAAGTAAAACGTCATTTGTTTTGGTTTGAATGATATCAATTTATCTTAATAATACTGGTTTTCTTTTCTGATCAGCAGTTCTGCTCCGCAGTTATATATGTCTTTTGTTAATTAAAATGGAAAATAAATCGATGTTAAGTGCACCTTGTTTGGAATACAAGGTCTATATTTCAAAACATAGACGTGGGAGGAGGAAAACAAAAGAGATGAGGTGTGATGGCAAGGTTGGGGACTCCCCCATGACTTAAGGGGTTGACCACGTGGGTGTCTGTGTGGCGTCCCGTCCAGCAGAGGGCAGAAGAGAGCAGCCCTGCGCTAGGCAGTGCTGGGCGGGCTACATCCAGGCTCCTTACCCTAGAAGCCGCTAACGGAAGGGGAGTAATGAAACATTTGACCTGCCTGTCCTGGTCACGTCATATTTCAGGGTCACTAAATGGTTTATAAGGAAAAGCTTCCCTCTACAAAAGTAACCCAGGTAACAAATGAGGAGTATCACCATTTTGTAGACACACAGGGAAATAGTGATCTAGCCAATGAATGTTAGTAGCTCTAAAATAAGCAAGAAAGGCCACCTGCAACGCCACGTAGGAGCTGCCAGGCGTGGTACAGCAGCATCCTCACCTCACCTTCGGACTGTGCCCTCTGTGCCAACAACAGCATAATGAACCTTCGTGTAGCTCTCACCCGAATTCCACGTGTAGTTAATCTTGTTTCATCCCTTGAGAATCTCCTTCCTCCTAGATTATTTCAAAGAATAATAACTTGGATCTGTGCCTATGTAAGTGAGGTCCTAGCAGTCCTGGCGGATTTGTGAGAATATTACAACCTAAATTTCAAGAATAAGAAAATCTACGTAGGAACCTTTGCTTCGCTCTTCTGTGAGCCTCATCCACAGAAAGTTCCACTGGGTCATTTGAAAATGCAGTAGGAGAATCCAAATTTGATACTACAGAATACCTCTGAGTCCAAACTGGGCTCCAATATGGTTTCCATTCTCGCATTTATATTTTCCAAGATTTAACAGGATGCCACTTGGGAGACAAGAAAGAGGATGTTCTGGTGTTGAAAATATCTCACGCACACACAGCCTATTGCATTTTCCCATAAGATCCTTCAGGGATGTGGGTTGCAGATCATCTCTTCTGGCAATGGAGTCTCTTTCATTTTACTTTAGTTCACCTATTTGCTTCAAATGAATCAAGATCTCACATACTAAGCAGCTTAAAAAATATTTTTTATAAGTTGCATGGACAAAAAAAAAAAGAGTTTGACCCAAAGATTAGCATATTCTATAATGGGTTCTGCCATTGCCTTCTGCCTCGCTTCAGGATAGATGTGGCTTTTAGCAGGCCACAAGAAATGACAACAAATGACAGTTTCTGAAACCAGGTCCTACCTGGGAGGTTTGATGACTTTTTTGCACTGAAATAAGCATGTTCAGCAGACAGAATAGAAGCGCTATGGGCAGCTTTACTTAAGTCATTGTTTAATGAATCCCGGGCTATTGAGAAGCACTTGGGGAAACTGGTGATTTTATGAAAATGACTCATTTGTTCTGCTTCTCCAGACCTTTCGTCTTCCTGCTACTCTTCTCTTTCTCTCCCCCTGTTCTTTCTTAATCACCAAACCCACCTAAGGCATCCAGGCATGTTATTTACTTTCTGAGAAGGACGGCTCAAGCGTCTGTCCCACCGGCAGTGGGACGCCACCGCCTTGACGGGTGTCCTCGGAGGATGAGCCGTCATTGGAACGCGGCTGCGCCCACGCCCTAGGCCCAGCCCCATAAAGGAGCCCTGGGCCTGCCCACCCTGCGCCCTTCCCGGCTGCGGTGCCGCAGCAGACATGAAGCAGCCATCTCTCCCTCCGTTTGCCAGCCTTCTCCTTGTGGCCCTGCTGTTTCCAGGTAAAAGAGAAAGGTGGCCTGGGCCTGGGTGCCAGGACCCCTCTGCAGTGGGCGTTTTGGGAATGGGGGTCCAGGCTGGGCAGGGAGAGAGGACGTCGAGCAGCCCATGTTCCGGATGGTGCTCTTGGGCAGGAGCCTCTGAGCTGGGTTTGTAAATGACCCTGTGGCTATGCTGATGGCACGGGCTTCCCCACGGAGAGGGTCCCTCCCTGACTCCATTTCCTTATCCTTTTAATTTTCCCCTTCCCCTTCCAGAGAAGGACACGAGCTTTTAGGGGAGCTCAGGAACTACACTGGCGACCCCTGAGACAAATGCTCAGCTTGGCTCTGATGAGGGACCCAGGCTCCCTGCTGAGCGCACACGCGTCTCACGCGCCACGCACCTGCTCTCTCCCCACACACGCGCGCACGCGAGTGGCACCGGCCCCCGCCCGCTGCCCGGTCCCCTCGCCCGCGTGCGCTCGGCCCCGGGAGCGCAGGTACCGCGTCCTGGCGGGTCCGCCGCACGCAGAGCTCCGAGCTCGCCGCGCTGGTATTTGTGCGTCCACAGGACGGTCCGGAGCCCGCTATGTCAACCTCTCAGGCACTGCGGGGCCCAGAGAACTCGCGGAAGGATCGCCTGGTCACTCGTCACACCGCCAAGTAAAACGCTACGTCTTACCACCGCGTACCCCGCCTTACCAGGGTAAGTCGGTCACCGAAGCGTGTGACAAGTTCATGCCCCGGGAGATGTGGAGGGAAGGAGTGCAGGGAAGGTGGCTGGGCAGGCAGGTGTTGGGGGAGACGGTGCGGGTGGCCCCCGCTGCCCTACCTGTCGGGACCGCCGTGGGGTCTGACACCTCTTCTGGGCTGCACCACTGAGGGTACTCCGGGGCCAAGAGGCAGCTTCCCTGAGGCCACGTCTGCAATCGCTGACTTCGCCCAAACGCAGCAGCTGGGGGAGACACTGGAAGAACATTCTCCTCCTGCCAGGCCGGAGCCCCCGCCCCCACGGCCATTCACTGACTACCTTCCAAGTGCGGCTGCCAAGTGAGGGTCAGGGAACGCTCCCCGGAGATGGGGGCAGAGAACAGGCTGTGCTGTCAGTCCGCCTGGGCGAGGAGGAGCACAGGGGGTGACAAAGGGCAACGGGCCCGCGGACGCTCTTCCGGACTTTCCTGAACGGGGCCAGGCTCCTGGTCTGCCCCAAACCCTGCCCAGGGCCAGCTTCCTATCCATGGGGCTGGAGGAGATGCGGTTCCCAAAATGCTCCTTTAATCCCCAACTCACCGCTGACCCTGACACAGGAGGGACCGGGTCAGCAGCTCGGCGGCCAGCGCCAGGAGGACGAGAGGGTGCTGGCAAATCGTTGGCGAAACCAGCGGATGAAGTCGCAGCAGTGTGGCTTCCCGCAGTGGCCCGTCCAATACCCCGTCCCTGCACAACTGGCCCTCCTTACAGAGGACCCACTCGTCTCATTCTCCTCCCAAGGGAAGGGGAAAGAAAAAGCCATTATTGCTCCACAGACAGGAACAGGCACAGCACCTGGCAAGCGCCAGGTGGTCTGACAGCACTTCTATGAGACAGGATTGTTATTCCCATTTGGTTAGAAGAGACTTAGAAGGAGCAGAGCTATATATCTGGCGTGGATGTTATAGTTTAGAACTAGATAATCTGTCGCAGGATTAGTTAAAAAAAAAAAAAAAACAACTTAAAACTTTGAGCTACAGAAAGCTGTTTCCTATCCATTGCCATCCTACCATATTCCTAAGGGCTAACGTGACCACTGTTTGATTCTTTTTTTTTTTTTTCTTGTAGTTTTCATTTTATTGGGTTTTGTTGTTTTTTTAAATTTACTGTTTGATTCTTGAGCTCGTTTTAAGAGGCTAATGTTGGGTATTTCTTCATACAGAACCTGAACCAAATTTCTATGTTGTCAACTGCAAGAGAAGTGAAGGCTACTGTCAAGAATTTTGTAACTATATGGAAACTCAAGTAGGCTACTGCTCTAAAAAGAAAGATGCCTGCTGTTTACGTAGGAGCTGATGTTGCTGACGCAGAAGCCAAAGCTTGACCACCTGCCTGTTCTCCTAGGCCACGACGCTGTCAGTCCCGGATTTCTGAGAAGTGTCTGAGCAGGGAGGAGCTGAAGTTACCATTTGTGCCAGACAGCCTAAACATTTTATCGTGGCAAAATAAATGACAAAATTGCTACACGCGATCTTACAGAAAGTGACTTAGCTTATGCTGGTAGATGTGTATGTAATAAAATGTCATAGGAAAGCATTCAAATAATTTGTTCTTTTATTTAACAAATATTTCTTCAAAACCTACTTTTGTTCTAGGCATGAGAAATGAAGCCAATTAGAAACATGAATCATATATGTGGGGAGACAAGTATCTAAACAAATGAAAACAATAAATGCTACATACGATATCCATGTGGATATACCCTAGGCAATGTGTGCAGCAGATAAACAAAAGATAATTTACAAAGAGTTCCTGGGGAGATCTGAGGAAGGTTTTGGAGGTTGAGTAGGGATTTATCAAGTGAGAGAGAGAGAGGCAGAGGTTTCCAAACAGAGGGTACAGTTTCTAGGAAGGCCTGGAGACCTGAAAGTATGGTTTACTAAGTTAACGGGGGGAAGTTCAGCATAACAGCAAACGAGAGGTTAATTAGTAGTAGCAGATGTGGCTGGTAGAAGCAACAGATACCACGCTAAAGACCTCCAGCCACTAAGAGGAGGCTAACAGGTGCTTCAGGGGGGCCACGTAATCAAATCTCCAACTTTAGAATATTCATTATAACAACAAAATTAGGGATGGACTGAAAATGTGTGGAACTAGCGGCAGGAAGACCAGACGAGAGATGATGGCAACAACTGGAGTTCAGGGAGACCCGTCAGTGACTAAAGCAGGGAGAGCAGAGGTGAAGGAGATGACCCCAAAGAGATGGAGTTCACCGGTTTGGTGGCAGAGGAGGAGGAGCTGTGGGATGAAGAGCTGTGGGGACCCAGGGCACCCACACAGGGCAAGGAGAGGCGGGGGGAATGCAGAGAGAGTGACATCGGCTTTGGACATGCTGAACTTGAACGGCGTTCACAGAAAGGGTGCGATTGTGGGAGGAGCACATCTCAGCTCCTCCCTCCTGTTTTGATGTGAATATTTTCTCAGTTGCTTGGTGTGCAGTTGCCACTCAACCAGTTTCAGCCTTTCTCTCTGAGAGAATTGATGTGTGTGTTTATACTTATATAAACCCGTCAATGGGAGAAGAGAAAGACAAGAGCCTTTGGTTCTACCATTTTGCAGATGTCAATCTGGTACATCCTTGATTACTATGTAGTGGAGCATGTTTTCATTAGTTTATTGAGCATTTTTTTCTTTTATGTAAACTTTCATAGTTTTACTGTGTTACTACTTTGTTCTTGTCAATGTGTATGGTGCTCCTTTTATATCTAACCTCACATATTCCTTCCTCCAGCGATTACCTGACCTCTTCTTGAAATGCCTGATGTTTAAACCCTAGTTATCCTTGAAATATCCTCCTTTTCTTTTATGTTTCACCCATAATTTCCATTCTTTTTCCTTTCACTCCCTACTTTTCAGATATTTCTTCTTAGAGCACCAATTTCTCTTTCTGTAGTGCCTCTCTATTTTTTCATTATTTTGGGATTTTCAAGTTCAGATATTGGATTTTTATTGATTTTTAAGCAATCTTATATTTGCAAATAGTCCTTTTCTTTCTCAAAGTGTGACATTCTCTTAGAATCTTGTTCTCATTTTACTGAACAAAACTTGGCTTCTCAAATCTCATGAAGAATAAATACACATTAACTTAAAAAAAAAACAACCTGCACTTTTTCTCTTGAAATGGCACCTACTCCAGTTCAGTTTAGTCGTTTTCACTTTTTTTTAAGTGAGGATTTCACTGAAGCGTCTAGTAGTTTTGCACGGACTGCCAACCTCTGCTTTCTCAGGCAGAGCAGCCGTGGAGGTCTAGGGGGGTGAGTGAGCAGGTGGGAGGTGGGAAAGGATGAGTGTGTTCTGTGCACGGAAGCTGTTGTTTTATAATTTTGCATAGAGTATCTCTACTTAAAAGAAGTTTCATGAATATTTTTAATAGATAAATAGTAAGGAAATAATGGAATTTGCATAACCTTTCTATTAAATATTCATAAGCGGTGACTATCTTAGCTCGGGTTAATTATTCATAAACTGTTTATAACTCATGTTACAAAATCTTGAGTCTCTCATTCTCTTTACTTTTTCTCTCATGAGTTAAGAATTACTCTAGACATTGTTATGTGTAGGCATCCGGGTTGCAATCCGGATCCCGGGGCTCAGATTGAACAGAACCAGGTACGCAGACCCCGTTACAGAATCCCACCTTTCCAGGCCTCTTTCCGAATAAAGGTGTCCCGTGCTTAACTCACACACAGGTGCACTCGCTCAAGGGTGATGCCCAGGGACAAGGAAGGTCTGACGAAACTAGCACTTACATACGAAACCAGAACCCCCGACAATTTAGCTCACCTTTTTGTAAAGCAATCTGTCCATATACCTGCAAGACAAAAAACACTTGTTCTCGTCTCAGTTCTGCTTCCCAGAAATTATCCTCAGGAAATAACAAAAATATGTCCATAAACTTTTTGAAAAAAAAATCTAAATGTTCAAAACAGAGTAATATCTTAGCAAACTATGGTACATCGACTTAAAGGGATATTACATATTTCTTAAGTATAATAAATATAAGAGCAATGAAAAACCATTAAAATGCATAAGATAAAATATTCAAGGTAGTTTTCTCTCCTAAAAATTACAGCATTCCAATGTCTGTAAATTTGACATAAAACTAATTATGAAAAATATGTCCAAAAACAATAAAGTTTCCAATGTTAAGATCAGCAGTGATTTTAAATTATTTTTATCTTTAAAAGCACCCTGGTCAAGTTATTGCATTACTCTTAAATTTTAAATATACATTTTTAAACACAAAAGTAATATGCCTAAGGCTAAATATATAGACATCCTTTGATCACAGGCAAAGACATTTTGCAGTAAACTTAAGTTGCACCAAGGAAGTCCTAAATTTAACATAAGAAAGGACTTTCCGGGCACTAAGATGATAGAGCCTTAAAGCGAATTACCCAGAGAGAATTTGGAGCCTACACTGAGATTCGTAAGAAATAGGTAAAAAATGATTTTTTTTCTACCATTCTGTGGTAATTTTTGCAGTTCTGCTTGGAGACAAGAGAATGAATGTAATGTCTTCTCAAGGTCGGTTCTGAGCCAGCAAGCCCCTTAGTTACACTTTGTTGTTCTTTTCACAGAAGCTGTTTAGTGCCAGACCCGAAGCAACCAGAGGCTTTATGGACACCAGCTGTGCCCTGAGTCGCTCTGGGCCACCCCGGGGCCGGGATCACACACCTGGCTGCCCCGCGTTCTGCTCTGCACGCCCACCTGCCACACACCGTGTCCTTCCGCCCACTGCACCTCCAGTGGGCTTTGATCCCTCTGACTCAGCCAGGGAGTCTGCTGGGGGATGGGGTGGGCAGGCTCAGTCAATGCCGTCCCCATTCAATGATGGCCACACCTAATCTCTTCTTCCTGTCCCCAAGTATGGTGGTCACCACAACCCTGCAGGCGTGGCCTGCTCTGACCTGGCTCAATCTTGTCTCTTGGGTCATGGGAAATGACCCTCTTGCGCCCAGGGAATCTCCCTGAGGAATAAGAACAAAACTAAAAGTTAGTGTGTCTTAATGAACAGAGACTGAGTTAATTAATGCAGAGTCTGTCTTTTTCTCCATAAACCAAAATAATTCTCTGGAGCAAGATGAGCAACGTTAGCATTGCCTTTGGGGACAGCACGGGTGGGAACCCAGCCCGGCTGCAGGGGACAATGTGCAGCCCTGCTACAAGGCAGAGGGGCTCCCCTGGAGGGGTCTGACTAAATGGCTCCGTTAGGTCTAAATGCTTCTGTGCGTGCTGGGCTGAAGCATCTGGCCAGTCCTCTCAAGCCTCTAGGACACCAGAAAAGCCTTCCAGAGAATCTGTTCTCTCGCTTCCACCTGCTTCCCAAATCCCTTCTCTGTTAGCTGCAGCCCTCCCCCTCCTCTGAGCTCTGAAACTCCCTTGGTGAATTCTAGTCATCCCCTCCCACCTGCCTACCCAAGGTGCTGCAATGTGCCAGTTACTATTTCTGTTTCACTGCGGACAAATCACGGGCAGAAAGTTAAGGATCCAAGCGGCGGGAGGGCACGGGACTCTGTCAGTCCCAAATAGCTGTGTCTGCCAGTGTGTGCATAGAAGAAATAGCACTTCCTAGGAATACTGACCACGTGGGCTCCAGTCCCAACACCAACAGTGCTTGTGTCGATGCTTCGTTTAGCTCTTGGGGAGCACAACGGACGAAAGTGTCCTTTTAACCTCAAGCTATTTGTGGCAATCACTGAGTTGTATTCGTATGAGCGAGGAATGCACCTTGGGAAGCAAGTAGCATGACCACAGCTGGTGAAGACCAATTAAACAGAGGTCCGTCCGCAAGACCTGAGTTAGGTAGCTCGTGGGACAAAGGACACGTGGTTGCAGGAACCTGGCATGCTCTCCCGTGGTGGACCATGCGGAGCCTAGGAGGGAAGGAAGATCTCTGAGGCAAATGGGGTGAGAATTTGGTGTTGGACTATGGGGAAATGATAAATAGTTGCCCTACCTTTCTCCCCGGCCTATTCAAAGGTCTGGTGAGTGATCGTTAGCTGCACAGGGGATTGTCTTAATAATAGGGAGGATGGCAGGAAGCAACTAAAGAATGGAGTTCGGATGGTGGGAAAAAGTTGCCTAAGAAGTTTCCAGGGCAAGAAGGAAAGGAGGCTGGTGATGCTGATTAGTGTTAACTGTTTTTTTTTTTTTTTTTTTTTTTTTAAGTTACAAGAATAAAAACAGAAGAAAGACACAAAAGAAAGAACTCGTGGATTTTCGGTCAAGAGGAAGTCGTAGGAAGCTATTTTCAAGGGGACAATGTAGGAATTCTTGGCCACAGAAGAACTGCACTCAGCCAGGCAGCTGGTGGGGACCCAGTTTATACACTAGTTTTTCGTTGAACACCATTTTTGCTGCTTATACAGGCGCGGCTAGAGTAGATTTGCTGGTCATGCTGGTGACTCTGTTTAACTCATTGAGGAACCGCCAAACTCTCCCACAGCGGCGGCACCATTTTACCTTTTTACTGGCAACGTATGAAGGTTCCAATTCTCCATGTGTTCGCCAACACTCGCTATTTTCAGTTGTTGTTCTGTTTTTGCCTGGCTATGCTAGTGGGTGTAAGGTGATAGCTCATTGTGGTCTTGGCTTGCGTTTCCCTAATGACTCATGACATTGAGCATCCTTTCGTGTGCTTGTCGGCCATTTCTGTTTCTTCTTTGGAGAAATATCTACTCAAGTCCTTTGCTCATTTGAAAATTAAGGTATCTTTTTGTTGCTGAATTTTATCAAGGTTTTTTGTTTTTGTTTTTACTTTTAGAGGTAGGGTTTCACTCTGTTGCCCAAGCTGGAGTGCAGCAGCATGAACAGATGGCCATACTTCTTTGGACCCTCACGCTGTTCCCCCATGCAGAAGGTTGATGGCTGCCATTTGATTTCTCTTCTTCAAAATCCATTTTCTAGGTAGACTCATGGTCGAAATACGGTTATGGCAGACTGGTGAAATGAGGCGGAAGACAGCCTACCAGAAACACAGTGGAGCTGCTATGAAGAATGACAAAGCTCTCCGTGTCCGTACTTAGAAGGCTCTCCAAGATACACCAAATAAAAAAAAAAGGAAGTCCAGAGTAATATGCACAGTCTGTTATCATTTACATAAAATGAGGATACAGATTCAGAGATGCTCCCATACACATGGGAAAGCTCTGGAAAAATTAATCAGCAACTAGTAGCAATTGTCACGTAGGCCTGGGGGACAAGATGGGAGGAAGACTTGCTTTTCACTTCCCCTTGGTATTAAGGGAATTTTAAGAGAAATAAATCCACATGAGCCGGGGGTTAAAATCAAGTAGGGGCAGAAGGCACAGCTGCTTCCACTGTGTGTCTTAGCCTCGCCCGTTATCCAAGCCTTGTCCTTGCCACTCTGCTCTGATGGCCCTGCCCTCCATGGACGAGCCCCACCTGCCCGCCCTCAGCGGGTCTCTGTGCCACGCTGGTGAAGCATGTCCCAGCTGTGGCCCCGGGGGCTCCCTGCCACCCCCTCGAGGGGGGAACCTTTGTCAAATGAGAGGAGAATCTGCCCTCCTCCCCCAAAGTAGACAACATCTTGGCTTTTAATGAACACATGGATTTGTTCTGCCAAATTTTTAGAATAATATAATATGTTGTATTTGGTTTTTTTTCACTCAGCATAATTTTGTGGGGTTCATCCATGCTGCTGTATGCATCTATAGTTGTCATTTTTCTGTTTTTGTTGCTTTGTGGAAATACACTACTTGTTTTATCACTGTCGTGATACGCTATCTGGGCTGTGTTCTGGTGCCTGCAGTGAATGATGCTACAGCGAACACTCTTGTGCTCGTCTCTTGGTGCACGGGGCCCCAGTTTCTGTAGGACAACCTCCTGGGAGCCATGTGCCTGGTCGTCGCCTGTTCATCTGCTCAACTGTGGTGGCCGCTGCCCCAACCGAAAACCCACTGCAGGCAGGGAGCAGGTCTCACAACTGCATCACCCAAAGCAGTTCCCAGCTACGCGGCCGCCCCTCGATGCTGGTTTTCTTTCCTCTTCAACCTCCATACAGCCATCGGGTCATTGGTCCACCCCTGCGTCTCGAGACACCAAGAAGCCTGTCTATTTTTAGGCAGAAAGGGAAGAGTAGTCAGTACCTTCTGCCCACAGCCTTACTCAGTAGAGCAGATAAATATGCTCATTTCTGATCAGTGTTCCCAAAAACCTATAAATGTCCCGTTTTCTGCCTTTTCCGCCCCACTTCATTGCATCGCTCGTCAGACCTGCTTTCCCGCACAGGAGGACAGGGAGGTCCGAGGGGACCTGAAAGTATGAAGGTCCTCTTTCTTTTTGCTGTTCTCATCTGTGTGCTCCAAACCAACTCAGGTAAACGTCTCCTGATTGGCCCTGGGGGGGGCGGGGCAGGAATCCCGCTCACGTGCGTGTCGGTGCGTGGACAGGCCGCAGCTGTGTCTGTGTGTTGTAAGTGGGTGCAGGTGTCCTCTCCGGGGCTCAGCCCTGGGCCATTTCGATCTTCCCCATGAAGAGTTTGTAAAAGCTGGTGAGAGCCGTGAGAGTCGTAGCAGAAGTCCAAGGGGCGTCTTGGTTGCAAACCAGAAGCATTTGCTGCGATCTGCAGTCTGGGAAAGGTTCCCAGAAGGAAGTTACAGTCACACAAGTGTCAGAGCTGGACGGGAATCAGAGATCTTCCACAGCAGCCCACACTCCACAAGGGGAAAACCGCAGTCCAGAGAAAGTGCTAATTCTCTGCTAGGCAGTGGATAATTATGGTCATAGTAGATCTCCCCACTTTGAATATTTTCCCACCTTGCACGGATAACCCATTTCACAGATGAGAAAACTGAGGCATAACCAGTTAAATTACCCAAGGAGAGAAACTGAGTTATTCGAAGAAGTAAGGCTAGAATCCAGATCTCCAAACTTCTAGGCTGGCGGCTCCTCGATCTTTTCTAAAGCAAAAGTGGACCCACCTGTTCATTTTGCCGTCCCCGCCGAGCCGTGGCAGGGATGAAATGACACAGGATAATAGCGCGGACCCCTTTTGGAGCTGGGCTATTATGCAAGGCTGTTTTTATAATCATGCAAGACCAACACTGTGTTATTTTTGAAGTTGTGATACGTGGCATTTGCAGACCTGGCGTAAGTAACACCTTTCTTTCAAGCATCTCTTGTCCGAAGTGCTCTCCTTGTGGGAACTTCAGGTGGTTGTGGTCATATCTGATTCACAAGCACACAAGTCTCGATGGGGAGAGGGCTTTTATTGGCTCCTTTTCATTGTAGGGCATAAAATTAAAGATTGGGCCATAAGCTGAGAATCAGAGCTATTTCCTAGAGACCAAGACCCGCCCCCATCATTCCATTCTGGTTTCCAAAACTCCCACTGCTTTCCCTTAATGCACATCTCTCGCCACAGAGCTTGAGAAGCTGACATAAGAGCTACACCTGTCTGGGCTGCTCAGGGCCCACACGGCCAGGTGATCTCATGTGCAGCACACCTTGGGGTCCTCCTGGCAATGTTTTGACATAGAAATGATTGTTTGTATTTTAAAGCTAAGAAACTAAAGCTCAGTTAAGTTGGGACTTGTCCAAAGATACTTCGATTGGTAAGAAGATAATAAACTTTTGGAGTCTGGCTGTAGGCTGGGGTCGTTCTTTATTTTCTGCACTCTATGAATTAAAGATCAACTCTGTTCTGTTGTATCCGTAGGGGACATTCCACCTGGAATTAGAAATACTATCTGCCTTATGCAACATGGGACCTGCAGGCTTTTTTTCTGCCATTCTGGTGAGAAAAAGGGTGACATTTGCTCCGATCCTTGGAATAGGTGTTGCATACCAAATAAACAGGAAGGAGAAAAAATGACACCAGAGAAGGCTGACTGACGTGGGATCTAAAATGTAAGCTCCCGGAAGGCGAGATTTGAAGTATTCCAAGGGCTGGCTTAAGGAAATGGGTGGCTTGTCGATGGTGCTCAATAAATGTTTGTTGAATGAATCTGGCACCAAAGGTGAAGGTCTGATGAAAGAATTTTCTTAAAAGCTTCCTTTCGTTGCCATTTTCTGGGTTTTTTTTTTTTAAGGCTTCCCAGAATTTTGTAATATTCCACTTTCTTTTCCTATTCCAGGGAGTATTTCTTACCTATCCAGAGATGGTGATAGACTAGAAACTGAGCTATAAACTTAGTTTCAGAGGGACAGAAATGCAACTGATCTGCGAGTCTCTTTTTCGTCTAGTGACATCTTGTCACACCCGGCACTCACCTTCTCCTGCTTATTGACCCAGACTGTGATGATCCTTATTCCTTTTCCGTAGCCGCATCAAGGAATAACACCAACAGGTCACATTTTGATAGGATTGTATTCTTATCAAACATTTACTCTTAGATTATCTCAGCTGATTAATAACACAGTCTTACGGAGTGTGTAATAAGGTGTGAACGGGTCTGTTTTGGGGATGGAAGGAAAATGAAAATCATAAGGTTAAGCACATAATTCCTATGTGGGATCCTGGCACACCCTAATCAATCGAGGGTTCATCCTTCCACGTTACTTCTAAAGAGCATATTTCTGAGCAACTGAAGCAACGTAGGGCCCTTGTACATGAAGATTCCTTAGTGCTCAACACCCTTTGCTCCTTAACTTTTCTCGGGATCTTGCTCGAGTTTGTTGAGCCAGTCATTCCAAGCATAGTGAATATTAATTGCAAATAAGGAATGTAAAAAATAATAAAAGTAAATGTGCTGACATACAAGAGATCCTGTGCCAAGCTATTTCTAGACTGATGGCTTGATGAGATACTTTGTTTTCATATTTCTGTTGACTGCCTGAATCCAGTTTGCTCATGAATAAGCAGAACCTACTTTAAGAGTCACCCGGGATATGCACATCTGGGTTCGCTGTTTCTATTCCCGGCTGAGGTTGCAGTGAATATTTGGCATGATGCCTTTGGCCTCTCCCCAGCCTCTTCTAAACCCACTCCAGTTTTTTATTTTCTAAATATAATCAGACAGACCCCTGGGGCTGCACAGAGGGGACCTCTCTTCAGCACAGGCATCGCTGTAGAGCCCGCTCTCGTGCCCCCAGGGCTAGAGACCTGCCTGGGAGGGCGCTGGCCTGGGCTTAGGGAAGCACAGCAAATGCCCAGCCTTGGGGTGGGCGGAGGTTCTCAGCCGGGAGTGCCATCACTCCAGCGACAGATCTGTCCACCCGGGGCAGAAGATAACAGGAAGGGGTGGCCGTGCCCGAAGCACAGGGGGCCACAGGCTACTTCCCTCTCCTCGGAGCAGGTGCCATTGGCAGCGGCCCCTCCCCCTGGCCTCCCGCTCCTCACAATCGTCTCAGAAAGCCTGTGGGTGCGGAATCAGCGCTTCACCTGAGCTCTCCGCCAGGTGAGGCGAGGGGCGGAGCCTGTCCCATGGCCTTGTCACGTGAGGATCTCTTAAGGTACCCTTGGCAGAGCCCAGGACTGGCCAGCAGGGGATTTTCACAGGGCCGTAAGCTGGATTGTTTAACATTTTAACATGGAAACTGGGTCTGGTATGGCCTCCATTGTGAAAAACGTTATCTTCCGCTAATGTGAAATTTCTCTGAAATGCTATTTATTTTTCAAAGCCTGAAACTACCTTGACCAAGCGGGCCGCCCGTCGATACCAACACTGACCACGAGAGGGCGCGCCGCCACCGTCAATGCCTGCGGCTTGCTCCTGCCAGCCGGTGGGAAGCCGGTTAGGAGCCGGTTGGAAGCGGGTTGGAAGCCGGTCCAAGTGGCCAAGGAAAGTGGCCGCTGGAGCCAGAGCCCAGCCTGAATTGCCACTTCTGGCCTGGATTCCTCGGCACTGACACGCTGTCCCATCCCTCCCTGCCCTGCCCAGAGTAACCATTCACTATAGGTTTGTGGAAACGAATTGAATTCAGTTCAGACTGAACTGATGAGGATATTTATTAAAGCATCACTGTGCATCTCTCATTTGAGAGCAGGGCCGGGCCAGCAGCCCAGACAGAGCTGTGGATGGCGTGAGTCGAGGCTGCCTGCGTCTGCCGCCCGCCTTCTGGAGCTGTGGCCCAGGGTGGCCCTGCGCTGGGCACCTGGGTGGCCAGGAAGCGGCTCCCAGCAGAAGAGCAGGGGCCTCAGAGCGGGCCCCGTGGGCTCTACCTAACCCTGGCTCGTCCCTTGGAATGCTCCGTGGACTCTGAGTCCGGTGAGTTACACGGGAGGCTCAAGCATGATCCTAAGCAGGCAGACACACAGAAGGCAGAGTTTGTGTTTCCCATCCGGTCCTCCTCCACCCTCTGCCCTGGGTCTGTTGTCAACCTGGGGCTTTGCTGGCCCTGCCCTGTCCTTGCTCTGAGACAACTTCAGCACGTGGTGGGGCAGCCGGGAGGAGGTGCCAGGGAGACTTTGCAAGCTTCTCTTGGTGGGACTGGCGCTCGGAGGTGCATGAACCCTCTGTCCACCCCGGGAGGAGCAGGGGGGCTCCCGGTGGTGGTCTGGAGCCCCAGCCTGGCCCAGTGGGAGCCCAGTGTGCTCCACGTGGCAAATCTTCACACTTTCCACACGGCTCTTTCTTCTGAGAGCAATGATCCCCTCTGTACCTCTAAGGACCGGGCTTCTGGAGATGATGCAGTAACTGTGGCAGAGCTGTTCCCTCCTCACACTCAAACCAGCTCACATGTCACCTCCACTCCGAAGCCTCCCGACCCTCTCCCCGAATCCCTGTGCAGAGAAGTGCCTGCTCTGTGTCTGTGCCCCTCGGGCCCCAGGGTGCAGCCTGTCACAGGTGGTCACTCCTCTGCCACTATTAACTCATGTGCCTGCTCCTCCCGCTGGGTTTTAAGCTCCTTTGGGACAGGGTCTGGCACAGGTAAATACTCAGTGACCAGCCAGGAACAGTGGCCATGACATAGAGAAAGGAAGGAATCAATTGATCCAAGTCTCCGTCCCAGGTCTTCAACGCACCGCTGCTGTCCTTTCTGGTCCAAGGGCTGGAGGGGGTGTCACCGGGAACCCCGGGACATGGCACAGTGACTGTGGCCACATCCTTGTCAAGGCCTGAAGTCTGTATCTTGTCTTTTCTCTCACAACCCCGGGTTTCTCTGACCCACTTCCCCTTCTCATTGCAGCCACTCCCCTTTCCCCTGGGGCTCTCGCCTCTAAAATCCAGCCAGAACCGGGGACAGAGCCCTCGTCAGGTCTCCTCACTTACGCGGCCTCACACAGGGCACGTAGCCCACTCACTAATGGCTTGCAGGGGGGCGGCGCAGACCTGACAGATTGAGGGCTGGGGGAGCCGTGCGGTGCCCACCTGGACGCTGAGCCTGCACCCAAGCCTTCCCCTCTGACAGCATCACAGGTGCTGTCCTCTGTCTCTCCCTCGTGGAATCATAGACAGAAAGGGACCCAGAAGGTCGTCTAACAAAACCATCCTCTCTGATGGGCCACCCAGTGTCATGGAAAGAGCCTGGACCAGGAATTACACGCCTGAGTCCTTGTCCTGAATCCGCAAACCTGGTCAGCCTCACGGAGCCTTGGGCCCCTCCGTTGCTATTTGGACGTGAATTTTGTGTTCGTTGATTTCGAACGACAAAGCACACATAAAATTCCGTGTGAACCAGAGTATTAGGACCATATGGGTGATTCATTTTATTATCTAATGTTGAATCTTCTTGATTCAAATAAGTCATAGCAAAAGTGATTTGAGATTGTTTTTCAATGTGGAAATAGCACATACTGCATGTGAATACCATATGGGTGGAGTAATTTAGAGATCAAAACACACGCATGCACACACGTGTACACATTTACAAAAGGCATCTTGCTATGCAATTGTGGCCTGAAGGGATTTTTAAACCCCCCGTACATGGACCAGTCCCCACCAACAAGCTCAACATCTGTCGGCTTTTAGAGTTCCTCGGGGCTCTTCAGACCTGGGCAGCCAGGCCCGTCCTCCCCGCCACCTGGAATCCTTGATGCAGACCCAGGCTGCACCGAAAGGCAAGGTCTTGTCTCTGAAGGTGATTTATTGCTGCCTGGTCCCACCCCACGGCGGCACTGTGGGGGACGCAGCGTGCTAGTCCCATCAGGA
>CM052451.1:20435002-20454356 GCA_028533085.1 Varecia variegata
GGCTGAGCGTCCTGGAGCCCGACCTGGCCACCTCAGTGCCCCAAACACCCCGACGGCACCTCCAAGACCCTCGCGGGGAAGCCCCTGCTGGACTCCCCAGCAAAACTGTTACCTTGTTAGTCTCCAGCCCGCCAAAGAGCGTTGAATTCCTGAACTCACCCGCCCATCTGTGTCCCAGATTTGTACCTTCTGCGTCCTGTTGCCCACGTTTCCCCTCCTCCCCCTCCCGGCCTCAGCGTTGGCCGCACTTTCTCTGGGAAGTGACACTGAGGCCGGCGGGTGGCTCTGGCCTTCGTGTGCCTCCTTCCCAGACGCCCCACCTGGAGCTGGCATCTGTCACCCTGTGGCTGCCTAGCCTGTCTGCTGTCCTCACACTCCAGCACCGCCCAGAGCAGGCGTGGGCCCCGTGGAGGGAAGCGTGGGCTGTGAGGCCGGGAGGTGGGCAGCAAAGGGGGCTCCGGCTAGCAGCCAGCGAGCAACGGGACCCTCAGACTCCCCACAGGGGAGCCAGGGTGTCAGCCAGTCCCTGGCAACAGGGAAAACGCTGCGGCTGAGAAGGGAGCATTTCTGCCTCGCTGGGCTTCTCCATCCTCTTCCTCTCCAGAGCTGGTGTCTCCCTATCCGATCCGATCCTTCCACAAGACTCACGTGGCCTCCCTCCAGGGAGGACAGCCCCGCAGGCTCCAGCGTGACTGGGATTACAAGGAGAGCAATCGAGGCACCAGGAATGCAAATTCCCGCCATGAGACAGAGCAGGGGCCGGGTCCTTTCCCAGCACTCAGAAGCCACTGGGCTCCCTGGAATCCTGCCTGCGGGAGCAGCTGACGGCAGCGTCAGGGTGACTCACAGGACCCAGTGTCTGACGCTGGGTGTGGCCCACGTCACCGGGGAGCGCAGCCAAAGGAACTGGAAAAGCTTCACATTTCACTTTGCTGGTGTCACCATGTGGTTGCAGGGAGGAGCTCGGGGTGCAGAGATGGTGACCAGCCACCAGGCAGGGTTTGCGTCTCTGAGCCAGAGGAGTGCCCTCACCCTGACAGAATCGAGTTCCTCCACTCCTGTGGTTCTCAGTCCCATCCTTGCAGCTTTTAAAAGCTACATTTTATGCCAAGGTGCCTCCTACAGGGATCTGGCATCCCTGTCGGGGTGGATCCTTGGCTGTTTTTGCTAAGATCCTGATTACAACTTCCATGCACCCAGAGCTGAGACCCGTCACCCAAGGGGCAGAGCTGTGGCTCCTCCTGGACGATGTGCTTGGCTCCTGCACCCTCCCAAGGGTCGCACGCTTTCCCCCGCACCGGGGCTCTGCTGTGGTCACCTCTATGCCACAGGTGGGGTCCCCTCCCCGGGACCACAGTGATCCCTCCCTGGCCACAGCTCCCTCAAACTCCCTCGCACACCTACACAGTCCTGTCCAGGACAAACAGCACATTTTACTGAAGTTTCTGGAGAGATCATGGGAGAAGGGCAAAAATTTAAAGCCCAGCAAATGTATGCTCTCTCTGGATTCCAAAAGGAAAGTCTCTTTGCTGAGCCTGTTTAAAAAGCCAGTCTTTTCCCAGGGGGCTCGTGTGTGTTCTGGGTTGTCCTTCCTCATCCACCGTCTGTCTCCCCTCCACTCTTGGGCCCCCCACCCCGCAGTGAGGATCCCGCTGTATTGGTTCAGCTCCTCTTTCTATTTAGCTGAACGGGCCGGAGCCGCAGCAGGACAGTCCTGCTGTCTGGCGATGCCTGAGCTCCGGAGACCACCAGGCTGGAGGGGCTGGGCTCCCCGAGGCCCCTGGTCCAGAGAGAGCTCGAGTGCACCCCCAGGCTGTCCCCCACGCACGCTCGCCAGGGTAAGTCCAGACAAGCCTGTTTCATCGGCTCAGGCACCTGTGAGTGGAACATCTGTACCACTCCCCAGGACTGGTGTTAGGTTTTGAGGATTGTACAGTCCTAACCCAAAGCAAGGAAGGAAATATTTCCCTGGTTACTAAGAAGCTTCTCACTTACCCAAGAGTTAGAAACTCATTGTTCGGCGAAGTTTGCATTTGGTTTCTTCCTGCTCCGCCTCGTGACTGCTGGGATAATTCAGGAGCACCGTCACCCTCTCTCTGTACCTCGGGAGGCGTTGAAGCTGGATTCTTCCAGTTAGAGCCAATTAAATGGCTTTGTCTTCCTGGAAAAGGTGAGGAAAGGTGAGAAGAAGTCAAGACCTTCAGACAAGAACAAAGAAAATGCAGCTTAGGGAAAGAAACAGCTCTCTTATTTATTTGGCTGAAGAGCTCGTGTAGAAATAAACATAGATCTCTTAGTGAAAAATTCTTTTCCCTTTGGAAGATGTTGTCCCTTAAATAGGGAGAAATCCCAGGGAATTCCAACGTGCCCCTGCTTGTGTGAGAGAGGACAGAGCCTGAGAAGAGGGGACTGGGGGGACTGATTTCCACTCCCAGACCTTTCTGCCTCCACAAAATAGGAGAGGAGATTCCAATATCTTTTGGAGAACTGACACAGTTTTGGCTTGCTGTCGCACAGGATGGCGTGAAATACACACAGCCTGACTTAAAGGAGACGAACAGTTTTGAGATTGAATTAGCAAGCAACTAGTCAATGGTGTGATATTCTTAAATATACTCTGAGATCTGAACTTTAGAAAGAGGAAAAAATAGTACATTGACTTTATAAACAAAAGAGCTACAAACAGTAAGAAAACAACAACATGGCAATAGTAAGTCCTTATCTATCAAAAATTACCTTGAATGTCAATGGATTAAATTTTCCAATCAAAAGATGTAGAACAGCTGAATGGATTTTTAAAAAGCAGGATCCAACTATATGCTGCCCTCATGAGACTCACTTTAGGTAGGAGGATTCATACCGGCTGAACGTGAAGGGGTGGGAAAAGACACCCCATGCAGATGGTAACCAAAGAGAGCAGACAAGATAGATATTCAGTCAAAAACTGCAACAAGAGACAAACAAGCTTATTATATAATGATAAAAGGAGTCAATTCATCAAGGGAATAAAACAACTGTAAATCTGTAAAGCAAATATTAGCAGAACTGGAAGAAGAAATAGATAACAGTTCAATAACAATAAGAGAATTCAATACCCGACTTTCAACCTTGGGTAGATCACACAGAAAGAAAATCAATAAGGAAACCGTGAACTTGAACAACACTATAGACCAAATGGACCTAACAGATATATACTGACATCCCATCCAAGAGTGCACGGTACACATTCTTCTCAAGTGCACATGGAATATTCTCCAGCATAGATCATATGCTAGGGAAAAAAAAAAAAAAATCAACAAACTTAAGAAGACTGAAATTATACCAAGTGTGTTTTTCTGACCACAGTGGTATGAAACTAATGTGTTTGTATGTGCGTTTGTGCCTGTGTGTGTGAGTGTGTCTATGTGTGTACAGAAGGGAATGTGTGCTTTTCTGTAAAGGTGGAGGGAGCATAAGAGGGCTTGTAGCCGTGAGGCAGAGAAAGGGGAGAACGTAAGAGTGCAGCAAACCAAATGTGTGTCCTGCCCAGGCTCTGAGCTAGGATGTCCCCGAAGCCCCTGCAGCAGAACTTGTTGTTTTAGATCCTAGACACGGTAGCATTTCACAAAGGGCACATGGAGCCAAAAAGTGGCCAGTGTCCTGGACCCAAGACACAACCAGATGGTAAAAGAACACATTTTCTCTGCAACAACTACAGTGCTGTGCATGTAATAATATCTCCATAGATGACAGCCATTATGTGTAAAATTCCCCATTGCCTATGGCAGCATCAGCCAACAGGTTCATTTCAATGACAAGTTCTGATTAAATGATAGTGGCAGAAGCCCTGTTAAAAAAAAATTCCCTGGGGTCTCACCTCTTGCCCTTGGATACATCACCTCCCCAGCCCAGCTCCCTGCCCATTGATGAGCTGACCTCATGATTGTTTTGTAAGAGCCACCTGTAGCCTGAAAGCCCTGCCCATGGACACAGCCAGCAGACTGTGCGGGCTGGTGGCAAGAGTTCTGCATGGTAAGTTTTCACCCGGACAGGGGACAGGGTGGGGAACTTTAGGATCCGATTAGAGCCTCACAGTGTGAACAGAAGGGAAGGCACCCTGTGCGCTTCATTCTTGGAGTGAAAATATCGCTGACAAGTGGGTAGCACCATGTCTTTAGGCAGCCTTATATGATTTTCTACATACTGATCCCCTTCTTGATTTTGCCCTTCGGAGTCAGGAGAGTCAACGCCCACCTTTTTGAGTGTGATTCTAGAAAGTTCAGGAAAGGCACGCAGCTCCCCACGGCCGCTAAGCCTTCAAATTTCTGAACTAGTTTGAGTCATTAAAAAAGTGTCGTATCTTAAGCCTTTTCCTCTCTCTCCCTGGATCGCGTCTCCCTGAGCTCCCACTGGCATCACCGCTTTTATTATCCTCATTAGCGAGATCACCGTCTGCCTGTCCCCTGAGTGGAACATGGGTGGCTCCCTGGCCTGTGTCCCCCCCTAGTTCCCTCTTGGTGGCTCTCACGGAAGCACAGCAGCCCTGCGTTCCTAGTCTATCAGACTTTGGTCTCCAGAGCCTCTAATCCATCCCCTATATAGTATCCGCTGTGACTTTTTTGTTAAACCATAAATTCATTCACATTGATCTCCTGCTGTAAACCCTTTGTTGTCTTTGCTTTCCCTGCCGATGTTCTCTCCACTTCCTTGATCTTCTGGAATGATTTCTTCTCTGGGATATTTGCCCTGAACATCCTAGTTTTAAAATATTTCCCATTATTCAGAGGGTAAAAAGCAACATAGGGCTTGAGTGTCTATTTTCTCGTTAACATAAACACACGAATGAGAAGACACATCTATTAAAGATGGTGAGACACGCACACAGAGGGTACACGGCATTCATCATGGAATTTGGCAAATGCTCCGAGCGTGGTGTGAACACGCTCTGCACAGATGCTGCATAAGGAGGAGTCACTTTCCATGGGGGTGCTCGGGACCAGGAGGAGCTGGTGTGTGGGCTGCCGACTGTGCAAACTGCTGTGTAGAAATAATTGGCTGGACGCAGTGAGTGACCATATCTGAGCAATTAGGAAAAGAGAAGAGTGAGAGAGAAGCTGGTTTCCAGCCTCTGTCACCAAGCAGTTTGGGAAGTGGAAGTGATATTTACAGAAGTGGGGAAGACTTGAATACAAGCTGGGGTGAGGGTGAGGTGCAAGGTGTTATCGAGATGATACTGTCTTCAAGCAGACACACAGATCAGTCAGGAAAATTGGGCAAGTGGTCGAGACTAGAGAGGAAGATGGAAACCATCTGCACAGAGGCACAGATAACCGAGTAGAGGGTCGTGTGGCACAAGAAGAGACCCAGGAGTAAGAATTTAATGTGAAGTTAGGAGCCTGGGTGCCTTATCCAGCCTCTCGGTCTGTTTCCTCCTCCGTGAAGTGCAGAAAACTGTATCAACATGATTCAATTATTGCATGATTCGAATGAAATAAATGCATATAAATTGCTCAGCACAGTGTCCAGAGCATAGTGTGTGCCCAACGAATATCAGCTGTGATGACAATGAGGGTGAGGGGAAGATAACCATCATCATCATCATCATCGTCGTCGTCATTGTTATGACAATGTTACATTCGTGAGCGTGAGGGCCGTGCGGAGGACCAGGAGGGCAGCAGTGCTCCACGGTGTGCAGCGCTGCACTCCCACGCACGGGGAAAGGGACAGGGAAAGGAGAGCTCCCTCTGAAACAAGCAAGGAAAAGCCAAGAACAGGTGGAAATATAAAAACTTGAGGGAGAGACGGGAACATGGAAGCACAATTGGGCGAGAGCTGGTCCAGCTGTTTCCACTCCCATTAAGTTGAAGCACGTGGCGAGGGAAGTGCGGGAAAGGCAGGTGCGTGCGCTGCTCTGGGGCAGGGCAGGTCTCCTAGGTTGGGAACACCTGTCTCTGTTCAGACTCAGTGTGTGCTCCTCTGCGAGCCCCAGCACACGTCCCCGTGGCCCTTAGGCTGCCCCCAGCTTCCTGCACTGCAGACCCCAACCACCCGGGAGGGCTCTGCTCCTTCCACTGCAGCAGGAAGTGGGTGCTCACAATAACGTCGCCAGCATCAGCCACGGAGGGGACCGCTGGCCCTGGGGGACGAGTGCATTGCAAGGGGCTGGCTCTTGGCACTCTCTGTCTTCTCTGGCTGTGAGTAAAGGCAGCAGCTCTGGTGCACATGCTGTCTGTTCTCAGCGACCTGGAATCATGGCACTGATCTGCCTTTAACCCTGGCCACACAGCCTGGCCATCCGGGGAAAGTGAAACAAAGGATTGCTTTTTAGAGCTGGCTGTATGTCTTTTTCATCTTTAAATTATGCTTTCTAAACTATCCAAGTGTTTCCTTACTTGAGAGGGATACCTTCAAGATCCTTAAAGTCCCCAAAGAAAAACAGGTAATAGACCAAAAAAAAAAAAAAAAAAAAAAAGAAAGAAAGAAAAGAAAATAGAAAAAAGCTGTATTAATTCAGGAAACTTTTTTATTTTTTTGGCAGGAGTGCACTTGATTGTATCCACAAGGGAGTCTATCCTCCGAGCTCTGGCCTGACTGTAATACGAATGCTCATTCTGCAAACCCGGTGATCTATTCCCTTCCAGCGTCAGTGATCTGTTTGCTTTTCTTCCAGCTCTGCACACCGTAGGTGCCGCCTGAGTGCCCAGCACTGGAGACAACACGTCTTCTGACATCCACTCTCCTGGGATCTCAGAGGTTCCATCGCACCATGCAGTTTCTCTCCGTTTTTCTTGCTCTTCTTGTGGCACTGTCCCAGGCCACACGGGGTAAGCACGGTGCTCCGTGAACGGACGTCGAAGAGGGTAACTGGGGGGTCTCTGGGGAGAGTCGGTGCAGAACACAGACGTGGGATCACTTTGCCAGTCTATGCTGCTTTTCCTCAAAGCTAAGCAGTGTCTCTGGCCCCGTGAGTGGGGTCCTGTTGGGTAGCCCGTCATCGGTGGTGCTTGTGGGGTGACGCTGAGTCTCGCTGGACTAGGGGGGCCAGTTTCACAACACTGGGGAATGACTGCACCAAAGCAGGACACAGTGGGCCTGGAGACCTTGAAAAGCATCCTTGTAGATTTAGCCAAAGGACACCTCAAACACCGTCTCTTCAAATTAATTTATCTTTCCTGTTAAGAAAAGAAGACTAGAAATCTGGGGGTGGGGGCTGTTAGTATTTGGCCAACATGGAGTCTCAGTGACTGTCAGTGTGAGGTCACCAAGAAGTCGTGCTCTGGCCGCCTTCCCCGACAGTCCCTGAACCAGGATTTTGGCACAGTCCCCGGGCAGAGAAAGCAGGCAACGCCTCGGCTCGGCGGAAGCCTCTTCCCTCTGGACTTTGTGGAGTTGCTCTGAGAACGGCCGTGGGGCAGAATGGCTGGGACCCGGTGACTCTCCCTGGGCTTTGATAGCCTGTCCCACAGTGGCCAAGCTCCCAGAGTCACTGACTGGCATTATCTGCAAGTAGATTATGAAAATGGTCCATAAAACACACAGAATTTTGAAAGAGTAACCACTAGGTTCATTGGCTTAATTGTGCGCACAACTTTCTCTCCCAGCTACTCGGGAGGCTGAGGCTGGAGCGTCGCTTGAGCCCAGGAGTTTGAGGTTACAGTGAGCTGTGATGATGCCGCTGCACTCCAGCCTGGGTGACAGCGCGAGATCCTGTCTCAACAATAAATAAATAAATGTTAGGCCTAGTTTTTCACGCATTTGTGGCATGGTCCCCACGTATCTGCTAAATCAAATGCAAACTTGCCCACACACTGGTCCACCAGGTTTTGGCCAGACTAGACTATTCACTGTTCCCCAAACCGGCCCTGTGCTTCCGTCCCTCTGCGCTCTTGCCCCTGAGGGGACACGCGTCCCTGCCTGCCCCGCCAGACCTGCCGCGCCCTGAGCCCCCAGCCTCTGTATCCCTCCCGCCCCCTTCTCCTCTCTTCGCACACCCTCTTCTTGCCTTGACGTTGACATTTGCTCTCTCCCTTTCTTTGTACAGCAGTTGAGTCACAATATCAAATAGGCTGCTCACAATTTAAAGGTGTTTGCAGGAAGCCAAAGGGCCTACAATGCGTGTACCTGCCTGCAAGATGCAAAAATGCCAAGAAAGTTTGCTGCCTGCAGTTAACGTGAAGTGTTAGCCTCGCCCGCAAGATTCGGTGGAGACGGACAACTCTGTTAGCCAGCGTGGAATAAAACCTACGCATCCCTAGTCCACGTGCCCCTGTTGTATAGTAGCTTTCTCCCACCTGGATTTAAAGGGAAGACAGTATCTTCTACAGCTGGAGTCATAGCTCAGGTGTTATCAAGAGATATGCAGAAAGCAGGACAAGTGAAGCAAGGCGCTGAGTTGATTTTTAAACCTCCGCGGAGACCTGATACAATGGCAACACGTAGCACTCCCAGAGAGGGTTTCAACCAAAGGCTGACAGTTTATTAACTTTCTGGAAGGAAAGGTAGTCTGTTGTTCCACAGTCGAGGAGAATTGTTTTTTCTGTTTCCTTGTTTATGTTCTTTTAGAGATACTTAAGCAAAAACAACAGCATAAAGAGAAGGTCAGAATGCGAGGAGTTGCCTCACACGTGTGGCCACCACGCAAGCACACACAGAAGTGAGACCAGGGAACAGGCAGCCGCAGTCAAGCGTTAGCGGCTGGCAACTCCACGCCATGCCAGAGACCCCGCTTTATGCTAGATCCTGAGATATTGGTCACGAACACAAGAAGGCAGCGGGCAGCAAAGCACTACTCCCACCGATGACAACACAGCAATGTCACCATGGGGGAAGAATGAACAGAACTTTAGTAGTGTGATGACGTAGAGCTAGACTCTGCAGACAGTCAGAGCCCCAGAGGGGAAACAAATGACTTTAGTGATCTCAAACGGGGGGATTGAATGTAGGAAACTGGTTAAGGAGGTGACAGGAGAGTGGAGAAGACAAAATGGATGGTGAGTCACCTCAGATTCACAGCAGCAGAAAGACACTGCCATTCCTAGGGCTAGCGGGACAAGGGCGGGCAGGAGGTGATAGTCCCACCGCTTGCGTGCAACCACCCAGGAGAAGCTGCAGTGGTGCTGTGGGGGCTGGGACCACCCAGGAGAAGCTGCAGTGGTGCTGTGGGGGCTGGGACCATCCAGGAGAAGCTGCAGTGGTGCTGTGGGGGCTGGGACCACCCAGGAGAAGCTGCAGTGGTGCTGTGGGGGCTGGGACCACCCAGGAGAAGCTGCAGTGGTGCTGTGGGGGCTGGGACCACCCAGGAGAAGCTGCAGTGGTGCTGTGGGGGCTGGGACCATGGAAGACGACAATTTCTGGCTGGAACTGAGCTGCAGCGGAGGCAGCTGCTGAAGTGCAGGAAGAGAAGCACCTTGCTTCTCCCCAGCTCCTGCCCTCCCGTCTTCTGCCAGCGCCTCCCCTGGCCAGTCTGCTGGCACCCAGGGGGCAGGGGAGCTGGGGGTGTCCATTCCCCACACAGCACAGAAGCAGGCACAGGAGGGATCTGGGGGCAGACTCGGGAACACCTGGCCAGTTACTAAGGCGCCTCACGCAACCTCTCTGAGCCCGGGTTCCTGGTCTGTAAAATTGGGACAGTGCCTGCCTTTACGTTTATAACGTATATAAGGGTGGTCGTGGCAAGACTAACAAGGCAGCAAAGGAGGTGGGGACTGCTGCAGCCCAATCCCCAATCCCCAGCTCCCAAATTAGCTGGCAAGGAAAAGTGGCTTTTATTCCCAAGGAGTCTCTTCTGTAGGACTATGTCGACATAAAGGAAAGAGTTGACATCCTGGATTCCGCGCTGGGAGCCCACGCCACAGTCATTAAGCCACCTTGATATTATTACCGACGCCTCCGTGAGGGTCCCGTGGGTGACACACCGGGCGACGTGTGTGGTCATTAGCAGTTTACGAGTCCATTTCACATCGCCAACTCACAGGGCTTTCTCTGTGGGCTAAACAGCACGTATATTGTTCTCTGTGCTTTACTGCTGAGGTCCGGATGCTCAAAGAGCTTAGATAATTTACTCGGGTAAACCCAGGTAATAAATGGCCGGGCGTTGCGCTCCAAACCTGGTGTTTGTCTTCCACGTGGCTCCGCCCCTCAGCCAAATGCTTGGATCAATCGAATCTCTGTTCCGTGTTTTAAAAACAGAATTTTAAAAAATGATTAGAAAAAAGTCTGACATAAACAAAAAAGACAAATAACTAAGTCTCTTCTCCTTCCTCTCCCAACCTAATCAACATTTCCCGTTGACCAACAGGGCAACCAGAAAACTGAGTGTGTCTGGTAGGTACAACCGTTTGCAGGGTCTGCGTTTCCGAGCCCTGTGACTCCAGCCCCCCGGGGCCAGAAAGTGGCAGGACAGGGCTCTTGTTAGCGCTGAGACTCCACATGCTTGTATTGTTTCACTCAACACGTGTAACTGTATCACTTCAGAGGCCACAAACATGTTTGACATGAAAAAAGGGTTATAATGAGCCAAAAAGGGGACAAGCCAGTTACTAGTGGTCCCCTGAGGCAAAGGAGAAGTGAAGGACACTTTCTCTCTTTTATGGTTTGAAGCTTGGCCAGAAACATGCATTATTTTTATAATTTTCTTAAAACACAGAAATACCCCTCAAAATCGGTTCTGTGAGTGAGGAGGGTGCCCTGACGTGACAAGGTTGGCTGTCACTGCCCAATCGCCAATTCCCAGAGTCCAAATTAGCTGGCAAGGAGTCTCTTATGAAATCGTGGTCATGCTTTAGAAATGCCTCCCAGTCTTGAAGGAACAGGTTAGACCAAGGGCTCACCTGTGGAGGTCTGCCCTGCCTGTGCAAGGGCCAGTCATCCCCAGCGAGCTCACGGTCTGATGACTCCAGCCCTGCACCCGGCTGAGAGCTGGTCCTGATCCTCTGCAACACCCCACCCACCCTTGTGTTCTTCGCCTGCGTAAGACACAGCAAGACTCCAAAGTCAACACCCATCCCAGCCGCACTCACCTCCTTCCTCCATTTACAAATATCTCCAAGCACTCTGTCTCAAATCCTCGACTTAAGAGGAAAGTTAGATTTTGAAAGAAGCATCTACAACTCCTAAGTTTTCTTATATCTGCTTATCTAAACCCACCCTTAGCAGGAATTACCTTTCATTTACATTTCCACAGCCCTGTGCTCCAACCGTTATGATGACACTTATCAGAGCCCACGCTATATTTATTCCTTGACCGTTTGCCCACCTGCCTGAACCCACCTGGAGCTTCTCGAGAGAAAGAGCCAGAACGGGTCACTCTTTGTATCTCATTCCCCCACCCCCGCTGACACTGAGCACGCGAGACTTGTCCTTACCTATAGGAGGAGTTTGCTTGCTGCATGTGATGGGTGCACCAGCATCCCGAACATGCATTCCTGGAACTAACGCACTTTGCATCCCTGGTGGACCCGTTAGAATTGCACCCACACGATGCAACAGCCAGGCAACATCATGCTGACTTCAGCTCCCAATTAAATAGTCTGTCAGCAAATGTAACCCACTGATTGGATGCCTTAACCTTTAAATCTAATAATTTGGGGGGTTTTTTGAAGAGCTTGCCCTCTGAACGTTGAGTCTATATCCAGTGGAAATCCTCTGATCCCTGGGCTGCCTCAAATGCCCATGGGCCAAAAGGAACTTGAGGTCTCAACTGTACATCTGAAGCCCTGGTAGGGAGTGTCAGCGGCTGGAGGAGATGCCAGTCCACTGGATACATCAGCCCAGCATTCTCCTTTTCTAATGAAGTAAAATTAAACAGCTTCTTGATGCATAAATTTGGTAGTTTTCCAATAATGAAAAGTAAGACATGCTTCACTCAAACTATAGCACTACATTGTAGGCCAAGGGTCCTGGGGTCGGGGGCTCTTGAGGACAGTTCATTTGTCCCCCTTACCTGACTACCTGAAAGCCAGTCCTGTTTCCAGACACTGAATATGTCCAGGGTTGGACTGATGTGGGCCCCAGCAGGGTCTCATTCTCCCAGTGTTGTAGGACAGGGCAGAAAGCCTCACAGTACCACAGCACAGACAAATGCACCCCACACCACATGCCCCGAGACCATCCCTAAAAGGAGGCAAGTCTTGCCCACCCGAACCCTATCCTAACCCACAACCGGATCTGAGCCAGAAAGGAGCAAGCCGTGGGGCCCAGAGGACGGCAGGACAGCCACGCTTCCACAGGCCTTGCTTCGCCCATTGGGTTCTTACTGACTCCGGGCGAGTGGGTGTGTTCTGCGTGGTGAGTGGCCCTGGCATGACACATCAGGAAATATGTCATATTGTCATCACTGTACTATTGCAAGAATTGCAGCCATAGCTTCCTTCCACCTGCGGCTGGGACCTTTATAAAGTGAACAAGCACATCTTCCCATCCAGTCTCAGCTCGCGGAGAAGCCTGTCAGCCATGAGGATCCATTACCTCCTGTTCGCGCTGCTGGTCCTGTTTCTGGTGCCCGTTCCAGGTAGGGGGCTGGGAGCCGGGAGGGCTGAGAGCAGGGAGAGCTCAGTGACACAACCAGAGTCAGACTCTGCGCTCTCCAGACAGCCTGAGATCACGCGGGTCCCTCCTGTGGGAACGGGGCAGCCCCATGGATTTTTTCCAACAAGAATCACCAAGAACCTTAAAGCTGGTCTGAAAACTACCAAATCCCTGGTCTTTTCTGATCCACTCTTAAGGGACTAAATAGCTCACAAAACCTGCCTCTCGCCCTCTTCTCCATGGGAAGACTGTTGTATCTGTTAATGAAACATGAAGAAAGAGATAAAAAAATGTAACACCAACAGGGAAGATTGATTTTCTCTGAGGACAGAAGCAGAGACGCCCATTTTCCTAAGCGCAGTGGGGGAGTCTGACCTTGGCTGAGGCCCGAGGGCCCGCAGCCCCCAGCCTGCCCCGTTCCTGTGGGGGGCACGGGGACCACGCCATGTCCCCGATGCCACTGTGGCTTCTGCCAGCTAAGCGTGGCCCATGGAAACATTGTCTATTGGTGGCTTAGTTCTACCTTTACTTTCCTCTTGAGTTTATATAAGAAAAAAAAAAAAGGACAAAGGAGAAGGAAACAAAAGAATATAAGAGAGGCAACAGATGAGTTATTTGAGGAATTCCAGAAGCCTTGACTTGTATCTAAGACACTGGTGCGCTGTCTCCCGCTGCAGGTGACGCAGGACTGGTAAACACGCTGCAGAGGTACTACTGCAGGATCCGCGGTGGCCGCTGCGCCGTGCTGAGCTGCCTGCCCAGGGAGGAGCAGATAGGCCGCTGCTCCTCCGGCGGCCGAAAGTGCTGCCGGAGAAAGAAATGACAGTTCCAGAAACCTGAAGAAAATGTTGTAAAGCGGGAGAATGCCTTTGTAAGCCTTATAAAAGTAAAATCGAAGTAAACGGTTTTTTTAAATAAAATAGAAGCTTGAGTTTTTTAAAAAAGAATATGGCTATTGTGGTAGTTGTTACCAAATAAACAACGAAGAAAACCTTAATGATTGACCTTTTATTCAAATACAGTAGAATATTCTCGGGGAATCTACAAGGGGCCTAAACTTATTTTCCAAGTGTCATCGGCTCTATTCCTCTTTTGTAAGTGTTATGCCCCAGGGAAACTGAACTTCTCATTCTCCTGAAAAACTCCCTGTTCCTTCTCGTCACCTGTCTTTGAGCTTCCCGGGCTCTCTACCCAGAGTTGCGTCCCTGCACCAAACCTGTCTCCAAAGCTTTAATGCATATCTCGGGGGCATCCCAAAGCCTTCTAGAAACCTTATTCCTCAGAGAAATGGGGGACCTGGCTCTTCCCCAAATATTCCCTTTGCGCTGCCCTCTCCCACACCTCTGCCCTGGCTGACCTCATAGCTGACGTGTAATCACACCCTCACGCCCTCATCTTCTTCTCTAAGCTCTAAATCATCCCTCTGGGCTGTCTCTCATTCTAACTCCTTGAAAACACAGCTGATTTCTCAAACGCTCTGATTCCCCGCAAGGATCTGCCTTGAGTCCTCTGTGTACGAATCTGCCTGTTTTTTGCACTGTGTACATTGCCCACTGCCAAGTTCCATACTTGGATGCATGATCTTTAAGAGCAAGGACCTTGTCCTAATCCTTGCCGGACTGTTTTGTTAAAATGCCCCAAGCGTGAAAGCTGCTTAACAAGCATCTATTGAATTGAAGTACCTTCAGATGATTTGGAGGCACTGGAGTTTACTTAGTGTTCATTCATTGTTGATACTGAAGGATCCCAGGAAATGAAGTGGGTGGTCCCTCACCCCTGACACCAGCCCCCCAGTCAACGTGCTGTAGGGAAAAGACATCTGGGCTCTCAGGAAGAGGGATGGACAGTGATGAACCTGGTCCTCACTTTCCCTCCAAAATGAACTAAGTGCCACGGGAATTGCCCTCTGACAGCACAGAATGGGGGACCCAGTCAACAGGTGTCAGGTACTGGACAGCAAGCAGTGCAACAGACTAGTGAAGTGGGACTTATGAAAGCCCCTGGCTTACTCCAGGGGCAGGTTCCAGGCCAACACAGGGAGGAAGACTCAGACAGAGACCAGCAATCCTGCGGCGTTGAGGAGACTGAGATCAAAGTTCACACAACACAAGACACCCCCATTTCCAGGGAAGAAGATCAAAGAGGGAGGGTCTGAAAGGACACGGAGCTCCTGAGTGTTGTGGGGTGTTAGAGAGGAGCCCTCCAATCTTGGGCAGTGTTCCGAGCTGAGCATACTTAGGGTAAAACTTCACAAGGCCAAAGGAAAACAAAAACACCCCAAGGGATTGGATGACAATTTCTGGAGCAGACATAGGCTGGAAAAATTTCCATTCCTACCAGCATAATGGAGAGAACTCAGTGTCTTCGGAGGGGTATCACGTTAGCAGTGGTGCTATTTAGCTCTGGGTTAAACTGTCGTGCAATTACTCTGACAGATTTTTAAAAACCATTCTTGAAAGGACCAAACTGATCTATAAGAAACTTAAATGTGAGCAAGAATGAAGCCTAACATTCTTTAAAGGGAAACAACCCAATCTGTCACTCAACGATTTAAGCTTTATAATGTACTGAATCCAATAAAAAAATCACTAGACATACAGACAAGCAGGAAAATAGAATCCAAACCAGGGGACAGTCATTCAGGAAAAACAGACCCAGGAATGACAAAGATGCTGGAATTAGCAAAAATAGGGGTAAGAGCTATCATAAATTTTATAAATATGTCCAAGGTTGAAGAGAAAAACTTTGTGATAAGGAGAGAAACGAGGGATATAAAGAACCAAGTGGAACTTCCAAAGTTGAAAAATAAGTATCTGAATAAAGAGTATTCTGAATTGGGTTCATGGCGTGTGACATTACAGAAGACAAGATCAGTAAGCCTGAGTCTATATTAGTGCAAACAAATGAAGAAATAAAGGAAAGAAAGGGGAAAAAAAAAGGCTGGGAAAAATTAGCAGTGACTTGTGTGCAAAGATCAAGCAATCTAGCACGTGTGTGTTTGGAGTCAGAAAGAAGTTGGAACAGGATCAGTTAAGGAAATAACAGCTGTTTTCCAAATTTGGTGAGACCATCAACACACAAATTAAGTATTCAAAGACATCCAATAGAATAAACATAAACAAAACCACACCAAGTACCTCATAATCCAAATATGTTAAATCCGTGATAAAGAGAAAATCTCAAAAGCAGCCTGAGGGAAGATGCATTACTGATAGAACAAAAAGAAGAATTAAAGCAAACTTGTCACCAAGAAACCTGTGCGAGCCAGGATGGAGTGGTATCTTTAAGTACCAAAAGAAAAAATATGCCAACCTAAGAATTTCATACCAGCACAAATATATTTCAAAAATGAAGGTAAACATATTTTTAGGTAATAAGTAAAGGCATTTTCCAATAACAACAAAAACAACAGAGAGCTAAGACAATTCCTCACCAGGAAACCTGCACTATAAAATGAAAAAAGAATTTCTTCAGGTAGAAAGAAAATGATGCCACGTAGAAATTTGGCTCTCTGTGATGGAATGAAGTGTGTTGCTAACATTCTAGACACTCCTTAAACAATCTAAGTTTTTACCCTAAGAAACTGGAGGGGAAAAAAAAAGAACAAATTAAATGGAAAGTAAATAGGAAGTTATAAAAGTGGATAAAAAAATGAACACACAATACAGAACATTAAAAATAAAGAAATAAAAGCTGATTCTTTGAGAAGATCAATAAAATTGTTAGAACTCTCACTGGGTTCATTAAGGGGAAACAAAGAAATTACAAGATGCCTCAGGTGTACACACACCCACACTTCAGGCGGGCAGGAAAATGAGAATAGATTTGCATTTTAGGGTGATGTCAACGAAGAGCCGCCACAAGGTGGTAGTAATTACAGTGTCATTGGCTCACCTCCTGAAGGTCAGGGCAGGACAGGCTCTGAATTCACCAAGGAGCTCAGGTGCTTAGAGAGGATGACAGTACAACCGTGGGAGTCTGGCACGTGGCAGAGCGTTACTCTAGCTTTGGGATTGCAGGAGCTTTCCAGCCCTGCTGCAAGAAATGGCAACCAGTAAAAACTGCTTTGGCTAATTCACATCGGGACACATTGCTGGGAAACCTTGTTTTCTGAAATCATAGATGTGAAACACTTTGCTTTCCAAAAGCGTGGCTGTAGGAGTGGGACTTCTCAACCTTGCCTGGGGGGCTGAAGTACTTTGCCACAGAGAACAGCCTCAATTCCCTCCCCATTACAGGTAAGAGGTTTGGGGACACAGCATTTATCTCATGTCCCATTGGCCTGAGACTGTCCCCAGACTCTCAGGAAAATCAGAATCTTCCACGGAGCAGGCAGGTGAGCTCCAGGCCACACGCCCTGAGTCTGTCCCCAAACGAGTCAGGCCTGACCCTCTCACGCCATCCACACCCCAGGCCCTAAATGGAGCTGGACAAGAAGGAGCTGCTGGTCCCCAGGACAGGGGGAAGGGATACCTAGGGCTGTTCATGTCCTGGTTTGCATACAAGCTGCTGAGTGTGTTTTGTTCTCTGAGGGCCACAGCTCTAACGCATCAGGTAGGATATCCAGCTGCAGTCACCGTGTAATTACCGGCATCGCAGCCAGTGCCCGTGAGGAATGACACCCGGTGACCGGGCACCTGGGCCTTTATAAGGTGGACAGCTCCACTTCCTCCGCAGTCTCAGCTTGTGGTGGAGCTCACCAGCCTGCGCCATGAGGATCCTGTACCTCCTCTTCACGGTCCTCTTAGTGTTCCTGTTGCCTCTTCCAGGTAAGGCGGGCCAGGGAAATAGGGATGGTGGGACGGAAAGAACAGGGTAAAGGCTCGCTCTCTGCCCCCCATACCTTTCTCTCTCTCTGCCTCTTTCTTTCCTCTCTCTCTCTGTCTCCTTCTGTCTCCTTCTGTCTCTCTTTTTCTCTCCTCAGTATACTTTCAGACCAAGTGTATTATGTGACCTGCTTAGGAGAACCAGGCACCATTTCCTTCCATGTGAGTGGAGTTTAAAGGCCTAAGTGGACACCCGACGGGTGTCAGCGGACGGGCTCTCAGTGGACACCCAATGGGTGTCAGCGGACGGGCTCTCAGTGGACACCCGACGGGTGTCGGCGGACAGGCTCTCAGTGGTCACCTGACAGCCTTTTCCAGGCCAACACGAAGGAGCCCAATAGCTTGTCAATCTCGTCTCCTCCCTGCTCCTCATGCTAACCCTGCCAAGACCAGGGTTAAAACCTCTGTTAGGTGACTTTTTTTTAAATAAACAGAAGAAATTTTAATATTATCCAAAGAAAGAAGTACAAACTGCCGTTTTATAAATTTTTATATTTAAAGTGTAGATTTGAGTAACCTAAAGAATTCGATAGAATAATAAGACCCAGACTACACTTTGAGAACTTCTGCTTGGGACACTCTGTCCCTTAGTCTTTTCAGATCAAAGGCCCTCGAGAGAGGTCCCTTCTACGGGGCCACTCCGGCGCAAGGCGCAAGGACAGCCTGCTGACAGCAACTTTTAAAATTGGATGACTAACTTTTATTTCTCCTTGACATTATGGAAATAGAATAAAAAGGATGAAGGAAGGAAGGAGGGTGGAAGGGAAACGTGGAGAGAGGGAGAAAGAAAATTTGAGGCTGAGAACTGAGATAACGGCTCAGGTAGAAATTATGGTGAAAAAAACCCTCATTTTTGCAATTTTGTTTATGGGTTCTGGGTGATGGAAGAGCAACGGTGCTCTGAGAGGCCCCGGAGACCTTGCAATATTCCGACGCTTGGAACAGCACCAGGAAGGGAGGGAGGGAGGAAGCAGGAAAGAAAGGAAGAGATTTAGAGCCGGATTTAAGTATTAGAAACAACCCATCATGAACGTTTACGTCTCCTGTTCATTGTTGGTTTTAGTCGTTGTTTTAAGTGACTTCGGTATTAAGATCTCATTAAACAATTCCTACCCTGTGAGCCGCATCTTTTTCTCCTCAGCTCAAATATTTTAAAGGACTAAATGACTTGGAAACCAAAAGGGTAAAAGTAGATGCTCCCCGGCGGTTTCCGATGCTGGAACGACCGGGCTGTGTGAGGTGGCGGCGGCCGCTCTGAGGTGATCTCCTCGCGGTGGCGCCAAGTTCACACAGAACTTTCCAGAGCTCCACCTGCAGGCCCCAGTCACTCACCCAGCTGGAGACTGGAGTCCCCAACACTCCGATTCTAGGACAATAACTATCCCCTCAAGCCACGGCAGTGCCGGTCTCCCCGTCAGAATATCAGATCGAAATAATCGCGGACTCCGGTGCGTCATCATGGCGGAAGGAGACCAGGCTTGGGAAGGAAGCCACCGCGGGGTGTACGCGAGGCGACACTGACGCGCAGTTTGTGTCTTTCTGACACCACGTTTTGAATTCTAACACTCTATGACCCTTTTTTTCTGTTTTTACTTCCTTTTAGGGTTTTCGAAAGATATTCGAAATCCTGGTAGCTGCCTCCGGAACAAAGGCGCGTGCATCGCGTTTTCCTGCCCCGCGGGACTGAAGCAGATCGGCACCTGCTTCCCCGGCCTCAAGTGCTGCAGGAAGAAATAGCCAGGAAGCCCCGGGACCCTCTGTCAGCAAGGACACGTGACGACGTGTAAACCCAATTAAACTCCTTTGTTCTAAGACAAAGAATCTTGCCGTGTAGTAACTGTGGTGATGATGCAGAGTTGGTTTGGGGCGGGCTGATCTCCGCAATCCTTAGCTCATCCTTTTAAGCTCCCCACACCAAGGATGGGGGACCTGCATGCTTTCCAGGTGTGTCAGCATCGTTTCCGTGGGTCCCTCCATCTTCCCCACTTAGTCCCTGCACTTTCCTACGACGTGTGCTTTGCTCT
>CM052451.1:20454856-20488528 GCA_028533085.1 Varecia variegata
AGAAGGAATTCAGAAGCCTATCAGAGAAATTTTAAAAAGAGATTGAAATAATAAAAAAAAATAGAGCAGAAATTCTGGAGCTTTGGAATTCAATTGACAAACTGAGAAATGCATCAGAATCTCTCAACAGCAGAACTGACCAAGCAGAAGAAAGAAGGAGTGAGCTTGAAGACATGGGGGGCTGGTTCCAGGATCCCTTATAGATCACACAATCCTCAGATGCTTCAAGATGCCCAAGTCGGGGCATCTTGATATAAAATGGTGCAGTGTTTGCATATAACCTAGGCACATCCTCTCATATCCTTTAAATCATCTCTAGATTACTTTTAATACCTAAGGCAATGTCAATGCTATGTAAATAGTTGTTACACTGTATTGTTCAGGGAATAATGACAACAAAAAAGTATGTCCAGACACAATATTTTGTGAATGTTTTTGATCAACAGTCGGTTGCATCCATGGATGCAGAGCCCACAGATACGAAGGGCAGACTGTATACTAGTTTCAAATCATGCACCAAGCATAAAATTAGTAGCACAAATGATCTAAACCTGCATTTGTTTGAAGGAGAAAAAATGATGATAAATTAGCGACATTTTACTGAACTTTATATAATGTTCTACATAGATGCACTTCATATGTGCCCACTTTTCGTCCTTCGGGGGATGCCCTGAGCTCAGTATTATGTGAAGGACCTATTTATTTCAGATTTGTAATTTGGAATTTATGACGAACAGGTCCAGTCTTGAGTGGGGGTGGAGGGCATGTTGTCTCTGCTCTGTGATTTCACATCTCCAGGAGATCCCTACCCCGAAAAGCATTTTCTCAGTAGAAATGACAGGAATAAACCTGTACTATTGGGAATGTATCCTTACAGTTCAAGGTTTAATTCTTTGATAGTTCATTACATACCTCCGAAGGGCTATCCTAACAAAAACAGAGCAAATTTCTGCCCCACAAAACATGGAGCTGTCTTCAAGGCCTGAGTTCCGGCCTCGAATGATTCTAATTCATGAATAACCTGAGGTCATAGACGTACATTCTTAGAATCTTCATTTGCATAGAAAGTGTCAGAGACATTAAGAAGGTAGCCATCTGGTCTGTTACTTTATCCCAACCTTCTCTTTCTCTGAAGATAAGAAATGGAGATAGCGTCTTAATTCATAATCTTTATAGTATTAAGTTAGCATTGAATTTAAGAGGCCTTTCACATAAATTTTAATATTGCACAAAAATCCAAGAGCCATGGGGTCATTTCTCTTTGAAGGTGGCTCACCTTTCTTCCCTTCTCTCAGGATGAAAAACTAACCTACTCTGGTCCTATCCAAACACTCAGAGTACCTATTCTTGGTCTGACCAAGTCCTGATTCATACCCCAGCTATAGTGAATTGAATACCATTTTGGCCTCATTCTGTCTCCTGTTAGTTGGGGGTGGGGGACAGAAAATTAAGAGCATAAAAATGCCACCTTGGAAATGAATTAAATCCAAGCCACATGTCATCCTAGGATTGCTACCAAATGGAGACAAGCGCAGCTTAGCTCCCTCCCACTCATATCCATCCTCAGAAGGACTCCATCGTGGGTATGTTTTCCACATCTCAGATGGAAGTGGGACAGTGGTGGCTGGGGTGTGTGCCCATAAGTTGGTGCAGTGACATGTCATATGCTCTAGAGGAAAAGATGCTACATTTTCATCACTGTGTAATTTTACTAGAATTGCAAACATCACTTTTGCCAATAACCTTGTTCCTTTCGTGTTTATAAACTGAAAAACTTCACCTCACTCTTCATCCCTTTCTGTCCCTTAGCTTGTCAGCATCAGCCATGAGGATCCGCGACCTGTTCTTCACATTGTCGTTTTTATCCTTGCTGCTCGCTCCAGGTAAGATGGGTCTGAGGAATAAGAGGGTCGACATAGTTTGAGGACAGATGGCCGTTTGTGACTCATTCCTTCTCTAGACTGAACAGCTTATTTGAACTGCTCATTAAAGCTGAGCACCCTGCCTTTAACACTGAAGGTGAGTGAGGCCTTGAGATGTCAGAGTTTTGTGTTTTCTCCTCCCAGCCTGAAATACCCGTGAGGCTCCCCACGGCCTCTCGGCAAGGCTGCGGGATCTCTGCGTGAGGCATAAATAAGGTGTCTTTTTCAATGGAAGCCGAAGAATTAACTTTATATCAAGGATAGAAACTCTTTCATAAGTATATCCTTTTACAATTAAATGGGGAGAGCTTTTCACCACCTAGAGAAACTCATAATATGCCTGGGACACCTCATACGGGAAACCTTGGCCAGTGGTGCCCCCACATGGTCTCTTGCCTGTCCCCCAACACACTCTGCTTTGCAGATGAGCTGGAGCATCACTTACCTGATGGTGACCTCTTCCTTTATCTTGTGCTGGCATTGACAGCAGGAGAAGTGAAAAAAGAAATCAATGCAGGGCATTGAAAAAGAGTAGAAGAAGGAAAAGAAGGAATTGAAGGAAGGAAGGAAGGGAGGGAGGGAAGATAAAGAGGGAAAGAAAATACTTGAGAAGAAAAAAGATTAGAAATAAGAAATACTGTGAATCTCTTGTTTTTATAACTTTATTAGCTTTACTTGATAGCACTCAGATGATTAAATGTTTGTAAATTGAATGTTTATAAAACAATTACTACATCTTCTCTTCCTGCCTAAGCTCAAATACTTAATGAACCAAGTGATTCAGGAAAAAGGAAAACAAATGGACCCCTGTTTGCTTTTTCCAACTTGGGATGTACCGACCTGTGTTTTGTAACTACTGACCTCCTGTAGCCTCTAGTTTACTTTTTTGTAAAGGGGACAGATTTGCATGAAACCCCTGACAGGCTCCTACCTGAACCCATTTAGTGGCCCAAATCCCTCTGCCACTGTCAGAATGTTCAGGAATCTGTTTCGTTGAGAACAGGCATCTCTAGAGACACACAAGTGCCAATCCCTTCGTCAGAAAATGAGCCACAAGAAGTGACAATCCCAGGCCAAATCATTATGATCACGTAGCTCCATCCTTGGATAGAAGCTTTTCTCCCAGGAGTTTACCAAGAGGGATAATAACACGTGTTTGGATCTTCCCAACGTGGTGCTTGAGTTTCTCTCTATGCTTTTTCATTTTCTCCAGGTTTCTTTGCAAAAGGACTATTTCCTTTATCTTGCCTTGGGCAAGAAGGCTATTGTTTTCCATTCAGATGCCACGGTGACTGGGAAGAGATTGGCAGGTGTTTCCTGCCCAGACAAAAATGTTGCAGGAGATTGAACTAGGAGTAAAGAAAATCCCACTGCCGAGACCACGACGGAGCGAGAAACTGTTCCCTTAAGATTTGTTTACAAAATGTAAACCCAATTAAATCACTTTGTTCAAAATCCACCAACCTCCTGGTGATGGTGTGGTGTTTATGTGGCCATCAGAGAGCCCCAACGACCTCTGGATTAGAGACTCTGCATGTCAGCGTTCAGCGCGCCACCGCGCACCACACTTGATTTGTGGGCTCATCACGATCTATTAACATTTGTAGATTTTAGGCTCTGAGTCAATTGGACCCCAATCTTCCCACATGCCCCACTTTTTCCTGTCACCCACGCATCTGCCCTGCTATCCCAGCTGCCTGCCATGCCACCTCCTGCACCAACTAGATCTCGGTAAGTGTGACTCACCCTTCAAGACCCCATTAGGACCCCCGACTCCCTTGATGAAGCCATGCCCAACCCACCAAGTGAATAAAATCTCCCAGCCTCTGAGCAGCTCCTGGCTCTGCTCCCTGCAACAGACCCCTCTTACCCAGCCTTGGCTGAGTACCTCTGTTTGCTTTAAGTCCGCCATGTTGCTTCAATTTTAAGCGCCTGACTGCATATTTTACAGAGCTCTTTAGTCAATATGTATATTATATACTGCTATATTCAACTGAGGTCACAAATAATCTCTTGAGGCTTGTAGAGCTTCTCCATGAAGAATCCGTCCCCACACAGACTAGAAACGCCTTGTGTAGGTGGATGCACGTACTCAACTTGCAGCTCCCCTGGAGTCCGGGCAGCAAACATCCTCCACCGGGCAGTGAGAGGAAACACGGCACAGAACATGAGGAAGTCGCTTTTTACCAGCAGAGAGGTCTGCATTGGAGGGTGCCTACTTGCTCAAGGACTTGAGAGTAAGATTGGACTCTAAAATTCACTTCATGTGAAAAAATAATGGCTCGATAATGGTCCAAAAGGGGAAAAAATGCTAATTTTAACTATCTCATTCATTCCTGGGTAATAGGCAGATAATTAACTTTCATTTAGGAAGAAATTGCTCTTTTGTTTAAGCATACACAGTAGACATTTGATTTTAAAAGATTAGGCCCTTGGGGACACATATAATATGGAAGTGAAGGAAAATAAGTGCTAAATAAATCTACGTTTTTAAAAAATAAAAGTTTTAGCTTTTTACTAGGAGGCTGTTATGGAGGCTGCCAGGGACTAGGATCCAGGAGGGGTGTGGGGAGGGACAGTGTTTTTCCTCTACCCTCCTTGGGTCTGTGGCTGGGACCACAGAAATTAAGCTGACAAAAGACAGATTAACAAGAGAAAAACAGTTTGTTAAGATGTGCAGCTCTTACAGGTGCAGGGAAACCCAGTGCTGAGTCACTCCAAGGGGTGGTTAGCACTTGGGGCTTACATGGCATCCGGGAGTCCCTGGAATAGAAGAGCAATAGCAGGGTGCACCCACGGCTGAGGCTGCTCATCTTCCACAACTGGACATCTTCACTCTGTTGCTGCCTGTAGCTGCTTTTTTTCTTTTTTCTGTTTCTCAACAGTCAAGCTCTTACTTGACTTCCAAAATCCTTATTCTACTTCTTATATTAATAGTTTCCATTTTTAAATTTTTCCTCCCACTGCAGAATTCCTATTTGTTAATACCAATAAACTTTTCTTCCTACGCTTCTACCTTTTCATCTTACTGCTTTTGTTTTATCTTAATCTAATTATCTCTTATATGTTATGCCCCTGGTATTCTTTATTTTTAGCTTATTTTATTTTTTAACCTTTATCTGATTTTAAATTCGATTTGGTTTACCGTTCATTAAAATCTTATTTTTGTTATTGGAATTTAAATTTTTTTTTTTTTTACTTGTAAGCTTTACCCTAAAAAAAAAAAATCAGTGTTTTATTGTCATGACATTTCTAAGTGCCTTATTATGTCTGCTTCATGGGAGGAATGTTTTTATGATTTCAGCATCAAAGAAGGTTGGTTTTCTCTGTGAATCATGGAGTTGATGAGTCACAGGATGGGCTGGGTATGACCTGGTCCAAGGCCACTTTCCACTTGGGTCCTGGTCCCCCTTTCTCTTGCATACTCACAGACAGAACTGCAGCAATCCCTTTTCTCACCCGCTCCACCTCTCACCCCCTCTACTCCATCTCTAAAAACTAAAACCAAACATCTCTTCTTTGATACACAGCACACTTCAGCTGTTGGTTTTTGTCTTTGTGCAGCCTTTCGGCGACACCCTTTAAGAGGGGTGTCCACCTAGCCCCCACTTCCTTCCTTCTCTCATTGCCACTCCAGTGTGACTGCTGTCCACAGGGCCATGATGCGTCATGCACAGCCTCACTCATCCCTCCCTCGCCCATTGTTGATGGGACCCCTCATTATGTGGTAATGGGCAGCTGCTGTCAGGTGTCCCCACCTGGACAGACAGGCAGCATTCAGCCGTGAGGGTGGAGAAGCCAACTGCAAGGTAGGTTTTCAGGAGAGGCATCTGGGATTGAGGGCTCCAACTCCATGATACTCCATGATTTAATCACCCCAAAGGCCCTACCTCCTAACACCACCACCTTGAGAGTTAGTATTTGAACATAAGAATTTGGGGTAACACAAACATCCAAACCTTCAGACCATAGCACTCCCTTCCCTCCTTTCTTCCCTCCTCCCTCCCACCATCCATTTATTCATCCTCATATCGATTCTTTCATCCAACTACTCATTCATTGAAACAAATATTTGAATACCTTCTCTATGCCAGGTGTTGCTCAAGGTGCTGAGAAAGTGAGATAACACAGCACCTGTGACTTTAGAAAATCCGAGTATAACGGAGGAGAGAGACTAGAAACAATATAAAGCAACACGGGGGTGGGTGGAAGAGAGGAAGAAGCACTGCCATGTTTTACTTTGTACACTTTCTGCTGTTTACTTCCTTTCCCACAAGAACACGGTAGTGCCTGTGTTAAGGAATTCTCTGGCCCATAAAGCCTTACCCTGTTGGGATCCACACAAGATGTTGGCAAGGTAAGAGCTTCCCTAGAGTAGGTCCATTGTCTCTTTTAACTGAGTAGCAAAAGAATTATTGAACTTGAAAAAAGAGAGAAGCCAATTTCCGTTTACAAAATTTCTTCTCCTTTATTAGCCTCTAAAAAGGGTGATTTTTTTTTTTTTTGTATTCCTAAAGGGAAAGCTGACAGAGGCAGGGACATGAAATGAGGGTGGATGAATAAATGAATGGATGCCCCAAATCACTGTTTTGTAATGATTTCTTCTAAAAAAAAAAAAAAGGCACCTAACCTCAGAGCCATAAGCAGAAATGAAAATCCACTAGAAAATGAATGCAGACTTCCTGGAAAGCCCTTTTTTATAGGAGGAAGCTTGCATCTATAATCATGTGTCCCTAGACGAAGCATCTCACATTACACCCAGGCCCTGTTTGAATGTCTGTGTCAGGATGTCAGCTTCTCCTCTCTAGCTGAATTTTTCAAGCTCTCTCCCAGATCACCTGTCCTCATTGATGTGCCCTGAAGAACGAGCCACCCTCGGACACTGCCAGGTCGTCTCATACTCCTGAGAACTCACTTCCTATCATGAGGCTGCTGTTCCTTCTCTTTCTCCTCCTTGTATGTCTCACCCAGACAGCATCAGGTAAGCTGTGAGTCCACCTGGAGGGACGGTATGGGGGATGCCCTTGGAGCTGGAGTGGGCCACGCTGGTGCGTAATCCAGGGATGCACTGGGACAGGTAATGACTGAACAGCGTCATTGTGGAAAGTAGCATGGCATGTGCAACACACTCCGCTGTACAAATAAGGAAAGGAAGATTAAAGAAATTTGAAAGATTTTCTTAAGATTACCTTTAACTAGTAGTCATGATAGATAACACACATAACTAGTAATTGTAATAGATAATATTTAAAGTGGGCTTCACAGCTTACAAACCATTTCCATGTGGACGCAAACAACAACACTAATAACCATAGCAAATGATATTGACCACTTTCTCCTTAACAAATATCACAACAAAGACTTTTAACATCCTATCCCATGTACACTCGTCATAACACTATTTGTGGGGTAGGCATTTTGGGCCCTGTCTTAAAGATGAGACTAAGAAGTGACATAACTTGTTCAAAGTCATGCAGAATGTATGTAGTGCAGCCTAGACTCAGGCCCAGTTTGGTTTGGTTCCAAAGACTGTAATCTTACTAAATACTCAACAATCCCAGAAAATAAATTGACTTATTAAATTATATATAAACAATGAATATTTTTTAATAAGGGTGTATTGTATGTCCTGTGCAATATTGGGGACATGCTTCTACTAAAAGATTAAACATTGATTATCTGAGATTCAGATTTAACTGGGAGTCTTACGTTTCACAGCAACCTCTGCACACGTCAGCATGGGCCAGGTTACGCTGTTGTGAAAACAACGTCCCAATCTTGGCGCCTTAAAAGAGCAAAGTTTTGATTCTCGCTTGTGGCACAAATTCATCACGGCCACAGGGCTGCTGTGCTCACTGCACCTGCTCGGCTGCTGCCGGCAGAGTGAGCGTGGGGGAGGCTGCGAGGTGAGGGGCTCCGGGTCTAACGATGACAGTTGAGGGCTCCAGCCCTGAAAGGACACATCACTTCTGTTCAAAGGAGTCTCCTGGCCCCGCCAAATCAGACAAAGGTAGGAAGACAATCCTACCTGTGTGGAGCAAACAGAGAGCCAGATCTACCTGGTGAACAGCCTGGCTGTGAGAGAGAGACGAAAGAGACAGACAGAGCGAGAGAGAGAAGACAGACAGACGAGATCGCTGATGCAGACAGGCAGAGACACACGACAGGCAGCTGTAGATGCGGATGCGGACGCAGGTGGAGATACGAGTCCGCATCTGTATCTCTATATTTATCCTTCTCTTCTTATGGAAAATTAGGACAATCTATGGCTCCCGGAGGAAAACCTCCTTGCCCATAACCATAGTCGTGGTGAAGCAAAAATCGGAAGCCAGGTCCTCTAATTCCTAGCTGAGTGTGTTTCCCAGCACAGCACAGGGACTTTATTATTTTGTTATTAAACTAAACCCATGGCAGAATACAACACAGGGACTTTAAAAGCCATAAACTCTGATGGAAACACTTTTCTTATTTATTGTTTCCTCATGGCGGTTTGACATTCTCTCTCTCTTGTTCTTTAGACATCCTCTCTGAATTGCTAAAGTCAACCTTCTTGGTCTCATATTGTTTTCTTTACAGCCTAACTCACTAGAGCCTAGGAAGACAGGTGTTTGATACAAGCCGTGGCTGTGACATATAGAGGATGGCAATTTAGGAAACAATTCACATGGCACAGAAGGTGGGAGGCACAGCATTTGGGAGCCAGGATGCTGCAGGACACTTCAGTCATTCATTCACTCAGTCTTGCTGCCTGCTTTGCACCCGGTACTTGTGCAGCGCTGCCCTCCTGAGAAGGAGGAAGGCACTTGAGGAAGCTTTCATGGAGAACATGTGAGAAGAAGTGAATTATAGTCCTAATCTTACGGCACAATCCGAAGAGACTACTGCAGCAGTCAGCAAGCGTTTCCTGTAAAAGACCAGGTCGTAACTCATCTCTGCCTTTTGTAGTACAAAAAGAAGCCACAGCAATATGCAAATAAATGGGTGTGGCTGTCTTATTATAAAACTTTACTTATAGACACTGAAATTTGAATTTTATATAATTTTCATGTGTCATCAAATGCTTTCTTTGAATTGTTTTCAACAATTCGAAAATGTATGAACCTCCCTAAGTGTGCAGGTTGTACCCAAACAGGCAGAGAGCGAGTTTGGGCTCTGGGGACTGCCGTTTGCCTACCGCTGCTAAACGAGACGGATTCTAGTAACTGTGGCTAAACAATGTTTTATCTCTTTGTTTCTTTACCCCCTCTTTCCCTACAGGGCACAAAAGAAAGGGGAAACCCCTCGAATGTGAAGAAATAGGCGGTGCCTGCAAACACCAGAAAACCCACGGCTGCTCCATCCTGCCCGCAGAATGCAAGAGTCGCTACAAACACTGCTGTCGGCTGTAGCTGCCGCAGCCTGAGCATCCTCAGGGTAGCGCGAGAGACTCGCAGTCTGTGACCTCTGCTTAATAAAGGCACCATGCCCCCCGTGGACCCTGCATCTGGCCTTTTTGAGGGCATGCATACATTACAGTGGCAGAGCAGGGAGAATTTAGGTTCCACCAACCAGTTGGCTGATTTTGGGTGAGGCCTTTCTTTTTCTCCGTCTCAGTTTCTGCACCTGTAACAGCTGAAATGGACAATCTACAGGACATGTCCATGAATCTTTGTATTTTGTATAAGGGCTTTGCGTGTGTGTCGGGGGCGGGGGGGGGGAGGGCACGTGTGCATGTGTGTATTGATTATATGTAAAAAGTCACAGAGATTTTGTTCTCACTTTTCTATATTTCTGCCCCTTAATGACTCCTGAGTTTCCAGCAATGGCTCCCAGTTGATTGTTAAAAAGCTAGGGAAATAAGTTAATCAAATGGGGCTGAAGGTGCAGAAAGACTTAACTAGAGGCACTTGGGCATTAACCATAGAATTAGAACTCAGACGTTACCAAAACCAACCCGTTGATTTACAGAGGACCAAGACTTAGAGAGATAGTGATTAGTTCTTCTTCTCTCCAAAGGCGTCTTTCCAAATAGTGAGACTCCTTTAGAATCATTTTCTTAGAACCCAAGGAATTGTTTTCAGCATAGACAAGATTTGAATTTTACAGAAGCCTGCTGATTAGACTGGAAAACCCAATATTCACCAGTAACCGTAAGTCATGTTGACAGCACGTGGCCTTGATTGGATGTGTTGAGAAAGGCACTTCATCTCTGTGGTTTTCCTCCCCGAACCCAAAACCCCAGTCTAATCATGAGAAAAATGTCAGACAGATGCAAACTGAGGAATATGCTACAAAACATCTCAGCAATACTCTTCATTACTGTCAAATTATCAAAAACAAGGAAAGTCTGAGAAATTTTGCAGCCCAGAGGCTGAGTAAACGTGACGACTAAATGTAATGTGGTGTTCCGGATGGGATCTCGGAGCAGAAAGGATATTAGGGAAAAACTAATGAAATCCAAGCAAAGTATGTAATGATGCCCAGATGTTGGCTCATCAGTCATGGCAAACATGTCGTGGTGATGTAAGATGTTAATAACAAAGGGAAATGGTACGGGGTTTATGGAACTTGCTGTACTATCTTTACAACTTTTCTACACATTGACAGCTGTTCTAAAATTTAAAAGTTTATTTAAATATTACAAAAAGTGGATATATAGGTGGAGGCTGATTCAGGCCTTAAAAAAGCAAACTCAAGTTCCTACAAAATGAAAGCGGGATGAGGGGGGGCCAAGCCAGTAAATGCTCAGGACCCCAGAGGACTGAGGAGGGTGAGGCCCCGGGAACCTACGGCTCGGAGGAGGCAGGGCGGGGCTGGCCCAGGTGGGAGTAGGTGCCAGTCTGAAGGAGGAGAGTTTGACCCTGACATCCCCTTCCCTGCCTGCCTACTCCCGCTTCCACCTCAGTGGACGGTGCACAGGTTGTTTTTTGAAAGGCTAAACCAAGAAGGCTGTGGGCTTGGAACACGGGGCAGAGCTAAAGTGTCAATGAGGCTCTGAGCTAAAAACAGGTGAATTAAATAAAAATCTATACAGTTAAAGGTGAAACTGCCAGCATCCTTCCCTCACTCCACGGCCCCCAGGACTCCTCCCCAAACCCTGGCAAAGCTGAGATAAGGCGTTTTTGAGTCTGTTATTGTCCAAGAACTGAAGTGCAAGTCTGAGGTGTAGAAGAAAACGTGGGCAGAAACGCTATCTCCTGGATTCCTCGGGTAGAATGTGCAAAGTTCAAAAAGAATTTGCCAGACTTCCTTTCTTTCTTTCTGTTCATCTTCTTTAAACACTTTACTCATTTCCCTCATAAAGATAAGTACATGATGATCAAATTGATTAGAGCCCCTAAAAAATAGAAGATTCTGTTCTTTAGTTTTTATCTTTGATGATGGTTTTGAAGCTTCCAGAATTACTGTTTTATTATTTTGCATATTTTTAACATAAAATTATTTTCATAGCCCTATACCATTCCCAGAAACGTTTAGCTATTTAGCTATTTTATTTTTAATGAAATTTCCTTATGTATTTGGGAAAAAATTAAATAAATAAAATGCTCTATTCTTCTTTTTTTTTTTTTTTTGAGACAGAGCCTTGCTTTGTTGCCCAGGCTAGAGTGAGTGCCGTGGCATCAGCCTAGCTCACAGCAACCTCAAACTCCTGGGCTCAAGCTATCCTACTGCCTCAGCCTCCTGAGTAGCTGGGACTACAGGCATGCACCACCATGCCCGGCTAATATTTTCTATATATTTTAGTTGTTTTGGCTAATTTCTTTCTATTTTTAGTAGAGACAGGGTCTCACTCTTGCTCAGGCTAGTCTCGAACTCCTGAGCTCAAACAATCCGCCCGCCTCGGCCTCCCAGAGTGCTAGGATTACAGGCGTGAGCCACCGCACCGGGCCTAAAATGCTCTATTCTTAAAGTGAATGGATATCACGTTCCAAAGTAATTTGTATTTGCCTTTGTGATAACACTTATTGAACAGTATAAGAACCATCTCTCTCTCTCTCTCTCTCTCTCCCTCTGTCCCTCTTGCCGTGCCCCACTCCCCAAAAAAAAATATGAGAGTGGGATTAGTGCCTTAACTACCCTTTTGTCACCCAGGCCTGTTACTGATATTGTGCCCAGGAAATCCTGGTTGAATTTTAGTGAAGATTAAAGAAAACAGTGTCTTTGAAAGCATTTAGCGAAACAAAAACTGATATTAGAAAGTTAACAGCTGCCAGGGCTGTTTAGGGGCCAGCATAGCACCATGAGACAGGAGGACAGGTTTCCAATTCCAAGTCCACTGCTCAGTGATTACATGAACTTGGACGCCCTCAGACTTTGCAAGCCTCAGCTTTCGTATTTGGGAAGTGAAATAGGAACAGTGGTATTACCTGCTCTATATGGTTGAAACAGAGGCAAAATGAGAGCATAGATAAAAATGGTTTAGCACAGTGACTGAAACATGGAAACTTTCCAGTAAATGATAGTCACTGTAAATGATGGCATTTGAACTTTCCCCAAAACGCTTACTATATCTGAAAAGAGACAATCTCATTGTTGAATATTCACAGTCTTCTATGGGTCACAAGATTAGAACCTGGCCTGATTTTTTTCTGGCGTGTCCCCTTTGCCTGTGTTGACTCAGGCTGAAACAACTCTCTTTCATTCTTAGCTTCCTGTACCCTCCACTTTTTGCTTTGTTGATGGTACTACGCTATTATTTATTAGCTTGGCCTTTGGTACTTCATATAAAATACATAAACAACGTATCCACGTTAACCAATATAAATAATATATAATAAGAACCATTTTCATGGTGCTTTTGAGTTTTTAAGCCCATTCACACATGTTAACTTACCTGAAGCTCACAACAACCTTGTAAGGGATGGATATTTTCATTCCCATTTTGTATTAACATATAGTGGATCTCGAGATTAGCGGGGGATATGTCTGATCATGGCCACGGGACTCGTAACTGGGCATGAAGAGGGGTAAGTGTAGCTAAGGAGAACATGAACCCGACGTATCCGAGACCTTAAAATTACGACTTTGTGTCTCTGCGAGAACCTCCCTCCACCGGGAATGCAGGGTGCAAGGTAAACTCTCTGAGATAAGGAGAACAATGATCATGAGTCTCGTTCAGGATGGGGCACAATGGAAGCGATTGTTCAGAGACCTGCTTGTGCAGAGGGTGGAACGTTCCCAAACGCATGATCTACACGCCGCCCGGTCATGCCTCAAACAACTTTCAGACACAGAGGCTGCCGGAGGCATCAGGCACGAAGTAGGTAAAGTGCCCACTGGTTCTGAATCTTCCAGCGTCTTTCTGTTCTTCTCATTGTTTCCTCCTTGCAGTTTTATTGAATAACATAAGACATTAAAATGTTTTATTATGTCATGGCTGTCGAATTCAGTTCTTTCGTAATGTTTAGCTAAGAAAACATCTCTTGTAATTCAAATCTTCCTGGAACATCATTCAACGTGTGCATCAGTTTTACGTCCGTAACCTGAATCGTTCCCGAACAATTTTCTAATGGCCCTTCCCGTCATCTGTTACATTTTCATGTATGTGTTGGTCTGCTTCCAGGCTCACACCTGTCACAATGCTCCACCTGCATGTGCTTGTAGTAATATCCCAGTATATCACCATACGCAGTAGACTAAGCATTGACATCTGGCTGGAAGATCCCCAACTCTTTCTTTTACTAAAACGCCGTTTTAAAAATTCTTGGCTCCGTGCTATTTCACAAACATTTTACAAGCAGCTTTTCAAGCTTCAGAAAAAAAATCCTGTTGGCATTTCTATTGTAATTTTATTGAATTTATAGATTAATGTTGAGGAGAGGTAACATCTTTTCATCATGAACCTTTCTATCCATGAAAATGTATATTTAGGTCATTTTAATATCTATTGTTAACATTTAATAATTTTCTCTATAAAAGTTTTGCACATGTGTTCTTAGATTTATTTCTTGTTAACTTTTATATTTGTGCTTGGTATAAGTAGTTTTTACATAAAAATTCATTTTTATTAGTACATGTTGATTGTTTATAAATCTAAATTTATATTGCCCTTATATCCAGCAATCTAAATTATCTTATTAATTGTAATAATTTATCTATAAATTCTCTCCTGTGATTTGTGCAGATTATTATATCATTTGCAAAAAATGGGTATTATTACATTCCAATTTTTTGTTGTTTATCTATTTTCCTTGCCTTCTTGCTTTTCCTTTATAATGTTAAATAGTAGCAATGATAGCATGCATATGTGCTGTTCCTGAGCCCAAAGGATGTAATACTAACATTTCATTAAGTATTAGGTTTGATGAGGATATTTTAATGTACTGTTAAAAAGGTAAACTGAGGCACAGTGAAATTTTTTTTTTTTTAAAGAGGTTATTTGAGCAAACAATGATTCATGAATTGGGCAGCTTCCAGCCAGATGTGGATTGGGAGCTCCACTCACGGAATACAAGGGGAATTTTATAGGATGAATATAGACATAATGCAAAGAACATATTTGATTGGTTACAGTTATAAAATTGCTTTATTTGATCAATTCCATTGGAAAGTCCTTAATGATACAATGAAAAGTTTGTTGGCTGCTTCTGAATGGTTAAGCTTAAATTCTCTTTTTAATGTGGGCATTTACAAGAAATAGTTCAAGTCAAATCAAGTTGCCACTGTCTTTGCTACCCATCCCATCAACTCATACCAATTAGGAGAGTTTTATTTTATCAGGATACTTTTTTAAACATTGATTGACAGCTGATAATAATGCATTGCTCATCTGCAAACCTGCACTGAGTTTTCTTTAGTTCTTCATTGATTGAGACCCAATTATAGTTGGTTCTGTTCATTGGTCATTGCATGCCAACCAAACTCTTTTATTTTCCATGTGATTGTTTAGGTTTGGGTCGAATGTTAGTGTCTCTTATCCTTTCTCTTTGTCTTCCACCTTCCCAGGCACCTTGCAGTGTTTCCTGTTTCCACCCTCCCCACCCCCAACACACACACACCCCTAACCTTGCATTGTAAATTACAGAAAGCAACAGTCACCTCCAGGCTCATGCCTACACTAGAGACAGGAATCGATGCTCATGGTAGAGAGATGACTTGCTTAGGACACTACAGGTGATGTCAAGACCTAGACAGGAAAAGTGACCAAGGAAGATGTAGATAATCATGCCTATCCCAGGACTGCAGCCTCGTAGCATAAGCCTTCTGACCTCCAGCTAGAATTCCTACCTTTCAACAGGCTTCTGCCTACATGTCCACCTGGGGCCGACTCTTCCAGGAAGTCTCTGCAGACACCTGTGCCTTTCTCCTGCGTGTCTCTAACACTACAATGCCCCTGGCTCTGTGCTCCCTTGCTGGGATTCCTCCTCTTCAGCACTTAACCCACTGCAGCGGACAGTCCCAAGGCCAGTCCCTGTCCTCACACCTCCTCACCCCACCATGGCGAATTCGTTCATCTCCAGCCTCCCTTCCCTGTAGGTAGATAGTTGTAGAACAACCAAAAGAAGGGTCTTAGATTAGACTCCTCCATTTATTGACTGTGCGACTGTGGGTCAGTTATTTAACCTAGCTGAGTTTGGTTTCTACATCCGTGAAATGGGATTTATAAACCAAAATGGTTTTAAGAATGAAACATGTTATGTGAATAAAAATGCTTTGCGTACTTTAAACCATAATATAAATTTAATTCATATAATTTTCTCCCACACAACGCCTACCCCTTTATGGAAAACAAATCTTCCTTTAATCAATCCTCCTGGTAAAACAATCAATTATCTAGACTTGAATATTGTTTGCTTTCGTTTGGACAAAAGGAGGCGCACTTCGGACCCTCACCGCTGTTCTTCGACTGGGCTCCCTCCTTCATCTCCGTATTTTGCAGCAAACGGTGAAAGCTCGGCAGGGTCCCCTGAAGGGCTCACAATCTGGGGTTCCTTGCTTCAGGCAGATCCCACCTCGCAGGTAGCAGGGCCTTTCAAAGTTGAGCATCCGAGTGATGCCTGAAATATGAAAAGATGTTTGTATGAAGCCGAAAGACCAACAAGGAAAGCAAGAGCACTCACCCTCTGGACTGAGTTGCTGTCATTCCCAGGTGAACAACAGCAGCAAGTAGGTTTGATTCCAAGACCTTCACCCTCTCGCTCTGCCGTAAGATGCCATCGTTGTTAATATAACTGCCCACAGAATTGTCGACCCTGCTCTGGGAGTGACGGGGCATTGGCTGGTGTGTTGGGTGTGTCACACAATCACTACCTATTGCCTGTTTCGTCTCTCCAGGTGCCCCACCTGCCCTCCCAACGTAACCCAACCCAACTCTCACATTGTCATACAAACTCAAGTCACTACTGTGGTGAGAATGACAAGAGGTCCCGGGTCAGGGCAAACAGAAAGAATCTCTGGCTCCACACTGGTTTATGCTAATCAGGTGTGTCCATAGGCTTGGTTCTCAAATCATCCAGTTCATTGGTTGGGGGGAGTGGAAGATACCAACAACCACCTCACAAGACTTTTAATGCCATGAAGGCACAACAGCCACTTACAGAGGAATTTTTTAAACTTCTCAATAAGTTATCCTGGGGTGTAGCAATGGCCTTTGAGTAGCTTCCCATGGCTTTACTTTCCAAGTGTTGTTGACTTAGGGAAAGGAAGACAGAATAACAAGAACGGGCATGATGGGTGGTATTTACCGGGCAGTACCTGGAAGATGGCAAAGAGAGCGGTGAGGAAAACGTGGAATCTCATCATTACGGAGCCGAGGATCCCGAAGACCTGGCGGTAAGAACCACGAGGACAAAGTTAGAAGGCTGCAGGTCTCTGTCTAGGGACTTGTCGTAGTCCGAGATCCGCACACAGATGAACTTCTCGCTGCCCCAGGCCCTGCTCCTCCACCAGCAGGACTCGCCCGCCCAGCACTGTTCCTAATCCCCAAGGCCACCTGCCTTGCTCTTCTCCCAGCACCTGGGTGTGAGGCCCCCTCCCCTCCCACCGCATCACAGGACGATGACGTGGCCGTGAAGCGCTTGCCCAGAGTGGGCAGGCAACTGGTAGCACCCAGAGTTAAGCTGTTACAAAAGTGGAGGAGGGTCCCTCACAGATGAGGAAAGGAGTTGGAAAAGATCTGGGGGCAAGTTGATCAGATGTCCCAGGGCTCCTTAAACAAAAAATCCAAAAGGGCTGTGGGTTAGTTATAACCTTCCTAGAGGATCTATGGTTAAAAATTAGTGGAGAAATATACCCACGTTATTCCTAGAATTTGAATTTTATCATGTGCTTGCACTTAAATCTGTTATTTTTCTGATTTTAAAAAATACATATTGCAAAATTCCAAATAATAGAGAAATGTAAAAAAGTAGAGGATAAAAAAAACGCATAGCCTCTCCCTTCAATTATAATCTCTATTTACCTCTCCCTTCAATTATAACCGCTAAATTATTTATTTAATTCAGAGTGTTTTACTTCTTTTCCTTTGCAAATAAAATCATGTAAATATTGTTTTACGTTTAACATATCATATAGACTCATACTTCATAACCAGCTCCACTGCATGTTTTTTCTATTTAAATAATATCTTGGAAACACTTTAATATTTGTTCAAATGTATTTGCCTCATACATTTATATGACTGCATATATCTCTTTATATTTAGTGACTATTACTTTGTATAAATTCCTAGAAATGGCATGTCAACAACTATACATATTTCAAGTTTTAATACACATTGCCCCATTGCCCACTTTAGAAACTGTTGTACCACTTTATCCTCTTACTGATGTGTACGGAAATATATTTTGACTATTCTTACCATGATTATTATCACTTGTTTTAATATTTGTCAGTTATATGAATCAATAATAACATTCCTGTTTGTCTTAATATACTTTTTAACGATTGTTTCTGAGACTGAGCATTTTTGAAATGTTCACTGGTTATTTCTATGTCTTGTTACCATTTTTCTGCCTGCTCACTCATCTTCCCTTATCGATTTCTTAGAACTCCATGCCTATTTAAGGTCATTATTCCTTTGTCACACTTGTTGCAGAAATGGTTTCTGGCTTGCTTTCTACTTTGTACTTGCTCGTGTAATAGCCAAATGCATGGCTACTCTCAGTGAGTACTTTTTGCACTGTTCACGTTTGATTTCCCTCGAGTGTATTTGTTTTGTTTGTGTGTTTACCTAATTGTGTCTGTATTTCTGGTCAGTTTTGTCCTTAATTCTTTCAGCCCTAGGACGGAGGCTGTTCTGAAAAGTCATGACAGACTTGAGTTCCCAGCAATGACATGAAAATCTGTTTCTTAACCCATCCAAAAGTATGAATTTCCTGAGCCTACAGAAATTTCCGCACTCTCTTTGTGACAGCTCATGTGAAAGGCACATGTCTGGGTTCATGGCTCTGTTCTCGTAGAAAACTGAGTCTGTGTACGGCAGAGAAACAGCATCACACAGGAGTCTAAGGAATTGAAGATGTCAGGCCTCCCTGATGTACGGAGAACGGCAGGACATCCTAGAGAGGACAGATGGGACATTTTGCATCCTTGCTGCCTATAACATTTCTGAGCACTTAAATAACCTTGCCAGACACCAGGTGCCTGGGTATTTCTGGCTCCTGGAGTGGATTCCACCCTGCCCCACCCTGTTTATCTCCTCTTGTGCCAGGACTATGTAATTTTAACTAGTGCAGCTTCTAGCAGTCTTTTTCAGAATCCATAGCTACTCTTAATGATTCAGTCTTACAAAATAACAAAATAAAAAATTACAGATTTTGTTTAAGAAAAAAAATAACATGTAGATTATGGAAACTTCCTAAAAACAAAATTTCACTTTACATGTTTTTGTCTTATTTTAACATATCCTTTTGGTACCCTTCAAGATGTCTCTTCACGTGGATTCAAAACATTTTTGTAACATTATTTCTAGTTATTTCTAACTATAGTATTTTACGGTTTCTCTTGCTATCTGAGTCACACTCTTCTTTCATTGTATTTCATAATTGGCTGCTATTTGCATAGAGAAAGCTATTGATCTTATATCCTAATTTGATCACTAGCCCACAGGTTGAAATCTCATTGGTTTTGATTTTTTGTGGTTACTTCCCAACAGCTTTTCAATCATAAAATCATAAATCTGTAGATAATTATCCTTTTGCCTCCTCATCTAACTGTATTGACTAACGACTACGAGAGCCTTCAGAGATCATCTAACTCGACCTACTCACTTTGCAAATGAAGAAAGATGGCCACATGAGAAATGTGAAAATAACATTACCCAGCAAGCCTGCGTAGATATCCCTTAAATTTGCAGAACTCTGTCCCAGTTACCACAACGCAAAAATCGCCTTACTTCTGCCCCATTGCCCCCATTTTCTTCTTTCTTGTTTCTCTTATTCTGCCCTTCTCATGTCAAAGATCAACTTCGTTAATATCCAAAAACCAAACAAGACAATTAGTTTTTTCAAAAATAGACGTTTCAGTAGTTTTTTGACGCATGTGATTTCTTCCATGAAGGCCTCTGATTTTTCTTCCAGAACATGATTAAGAATTTTAACTCATGCATTAAGCACAGGTTGTGTTTCAGCCCAGATGTCCCTGGGGAATCACAAAGGAGTTTGTGGCTGGGGAAGGACTTGAGAGAATTTTAATGCCCGCACACACACACAAAATGGTGCCTCTGGGATCCTTGGCTGAGCCTCCCCGTTTTAGGGTCCAAAATTGGGGTGATTAAGTTCAAGTCATGATTTCCATGTAACAAGTTAGAGCCAGAGAAAAGCTACTTTGGATCTAGGGATATTGAAGGCTACTAATGTTTGTAATCCTTGAGAGAAATTTCTGGAGGATGTAGAGAAGGTGAGAAACATTAAGATGAACATAATGATGGTTGATATTTTAATGAAAGAAAAGTAGGAAAAAAAGGAAGTAGGGAAGAAGGGAGAGAAAGGGAAAAAGAGGAAGAAAAAGGCTGAGGAGGGGAAGGAAAAGGGAGCAGGGAAGAGGAGAGAGAGAGAGAGAGAGACGCTTCACGTAGGTCCCTTGCAGAATTGCCCTTCACCTGGGGCAGTCGAGGCCCCAGGTCTGCTCCCCGGCAGGTGCACTCTGGAAGGTCGGGCCTCTGGGCAGACAAGCCTGGGGCTGCAGCGCAGCTGCTCTCCCCTCCCTGATGAGAAGAAGAAACGCCGCTGCTCTCTCCCACCCAGCTCTCTGCCCACAGGGGTCTGAGCTCTGTGATGCCAACCTGGACACAGCAGGTCTTACGGAATCGACCTCGTCCTGGCTGGGAAAACGGCATGTGTCCTTGACATCATGAGCCAGTGGGAGCCTCTATATTTGTTGACCTCTGATTTTCTGAGACGACAAGTGCTTGAAAACCCCAGACTGAGTTTGTTTACTCTGTCTCCTCGGCATTGGGCTTCTCACAGAATAACTTTCACCTAAAAGCATGAAGCACATTTCACAGAACCACATAGATGTGGGGTTCAGCTCTCCCTTCTGCTCCCCCGTCATGTGTCTGGGGACATCCTGCTGCCCTGAGCCTCCCTTCTCTGTCCTGCAGAGCTCAGAACTCAGGGCTGGCAACAGAAGATTCTGAGCCTCTCGTTAGCCTCTCCGTCCATCCAGGGGAATCTCCAATTTGCCAGTGTCCTCTTTGAGATGTGAAATCAAGAAAGTGTATTTTGGAGACACCTGAAGCTCTGATTCGGGTGGGACAAAGGCAATATAAGTAACCTAAACATTTGTGCTCCCGTAGTAAGCTGAAATAAATAAATAAATAAATAAAAGTGTATTTTACTTTAAGCCAAATGAAAATGAGATAATGAGATCCTCCCACACAGGTAGATGGGGGCTTCCAGTCTTTGGGAGCACGGGGTCGAACTTGGAAATGAGCGTCCAGCGTGCCAGGTAATGCCAGCACCAGACATTGAGCCCTTTCTGTGAGCAAAGAATTATGCCGGGCGTTCCACAGGATCATTCATTTAATCTTCAAGACAATCCTTAGAACAACTCTGTTCTAGAAATGAACCAAGACGACCTCATCTCTAGCGAGGTCAAGCGGGAATTTCACTCAAGTTTGAGTCAAACCCAGGCTCCTAATCACACGCAATGCCACTTCCCGTAGCCTAGGCTCTTCCAGAGAAATGGCTTCAGGGGGCTTGAGAACAAGACACAGAGAATATAGACAATACATTAAGATTTGGAGCACCTAGGTAGGTCCTGGCTCTGCTCAGACCCTTCATCTGCAGAATGATGGGATGGGGCTAGTTTTCCCAGTCTGCAAACTGCCAAGCACTCACTCACTCACTTCCTCCTCTGGTGGGCAGCGGGGCAGCTTGCTCAGCTTCTTCTTCATTCTCGAGTGGCTGTTTGTGAAGGTGCCACTAATGCCAGGCTATTCCCTGCCCACGCCAGTGCTAGTGAACCAGAGAAACCACTGAGTCCGTGGTTTTCAGACCAGCAGCACGTGCCTGGTAGTGGCCCAGGGCCCAGCATGAGGCCCCCTGATAGCATTTGTAAATGTGTTTTTCCCTGCAGTAGGCTTGGCTAAGAAGCAAAAGTTTCAGGGGACAGGAACCTACTAAAATGCTGGAGCGCTTAACACAGTCACTGCTTCCCAGGAAGGTCACGAGGAAGCTACTCCCACCACCAAGAGCTAAGCGGGCACCCAGATGCACGGGAGATATGAAGAGCATCAGGCAAAGTGCTGTGTCTGGAGGAGACCTTAGACAGCGCCCGGGCCATCTCTTCACATCACAAGCAGGAAAACCAAGACCATGCCAGCTAGACGACATGGAAAAGATGAGAAGAATGAGAAAAGACATTTCTATGAAATTGTGGAACTCCTTTAGGGCTAAGATGGTGAACAAAATGTAAGATCTCAGGGAAGAGGGCAATAAGTCAGAAAGAAAGAGTATGATATGCTAGAAACAAAAAAGTCATCATGATAAGGAATAGCTCCTCTTTAAAGTATGTCTAGGGGAGACAGACATTGAAACAAAGTGTTAAAATATAACCAGACCCATGACTTAACCACTCAATGAGTAGTAGAGTAGGAGGGCAGTGTCAAGGGAAGTATTAATAATTAACTCTTCTGAGAAGAGGTGAAGGGCATGATACCTTCAGCACCTAGGACAGTACATAGATGGAACTCCATAAAAATGCATTTGGAATAAATGGATTTAAAAAAAGCTCTTTGGTTGGAAACCACAAAAATCACTTGAGGATATTATTAAAAGGTGTTCATCAAAGGAAATACCCCAATATTTCCTTTTTTCACATTTTATTTTCTTCTGTTTTTTAGTTTTTTTCCTAATTCTTAATCAGAACTCTAAGTCTTTCATCAGTGAAAGAGCATCACTACTGAGTCAAGAGTCTGGATTCGCCAAAAGGACACTAATCTTAGAGTCTGAAAACCTGGGTTGTGGCTCCAGAGACACTACTCGCCTAGGGACCCTCTGGCGAGTTACTTCTCGTTCCTGGACCTTAATGTTCTCGTCTGGAAAACAACAAGCTGATGAGCTGACCGCCACGCTTCCCCCGACTCCAAGACGCTGTAGCGTGTGAGCCCCACGCCTTCTCCATGAATGCGTCCTCCGCACAAGGCTGCCTCTGGTATGGAATAAAAGCCAAATTATCTGCTTCCCAAAGCAACTTTCTTCTCTGTCCCTCCTGCTTCATAAAAGGAAGCGAGTTATTCAAAATGTAGAATCTTATGCCTCATGTCAGGGTTGGAGACTAACCTAACACCCTTGGAATTTCGAGGCATATTCATGGAGTCACAGATCACTCAAGCAGAGGAATTGCACAGAGATAGAAAGTACGTCACTTGGTCCCTTCGGGTCGTGCTGGTTCTCATCATCTATAGCTCTCCTCGCCCCATCTCTGAGGACACGAATGCCTGGTTCAGCACCATGTCTCAAAGAGACCGTTTCCTCTGCTCGTACAACTTGCCAGTCACTGAGCCACAACCAGGGTATAAAATGAGCAAAACATGATCCCAGAACATGAGGGGCCTCCGCCTAATCAGATAGATGAACACTGTAATATTAATAGCTCCTCACTATAAAGTGTAGTAAGTACAAGGATCTTAAAGGAAAGAGCAGTTGTTTCTATGCTGTGGAGGTGGGAGGTAGGGAGAAGAAATTGGGAGATTTTTGCTGTGAAGTTAACATTTGATAGGTGTCCTAAGAGATGAGTTGGCATTTATGAGGCAGACATGGGGTGCGGGGATTCCAAGAAAAAGGAAGAGCAATGGGCAAAGATATTAAGACATAGATTTCAGTGCGAATGTGGGAAATCATAGTGCTCTCTGTGGCTAAGATACAGGAAAAAGAAAATATTGTAGGGTATGTTAGATCAGATCTTGGATATTTGAATTTGTCCTATAAGCCAAGAGAAAATACTGACAGATTTTAAACAAGAGAATTCGCAATTTGAACATAACCTGGTAGCAGCATGTAGAATGGATGGGAAGACTGGATTCAGGAAGTCCAGGTAAAGGGCTGTTATAAACCACAGACTTGTGGTTTTAAAGTGGGAAAGTAAAGATGGTGATTGCTCCCTTCTCCTCTCAGGAATTCCCCAAAAACAAAAATAAGAAATAAAAATGCACATTTCCCCATTTGCAAAACCAGTGGACATCTATTACCCCAACGTAGAATAAATAATAAAATGTCATCAACTTCAGAGAAGGCCAAGTGGAGGTAGGAGAGACGAGAAAGGTGGCGTGTGGGTGGGCATCTCAGGCAATGCTAGCAGATCACAGTTCTAAAACATCACTCACAGACCTTAAGAGACAAACCAACAATCCCTCATCTGATCAGCGAGATCAGGTGAATGAATGGACAGTGGGAGGTTTCCTGAACCCAGAGTGGCACCAAATTTCAAGAAGCAGAAAAGCTGTGCTGAATTAACAACTACATGAGAGTTTATATTTTTAGGAAATAGACTTGTTATGAGGCAGGAGTTATGCTTTTGGATAGGAGGAGTAAGATTGTGCATGAAGTGTCATCCTCATGGATCAGCCCTTGAATGTGTTCTTCCCAACAACCTCGTGTCGTAGGGAGAATTCCCTGTAGCCTGGAACCCAATTCTGTGTATTCCCTTACAAAACCCTCTTAAAAATAAATAGTCTGGGACTATTTCACATGTACAAGTAGGAGTCATCATCAAACAGACACTGCACAGAATCTATCCAAAGATATTGCAATAAAAAGGAAAGAAGGAACAGGAAAAATAATTAGTAGAATAGAAACACTCAGTGAAAACTTTGCCATGAAATGGAAAATTACGACCTGATAGAACACTATAAACTGATGAAAAGGATGAAGTGATTACTTTTTTTGAAACAGAGGAAGAACACAAAGCAGAGACTCGTGAACTCAGGAAAGATATTTTGAGGTTAAACAAAAAAGGAAAAGAAATCTGAGCTTGTGGAACCCTGGTAGGAAGTGGAAGAAGAAAATAAAACCAACCACCAAATTCGAAGCCCAATGGGAGTCACAAAAAGGAGACTACACATTTTGGAAAATAGAGTTAATAATAAGAAGAGGACTGAGTGGACTAAACTAGAATGGAAATAAGTCAGAATTAATGTGGAACCACAGGGAGAGAAATGATTGATAAGAAAGGAATTCGGGGATTCAGCATGTATGTAACTGGCATCTCCAAGAGGAAACTGGGAAAATTTTAAAGATACAGTGTTTTTAAAGAATTTCAGGTCATAAAAAGACGTTGATTTACTAAATTAAAGTAGTATGTCCAAGAAAAAGTTGACACACAGAAGTCAATAATAAGTTCCATCCTAACCCAGCAAAGCTATCCTTCAAAAATGAAGGAGACATAAAGATTTTCCCAGACAAAAAAGCAGAGGGAGTTCATCACCACTAAACCTGCCTTACGAGAAATGCTAAAGGGAGTTCTTCAAGCCGAAACAAAGGATTAGTAACATGAAAACATACGAAAATATAAAACTCCCTGGTAACAGTAATTACATAGTCAAATTTAGAATACTCAAATACCGTAATGGTGGTGTGTATCTCTTGTATAAAAGTTAAAAGACAAAGCTATTAAAAATAACCATGGCTACAATAATCTGTTAAGGAAAACACAACATAAAAGATGTAAATTGTGACATCAAAACCATAAATTGTGGGGGAAAGGAGTAAAAGTGTAAAGTTTTTTTTTTTAAATGAGATTGAAGCTAAGTTGTTATCAGTTTAAAATAAACTGGTATAACTATAAAATATTTTACATAAGCCCCATGGTAGCTACACAATAAAAACCTACAGTAGTTGTTTATACAAAATATAAAAAGAAAGGAATCAAAGTGTACCATTACAGAAAATCATCAAATCACGAAGAAAGACAGCAAGAGAGAAAGAAAGGAGCAAAGGATTTATAAAACAAGCATAAAGCAATTAACAAAATGGCAATAGTGAGTCCTTACCTGGCAACAATTACCTTAAATGTAAATGTATTACCCAAAGGAAAAGAAAGTCATTTTATCAAAAAGACACTTGCACTTGAATGTTTATCGCAGCACAATTCACAATCACAAAGATAAGCAATCAGCCCAAGTACCCATCAGTTCATGAGTGGGTTAATAAAATGTGGTATATGTATAGCATGGAGTACTACTCAGCCATAAAAAATGAACTAATACCTTTTGTAACAATCTGGGTGGAACTGGAGACCATTCTCCTAAGTGATGTATCACAAGAATGTAAAAACAAACACCACATGTACTCACTATTAAATTGGAACAGCACTCATGTGCACAATAGGAAGTTAAAATCCAACGGAAATCAATCAAACAGGTGGGAGGGGGAGGGGAGATGGGTAGAATCATAGCTAATGGGTACAAAGTACACTACCTGGGAAATGGGCACACTTATAACTTTGTCTCAAGCAGTACAAAAACAACCCATGTAACCCAAACATTTGTACCCCCATAATTTTTTGAAATAAAAATAAATAAATAAATTCTTCGATCACAAGACATAACAATGGCTGAATGGATTGAAATAAAGAGACTCACCCTATGGTGCCTACAAGAGACGCACTTCAGCTTTAAGGACATGCGCAGACTGAAAGTGAAGGGATGGAAAAGATATTCCATGCAAATGGAAACCAAAAGAGGAGGGGTGGTTATACTTATATGGCATATAAGTATATACTTATATTAAACAAAATAACAGGCATGTACAGAACATTCCATCCAACAGCAGCAGAACACACATTCTTCTCAAGCACACACAGAGCCTTCTGCAGCATAGATTCTACATTAGGCTACGAAAAAAGTCTTAACAAATTTAAGACTGACATCATCTCCGATCTTTTCTCACTACGATGGTATGGAACTAGAAATCAGTAACAGAAAGAAAATCAGGATATGAGGATATTTGCAACACACTCCTCAACAACCAACAGGTTAGAGAAGAAACCAAAAGGGAAATTTAAAGATCTCTTAAATATCACTGAAAAACGATACAGTGCTAAGAGGGTCATTCACTGCCCTTAACCCTTCTAATCCTCAAACAATCCTGTGAGGCGGGTATTGTTATTATATAATAGCTATTTTCCTTATCCCTCTTTTGAGAATTTGGTAACAGAGGTTAAGTAGCTTGTACGGTAATAAGTCAAAGTTAGCACATGGCAGAGCTGGAATCCACACTGATGTCCCCCTCCCTAGGGAGGGGACCCTGCCAGGTCAGCCGCCTGCTCTGAGCCTCCGAGCCTCCAGATATGGGGTAACCCCTGAGGACCTCTGAAATCTCCACGAGTAGGATCACACCCTGCGCTGGCGACTTCCCACGGCAGGCTGGGGAGGTGCACACGCAGCCTGCAGCCTGAGCCGGCAGGAAGTCAGGGAGCGCCAGGACATCTTTGGGTCTCCCTCCCTGACCACCTCCAACCAGTCAGGACGAGAGCAAGACAGTGTTCTGATCCACCCAGGCGCAAGCCACCTACCTCGTTGTGGGACCTTTGTGTTGAGGTAAAAGGAGGCTACAGCACAAAGAGGCAGACTGGAAAAACCGGAAAAATAGCCTCCTCTCGGCCTTGCAGTAAGTCTGTTTCCAGGATCTAACTTAGCCTCACCTGGAAGGGTGGGTCTGCAAGGGATTCTGGGAATTAGAGCCCTGCCCTTGGCTCACCATGGAGAGGCTGCAGGGAGGGTGCAGGAACAGAGGTCTTGCAGGATGCTAATGCTGCACACAGTCTCCCCACAGGCAAGAGCAGAGGACCAGGCCGCGGACGGCAGCCACTGGAGAGTTTCTTAGCCTAAGCTCCTGGTGTGCACAGTCTGTCCAAATTTCTCCAGCCTCTGCAACGCCTTCGAATACTAAATTCTTAACCCCAAAGTCCGTTGAATTCATTCAGGCCATCATCCAATACCACCCAAATTTTAACTTTCTCTTATGTCACTCATTCCCCGGGTGATCTTTTCCAAATTTTGGCTGCCCAGTCTGCTAAGCGGCCTGAGCAGACTAGGCTGATGCCAATGCACAGGGGCTTCACTGCTCACCAGCACAGAGCACTGGCAGAATCTTGGATGGGAGAACATCCTTTGGAAAGAAGCCTGCTCCAGCAGCCGGTGAGATGAGGAGCTGCCGTTTAAAGGTGCCTTTTTCCCAGGGGTCATGAGACACCCCAACTCCCCCACCAAACCTCCCCCTTCATGAAGTCTTTGCAGTGATTGCAAAGTCTCACCTCTATCCCCTCCGATGAGACAGCGAGAGACAAACGTCATTCATGCCTTTTGTCCAGATTCATCTCTGAGCTAGTTCACAAAGTGCAATGGGTCCCACAGGACGAACTCTTCCAACCATGTAATAGCGTCTGGAGCCCAGAGGGCAAAGAGAACCTGGGTATGGGGTAAACTTCCCCTGCACACAGCCTCTGGCTCTGTCAGGCCTGAGACACTCTGTGGGTAAGGGGGGCCCCACCTTCTCCACCCCCTCGGTCCAGGGCCCCTGCCTCCTGAGGAGCGGCAGCCTGCCGGCCGATGATCCCCACAGCACATTCCTCCTGGCCTCACTCATGACCTGGAGCATCTAAGGCTAGTTTTTATGAATGAACATAACAGACTTATCCAGAACATTTCATCCAATGCCAATAGAATACACGTTATTCTCAAGTGCAAAGAGAACATTTTCCAGGAGAGATTACATGTGAGGCCACAAAACAAGTCCTAACAAATTTAAGGAGATTTGAAACATATTGAATATCTTTTCTGACCACAATGACATGAAATCGGAAATGCGTAACAGGAAGAATCTTGGAAAACTCACAAATACATGATGCAGAAAAAGCATTTGACTAAATTCAACATCCATTTGTAATAAAAACTCTCAACAAAGATGTAAAAGGAATGTACCTCTACACAATTAAGGCCACGTAGGGCAAATCAGCTAACAATGGTAAAAAGTTGAAATCTTTTCCTCTAAGATCAGGAACAAGACAGGGATGCTCAATCTTACCACTTCTGTTCGGCATAGTACTGGAAGTTCTATCTTTAAAATAGATAAGACATATTCTTTTTTTCTTTAAGAGGTGGGGTCTTGCTATGTTGCCCAGGCTGGTCTCAAACTCCTGCAGTCAAGAGAAGCTCCTGCCTCAGCCTCCCAAGTAGCTGGAACTACAGGTGCACACCACTGAGCCCAGCTTACGACACGTTCTTTGATGCAGCAATTCTATTTCTAGAAATTTATCCATGTGGGCAAAATGATATATACGATATGAAATTTACTTCAGTTTTACTTGTTATTGCAAAAGTTTAGGAATAATCAAATTGTAACAAGTTAGCAATATATTATCAATACAAAACTAGTTAAGTGACAACATATAAAAACACTGAAACAGTATCAAGGTATTTAAATGATACAGTTGTATGTGTTTTGATACACAAAGTATCCAAGATACAGCATTAGGTGAAAAAAGCAAAGTACACAGCCATGTGTGTAAGGCTAAATAGTGGTGGTTTCCTGGAGAAGAGCTGGAGGATGGGGCAGAGAGAGAAGCTCATGACTCATTCCACCTTCTGAATTCTGTTCCTTGTGCATGATTTAAAATTTCCTAAAATTGTGCCCAGCTAGCTCAGTCGGTAGAGCATGAGATTCTTAAAATTTCCTAAAATTAAACAAACAAACAAAAAATCAAAGATCTCAGAAGGGAGCTGTGTCTGTATCAACTGGTTTTATATTTCTCAAAGTGGAAAGAAGTAACCAGTACACATTTTATATGATGTGTTCAGATCACATTGGCTTCTTGAAATAAATCTTTTGGTTTTCATCTGACCGACTGTTGACCTAGTATCCCACTGAGTTCATTTCACCTGTGACCTCGTAAGGTCATTGTCCCCCCACACACTGGGCCCAGCAGCCACCTACTTACCACATACCCTCCAAAACCTGCCACACGAGGGTGGCAATGCTGGAATTCTGCAATGATTAACTGTCTGCCACTAGGGTCCACGTCTGCCCCAGGGACTAGACCCCCAGAGAGCAGCAGGGTCCATCTTCAGAAAATAAGAGGCATTTGTTCCCCGAGCTTATTGCATGAAAGCACTGTTTCTTTTCTTTTTTGAATATTAAAAAGTAAATATTCCAGCAGATGGGAAGCAGGAAAACACAACAGGGTCCTTATCATCACTATCAGCCTGGACCCAGGACACACACTAAACACACAGACTCGCTGTGATGAGGCCGCGGGAACAGAGGAGCATCAAAGGGACCTGAGGCAGATGCTCACTGGCCGTCACTGCAGGCTGGTCTCGTGCCTCCGCCCACAGGCCTATAAACACAGGCCGACTCCTCGCTCCGCACACTCGGCTCTGCTCTCCCTGCTCCAGGTCACCCCAGCATGAGGACCCTCGCCCTCCTCGCTGCCCTCCTCCTGCTGGCCCTGCAGGCCCAGGCTGGGCCCCTGCAAGAGAGAGCTGAGGGGGCCCCAGAACAGAAGCAGCCCGAGGCAGAGGACCAGGACATGGCCATCTCCTTTGCAGGGGACAAGAGCTCAGCTGTCAGAGCTGCAGGTGAGAAACCCCAATACTGCAGAGCTGGGGCATCTAGAGAGGAAACCCAGATTCCTCTAGAATCAGTCCCAGCAACTGGCTCTGTCTCTTTAGGTGATCACCTCCCCGGGCCTCAGTTTCCTCCTGTGTATCCTGAAAAGACAGAACTAGATGATATCAAGAGAATTTTCTTCCCCAAAGATTTTTGACTAAGACAATTCTATGAAATTCACTGGTTTTCTGCTATGTAGAAACATACTGGGGTGTGTCTTTGGCATCACAGACGACAGCTCCTCCTTTAAGAAACGTACTTCACCTTGTCTATTACAGTAGCTTTAGAAAGTGGAGACAGACCTAAGGGTGTGTTCAGACCTGGGTGTGATGGGGCACAAGAGCAAAATGGTGAGAAAGTGAGAATGAGACTCTAATCCCGTGTGTGTCCAACACTGCTGTGTGTATTTATTCCGAATGACTGGGACCAATCCTGCTGCCACCTATAATGTCGCCAATATGACAAACCCACTCAACCCAGCACATGACTGCACGGGGACTCCCTTTACCACCTGCCTCCGCCCCCAATCCTAGTGCCCGATGCTCTCTCTGTGTCCCCAGGCTCAACCAGGGGCTTGACCTGCTACTGCAGAATTGGAATCTGTCATCTTCTGGAGCGCCTCTATGGTAGCTGCCTCTTCGGTGGTGTCCGCTACCAATTCTGCTGCCGCTGAGCACCGAGGACAGAGAGCAATGAGTTCATCATGTGCGAGACCTCAAGGGAACTTTTGCTCCTCCTGTCCCTTGTCCCGCACTTCCTTTCCTCATCTCAAATAAAGTCTTCATAGCACGTCTTCTGTGTCTGCACCTCTTTGATGATCAAAATGTGTCTTAATTGAGACCCTTTGGGATGGAAGTACCAGAATCCTGGATTGAACTTTTTAAACAAAATGCGATTCTAAATTCTAGCACTATCAGGGATGAAAATGGCTTCAGACACAAATTGATATGAAAGCTCCAGTGACACGGCTGCTCTCTCCATCTGCTTCCCTCTCTCCTCCCCGAGCCTCACTGGGGTGGACTCACTCACAGGGACAGCTCCCATGTGTTACACGAGCAATCGCTGTCACACAGTTATAGCATCTTTATGTCTAAGGAAAAACCTCAATCCCTTTTGCGAAAATGTTGGAGTTATATTGAATAGACCCAGCTCACACATCTGCCTTTTAAGACCTGGGGTTGTACCAGCTCCATTGACACAAGTTTAATTAAGATTGGAATGGGTTGTTCGGGAAGACATAATGAGTAGACAAAACATACGAGCACCACACTCCCATATATGTGTTATCAGTATTATCCAGCCATAGACAGTAAAATCTGGAGAAAGATAAAGTTGTCTGCATACACACGCACACTGCTCCACTGCACTTGCACACTCTTGAGTTGCTTTAGCACCGAGAAGGTCCTTACTCTGCCTGTAAGATGCAGCTTCAAAAGTGTGCATGGGAAGTGAAGGGAAGGAAAAGACTTCTCTGAGCACCTGGAGTCCGTGTTGGTGCTACAGGTGCTGAGGACCTGGTACCCTACACAACGCGCACATGGACAAGTGAAGGAAGGAAATCAGGTCTAGGGAAAGACAGCAACAAGAGCGCCCTCTTAGATCCACAGAGTGTGCACAGGGACAGCCGTAGCTCCCCCACCAGACACACCACACTTGGCGTCTGTGTCCTTCTGTCTTCCTCCTCTCCTCTAAGAGGAAACGCTCACCACCTAAACCCAGTGTCATCCTAGTGGGGTGTGATGTGACTCTTCCTCCTGTCTCTCCTCTTTTCCTTCCCCAGACGCTCACTGACCCATGAACAATCCTCCAGCGTGTTCCGCAAGCGCCCGATGAGGGCCTGACCACAGACCCTGCAGAGAAGTCCACCCCGAGCCACTTACGTTGACTCTGGATCTATGTTTGCAAAAAGGGTCTCTCAGTTCAAGTCATGGCTACTATTAATATTATCATGGTGGTCACTGGTAGAATGACCCCAACACACACAAGAGTGACAGAGGGACCACAGTTTACTAAGAGAGGGACAGTGTTTCAAGCGGGATGATTCACCATTCTCAGCAGAGACAATCTGAGGGGCCCAGACACCACTGTCACCACAAACACCAACGGCACATGCGCAGACCCAGGGGAAGGGGGCAGGTGTCCTCCGCATCCACTGCACGCTGACTCTGAGCAAGTCTCAGCCCCAGACGCCGAGTCTACCTGTCTGAAGACACAGCCCAGGTGTCCAGGCACCCCACGGAGACCCCACATGGCTGGGGAACCACAACACACACCTCAGGGAGGACAGACTGGGTCTGTGTCTGATAAATAAATGGTCCTGGTTCTTCCACCTTGTGTAGAGGTGAAGGTCATGCACTGAGATTTGGGGTGTGACGGCCAGGGAGTCTTATGTGGTGTCCTGTACCTGCTGCTGACTTGAAGTCCTGACATCCTTGAACTAATTCAAGCAAAGAAATTCAAGGACTAAGTCAAGGACCTCAGGATGTCTGTATTGTTCCTAACTGTACACATTTTCCTTATAGTTCCTAACCGTGTCCTGGGCCTGACCCCATCCCTGGGCATCTGCACATCACCTCTCTCCCTCCCCAGTTCCTGAGGTGTCTGCTACAATCTCATGTTGTCCCTGAAGTCTGTCCTGATTTCTCAATTGCAAATTGCAACAAGTTCCCCTGGGAACCTCAAGGCCCTTCTTCCCTTTATTTTTAACTGTAGAATTTGAACCCATCTCACATTTTATACATTTGTCTATCTACTTTCTATAACATTCATCTCCCTACACTAGGAGAGGAGCAGCATGTTTTGCTCATCCTGGTACTGACATGACTGCATGACACATAGTAGGTGATCAGTAAATCAATTCTGATTAAATTAACTATTCCCAACATCATATAATATCAGAAAATTACATTATTTTTACTAAACTGCACAGAAGAAAGAAAAGCTAAAGCAGTTTATATATCTAGTCTGTGTGACTGATTCCTTTAACAAAACTAATTGAAATCACTGAAGACTGAAATAGAGGAGAGTAACATGGGGACAGTTGGCTTCATGACTTACTGGGACTCTAGAAAGACAGAAGAGACCGTCATGGTTGGGTGGCAGGGACATAGTTCACGGTGACTCTCAGAGTGAAACACACAAGATGTGAAAATGTGGGTAAAGTAGAAGAAGGGGCAGAAGCATTTTAGGAAGAGAAAACGGTATCAGGACGAGAGAGAGGCAGGGCCAGGGCCTAACTGCTTTGGGTGTGAGGAAATGAGTTTGCAAGAGAGAAAGAGGGAATAGAGTTCCAGGCTGACACGCTCAGGAGCACCCGTGAATTCAAGGGAAGGGCTGACGCGGGCTGGGACACGCGTGTGGACTCAGCGTGGACACAGGAGCACCGGGGGCATCACGCTCCGCTGTCGCTACTACATCCACATTGGACAATGAGAGATTCAAACGCTAAGGACAGCGATGGTGGGGAGACGTGTGACGGTCAAACGACCAGGACAACTTGCCCAGACTCAGATAAGACGTGAAACTGATTGCCGACATGCATGTGCCCTGTGTGCTGACTGCAGAGCTACAGGATGGTATCTGCCTAAAATAAGCAGCTCACGTGGAAGGAGGATGAAATAAAGAATAAGCCAGACGTGGAGCATCCCTTTGAAATGTCATTTTCCAGGGGAAGTACCCTGTCTCTGTGGAAATCTAGGGGCCCAACCTCCCTGAGCACAAAT
>CM052451.1:20489028-20563582 GCA_028533085.1 Varecia variegata
GTGTGTGTGTGTGTGTGTGTGTGTGTGTGTGTGTGTGTGTCGGGCTTACCAGCAGGGGGAGCTAAAGGCATCCTAGGATGTACCCTGGATCTGAGCCAGAACTCCTCCTCATTCCTCACACCCACCTGTCCTGCCTTCCCCCACACCTGTGCATGACGTTCTGGGTGTGAGAACCTCAGCGCCTGCAGCGCCAACAGGGACTCGGGTTCCTGGGGAAATGCTCTCCCTCACTTCACTTTTCCCGGGAGCCCCTGGAAGCTGTATTTCACAGGCAGAGTCGGTTTCTCTGCAGTTTTAAGGCAAAGAGAGTGCATGTCGCGAAGAGCAGTCACGGAAGTGTGCGTGCACGTTTTGTGTGTGTGAAGACAACTTTATGACTGTAAAATTCTGATTTTAGTTGATATGTCTGGAAAGTACTGATACTGACTTCTTACTAGTGTGCTGCCCCTGTGCTTCCTGTCCTGCTCACCGTGTCTCTGTGGAATACACGTTCTAATCTCAGCTAACCTTGTTTCAATGGAGCTGACACCAAGGCAGGGCTTAAAAGGCAAATGTGTGACCTAGGTGTATTCAGTAAGCCTCCAGCCCTTCCGGAAAGATGATGGTCTGCCCTGAGAAATGGCAGTGTTATGACTGCGTACATGTGAAGCTGACCATGGTTCTTTGTCTGACACATGACGGTTGTGGTCAAGAGAAATTCACATCCAAATGACACACTGTGAAAGACAAAGAAGTCAATGAAGAGATCCAGAGCTTTGTTGGAGTGTTAATATCAATTTCCACGTGAAGCCTAGGTTCACCCCCAACATTCCTAGAATTTAGAACAGTATTTTCTTTAAAATATTGGAATTAAAATTCTAGTGCTCGCATTCCAAAGAGTCTCTGCTAAGACACATATCAAATGTCAAAACGTTAAAACACAGGGAAATTGCTACAAGGACTTTATTTGAGATGAGGAAAGGAAGTGGGGGACAAGGAACAGGAGGAATGAAAGTCTCCTTCTAGGTCTCAAAGGGCACAACGAACTCATTGTTTTCTGTTCTCGGTGCTCAGCGGCAGCAGAATGGGTACTCCTCACCATCGGACAGGCAGCTCCCAGAGATGCTCTCTGGAAAACGACATCTTCTTTTTCTGCAGGAGCAGGTCAAGTCCCTGGTTGAGCCTGGGGACACAGAGAGAGCATCGGGCACTAGGACTGGGGGCGGAGGCGGGTGGTAAAGGGAGTCCCCGTGCAGGTACTCGGTGGATAATCAGGTTCATCATGTTGGCGACATCACACCAGGCAGAGCTGATCATCCGCAATCAACAGCAAGGAACACAGACGCGGTGTCGGGCGCAGCAGGATTCGAGACCCGTTCCCCTTTTCTCAGCACTTCGCTCCCCTGCCCCGTCACACACACGTCTGGACACACCCTCAGGCCCATCCCCAGTTTCTGAAGCTCCTCTAAGGGACCATGTTAGGATACGTTTCTTTTAAACTGGGCTCTCGTCTGTGATGCAGGAGAGACTCCCGCTGTGTTTCTACATATCATGACATTAGTGGATTTCACAGAATTGTCATAGAATCAAAAATCTTTGGAGTAAAAAGGTGTCTTCATATCATATGGTTCTTTCTTTTCAGTATACACAGGAGGAAACTGAGGCCTGGGGAGGTGATCACCTAAAGAGACAGAGCTGGTTGCTGGGACTGATTCTAGAGGAACCTGGTTTCCTCTCCAGACGCCCCAGCTCTGCAGTGTTGGGATCTCTCACCTGCAATTCTGACAGCTGCGCGCTCGTCTCCTGCAAAGGAGATGGCCATGTCCTGGTCCTCTGTCCTGGGCAGCTCCTGGGGTGGGATCTCCTCATCTCTCCCTTGCAGGGGCCCAGCCTGGGCCTGCAGGGCCAGCAGGAGGAGGGCAGCGAGGAGGGCGAGGGTCCTCATGCTGGGGTGACCTGGAGCAGGGAGAGCAGAGCCAAGTGTGCGGAGCGAGGAGTCGGCCTGTGTTTATAGGCCTGTGGGCGGAGGCACGAGACCAGCCTGCAGTGACGGCCAGTGAGCATCTGCCTGGGAGGGCGAGGGCCGCCCTTGGCCTGATGCTCTGTTCCCGCGGCTTCGTCACGGCGCGTCTGTGTGTTTAGTGTGTGTCCTGGGTCCAGGCTGATAGTGATCATCAGGACCCTGCTCTATTTTCCTGCTTCCCAACTGCTGGAGTATTTACTTTTTAACATTCAAAAAAGAAAAGAAACAGTGCTTTCATGCAATAAGCTCAAGGAACAAATGCCTCTTATTTTCTGAAGATGGGCCCTGCTGCTCTCTGGGGGTCTAGTCCCTGGGGCAGACGTGGACCCCAGTGGGCAGACAGTTAATCATTGCAGGATTCAAGGGCTTTACCCCCCTCCTGAGGGGGGTTGTCACTGTTCTCACCATCTTCCCCGTCCACGAGATGAGACGGGCTAAGGAGAAGAAATAGAAAAAGAGGCCATGAGGGGGCGAGCAGGGCCTGGGGGCAGAGCAGAAGCAGGAGCTCTGGCGACCACGTCACCGAACCCAGCTCGCCAGCCCTGGGAGACACACAGTCAAAATAACCGGAAAACTCCGTGTTCCCGGGATCCTCAGCACGGACTCAGCAGTGAGGAGCAACCAGGAGCGTGTGCGCCCCTCGGAGGGAACACGGCAGCGAGGCTAAGGGCAACTGTTGAACATATGTGAGCACAGTCGAGGTTACAGTATCATCTACAGTTCACAAATGTAAGGGAAAAATTGTTTTTGTAACACAAGCTTCCAGAAAGATTAGAAGCTTGTCTTGTGCTGACAAAATGATGCAGCGGAGTCGATAAGAATTCTGGGTGGGGGAGGAGGCATACGTGTGGGGGTTTCATGTTATTCAGAAGGGACAAGGGTTTTTAAGGCTTGAGGACAGTGACAGAGGGAGGAGAATCCCCCGGGACAGAGGAGGGCTCATTTCTATCCCAACAGTGCGGGGCGGGTGGCTCCGGGCAGCCAGGGCAGCTTGCTGCGGCAACGGTGTCTCCGTGACACCCAGGGATGGGATTCGCTCATTTCCCTGTAGCCCCCACTAAAGAGAAAGCACTTTCAGGGACCCAAGGGACACAAGCGGTAAAAAGGTGCCACCACTGGACCCGGTGCCCAGTCTCGGGCTGACTACCTCCCCTCCTCGGGCCACCTCCTTCCGAGCAACGCTCCCCAAATGTTCCCTCCTGGAAGATCTTTTCTCTTTCTGTTCTTGTCTTTGTTTCCTGGGGGGAGGGCCAAGCTGTCAACTCTTTTTGAAAGGCCTACAAATAATCAGTCCCATTTTTATTATTACATCCAACAAACACAAAAGTACATTTCAATAAATAGAGTTAGAACAAACATATTAATAATAATACAGAGAAAAGAAAAATCATCTCTGTGCACACTGTTCATGACAAGTGTGTGCCGTTAGGGATTAAACAAAGAGAATCACTATTCCATTTCTATCATAACTTGCTGTTCTTTGTAATTAAACAAAAAATTACCCATATTAAATGCCAATAAACACTGTGCATGTCTTCTTTCCTTCCGTAGCAAGAAAATTTTGAACCATAGCCATCATTTTGCTTTTCCATCATCCAGCATGAAATCCATCAGACACAGTTTTTATTTTTTAATTTTGGCTCAGCCAAGATTTCCAAACCATTCTTATACTTATTTGCTTATTTGCACAGAGAGAGGTTCAGTGAGGTTTATCACCACCTCTTAGGTATATTAAATGTGTGACCTCATTGGATTCATTTTTTTGAAGATCCAAGAAAGCATCAGAAAAAAGTCTGTGTTCTAAAAATGTGTCTGGGTTTGTCTCAATCAGGCATGGTGAGACACACAGGCAGCCTGCACCGGCCTAAGAGTTCATCTCATCCTCACAGATCCCTGGAGACAGGAGGTGCCATGCAGAGCCACACGGGGAGGACGAGGTCGCCAGAGGCAGCCAGAGGAAGACAGCAGACCCTGGCCCGGAGCCCACTTTGGGCTCTGCGAGAAGGAATGGGCGAGGTGGCACAGGTACCCTGCGTTAGCTTAGGGTTGGAGAGCGTGGAGAATTGTGGCAGGCTCTGGGCTATAGGAGTGGCCCCTAGTTGTCTGGAACCTGGATCTGGGGAGATTTAGGGCAGGGGGAAACCACCTGGTGTGTGAGCGTTTGATAGAGAAGGCGGTTGGATGTGTGGGCTCTGGATCGGTTAGTTTGTGCATTAGTGTGCTCACGGGGTGTTGATTGCTGTCTCTAGCAGTTAGCTCGCCCTGGGAGGGGCAGTCTCTCCAAATCCAAGAGCCCAAACTCCAGAGCATCAAGAATTCAGGAAATAAGAAAATATAGTCAATATAGTCTGAGTAATATCACTTCCTCTGCTCAAATGCGTCTTGTGGGAGCCATTGAAGGAACCTTCTTACTTATCCGTCCTGTGTCATTTTGTTGATTTTGGGGCATGAAAAGGAGACTCCAGGCTTTGCTGGTCATGTGTCCATTTCCTTCATCACTTGCCAGATGTTTGCTGAGTCCCCGTGATGTCAGGGACAATGCACGGGCTCCTGGGATGGAGAGGCCAGCTCCCGCCTTCCTAGAGCTTGAGTTGGGGTCACAAACAGAAAAGCCCACGGCCACAAAATTGCCAGGTGAGTGCTTAAAAGAGACGTGGACAGGCTGCTGGGAGTGGCCCTTAGAAGTGGCGCTGAGCTGCATTCTGAGGGGTGTGGCGCCAGTCGGGTGAGATTTGCAGACAGACTGAGGGTATGTGTCCCCGTCTTGTCCACTAAGAACACTTTCAACACCCTCACATGCAGCAGATGGGAATGTCACAAACAGAACGACAGCCCTGATTCGTGGACAGAGTGGTCGAACAGCATAAAGATATTGGTCTCTCTAAGTCAATTTACAAATCCAATATAATCACAATAAAAGACCAATAAACAATTTTATGAAATTAGACAAGCTGATACTAAAGTTCAGATAGAAACCAAACATACAAGGACAGGTTGAAAAAAAACGGGGAAAAAAATTACAAAGGAATATGACCCTTAATAGACATTAAAACACACTATAAAATCTGTATAACTAGAACAATGTGGTACTAGTGTAGGAATAGACAGACAGACCAGTACAGCGATATAGGAACTCTAGAATCAAACCCACATACAGATAGATGGAAATTTAGGTATACGGCAAAGGTGGCATTTCAAATCACCAGGGTAAAGATAAACTTTTTAATAGATGGTGCTGGGACCATTAGATAGTCATTTGGGAAAACATAAAATTAGATTCATATCTCACAACATGCAAATAAGTTAGGGATCTAAACATCTCTGTCCAGGGCTGGGGTCGGAGAAGTTGAAGTCTTTGTCTATTCTCTTTATTGCAATTCAAAACCCTGCGCTATTTTTTCCACGCATTTTAAAAAAGTATTTCGAGGGTCTATCAGGTACCAGACACTGCCTTAGCCACTGCGGATACAGGATGCACAAGACAGTTAGGGTCCCAGCTCTCCCAGAGCTTACATTTTGATGGGAGAGAGAAGCAACCACCCAAACAAAGGAGGCTCTGCCTTTATGGGATGTTTACGTAGGTGGAGAGAAGGCAGTTAAACAAGCGAATGTCCACTATAAACAATGAAACATGAAATTCAACATTGGGTAGGGACTCATGCTGCCAAGGAAAACAAAGCCGGCTGAGGGACAAAGAGTGGAGGAAAGTGAGGAGTTTAGAAAATAGAGCAGCGACATGTGGCGGGCACGGCCGGGGAGCTGTGGGGGCCATGTAGTGTTCATTCCAGATGATCAGGAAAGGCCTCTGCGTGGTCTGAGTGACAGGAGGAGCACTGCGTGGTGAGCCGCGGGCCGACAGCCTCACCCGGAGGAGACGCCAAGTGCAATGCCCCGTGGAAACCCACAGCAGAGTGATGGACAGGGAAAAGCAAGGTCTGGTCTACAGCTCAGAAAAGTGACTGTGGTCGCTGGGGGCAGCGTGCAACGGGCAGGGATATCACACCACACACATCCGTGAGCAGCAGGGCCCAGGTTGAAGGTCCCCTTCTAGACTGTTCCTGTCTGCAACTTCTCTTCCAAGGCTTCTTTCTCCGGCCTTTGCCTTGGGGGTAGTGGACTTGGTTAAGTGACCCGTGTTTGGTGGCTCATATTCAGTGGCCAGTGCACACAGGTCCCAGCTCAGCTACTTACCACCCATGTAGTGTGGGAAGACCACTGGAAACTTCCTCCAGCTCACTTTCTTCATCTGTAAAATTTAAGGTAGTTCTCATCTCACAGAGTTGTTGCAAAGAAAAATTGAGATACTGTCTGTGAATGGGCTTTGAAAACTGAACTCCTCAAATACAAGAGATTGCTAAAATGCCAAATCTGTGCTTTATTCCAGCCTCTAGTTGAGGCAAAGCTCAAACTATTAATTTGAGGCTTGTTTGATTCCCTGGAGGACAAAGATTCCTTCCTGTCCAGACCCCAGGTCTTGAGATGGTTGCATCTTGGACAACCCAGGCTGCCGCCCCTACAGAAAGGCTGTGGCCAAATTTTCCTCCCGCTCAGTCGTGGCTCATCCTGGCTGGAGACAATGCCCCGTGGGGAAGAATCCTGAGGCCCCACTCAGGAAATCAGCCGTGCTGTAACTGATTAAGGATGTCGGCCATGCACGAAGGATGGAAAATTGCCAGGAGCAAGACTCCATCCTCTCTCCCAGCACTCATGGGGCACATTGGCACATGACTCCAGAAGAAGCTACTTGTCACCTCCTATATACTTTTTGCTCAGAACCTCACATAAACATTTCCTCCCTACAACTTTCATGTTGCCTGTTGTCCTACTCCAAAAAAAAATTTTTTTTTAATCAGTTATTAAATTATGACAAAACTCTCTCCTACAACTGGGGCTTGGTTTCTCTCTCCTTCCTGAATGGAAACACCTTTCATCTTCCCAAAGTCCAGCTGTTTGCTGCGTAGTGCTGGGTACAGTGTCCTCACCAACCTTCACACAGAGGGTTTCACAGGCTGGTGGTCATCATGTCACTCAAAGTAGACTCACAGGTCGGCTCTTTAAGAACATATATAAATAGAAAGAAAAAGAAGAAAACCAATGTCATCTGTATAGCTCCCTGCATGTCCCTCTGGCAGTCTGGCTTATTCCAGGGATAATTTTTAAAGTACCGAAAGAATGAGACGGATCATTTCCCTCGTGCAGCTGTGCTACGTGTTGGGTGCAGGAGACGTGAAAGAGCCTGCAAAGGGGGTTTTCTTTGCAGGCTCAGTTGCCTGCGACACAGAAAGCCAACTGCCGAGACCATGACGACAGCCAGGGAAGACAGGAAGTGCATTGCAGAGGACGTCAGCCAGGACTGCAGGACCGCCTCAAATCCGCCACCCGACCGCCAGGAGTCAGGGGGTTTTAGAGGTGACATGAATAATGCACGAGGTGAGCGAGCAGCATTGCGTGCTCGGGGTGCAGTGCGAGGCACGCACGCGCAGTGAGACACCGTGCTGGGGGGTTCGGGGGGACACAGGTGTTGCATGATCAAAACATGGCGGGTCAGCCCCTCCCAGGGCGGAGACTTGAGTGGTGTAGTGAGCCAGGTGGTGATAATCGCCATCACTGCAGCCTTGCGCGCATGCGGCTTGCGCGGAGCACGTTGCTCAGCGGGTCCTGGGGCAGGATCGGCCTTGGGCGCTGCTCGTCCTGACTCCTCCGAACGAGCAGGCGGTGTGAGGCCTGGCAGCGACCGCGCGGCTGCAAGGAGAGTCCGCTGTTTCCGAAACACAACTCAAAAGGGAGTGCATCAGAAGGTTAAAAGGTTCTGGCCGGCAAGTCTTACTGGCCTGAGCACTAGAAACACAAGAGACCTGCAAAAAGGCATTGTTGTTCACGGAGCCGCTTCCAGGAGCTGCAAGGACCACTCCCAACAGATGCCTGGAATGCGGGAGCTCCACGTTCTCCGGGAAACGCCGCCCGGTTTCTTTTAACCGTGAGTCAGTTGCAACTGATGAGCTTTTGGGAAAGGTGGCCATCCTCTTCGAAGGCCACACCCTCTGAGAGAAGGCCGCTTCCCAGGGTGGGGGGAGAGCCAAGAGCACGTGCATGGACCAGGCCAGCAGTCTCAGAAAGCAGCTGCAGGGCCACCCACACGCACGCAGGGCCGTGCAGCACTCGTGTGACTTGACTTCTCTGAGCTTCAGTTCCTTTTCCTCGGCGCCCTCTGACCGGAGAGTTCTGTGGTTCCAAGGCGTGGCCTCTGCAGCAAGGAACTCACAGTCTCGTCCCAAACCCTCCCCAGACCAAACAATGGCAAAACAATACAGGACAGTAAATCATCCAGGGACAAACAGCCTGCCAACGACAGATAAAAAAGCGATTTAGAAACAAAAAACAAAGCACCAGCTTGAAATGGAGCTAAACCCAGTAAAAAAAAAGTGGAATTTGGCAGAGTTGAAGAGGGGAGAGTTTAAAACCAACACCCTCTGCCTTCTCACTAGACAAGGGATTGCTGAAGAAGTGAATCAGCATTCATTCATTCAACAAGTATTTCTTGAGCTGGGCCAGTTTCTCAGAGCTGAGGACACAGCAATAAACAAACCAGGTGAAAACCCTTGAATGCATCAGGCTTACGTTTTATAATGCGGGATCCCTAACCCTATAAACAAGTAGAAGATGGTCTGCCCAGGTAACTACACATGGGCTCGTTCCTGTGGGCAACTCAAACCCTGCACCACCCACCCAGCCTCCGTGGCACGTCTAAGTCTGCTGGGAGACCGTGGCTTATGCCACTACTCTGGGCCCCCTGTCATATACAGTCACCTCAAGGCAGAAAAGGCTTAACTTGAAGATATTCCTGACCTTATCCCTCAATTCCTCACCCAGGCATGCCAAGCACCAGCTTTCAGACGTCAGACAACTTTCATACCTGTCACCTGGAGTTTGTCTCACGATTTCCTTCCACCATGGCTGTGGCTCATTCCCGCCACACACATTAAAACATCACACATATTATCTCAATCATTGCTCAGAACCACTCTATGATATAGGCACCAGGATTATTCCATTTTATAGACAGAAATAACTGACTCATAGAAAGATTAAGTAAGTGGCCCCTGATCACGTGTCTTGGAAGCAGTGCAGCTGGTCTGTTTCTAAAGCTGTGTTGGCAGCCAGGTTTGGGTGCAACCTGCTCAAAACCTGATGACCTCCAGGACTCCCAGAGCTGAACAAAGGACGAAGCACCCTTCCCAAAAATATTTCCTTTCCCCAAAACAGAAAACGCACACATGAAGTCATCCCTCCAGGTAACATTTTTTTTCCTATTTCTTTTAATTTCAGAATATTATGGGGGTGCAAATGTCTTGGTTACATGGATTGCTTTTGTATTGCTTGAGCCAAAGTTATAAGTGTGCCCATCACCCAGATAGTGTGCATTGTACCCATTAGGTATGATTTCACCCATGCCCTCCTCCCCTCTCCCACCTGCATGATTTCTGTTGAATTTTACTACCACATGTGCTCATGAGTGCTAATCGATTAGTTCCAATTTAATAGTGAGGACATGTGGTGTTTGTTTTTCCATTCTTGGAATACCTCACTCGGGAGGATGGTCTCCAGTTCCATCCAGATTGTTGCAAAAGGTATTAATTCATTTTTTATGGCTGAGTAGTACTCCATAGTGTACATATACCACATTTTATTAATACACTATGAATTGATGGGCACTTGGGTTGATTCCACATCTTTGAGATTGTGAACTGTGCTGCAGTAAACATTGTAGTACAAATGTCTTTTTGATAAAATGACTTTTTTTCCTTTGGGTAAAAACCCAGTAGTGGGATTGCTGGATCAAATGGTAGGTCTACTTTTAGTTCTTTGAGGAATCTCCATACTATTTTCCATAGAGGTTGTACTAGTTTGCAGTCCCACAAACAGGGTATAAGTGTTCCTTTCTCTCTGCATCCACACCAGCAACTATTGTTTTGGGACTTTTTGATAAAGCCGTTCTGGGTTTCAGGTGATATCTGGGGTTAGGTGATATCTCATTGTGGTTTGGATTTACGTTTCTCTAATGATTAGTGACATCGTGCTTTTTTTCATATGTTTATTAGTCATTAGTCTATCTTCTTTTGAAAAGTTTCTGTTCATGTCTTTTGCCCAAGAATTACAGGCATCCCTCAGGGTGAAGAAGAAAACACACAGGGGTTGGAAAACCTATATGAGGGAATAATTGAGGAAAACTTCCCTGACCTTGCTAGAAATTTAGATATCCAGGTACAAGAAGCTCAACAAACACCTGGGAGATTCATCGCAAAGAGGCAATCACAGGACACGCAGTCGTCAGACTGGCCAGAGTTAACAGGTAACATTCTAATATCAACCAGTAGATCTTGATCAGCCGGTTAGGGAGAATTCCAGGTGACCCCACCTTCACCTTTGAGCCCTGTGATACCCAGGTTTCCACTGTGCTCTGTCAGTTGGCCCTAAAGCCTGGGGAGGCCGTCCCCCTCCAGAGCCACTGGAGATATTAACAAGGGGAGATTTGGTCAGCAGTGATGTGTCATTAAAAGGGACCTACGTTCCACAGCTCCTAAAACCAGCAATCGAATGTGGACTCGTTAACCATGTCCTGGGCATCTGCCTTGGGACAAGAACTCTTCCAGGTTCAGGGGATAAAAAACAGGGAACAAAATGAATTTGTAAAAGTCTCCAGCAGCCCGGCTTGTCGCAACAGCCACCCAATTTGTCTCCTTGTATCTTCCTTGCCCCTGGCCCAATCCACTTCCCAGGCATCTTTTTAAAATGAAAACTAATTGTGTCACCTCCTTCTCAATACCTCCGTGGCAGCCCATTGTCCTTAGGGAACAGCCCAAAGTCCTTAAAGTGGTTTCTGAGATAGGCCTCCACGAAGCGACTCGCAGTCGCATCTCACGCCATTTGCAAGCTGTGCTTCTAGATCAACCTGGATCTAGATTATCCTCTCTCTCCCGTGTACTCTGCTGCCGTTACCTGGCCATGTGCAGCTCAGCCAGGGATCTGTTGGCCAAATACTCACACAGCCTACGGCACTGGAGGAAGGACAAATGTGGTGACCTCTGCACAGCTGAGTTACCTCAACAGAAGAAGGGATGAGCTGGCCCCTGGGCCACCAAGGTGCCCACTTCCTAGCAGAGTCACTTCTCAGAGCAGGGAGCATCACCTCGCATGGTCATTTGGATGTTCCTTGCCCGCCACTGCTACCCCATCCCTAAAAACAGTGACCACTTTCATGAAATGTATCACTTCCCTTTAGTTTGACCTGGTGCTATTCAGACTTGGGGTTCTGCAATTAAGTGAGAAAATATATTCAAAGTGCCCGGAACACAAGTGATCCCTGACGCCCCTCTGTTCACTCTCCCATCAGCACGCTCCTCCCACTTTAGAGTAACTTTTAGTGACTGTGTTGCAGGAAAAGACAACGGAAGTCAAGTGTTCATGGTCTCCACCACTCCCCTAAAAGATCCGTCACGGAGCTGGAAGACTTTGCAGAAGGTTTGTGACTGTGTGGGTAATGGGGGCCTAAGGACAAGGGGGCACTGCAGGTCTAGGGGGCCCCTCCCTGGCACCCACGGGTGGGCAGATGACTGGGGTGAGCGAGCACCACGTAGCCAGCAGGCTCCAGCTGCACAGGTGTCTCAGCCCTGCTGTTGGTCGAGCGTTATTTTCATTCTGCAATTAAGCTGCCCACGTACCCTCAGCCGCGCTCATTCAGTGCTTGCTTATTGAGCACCCACTATGTGAAAAGTTCCGAGAGTGCACAAGGTGTAAGAAATAGGGCCTGGTCCCTGCTTTGCAGGAGCCACCACGTGTCTGCATGGAAAGCTTTCTATTAAGACGAGACGTCTCTCTGGCTCCTGGGCTGAGTTCACGTTCCCTGCTGGAGGGAGGCGTGAAGTGCTTTCCATCAGCTGCCCTGTGCCCAGGCCCAGTGGAGCTGATCACCACCCCAAACTTGCATTTAGTAAAGCATTTTCCCAGATTTTGCCATCTGGTCTTAGGCAGAGCAGGTGTTGTTTTACCGTTAAAGAAATGCCATGAGGGCACTTCAGTTATGCGCTCGTGGTCACATGCCTAATAATTAGCCACGCGGGGTCTGGAATTCACCGTCCCAGATACTGAAGCCAGAAATTCCTGTGCTGCTGTGGCCCCAAGCCCGGCCACACGGAGGGAGACACGAGACAGGCTGGGTCCTGGCTCACTTGGTGTCCACGACAACTGGCGGTTACCCTCAGCCACCCAGGCGGGGACAGAGACTTGGGGAGGCACACTTCCCGGACCCCACCTGCCTGCACTCACGGACACCCCGTGGGCTGGAATTCGCCAGGAAGGGTGGAAGGCGTTCTTTCCACACCGCAAACTTACGGATTCCAAGTACAGGAATTCCAGCCAGAGTAGAGTGCAACCAGGAAGGCCGGGCGGGCGCGCGGCAGGCTGAGTCCTCTTTGCACCCAGGGCTGTACCTTGAGCCCTTAGCTCATGCCAGCCCTTGGAGGGCCTGCGTCGCGGCTGGGGGCGGAGCGGGGTCGGGGGGCTCCATCCAGCCAGTGTTTCTCTTCCCTCTGGGGCCCTGACGCCCCTGGCTCCTCTCTAAGTCTGCGTCTCGTCTTGAATATGTCCTCTGAGCTGATCTGTAGCAACTGCCCCAGACCTTGTCACCTCCCACCCTCCAGGCTCCTCTGCCAGGCTCTGCATTAGGGCCCCCCAGGTTGGAGGACAGTGGCCAGCAGGCACAGTGACTCCTGAGTGCTTGGGCAAAACAGGGGAAGAGAGAATGCCAGTCGGCTTGGCGTGTGTGTGTGCACGTGTGTGTGTGCACGTGTGTGTGTACGTGTGTGTGTGTGTGTGTGTGTGTGTTTGCAGTATTGGTGGCTGATCACCAAACAGCTCTCCCTCAACCCTTCACACAGCTCTCAGGTCTCTGCTCCAAGATGCCTTCTCGGACGCCCCCAGGAAGCTAACTTCTCCACCCTCTTATCCTGATTAATTTTTCACACACTTCTCCCTGCCTGACACCACATCTCACAAACATACACACGCACATGTGTATACAGTTCATGGGTTTGTTGTCTATCTCTCCCAGGTTAACCTCTTCCAATAAAATAAAAGTTCTAGGCGGGAAGGGACCTTGCCCCGTGAATCCATCTGAGTGGCACCAGAAAGCAGAGCCGCTGCCCGGGCAGCAGGAGGTCTGCGAGTGTCGTCTGCCAGGCTGCAGCCCAAGGTCGCAGAAGTGCCCCCACGGCCGAGGCTGCCCCCGGGAAGGCTGCGAAACCCTCCACTCCACCAGCATTTTCCAAACCTCACAGGAGTCCCCCACTGTGGCAAACCCTGACTCAGGCCCACCATGGAAGGGACGGGAGTGTTGGGGCTGGGGGACGGATGGCCAGCACCTCCTGCAGATCCGAGAGTCAGAGACCCCAGACACACTGCAGGCCATCGGCCAATACCCACGAATAAGGAACTACTGATACTAGATTTAAATACGCTAGAAAATTTAAGTGATATGATTTTCAACAACTAATAATTTTGTTTAGCTATTCAAGAGTATTTCACGGCATCTTTGTTTAGATGAAAAGCTCATTGTTAACACAGTTGGCAATTTACATACAGAGAATTTGTCACCAGCTTTATTTGTGAAATCTGTTATTGTTCCTAACTTCAGAAGTAGAGCAGGAACACCCTGCACCTAACCTCCACGGGCTTATCTCTCCCCGTGGGGGACAGGCCTTGTTTACTGTCCCTGCCACCTGTGTCTTGGGTGGCCTGTGGGTAGGGCCACGCTTTCTCATCTCTAAAATCCCAGCCACACACGCACAGCCTGGCGCAGAGCAGAGGCTCAGTAACTGTTTGCCAAATGAGTAAAAGGAAAGAAATCTGTGCACGGCATGCTCATTATTAATCATCTTTGATAAGATCAAGCCTCTGACAGACCCATTGTTTCTATTAATTATACACTGGAGTACACGCTCCTGGAACCAAGGTGCACCATGGCACAGAGAGCAGGTTATGTGGTCATAACACTATAGAAGCAGGACAATAAATCATATCAAGCCAAAAGGTACAACCTACCTGCTTACCCAAGCTTTCTCAACCTTGACACTGTTGTCACTTTGGGCCAGATACCCCTTGTCGTGGGAGGCTGTCCTGAGAATTGAGGGATGCCTAGTCTCTACCTGCTAGATGCCAATCACATCTTCCCTGAAGTTGGGACAACCAAAAATCTCTCCAGACATTTCCAGATGTTCCCTGGGAGGCAATATCGACTCCCTAGTGAAAAACACTGTTCCAACTCGATATAAGAAGTTGGTGGAGGTGGGGGGCAGATTGGGGAGATATTGGTCAAAAGATTAAAGATGTTGGTAGACAGCAGGAATAAGCCCAAGAGAGCTATTGTACAACATGATGACTACAGTTAATAACTATGTATTGTATACTTGAAAATTGCTAAAAGAGTAGATTTTAAGTGTTCTCACCACAAAAAAAAAAAAAAAAAAAGTACCTGTGGCAGTTAGCTCGACTTAGCTATTCCACAATGTATACATGTGTTAAAGCATCATGGTGCACGCTATAAATACATACAATTTTTACTGGTCAATTTAAAAAAAATTTTTTTTTAAAAAAGAAGTTGGGGTAAATGTATTAAAAACAAGGTTTTTAAAGCTGATTTTAAAATGCCTGTTAAGTGGGATATATTTGGCAGCAAACTTTCAGCTTTCGGGAGGACGATGATAGTCAAATTCTTTGAGAGTTTATGCCCTACGCACTGTTCCCAGGGCTTTACGTGCATTGATTCCCTAACTCAGTGAACTCCAAAGCCCAAGTGAGACCCCTAGTTCCACCGTTTTGCCTGCTGGTCCCGGAAAGATTGTCTCCTATCTCCGGACTGTTGTCTGCAACTGGGCACTGTCCCCGGCTTTGCTGGGTCGTCGTAAGAATGAGATAGGATGTCTGCAAAAGTATACGGCAGAGGATTAGGAAGATGTGGAGAAACGGGGACCCTTACAGCCGTCGGGTGCAGTCAGGGCTGCCACTCACCAAGAGAGTCACCCGGTGCCTGCCAGCAGAGCACCTGGCATCCCAGGCGAAGGTCTGGCTGAGGAGGGCTCAGGTCTCATGGAGACGACGTAACCTGCTACTTCTTCCCTCCCTCCCCCACCCGGTCCCTTATTTTCACTGTGTCATTGGCCCAGTGGGAGCATGGGGACTTCCTAGAAAATCCATATCCTTATTCCAACCAGGTAACCAGGTGTTCAACTGAAATGTCTTTTCGCCACCTGCCCCCACACAGGCCTCGCTGCTTCCTCCAGCTGGTGCCCACGGCCGCCCGATCTGCCGGGCGCCACGGCATTTTGCTGGCACTCACGCTCTTCCTGCATGCATGGCCTGGATGGCCTCTCTCCAAAGGTTCTTCTAGCCCAGGTTCCTTAAAGAATGCGTTTTCCCAGCACCCGGATGCCACACAGAACCAACCCACGTTGTCATCTTGTGGGTTGACATGAGAACTGTCTGGCCGTGAGGACTTTGCTCTCTTCTTTTCCAGGGTCTCTTGGCCGCGGCACAATTGACCTTCTGGGCTGGATGATCTTTGTAGCAGGGCACTGTCCTGTGCACTGTAGGTGATTTCGCAGCATCCGTGACCCCCACCCACTAGACGCCGGTGGCACCCTTCCCACGTCCCCACAGGTCCACAGACGAGATGCGTTCAGGGTGGCGTCGTGCCTGGCTGGGGAGCGACTCCGCCAGGCTGTGCCCTTCACCTTCCTTCATTCGGGCACCGAGGAGCCAGCTCCAACCTGTGCAGCCAAAACGGACTTTCTGAGGAAGGCCTGAGCTGGGGCTGGAACCGGCCCCGCGTGTCCTGTGTGACCTCTCACGGGGGCCCCAAGGCAGGCGCAGCCTGCACGCCTCATGCTGCGAGTGTGACAAACACCTGACACAGCAGCTCCTGCAGGGTGGCTGTGAGACCCGTGGCCAAGGACGTGACCTTGACAGACCTTAATCAAGGTCTGCTGTGGGGAAGGGAACGAGGACGTGGTAGAAACTGTGCCCACTGTTGACATGCACGGTGTCAAAACAAAAGGAAACATTCAGAACTTAAAACCCGAAGTTCCTCTCCAAAGAGGAACGAACACTTTGCTTGGCTACCATACAATTTTTTAATGACCGTTTTCCAAAATGCAATAAGGAATGTAGAGGTGACCGTCCAGATGTGGCCTCGAGCAGTGTAAATATGAGGAATCTGAGGCCTCTCGCTTGTTTCTAGACACAGAGGACAACAGGAGCTGCTATTAGTCGTGTGCTGGGGAGGGGACATCACCTAAGAAGAAAACCAGAACTGTTCGATATGACACTGAAAAGCTTGCACACGCACACACTTGCACACGCACACACTTGCACACGCACACACCCCTTAGACACTGGCCCTGGTCCTTGCTACACCTGAGATGTCCTCCCACCGTATCTCTAGTACACGCTCAGCTCACCTGCCCTCGGACGTCACTCAGGTGTCACCTTCTCCCTTGGACTGTCATGCTCCCAGGAGGGTCAGTGGCCTTTGCTCTGGGTGGTCAGGGCCCCGTGTGCTTTCTGCCAACAGGGCACCTGTCAATCTCCCTGCTCAGTGCCCGCCAGCAGGGCACGTCCCGATGGCAGAGGCCATGCCTTCGCTAACCGTGAGCCATGAAGCCAGGACTCCAGCCGGACCTCACGGACCAATGAGTTACACTGAGGCAGCTGCCGCACCCTGTCCATGCGATTCCTCTCCTGCACCTGCTACTGGAGGGGCCTCCCTGTGATCTCACCTGGGCCTCCCACCCCTCTGCAAGCCCCGGCACGTCAACCTTCGGCGATGGCTGTAGCGCCTCACTCGTCCCCGGGGACCCAGGGATCGGACTCTGCTCTCGCCCCAACCCACCATGGACGGACACGGGCGGAGCAGGCCGAGCCTCCCACAGGAATTGGGGTGACCTGCTCAGAAATAAACTAGCAAGTGAATCTCAGGATGGCTGAGGCTCTGCGGACATAAGCTCAACAAACAAAGGGCCTCCCGTGTTTAGAGGAAAAAGTGAATCCTGAAAATCAAGTTTATCTTTCCTGGGTTGAGATTCCCTTCACTCCCTGCACCCCGGGACACAAATGGGGCTCACGCCGTCCCAGCCATGCCTGCCCAGGGCTCCCCCGTGTCCTCTCCTCCCCGGGCGTGGGGCCGGCGTGAGTGGCCTTTCCTGGGAAGCCCACCCGACGGCCCAGCCTCGGAAACCAAACAGACCAGGCAGGAGGCGCTGACTCCAGCTCCCCAGGCTGAAAAGTAAACCCAGCTGCCGCCAGACAGAGACCACGAGCCGCATGACTGGCACGCTACTCGGGGCGAACCACAGGAGGGTTAGTTATTAGACGTTCACGCTGGATTGCGACACCTCCTGGCAGCTCCGTCCATGAGGTTGTGCAATCCTCCAGCCCCATAAATACAGCCACACTCCGGCCTCTGGACGCCTCTGTCAGCTCAGCCTCCGGGGAAGCCTCACCTCCTCCCTGAGATCCTGGGTCCAGCCCGCCTGCCACCATGCGAACACCCTGCCTTCTGCTACTGACGCTCTGCTTGCTCTTCTCCCAGGTGGCCCCAGGTAAGCTCCGGGACCTGCTGGGGTGCCCCATCCCAGGGCAGGGGCTGACGTGAGCCAAGGACGGCTGCCTCCATGTCCTGAGGGACAAGCAGCAGAACTTCCCAGGTTGAGTGACCTGCAGTCCACAGAAGGTGGCAGGCAATCTGGCCATCCCTCAGGGTCTGGGAGCTGTCCCCTTGCACAGCAGAGGAATGAGCCCGGCAGGGATGCGGGCCAGGCACGGGCAGCTCCCTGCACCTCCCAGCCCCTGTGTCCGTCCTGGGCATCTAGAACATATCCTACATAGACGAGGTTACTGCTTCACCTGCAAGACATGTCCTCAAGCTGGGAGGCAGCTTCCTGTCTAGAGAGAGGTGCCAGCCCCATCCTCCCCCAGGGCACTGGGTGCAGCCTCCCAGCTGCCCCGCCACAGGCAAGGTGCCACCCCCCAACCCCCCACCTACCAGGCCAGCTGGGCTGGTCCCTTGGACTCCCCTGGGGTGCAGCACCAGGCTGCACGGGCAGTCTCCCACCTCCCCTGAGAAACCCATCCGCACTCTCCAGCTGAGGGGTCTCCCCAGGCTCCGGGAAGGGACTTCCCAGCAGGCTGCAAGATGGCGGCTTCTCTGGGCCAAAGCAGACGCGTCCCTGGTGTGACCGTGGGACCCTGCAGGAAGAACTGCGGACACGTTTTATCCTAGCCTCATCCTGCACACAGTGACCTTGAGCAAGTCACGTTTCTGAGCCTCAGTTTCCTCATCTGCAAGAGGAGGGGCCGGGGCAGATGACTCTAAAAGCTCTGCAGCTCGGAAATTGTCGGCACCATCTTCTTGTCCTTTCTCCGGGCGATCGCTTCATCCTACACATAGGCCTCATTTACCCCCGTTATGTTTCAGTTTTCCCATCTGAAAACTGGGTACAATAACATTCTAAAAGCAGAGCTTTTTTATTCATGTTGCCAACTGAGACCCACTGCAGAGGTAGGGAACTCAATGTGATGAGTGGCAGCCATGCTTTGTAAAGACTGGCACACACCAGAGCATGCCGTAAGGGTGCACACCGTTTTATTGCACTCAGGTGTCATTCTCAGGTGTGCGTGTGTGTTTTTACTGAGTAGCAACAAGAAATTTCTTTCTTACAGTAACTTTCGGTCCAAACTCCAGAGAGTTTGAGAGCCACCCTGCTACATGAAGAGTTTTATTTTCAGCCTGTAACATCTAAATAGGATTACAAGCATCTCATTCAAAGAACAGGAAATGAAACTGTTTTTCCGAGGGTACACAGGGAGGACTAAACTCACTAGCAGCTCTGAGCACCCAGAGGCCCTGCAGGCCCAGCACCACCTGGAAGGAGCCACGCTGTCCCGAAACGTTCACATGATGGAGGACCCCAGGGAAGGCACTGCTCCACGTGGGTGTTTGTGCTGGGATGTCATGTGTTGGTCTGAGTGTCTTCTGCATTAGGACGTGTAGGTTTCCCCACCTGTACCTCCTGGGCTGAGCTGCAGGCAGCCCTGCCCGGACTCTGCTTCACTCTTCAGGCACCGTTTCTGTTGGTGGTGGTGTCATGCTGTCAATGTCCTTGCTGCCGCTGCCTGGTTTGCACACCCACAGAGCTGTGCTGACCACCCAGCCGGGAGTTCAGAGCAGGGGTGAGCTGGGCACTACTCCTCAAAGGCAGTGCTCGCGTCCCGGCCACCTGCCATTGCCCACTCTCAGCCCTCACGAGGGATCGGTCCACTCCCCTTCCTGGAGAAGCCGCTAGAGCTCGTCTGGTCCAACCCGGTCGTGTCACACGTGGAGAAGTCAAGGCCCACTTGACACTAGGTGAACAGCGGTCACAAGACTTAACGTTCTATTTTTGCAGTTTTCCACTCTATCAGGAGAGAAAATGGGTTGCCCACTTGTGTCTCGTGCAAATGGCCTTTCTGTGAGCACAGAACGATGACAAAATGACAAGGGGACTGAGGACCTAGACAAGAACCCGGCAGAGGCCTTTGGAAATCAGATAGTTTGAGGCTGTCCTTTCAGCAATACAGCAAACATTTAGTGAACAGCTGCCGTGTGCAGGCCTTGCCGGGAATGGGGGAAGAGCCAGGACAACACCAGAGCCCGATCTCTGACCTTCCATCCCAGAACAGAGCAGGACGTGAAAGCCCACGCGTTAGTATAGCTCCTACTAATGGCAATGATTGGGAAACGCTGCTAAGCTCAGGGTGCCCAGGCAGCTGACCTGGTCTGGAGGGGTCGGGATAGGCTTTCTTGAGGAGACTGAGAAGTGAACGAAAAATGGAAGTCGTTTTGGTGTGCACGGTTTTAAAAAAAAACATTAATTCCTTTTCAACACTTAAAAATTGGGATATGTCACCTATAGTGCTGATTTTTATCTTTTCTTAAAAATGCAAAAGCCGTGCAGCCTCCCTCCCTGGCAACAGTGACCTGCAGACGGCTGCCCACAACCAGGTCCCCACAGGCCCTACCACTCCCTGGTGCCTCCCTCAGCCCACTTTGTGCGTTTCCACGAAGCACCCGCCTGCTCGGGGCACCTGAATGTGCAGCCCTGACTTAGACAAACCGGTGTAGGGGAGGGGCAGGGGACAGCGAGGACAGTACATGGGAAAGCCCAGAGATAGAACAATGAAAGCAAAAGTCACTATTGCCACTTTGTGGGTAAATAACCCGGCCCAAGCGACAAGACTGGCAGGAGGCAGCTCAAGGACTCAGACCCGGGCGTCAGCTCCGAGGCGGGCACAGTGCAGCCTCTTGAGGACCAGGGTGTGCCTGGGGGCTCTGGGGGTGTCGAGGGGCCGGGATTCCCGCAAGCCAGGGCCCGGGATGGGCTGGGTCCGGATCAAGCAGGCCCCACTGGGCAGGACAGGTGTCTGGGTTCAGGTGAGTCCCTAAAGGTTTCCAAAGCAGGAGAGTGACAGAATTGGACATTGCTTTCCTGTATGGGCTCATCTGCAGTGTGCAGGCTGCTTAGGGGAGAGCCAGAGGGGGTCGGGGGGCAGCTGGGGCGTCCTCCTGGCAACACAGCAGTTTCTCTCCCGACCGCACTTTTTCCCAGGCCACCAGCACTTCAGAGTAGAAAAATGAGCCCAGCCTGCTGCCCGGGCAGTGGTCTTTCCTCAGCAAGCTCCCTCCCTTCCCCTCCACCGCCCAGGGACGCACCTGCACAGCCGGGCCCCACTCCTCACCTTGCACATGAGGGGCAGGCAGATGTCCTCAGCCCGTAGGTGCCATGGCCTTCACTCTTCACCTTCCCTGCCCCACACCTGGCGCCTCGCCCTGCAGTCCCCACCCCAAGCTGCTTGCTCTAATTCCTTCCGCCTCTGGCCTCTGGCGACAGCTCCCAGGAATGTGCACGCTCTGGCCTCTGGGTTCCACCCGGCAAGACTTGCTCCTGGCTTCCCGGGACACCCGGCCCTGCAGCCTCGGAGCTGGGACAGACACAGGTGCCTGGAGAGCAGCTCCTGGGAAGCGGCACCTGATTGTGCACCTGTATCTGTGCACTGTCAAAACACCAGTCACGGAAACTGCAGGTGGCCCTTCATAGCTGAAGGAAGCAGCTCTGTGAACATCGCCCCTCCAATATGCCCCCAGCATCTCCATTCTGCAGGGACTGCGATTCCACCCCACTTTTGTAGATATTTTTATACTGAAGCTCAAAGAGGTTGACTTTTCAAAGACTCGCCAGCTCTGACTCCAAATCCTGTATTTGTTCCTCACACTTCCCAAAGACCCTGGGGTATGTCACCAGTCACAGGCATCTAGCTCAAGGATAATCTAGGAATTGCGTGAAAACATTCAGGAACTTAGTAAGAGGCGTTGCGACTATTAACAGCCAGCGTCAGTTTCTCGGTGAACAGGGGCTGCCTGGATGCAGAAGGGAGCCTTGGGTCTTGTGTTATATTCCAATTTGGCTTGGAATTTTGTTATTTGTTTTGCAGGAGTGGCATTTATATTTGATTTTATCCCCAGATCCCTTAAGAAGATTCATAGAGGTGAAGTCAAGTGCATTCCTGTCCAGCGCGCACTGACTGCTCCTTCCCCAGACCCCAGCGCCTGGGTGGGCCACGGGCTCAGTTTTAACACCCCCAAGGGGAGGGACGCACCTGATCCTGGGTCCTGCCCTGGTACCACTGCCAACAGTCACCTTGTCCTGACCCGGGGAAGGAGCCTGTGTCAACTCACCAAGGCCCAGAGGGTCCCATAGGCTAATCCCTCACCTGTGACCACCTTGAGTGGCTCCCCACTGCCAGGCCATTCATTTGTCAGTGCAGGTGGGGGAGGCCACAGCAACTACTGTGACATCCAGATTGTGCACCTGTATCTGCATCTGCTCCTCGAAGACCCAGATGGATCAGTCACGGGGACCCCGTGGGGGCTCTCCCAACCTGCTGGGAGCCCCTGCTTTGCCGCTGGCGCAGTCCTGGGTGGGAGACAGGGAGTGAGTTCCGGCCTCATCTTCCCCAAAGCACTTGCCATTTTGGCAATTCTCTCCCCCCTCAGCCTGATGGTCTTCTGGTACAAGAAGTTTATATTCTCCAGTTTTCCCTTGTCCTATTCTTCCAAAACTTGACGTTTAGCTCTAATTGTATAACACAAAGCCACTCTTAGAGCCCCACACATGGGGCTCGGGTGGATTTAGGGTAGGGACCAAGCACAAGAATTATCAATAGCATCTCTCCCCTCTCTGTCTCTCCTTCTCTGAAAGTTTCTTTAGCATATTTTATTTTCACAGCTTTTTTCTTTTTTTTTTTTTGAGACAGAGTCTCACTCTGTTGCTCAGGCTAGAGTGAGTGCCGTGGCATCAGCCTAGCTCACAGCAACCTCCAACTCCTGGGCTCAAGCGATCCTCCTGCCTCAGCCTCCCAGGTAGCTGGGACTACAGGCATGCACCACCATGCCCGGCTAATTTTTTCTATATATATATCTTAGCTGTCCATATAATTTCTTTCTATTTTTAGTAGAGACGGGGTCTCGCTCTTGCTCAGGCTGGTCTCGAACTCCTGAGCTCAAACGATCCGCCCGCCTCGGCCTCCCGGAGTGCTGGGATGACAGGCGTGAGCCACCGCGCCCGCCCATCACAGCTTTTTTCAATATAAAGGCCGGGGGTTCTTCTCCATGTTTCCAGCGTATCTTCTGCTTCATACCCTTCGAAGTCTTTCTTCCTGGAGCCGCGACCGTCTGGCCTGGGCGGGCTTAGACTTGCTCGGCTGCACGAAGATTGTCGTCCCTTCTTCCTTTTCTCAGAGTTATTTTCGGACACCACAGAAGTCAAGCCTGCTGTGTGCTCGCGGCTGTGCACCCTCCTTCCCTGCCTCTCATTCTCTCCCACGGTGACCCATCAGCACGCAGTTTCTAGTTCCTTTCCGGCTACCTAATTACAACTGTCCTTCCTGCAACCAACACCCATCATTACACTCGATTAGAAAAGCAGGCGGTGTTTCAGGTGCATCACCGACAATCCAGTGCAGCTGGCCTAGAAAATGCGTGTTGGAAGGAGTCACTTTTTTAGCCACAAGCACAGAAACTGGCACAATCCTCTCTTCCCCACAGGCCTGCCCGCCACACGCACACCTGTTCGTCCTTCGTTCTTACCTGTGAGTGTGTTATCTCCTCTCCGTGTCCCTGTGGGCTGTGGAACAGCAGAGGCTGCCCAGCGATGTGTGAGCTCATAGTCCTTGGTCCAGCGCAGTGAGGACCGAGACGAGAATGAGCGCCGAGTTCAGGTTCCGAGGGAGCGTGGTCACTCTTGGGCAGGTGAGGAGAGGAAGGGAGCTGGGAGCTACACAAGCAGCCCATGTGCCCAGGCAGTGGACAGAAAGGGACCAGTGTGTCATGAGAGAGAGGACGCCAGAGCTGCACACGCTGCAGAAGGTCCCCGGCTCTGGGAGCGTGAAGGAGACCTTTCCAGAAGCAACTCTGTTTTTATACATACTCTTTAAATTGTATAAACATATTTTATTTTCATGGCTTCTTTAATATAAAGACCAAAGATTCCTCTCTGTGTTTCCAACGTTTCCAACAATTATCTAAAATAATTGTTTAAATTGTAAGGCATCAGGTGCATCCAGAAAGTACATGAAGCGTGAAGGGACAGCTTAATGAGCTGTGAGCAAGCGCCCCCGTAGCCACAGGCAGGTCAAGACACGGGGTTTGCCGGCACCTGGGAAGCCCTCCTGGAGCCTCCCCCGAGAAACTCCCTCCTTCCCCCACAGGGAACCGCTCACTTGACCTTTATGGCAATAACTTTCTATATTGCCTATACTTCTACCGCATTAATATTCAGACTGCATAACACAGCTAGGTTCGTGCACGAGTTTCCATTGGCCACACAGAACCTGTATGCTTCCATTTCCGTGTGCCAAAGGTGGCCTTGCTGGGTCACAGGATACGCACGTATGCAATTTTAATAGATGATGCCAGACTGTTTTCCAAAATTGTTCACACTCATTTGCACTCCCACCCTCAGTGGATGGGAAATTCCCTTGCAACACTTAATACAGATCATTTTTAAATTTTAGCAATCTTGTGAGATTAGTGGTATCTCATTGGAAATTTTAATTTGCATTTCCCTGATAAAAATTAAGTTGAATGCTTTGTATACAATGACTGGCCACTTGAATTTTTTTGTGAAATGCCTGTTTGTCTTTTGCCGTACGTTCTATCAGATTCAACTGCAGTAGTTTTTGTGTATTCTGTATGGAATATTATATATTATATACATATTATACATATTACAAATCTCTTCTCTTCTGTCTTGATGTTTTCACTCTCTTAGTGGAAACTTTCCTTCAACAGAGGTTTAAACGATGAGTTTCATATAGCCAAGTGTGTCAAATCTTTTCTTTTAGAGTTAGTGCTGTTGGATCTTGTTTAAGGAATCTTTCTTTACCTCAAGGACATGAAGAGAGTCCCCAGGATTGTCTTCTAAAAGTTTATTGTTTTGCCTTTCACACTTGGGCTTATAATCCATCCGGTGATGGTTTCTACGTGTGTGTGTGTGTGTGTGTGTGTGTGTGTTTGGTGTGAAGTAAGGGTCAAGTTCTTTTTCAGTTCCAGTGTGAGTATCCGATTGTCCCAGAATCAGCAACTGGGGAAGCTGAAGCTGTTTCTCTGCACTGTTCTGTTGTGTCACTGCTGTTGTACATCAGTTCTCCGTGCCTGCCTGAGCGTTCTCTACCCTTTTGGGTCTGTTCCATTTGTGTATTGATCCGCCCTGTGTCATCGCCACACTCCCTTAATTACAGCGGCTCTACAATCGGTCTGGAAACCCCGTCAAACAAGTCCTCCCTGCCTGCTCTCCAGCCGTGTCTTGGCTATTCTGGGTCCTTTGAATTTCCAGGTAAAGTTTGCAATCGGCTTGTCAGCTTTCCCTGAAAGAACCTCTTGGGATTCTCATGGTATTGGGTTGACTAAGAAGATTCATTTTGGAAAAAATAACATTTTAAAAAATAATCTTCAGGTTGGTCCGAGTGCAGTGGTGTTTACAACTAATTGATCACAACCAGTTACAGATTCCTTTTTTCCTTCTCCACTCCCACTGCTCCACTTGACCAGCCTTTAAAAAAAAAATAAAATAAAAATAATCTTCAAATGCGTAACGTAGCATTTCCACTTATTTAGGTCTTCTTCAACTTATCTCATAATGTCTTAAGCCTTACGTAGAAGTATTACACATACTTTCTTAGGTTCAACTAGGCGTTTGACATTTTATGCTTTTTGATATGGTGTTTTTATTTTAATATCATTTTTGCTGCTGTTGCTAATGTACAGAAGTAAAATTGATTTTATTTTCTTGCATATTGATTCCATATACAGGAAACTTGCTGAACTGGCTTGCTTAATCCCTTTTGAACAGTCTACGTATTAATATAACTGTAACGTCTGTAAATAGTGCTGATTTTATTTCTGCCTTTCAAACCCTTATATCTTTTACTTTTTTCCTTACCCTCCTCCCCTGCCTAGTATCTCAAATGCAATGTCAAATGCAAACGGTGGGAGCCATTCTCCTCATCTTGTTGCCAATCTCAAATGCAAAGCTTCCAATATTCGATCGTTAAAAGTACTATTTGTGTACGTTTTTGTAGCTATTCTTTATCAGATAAAGTAAGTGCCCTCCAGTTCCTAAATTTATTAAGAGTTTATCTTGAATCAATGCTGAATTTTTTCAAATTTTTTTCCTGCATCAATTGAAATAATCATAGGATTTTTCTTCTTTAGTGTTCATAGCATTGACTGATCTCAAACGTTACATGAAACCTTGTATTTGTGAAATATACTGAACCTGTTTTTATTCTGTTGGCCGATATTTTATTGAGGGTTTTTGACTTTCTGTTGATCAAGGAGGTTGACCTGTAACATTCTTTTCCTTTCCTTCCATCACTGTTCTTGCTAGATACTGGTACGAAGGCCACATTGGCCTCAAACCCTGAGTATTCTCCCTTTTCCTAATCTGAGGAACAGTTTGTATAGGATAGACCCTGTGTCTTATTTATTGCTGGGTAGAATGTGCTGAGGTTACCCGAGGTCAACATTGTGGTGAGGTCGTTAACCTAGTTCAGTCTCCGACAGCATCAATAAGATCAATATGACTGGAAAAAGAATGCCAGCTGGAGATCAGGACACTGTTCCATGTGAACAGCTGAGTTGCCTTGGCCCAACAGGCCTCCCTGAGTAAAGGGACGGTGGGACCAGAATGTCTCTCAATGCTCTTCCCTCGCCATGGCAACGCAGTCCAGTGGACCGCTCTGCAGTGATGGAAATGGTCTATACCTGCACTGCCCCGTGAGTGCAGCAACCACTAGCCACACGTGGCCACCGAGCACTTGCAGTGTGGCCAATGTAATTTCAGTGTAATGAAATCTTAATGAGCCGCGTAGCTGGGGGCTACCACACTGGACAGCACAGCTCGACTGTGAGCCAAACTAGAGAAGTGAAGCCTCTTTGGCCCTTGGTTGGTGGGACACATGGAAGGTACTGTTTACTTACTCCAGGCCTCAAACTTTAGGAAGCCTATGGACAAACTTGGCCACATCCAGAGAAGAATGAACAGGATGGAGAAGGCCTTGGAGGAAAATGAGAAATAGAAGAGGTTTTTAAAAGTGGAATTACTAAAAGTGGGCATGCCTTCTGAAAGAGTGATTGGACTTAACTGTAAAAAGCAGGAAAAAGCCACTGGATAGCAGTTACTGAGATAGCAATTTCCCTCGGTGTGAAAACCACCTTCCCTGATATTGGAATGTGCCAGCTCCCTGGGTGCTGAGGGCCTGTGACATCGGTCTGCTCGGGCTGCCATAGCAAAGCCCCACAGACAGGGTGGCCAAACAACACGTATTTATTTTCTCACAATTCTGGAGGCTGGAAGTCTCTGATCAAGGTGTCACAGGGTTGGCTTGTCCTGAGGCCTCTCTCCCCGGCTTGTAGACGACCAGCTTCTCCCCTGTCCTCACTTGGTCTCTCCTCTGGGTGAGTCTGTGTCCCCATCCCTTCTTAGAAGGACATGAGTCACACTGGATTAGAGCCTGCCCTACTGACCTCATTTAACCTCAGCCACCTTTTTAAAGTTTCGATGGCTGAATACAGTCACATTCGGAGGCACTGGGGGGTTGGGCCTTCAACATAGCAATTTCGAGGGGGCAAAATTTAGTCCAAAACTTCTGTTAATGGAGGCTTGCAAAGCAATAGCATGACAGTCACTTGCAGGGTTATCTCAGAGCCACTTTGTTCTCTATGGGGTCTCATAGAAGACTCGTCTAGGGCACTTTCTAATTATGAGATTCGGTGACACTGGGAGGACAGAAAAATGAATTCTCGGGAAATAAAACTGTGACTGCTTTAGAGAGTAACCACGATTGCAGCTTGACAATAAACAATCACAGATTTCAGCAGCAACGGTGGTGAGCACAGTGGGGACAAAGAGATTCAAGGCCACTGCCCGCAGGGAACAAGGACAGTGCAAGACCTGCTCGTGGGGTCACCCAGCATCTGCACTGTGAACACAGAGGGTGTGAGGTCTGGGGGTGGTGGATGGGATAGAAAACTTATCTGGGGAATCATTTTAATTCCCTGAACAATGTAAGGTCTCTGGGCAGGAGAACACCCCACTCAGAAGCTTGCTGGGCAGCCTTGGCTTGTGTTTGGCCACAGGTGACACAGCCCGTGGACCGAGTGAGCGCTTCTGACAACTCAGTCCCTTCCCAGCCCCTGAGATCAATCACGTGCAAATTTCTTGGAAGAGAAAACTCCTCACACTCGCGTGCTTTGCAGAATTGCTTGTCCTACTTTCACCAAATGTCCTCCATCGTTGTGGCCACCAGCCAGGCGTCTGAAGTGTTTTCGTTCCCTCCCTGCAGGTGTCAGCCTACTGACGAGCCTGGGCCACAGACCTGACCACTACAAGTGCTACAGGAACGGAGGAACCTGTCTCCATTCCGCCTGCCCGATTTACACCAAAGTCGTTGGCACCTGTTACGGTGGGAAGGCCAAGTGCTGCAAGTGAGATGGGCAGAGCAGGAGAACCGGCAAAGCTCCGAGTGAACTGTCTGTAGCCATTCTTTTAATAAAGGAGACTGTTCTGGAGTCTGCCTCCCTCAGAGCAGAGTGAAATTTGCGCCTCCCTTGGAAAAGGTTTAGCAGGTCGGGGGGGTTAGGGTGTGGGGGCTGGAACGTGAGACGGGGCCGGACCGCAGAGCCTGCCTGGGGCCGGGGAAGGACTCGGGGCTGGAATTCCATGATACCCAAAACTCCCTCTCAAATGGCTCAAAGCAAATCAATGTTACAAACCAATCGCTGGTGGTGGCTTTAGGGACAGGGTGCACAGGTATCCTTGGCACTGTATTTTCACACAGGTCTGAAATTTTTCAAATACAAATGGGGGGGGGTTGGTGATAAAAGGATCACTAAACAAAGAACCAAGATTTTCAGTATAAGAGAAGATTCAAAAAAATTAAGAGGTTACGTTAAAAGCCTATGATCCTAAAATTGAATTGCAACTATCACTGTAAATTTATGACTTTTTTCCCCTCTTAACAAAAAGTACGTATTTCTTAGCCTCTGCCCTCAGCAATGCAATGACAGTGCAGTAAAAATGAGCATCCCGAGCACTCAGGACATGGCCTCTAAATGCTCTTTCCCACTAAAAAGAACCAGGAACCACTTAGAGAGATGACAGACTCCAGGTCTAGAACATAAGACATACAAGATAAGTCTGGAATATTTTGTTGTTCCAGAAAGTAGGGAAGCTATCAAAGACTGAAAGGTCACATGGAAAGAACGCCAGCTCCAAACTGAAGGGGGTCCCACTGGCCAAAGATGGGACCTCTTTTATGATTGTAGTGAATAATGCCTATAATCAATCAAAACACACCAAATATACAAAAATCCACGCGTTCATAATGATACTCAAAAAGCAGTTTTGTTTATAGTTGGAGTCTGTGGAGGCCCCAACTTATCACTCTGGACACTGGACAACAGAAGAAAAGATCAAGCACTTACTCTGCATTTCCAGTACAATCTGTATTTTAGTGTAACCAATAGTGAAATGAAGGAAATACCTTCTTTATAGAAAATTCACAGCTAATAAATGAAGAAGGGATGCTGGCATTATAAAAGCACCATTTTGTGGCCCTGAATGGATTCATAGATCTAAAACAATCATTCACAGATTGTTTTAGAGCAATTCAGTGAGGAGTTTCGCAGGGAACTTGAAATTAGAGGGTTGAGGCTGACACTAGCCACACTCAATGATCGATCAGTCTGGCCTTCCCCAAAGCTGAGACCACCAGACACTCACGGGCCTCCTGTGCTGATGTAATAGGAAGTACACAGCACCACCTATGAAATATTCCTGCCCAAGACATTGAAACTGAAACTCGTTGAGTTTCTAGACGTAACTACCAATTTAGAGAACACACAAGCGTGAGAGAAACAAGTGAAACAACAGCACCAGGAAGCAATCAGTCAAATCCAGATGTAAAACATCCCATAGGAAAAATGACCTAGTTTCTCTAAGAAACCAGTGGCATGAGAAAAAGGAGGAGTGCTGTTACAGAAAGAGGAAGAAGAGAGACCTTGTTTGGCTCCTGTGTTAAACAGTCTTCCTGCATCAGTTGATCCTGATAACATTTTTGTTAATGACTAAGAGGGGATTAAACCTGAGCCTCACCAGTGGTCACCACATGGCACTGAGCAATGACAACAGTGGTTTAGCAGCACACGGGTTGGCAGACATTTTTCTCCAAGGGGTCAGATAACAAATACTATCAATTTTTCAAGTCACGCAGCATCTGTCATAACCACTCAATGCTGTCACTGCGCAGTGACAGAATCCATGGACGATACATCAGAAGTGAACGGGAATGGCTGTTTCGAGAAAACCATATTCACAAGAACAGGCAGTGAGACAGATGTGACCAAGGGTCATAGTTTTCCAACTTCCGGTTTAAGGAATAGAGCTGATTCTGTCCAATGTTGAGAATGAGAACTTGCATGGAAATGAACATGTCAAGTCAACTCCCAATTTGCATACCCTTCTTCCTGCCTACTTTCTTTTGAAAATACATGTATACAAAAACACTGAAAGATAGTGGTCACTTTTCCCCTGCATGTATTTCCTCTGTTAGGGTCACAGACTGATCATGATTTATGAGCAAAAGCCACCTAAGACTTTATTATTAGAAATCCAAAACCTTGGAAGACAACAGGTTTTTAGAGAAAGGTAGTGAGCTTTTAGTGAGCGCACCTGTGTTCTGCTCTAGACAAATGCTAGAGCTGAATTACTAAGTTCTTGTCGATAACATTTTGCCCTGGGTGGTCAGGGCCCCATGTGCTTTCTGCCAGCAAAGCACCCGTCAATCTCCCTGCTCAGTGCCCGCCAGCAGGGCACGACCCGACGGCAGAGGCCATGCCTTCGCTAACCGTGAGCCATGAAGCCAGGACTCCAGCCGGACCTCACGGACCAATGAGTTACACTGAGGCAGCTGCCGCACCCTGTCCGTGCGATTCCTCTCCTGCACCTGTACTGGAGGGGCCTCCCTGTGATCTCACCTGGGCCTCCCACCCGTCTGCAAGCCCCGGCACGTCAACCTTCGGCGATGGCTGTAGCGCCTCACTCGTCCCCAGGGACCCAGGGATCGGTCTCCACTCTCGCCCCAACCCGCCGTGGACAGACACGGGCGGAGAAGGCCGAGCCTCCCACGGGAATCGAGGTGACCTGCTCAGAAATAAACTAGCAAGTGAATCTCAGGATGGCTGAGGCTCTGCGGACATAACCTCAACAAACAAACGGCCTCCCGTGTTCAGAGCAGAAAAAGTGGATCCTGAAAATCAAGTTTATCTTTCCTGGGTTGAGATTCCCTTCACTCCCTGCACCCCGGGACACAAATGGGGCTCACGCCATCCCAGCCATGCTGGGAGGTTTTTCACTTCATTATCTTATTTAACCCACATGCTGACTCTTTGACCAGGTAATATTTCCCCTTTTAGAGAAGGAAAACACACACGTGCAGAGAATTGAAAAAAACTTCCCCAGGACGCAGGCAAGGAAATGGACAGCCTGGTGTTCCCACCTGCAAAGCCAGTTCCCCAAGCTCTGCGCTAACCGCCTCCTCGGGGCTCTGCGGCATCCATGCGCAGTAAGAGAAAGGGAGACACCAGAAGAGGGGTCTCATTGCCACTCTGGGCTGAGACATTGCTCAACCTCCTCCCAGGTTTCTCTCCAGGGAATTTTCTGTTTCCGAGGCAGCTGTCTAACCACTCCTCCCGAACACCCTCCATCAACTGTCCCCAGGAACTAGCTAGCAGGGTCCCACCACGAAGAGGCTGGTGAGGGCCTAAGGTCTGGAGGACTCCTGACCTCCTGGGGCTGGCCAGGCGCCTTCCAGAGCCCCCAGATGGCCCTGCCTGCCGCTCGCGATCAGAATACCTGGGAGCCGCGTCCAACCACCTGTCTGCTAATCAGCCCCCAGTGCCCTTAGAGGGAGGCCACCGTGAGCTTCTCCCTCGCTGCAGTCCAAGCCACTAAGAGATTTCCTAGCACATAATGGGAGCAAATGAACATGCTTGAATCAGTAAATGAGTTAATGAATTTGAATGTAGTCATCTCATTATTTGTTTTGTTCACCCCACACCTTATACTCTTTGAGTTTTGGGGAAACTCTCCAATTTTAGAGTTTGGTGAGAGGCAGAAAGGACCCAACAACCCACTTGCTTTTCCAGAGTCCCTTGTACCTGGTCCCATGACCCAGGCTCTGCCTCGGTGTCAGCATGGTGTCCAGCACGGACCAGGAGCTGGTGGGATACTGGGGACTTCTGTCTCTCTATCTGTCTCTCTGTCTCTGTCTCTCTCTGTCCTTGTCTGTCTCTCTGGCAGGAGTGCAGTGCAAGTATCTGGAAGGTGCATGTCTCGGTGCACAAGGGCATCGTGCTGGTGGCGGGAGTGGCTGCAGGTCAGTCTGCTCCGGGTGTCCCATGCACAGTGGCTGTAGCACAGGGTCCTGCTCAGGCCAGCTCAGTGGCATGGGTCGGACATTGTTCCTGGAAGCTGAGCCCCCAGCTGGGTTCTCCAGCCCCGGGAGGTTCCATGAGCTGCCCAGTGTCCTCGGACTCAGTTACTCCCTTGCCTGGGCGGCCAGAGCCAGCCTCGGGGGCTTGCAAGGCAGCCCCTGCCTGCGACGTCAGGAGAGCTGCTCAGAGAATTACAAAGAAAATCAGTGACAGATAAAATGCTTGTTTAAATGTTTAGGACCAAGGACAACCTGAGGGAGCCTTAGAGAGTAGCCAACACAACAGCCCAGTTCTACAGCTGCAGGGTCACCTGTCTGGAACCCAGGTCCCCGTCCCCAGGGGCCACACTAGGGGCTCACTTTCTGGGGAGCCACAGCTGGAAACTTCCAGGGAACACACGTCTGGTTGGGAAAGAGCAAGGTCGGTCACTCGGAGAGAAAGTGCAGCAGGAAGAGAGAGAAGAGAAAGCAGCCTTGGCCTCGGAGCCAACCTCATCCGTGAGGTTCACTGAAGGACAGCCGGGATGGCTTTTATACAGGAGAGGTGAGGCTGGGGTCGTCCTGCAGGAACACAAACCAAAGAGACAGGCACCGGCTGGGAGCCAGCAGCCCCTGCCCAGGGCTCCCCCATGTCCTCTCCTCCCCGGGCGCGGGGCCGGTGTGAGTGGCCTTTCCTGGGAAGCCCACCCGACAGCCCAGCCTCGGAAACCAAGCAGACCAGGCAGGAGGTGCTGACTCCAGCTCCCCAGGCTGCAAAGTAAACCCAGCTGCTGCCAGACAGAGACCACAAGCCCCATGACTGGCACACTACTCGGGGCGAACCACAGGAGGGTTAGTTATTAGACGTTCACGCTGGATTGCGACACCTCCTGGCAGCTCCGTCCATGAGGTTGTGCAATCCTCCAGCCCCATAAATACAGCCGCACTCCGGCCTCTGGACGCCTCTGTCAGCTCAGCCTCCGGGGAAGCCTCACCTCCTCCCTGAGATCCTGGGTCCAGCCCGCCTGCCACCATGCGAACACCCTGCCTTCTGCTGCTGATGCTCTGCTTGCTCTTCTCCCAGGTGGCCCCAGGTAAGCTCCGGGACCTGCTGGGGTGCCCCATCCCAGGGCAGGGGCTGACGTGAGCCAAGGACGGCTGCCTCCACGTCCTGAGGGACAAGCAGCAGAACTTCCCAGGTTGAGTGACCTGCAGTCCACAGAAGGTGGCAGGCAATCCGGCCATCCCTCAGGGTCTGGGAGCTGTCCCCTTGCACAGCAGATGCATGAGCCGGGCAGGCATGCGGGCCAGGCACGGGCAGCTCCCTGCACCTCCCAGCCCCTGTGTCCATCCTGGGCATCTAGAATGTGTCCTGGACCGAGTGAGCGCTTCTGACAACTCAGTCCCTTCCCAGCCCCTGAGATCAACTCCTCACACTCATGTGCTTTGCAGAATTGCTTGTCCTACTTTCACCAAATGTTCTCCATCGTTGTGGCTATAGCCATGAGTCTGAAGTGTTTTCGTTCCTCCGTGCAGGTATCCTACTGAGAAGACTCATCCCGAAACCCGACCACTACATATGCCACAAGAACGGAGGAATCTGTTTCTATTCCGCGTGCCCGACTTACGCCAAAGTCATTGGCACCTGTTACAGGAAGAAGGCCAAGTGCTGCAAGTGAGATGGGCAGAGCAGGAGAACTGGCGAAGCTCCGAGTGAACTGTCTGTAGCCATTCTTTTAATAAAGGAGACTGTTCTGAAGTCTGCCTCCCTCAGAGCAGAGTGAAATTTGCGTCTCCCTTGGAAAAGGTTTAGCAGGTCGGGGGTTAGGGTGAGACGGGCCGGACCGCAGAGCCTGCCTGGGGCGGGGGAAGGACTCGGGGCTGGAGCAGCGCTGTGTCCACCTCGTTTGACCACCAAACCGGCAGGTGTGGGGTGCAGAGGCCACCTGAGGCTGATGACGCAGCACCTGCGACTGAGGATCCATGATGAGGCAGAACCTCACGTGGGCAAAGCCTGAGCACTAAACACTGACATGGAAAAAAGTCACTTCCTACCCAGAAATACCCTTAGTAAACTATCATGTCAGCAAGAAAATAACTTCTGGGCTCGGTCATTGAACGTTGACGGTTTATCTGTTATCATGGCAGAAGTTGCCCTAACTTAGACACAGGTGCGGTGATGGTCTCTACCCCAAGACTGATGAAAGATGAAATCCCCGGGGGTAACTGCACAGACCTAGGGAACGAGCAGAGCAAATGCAAGCAGGAGACCAGAGCTCCACAGCCAGTTAGCTGGGGGTGGCAGGGACCCCGGGGGTGGCAGTGTATGATTAAAGAGCTGCACAAATGTCACAAAATGATAACGTCATACCAAAAAAGGACATGGAAAAGCCTCGGGAGAGCATCTCAACAACAAAGTTGTGGTGCAAATATAAAACTATGTCTTACTTTTCAACCTTCACATCGACGCACAGAGATGTTGCTATGGTTACAGATTAGAACGTGATCGTTACCGGTCTGGAAATACCAAAGCATCACCGGCAGCAGTTGGAAGGGGGACAGGGAAGAAGAGAGGGGGCCGGGGTGAGGGGGTGCTGTCTTGTCATTCACTAGTGGGAGATCAGGGATGTTTCCAAAGTTGTTGCATAAGAAATGGATGCATAAGCATTTTATATAAAGGTATGAAAGAAACCAATAAAAGACTATCAAAATTTGGAAGTAAGAAGGGAAGTGGGTTGGGTAGTGTCTTAGTGCATTCAGGCTACTGTGGGAAAAATACCGTAGACTGGGTAGCTTTTCTAGCAAACACTTCTTTCTCACAGTTCTGGAGGCTCCGTAGCCCAATTCTATGTCTGGTGAGGGCCAGTGTCCTGACCCACAGATGGTCATCACCTAGCTGTTTCCTTGTGTGGCAGAAGGGGTGAGGGGGCGCTCCGTGCCTCTTTTATAAGGGCACAAATCCCCCCAAGAAGGGCTCCACCCTCACCATCCAATCACCTCTCAAAGTCCCCACCTCCAAATACAGCACCATCTATGAAATATTCCTGCCCAAGACATTGAACCTGAAACTCGTTGAGTTTCTAGACGTAACTACCAATTTAGAGAACACACAAGCGTGAGAGAAACAAGTGAAACAACAGCACCAGGAAGCAATCAGTCAAATCCAGATGTAAAACATCCCACAGGAAAAATGACCTAGTTTCTCTAAGAAACCAGTGGCATGAGAAAAAGGAGGAGTGCTGTTACAGAAAGAGGAAGAAGAGAGACCTTGTTTGGCTCCTGTGTTAAACAGTCTTCCTGCATCAGTTGACCCTGATGACATTTTTGTTAATGACTAAGAGGGGATTAAACCTGACCCTCGCCAGTGGTCACCACATGGCACTGAGCAATGACAACAGTGGTTTAGCAGCACGCGGTTGGCAGACATTTTTCTCCAAGGGGTCAGATAACAAATACTATCAATTTTTCAAGTCACGCAGCATCTGTCATAACCACTCAATGCTGCCACTGTGCAGTGACAGAATTCATGGACGATACATCAGAAGTGAATGGGAATGGCTGTGTTTCAATAACCTACAGGAACCTGAAAAGGGCGAGGACATTCCTATGACAGGATGGGGGACAGGTGATACCCCAAGCTCATCCAGGTGCAGGTGGAACCAGGGACCTATGACAAGGCTGGGAGCTGACCCTCCTCCACTCAGTCTCGCCCCTCCCTGGCTGCCCTGTGAGCTGGGCGACCCATCCTCGAAGCACGTCCCACAGCCAGGTGGCCTCAGCACACCCCCTGGAACAGCACTTGCTCCTAGTGCACCCCCCAGGAAGACGAGCCCACACAGGCCTCTCTCCCCAGCTAGCAGCCGTCCCACCGACCAGGCCGCCGGGGAGGTGTCACCAGCGTCCCCTCCCCACTCCCAGGGACTCACTCTACCCCTGGAGACTAGATGCCCACGGAAGGTAAATAAAGGGTCTTACTTCAATGGGCTTCTGCTTCTGTTTGTTGTGGTTTAGTTTTGTTTTGCTGTTTCCTGAAAGCCATGTAAACATGGCGACACTTGCTGGAAACATTTCTTCTTGGGGTCAGTCAGGGCTGACCTGACTGACCTTTTCTCCACAAGCAACAAAAACAACTCATCTAAAAGGGACTCGAAAGACACCTGGGTGGAGCCTACTTGCTCTCAGTGCCCCGCAGCAGCCCTGCCCTTCCCCACCCCACACCTGGCAGGGGCCGTCTGTCTACTGGGCATGATAGACTTGGTTTGGAGACACACATGGCAACTATAAACATGCTAGACTTCCACATGGCTTTGACACACTGGCTAATACCCCTGCCTGAATGTGCCAATCTCCTCCCCTTGACTCAGTCTCCCCCCCATGTGCTCCGGGCCGTGGCCACAGGGATGGAGGGGTGATCACTGTGGCTCCCTATGCAGCCAGCCCGGGCAAAGCTTCACTTTCTCCTGATGTTTTAAACTCCATAAACCTCACACCCCTTCCACCTGCTTCCCTCCTGGGTGACTTGCACCGGGGTTTATAGTAGGAGCCCCTCCCACTTGGGGCTTTGCCAGGCAACGTTCCAGCTCTCACTCTCCTTCTGCCCAGGGCATGGACTTCCTGTCCATCACCTGTGTACCTTAAACCCTTCTGGATATTTTTCCTCCATTAGCCTTACAGAGTTCTCTAAAATGTATGTGCCAGGCACTGCCGGACATTTCCTAGCCCAAATATTCAACTATCTGTTTGCATTTGTGAAAATAAACAAAATCTAAAAGCTGTTGGAATCCCAAAACACTTTAAGCCTTGAGAGAGATGTGACAGGTCTGAGTCACGGAACACGTAGTTGTAACTTCTGTTTCTTAGATTATAGCTTAACTCTCTTCCTCTTTGTTCTCATTCTATAAAGACTAGCAGAGGCCAGAGACCAGACCTCCCTCTCCCAACCATGGATCTTTGTTACAGATTAACTCCCTCCTTCATTGTCCTGCACCCAACTCAGAACAGAGGGCCCCCTGACCAGGGACCTGTGACGGTCACATCCGCAGCGTGGCATGTGAGACACACCTATGCTAAAAGAAAAGAACCACCTACGCTGATAAGATCTTTGTAACTATGCATTAAGCATTACATAGAAAGATGCTGGAATTCTGCTAAAGTTAACTGCACTTTGTCTATATAAGCAATCCTAAACATCTACACTTTGCAACTGACTTTCATTCCTTAGAATCTGTGCTTCCCAGAAGGCCCATCCCCCACCTTTGTGCCTGAAAGGCTCTCTTGACACTAGATTCTGACCCTTTTATTTTAGGTTCACAATTCTCCCCTTGAGCCACCAAAACCACAATCCCATATGGGATTGTGATGAATTTGAGCATTCTCTGTTTGCACATGCACCCTGCACCTCCCACTGCCTCTCACACCAGGTCTCCATCCTGTCTCTGGCGAGCAGCCTAGAGTGTCTCAGAGCTTTCTGTGCCCTGAGGTCTGGTAGAGTCCTACTGGCAGTAGACTTCCCATGCATACTGACAGTGATTCAAATGGAGTGAATTTAGCAAATCCACCGCCTGGGTGTAAATTATAGGCCGATATCTAGAAGAGTTTTTTCCTACATTTTCCACTAGAATTTTTATGGTTTCATGCCTCAGATTTAAGTTTTTTATCCATCTTGGAATAATTTTTGTGAGTGGTGAGAGGTAGGGGTCCTGTTTCATTCTTCTGCATGTGGCTATCCAATTTTCCCAGCACAATTTATTGAACAGGACTTCTTTTCCCCATTGTACATTGTTGTCTGCTTTGTCAAAAATCAGTTGGTTGTAGGTAGACAGTTTTATGTGTGGGTTCTCTGTTCTGTTCCATTCATCTATGTCTCTATTTTTGTACCAATACCATACTGTTTTGGTTACTATATGCTTGTAGTATAGATTGAAGCCAGGTACTGTGATGCCTCCCATTGTGTTCTTTTTGCTTAGATTGCTCTGGCTATTCAGGCTCTTTTCTGGTTCCAAACAAAGCATAGAATTATTTTTTTCTAGATCTGTGAAGCAGGTAACTTGATGGGGATTGTGATGAATTTGTAAATCACTTTGGGTAGTATGGACATTTTAACAATGTTGATTCTACCTATCCATGACCATGATATGTTTTTCCATTTGTTTGTATCCTATAAGAAATCATATAGGATTTCTTATCCTCAGAGTTTCACAGTTCTTCTACAGATCGTTCACCTCCTTTATTAAGTATATTCCTAGGTATTTTGTGTACTTTGCAGCTATTGGGCATAGCATTAAGTCTTTGATTTGACTCTTGGCTTGACTCTGATTAATATATAGAAATGCTACTGATTTATGTACATTGATTTTGTATCCTGAGATTTTTTTTTCTTTTTTTTTTTAATCCCAAACCACAGAAGAAACTCCTGGTGGAATCTTTTGGGTTTACTAGATACAAGATCATATCGTCAGTGAAGAATGATAGTTTGACCTCCTCTTTCCCAATTTGGATACCTTAACATTCTTCTCTTGCCTGATTGCCCTGGCTAGGACTTCCATCACTATGTTGAATAGGAGTAGTGACAGTGGGCATCCTTGTCTTGTTCCAGTTCTTAGGGAGAATGCTTTCAACTTTTCCCCATTTAATATGATGTTGGTTATGGGTTTCTTATATATATGGCTTTTATAATTCTGAGATATGTGCCTTCTATGCCTCATTTGTTGAGGGTTTTTATCATGAATGATGCTGAATTTTGTCAAATGCTTTTTTGGCATCTATTGAGATGATCATATGGTCTTTGTTTTTGCTTTTGTTTATGTGATGAAGCACATTTATTGATTTCCATATGTTGAACCATCCATGCATCCCTGGGACGAAGGCCACTTAGGTTAATGACCAGAATTTACAAAGAACTCAAGCAAATCAGCATGAAAAAAAACCAAACAACCCTAATAAGAAGTGGGCAAAAGAGATGAACAGAAGCTTCTCATGAAAAGAATGACAAATGGCCAATATACATAAGAAAAAATCCTCAGCATCACTAATCATCAGGGAAACGTGAGTTAAAACCACAATGAGATATCACCTTACCCCAGATAGAATGGCATTTATTAAAAAGCCTAAAAACAGTAGATACTAGTGTGGATGCATAAAGAAAGGAATGCTTATACACTGTTGGTGGGACTGCAAATTAGCACAACCTCTATGGAAAACAGCCTTGGGGATTCCTCAAAGAACTAAAAGTAGACCTAGCATTCAATCCAGCAATGCCAGTACTGGGTATTTATCCAATGGAAAATAAGTCATTTTATCAAAAAGACACCTGCACTCAAATGTTTATTGCAGCACAATTCCCAATTGCAAAGATGTGGAAACAACCCAAATGCCCATCAATTCATGAGTGGATTAATAAAATATGGTGTATGTGTACCATAGAGTACTACTCAACCATTAAGAAAAGATGAATTAATACCTTTTGCAACAATCTCAATGGAACTGGAGACCATTCTCCTAACGGAAGTATCTCAGGAATTGAAAAGCAAATACCACATGTACTCGCTGTTAAATCAGAACTAACTGATGAGCGCTCCCATGCACAGAGGGAAGCAAAACTCAGTGAAAAGCGCTTGAAGTTCTGACTTGGGGGGAACGGGGGTGGGGGAGGGGATGGGTGTATACCTACAGGAAGAGTGCGATGTGCACTGTCTGGGGAATGGACATGCTTGAGGCTCGGACTCGGGGGATTGGGAGGGACATGGGCAATATATCTAACCAGAACTTTTGTACCCACATAATAAGCTGAAATAAAAAAAAAAAAAAAAAAAACTCAGCGAAAAGGAAGCGTGGGATAGGGGAGAGGAGGGGAATAAACCAACGTAATGGGTACTGTGAACACTATTTGGGTGATGGGCACACCTATAGCCAGGACTCAAGCATCACAACAACAATCCATGTAATCTAAAACATTTGTACCCCTTAAAATTTTGAAATAAAAAAAAATCTTAAAAACCAGATCCACTTGATGCTAAAAGAAGAAACCTGCTGTCAGGTGGAGAAACGGGCAGGGCAGGGCCGATGGGAACATTAAGGGGGGAAACTCAGGAAGCAGCCGTGCTCCCTGCAGCCTCACATCTTTTCTGCACTGCCCCTGTGGGCACAGCAAGGGCAGGCTGACACCAGAAAGCAAGTACTGAGGAGGCGCTTGGGCCAAGAGACAATAGTGTAACAACCAGCCCAGCGACTCTGCTCTGTGGGAACCAGGGTAGAGGGTGGTTAGATACGTCCCGACCCAGGGACAGCAGTCATCCAGGTGGCTGCCACGGCACCACATTCTCACCCCAGAGGGTTCCTGCTCTGCCTTAGCCAGAGCGTAAGGTCCATTTTGTCCTCTGTCCACATCAGTTGCTTTCCTCACATCCTTACACTGTGTGAGTCCATCTCCCCTTAGATTTCCTCCCCCTAGCTATTGGGGAATCTCTTGTCCTTGTGTCCATGACATGGCACCAAAGTAGGTCACCTCAAAATCTGGGTGGCGTAGGGGACTGCAGGCTGATTTTCAAGTCAGACAGGCCTATCCCTTGGACAAACTACGTAACTTCTCTGACCCTTGGCATTCTCAGGTACATAAAAATGAGGAGAATAAATTTACCCCCAGGCTTGTGTGAGGGTTGGATGAGACAATTCATGGGTAGCTATAATTCAGCCCCCTCCCTATGCTGGATCTCATTCTTGGAGGTGCAGCTGTTGGAAGGTTCACCTGAGTCATCCCATCCAGCTAGTCAATGGCAAGGAGCCTGACCGGCCCAACCACACACGGTTTCCTCCACTGCCTCCGTCTGGCCTTGTCACTCACAAGCTGGTTTTTCTGCTTCTGTGGATTGAAGAGCCTCCGACAGTGGCACTGACTCTGACTCACGGATGAGTCAGAGCAATGTGCACGAAGACAGAAGTCAGGGGCTGCTGGAAACCCAGAAGACTTAGAGCAGAAAGGACCATCACAGTTGAAGCTGGAATAGCCAAGAAATCAACCAGAGTGGCCAAAGCAAAGGACACCTGGGTCCATGTCCCTGTCCTATCACTCACCAGTGTGGCTTCTTGGACAAGGGCTTAAAACTCTCAGGCCATTATTTTCCTGCCTTTAAATCATGGCAAACATGGTAATTAAGCCATGAAATATTTATGAGACCGCACTCAGCAAACTGTTATAACTGATGCAACTCATTAGGTCACAAACCTGACGTGGTTTCTTCTTCCAAAAGCTGCTCATGGTAGGTTCGCAGTCCCAGTCCATAACTCTTTACCAATTGTCAGTTGTTAAAGAATCTTCCTCTGGTTCCTTAGGGGTAGGGTTGTCTATTTTTAAACTTCAAGTTCACGTCCTATTCACAGCTCTCCTGGGCCTCAAGACCCATCTGTCTTCCTCAGACTTAGTCCACCGAGGCGTGGGGGTGCAGAACAGTTGCTCCCTCAGTTGGCCCACCTCTCTCAGGCTGGCAAGGTCGCTGCTCCACTGGGCTGCTTTCAACGCTTCTCTGGAGTCTACTCCACATGGGCTGCAGTTGCTGGTTCTCCAAAGGGCCGTGCCGAGCTTCTCCACGCCACAGTCACTGCCTGGGGCATCGGTTCAGGCTCACCCCTGCCCACATCACCCCATCAGGGGCAATGCCCCTCAACTTGTATATTTTCAGATCATCTCACCCAAGAGGTGGCCTTTTAATGAGAGGCAGGATGACATGCCAACTACATGGTCTAAGTCCAGCCACTCCCACAGCGACCCTCGCAGAAACTGACAGACCCTCGAATGCAGGCACTGGGTGTTTACAGCCCCCACACCCTCACAGCACCCCCGCCCTCAGCCCCTCCCTCCCTGGTCCTCCCTCCGCCCCAGCAGAACCCACGCTCCACACAGTGACTCTCAGGCCACAGCTGAGCCCAATTTAGAGAGGTCTAGGAATCACATCCAGTCTCATAGAGAGGGGGAGAGGTTTGCGCCCCACACAGGGAGAGGAGAGGAGTGGGACAGTGAAGCTCCACAGAGGCTAGTGACAAAGACAGCAAGTGCCAAACTCGCTAAGAAACACGACAGTTGGTGGTAATGCATTCAAAGGGGACCTGAGAGGAAAGGCCAAATGAAGTAGTTTGCAGTAATATGACATTGAAAATCAGATGTAATTAATTAAAATGTCACAACATGTAAGAAAAAGACAAATCATTTCACAGGAAAAAAAAACAAAGGAGAGAAGCAAAGAGAATAAAGAAGGAAAGAAAACAGAGAAAGAAAGAGAAGAAAGTGGGAGAAGAAGGAAGGGCAGGAGGGAGGGAGGAAGGAAGAAAAGAGAGAAAGAAAGAAAAAAAGTAATAAAGTAGGAAGGAAAGAAAGGCAAGAATTTTAGAATTTAGTCTGGTCTTTTCAACACTGATTATTCTTTTCATGTTTATAGGCAACACCATGATTGGGCATTTGTCACAACAGAGAAAACAATCGTAGAGGATCATAATAAAAGTCCCATAACCCACAGGCTCATAAATCCTGAGTAATGAATTTTCCCTGAGCAAACAAGCACGGGGACCATTGACAGTCCCAGGCCCGGGAGGGCTGGCGTTTCAGATTAGCAGAAATGCACATACACACAGTGCACCCTTAACCCTTCCCGCTTTCGTCCTGAAAGACGACTTTGCAAGTTAACCTCTTAAAATACTTGAATTCTAAACCTGTTCAACAAAACTCATTCCTGTGCATTTTTCTGTGAATCTCTTAAAATCCATTCCTTTTCTCTATACTCGCCAATGAAAGGCTCTGTTCCCCGTTGGCCAAGAGAAGCGGCAGGGGCTGGACACTACACAGGAGGGCGTGCTGAGGCCCCTGTGCTACGCTTGGGCCACTGTCCCTCTGTGGCTACGGGGGCTCAGAGAAGCTTCACAAGTGACTGTTGCAGGTAAACCTCCTCCTTCAACACTCGTTGACGTGACCTTTTCCAATGAGGGAGTCCTAAGTCAGATTCCACCGATTAACTCACCCTGCAGTTTCGGGCAAGCACCTGCTTTCACTTTTTAATTGAAAAACCCCGGGGTTCCTGCACCAGCTGTTTGCAGTTTTAGTGGAAGAGGCACCTGCGGTGTCTGCCGCGTCCGAACTTTACTGTCGTGGGGCGCCCTCTAGTGGCCAAAAGGATAACCTGCGGCTCCAATGCCCCAGCGCCCATTCCCGGCCCTGGGTCCTTTCTTTCTTCAAAGCTCCAAACCAAATCCCGGAACGGCCAGCTCTCCATTATCGAATTTTCCAAAAACCAACTGGATGATGACATTTGTCCCAGTGACCAATCGTCCCGCCGCTTTCAGTTGCGTCTAATAACATTCGCCGGCTTCTTTTGACCTGCGAAGAGGCAGGATGATAAGGTGCAGGGGAGGGGGTGCGGGAGGGTGGGGAGAAGGACCCGCAGGGGCAGACCCTGGGAATGCAGAGGGCGAAGCCTAACACTGGGGCTGGGGGCCGGGGGGGAGGCAGGTTCAGGTGCTACAGCAAGATCAGGGGAGAGAGTGGCACGGCCTGAGCAGGCCTCCACCTGCACAAATACAGGTGACAAACCTCATGTAAGAGCAACCTCACACACTCACCAAAACACTGGGCGTTGGGATGTGTCTGGATTGGAACTAGGCACCAGCTGTTTGTGACAAAACGCAGCAGCAAAAAGGGTGATGACACAAGGGCACTAAAAAGGTGGAAAATCCCTCTATTCATCAATCTGGGCATTCGATGAGTCCATTTTCAGAAAATTCATCACTTGGCCCGAGATCTACTTTCAGTGTGTGGGGTGTCAGTGGCCAGGCTGCTCTCTGCCTTCCGGCAAAAGATCTAACAGCAGCAGTCACACAAACCAGCCCCTTAAGGTCACTCTGTGGGACTGGTTCACCTGAAAGCTTTCATACAGGGAGATTTCATTTAATAACGAAAATCACGTTCCCTCTCGGAATCCAGTTCTAGGGTGGGAGCTGCTGGAATATAAACTGCTTTGTTGTCCAGTGCACGGAGCCTGGCACAGAGCAGCTCCTGAGGACACTTGTTAAATATGTGAATAGATGAAACCTCTGCATTGACTGAAATAAGGTTAAGTTAATGTTGAGATATAATCAAAATGAAAGTTTTAAAAATAAAACTTTTCTTACAGGCTTTAGACTTCCAATAACATAGCTGTAAACTCCCGAATATCTACAGATGTTGGATTGAGAAACACAGAAAATAAGAAAAAAGAAAAGACTGTACTAACATTCTAAGAAACAAAAGATTATTGTCATATTAGCCCTAAACATATCTAAGAAATGCTAGAAGTAAAGAACTGAGAAATTACTAATGATAGTCGCTATCTCATGGTTTTCCTGGGATAATTATATTCAATAATAATATAAGTAAAGTATTAATACTTGGCAAAGGACTGAGTAAGTTTGAGATAAATCCTATCTACAACTTGAGATATCTGTTGACTTTTGTCCTTTGATCCTGAAGCTGGGTGCTCAGATTAACTGGCTGGAGATTGGATGGAAGTTGCCTGTGGTTAAATCCACCCCAACAAATGGAGCAATGGTTTGATTAATTGTGTGATAACCAGATGATTAAACATTATGGAATCAGAAAAAATATATAGTTATGAAGTCAAAATACTTATGGTAATTCTTTTGAATATACATAATGTGTAAAACCAAAAGCAGGATAAAACTTAGCTACCATGTAAAACTACGCTTAAAGGGAGGAAAACCCAGATTATCCCCAACTTATTATGGGGTTACATTCTAATAAACCCATCATGAGTTGAAAATTTCTAAGTAGAAAATGCATTTGATAAACCCATTGTAAAGTCAAAAAATTATGAGTCAAACCATCTTTAGTACAGGGTGTCCTCAAATGCTGGTTTTCTCTGTGTCTTGTGTTTACTTGTGATTTATTTTTCTCTATATTTTCCTTTATCTTATGCTGTTTCGGTTATCAAATATGTCTATTAGGAAACATTATTTTCTAAATAAGATGAAATGGGGGAAAAATCCCATTCACAATCAGAAAAAAGAAAAAACAAAACCAAAACTGACATACACTTTCTCTAAGAATCTTAACAGCAAATCCATAAAACCCCTATGGGAAAGACAGAGAATGTTTGTGAGAGACACAAAGCAATGCTTGACTCAATGTAAAGACACATCAGCTTCTGCATGGGAAGCCTGAGTATTGTAAAGATGCCTTTTCTTCCCAAATTAACAAAAATAAAATGGAATCGAAAAAGTAGACTTTGAAAGTGTGCGAAAAAAGTAAACCAGAGAAAATTGCTAAAATCGTGTTGAGTGTGGAGTGGAAACTTACCCTCCTGAGTGAAAGATCTGGGGGGGCTACCTCGGAGAAACCCCAAGGACCAGGGTCTCTGGCCCCCGCAGGTGGCGGTGCAGGCCCTGCCTGGCAACCTCTGCCCTTGAACGAGCTGTCCTCTGGGAACCTGCCTAGGCTTCCACTGAATCTCCCTAGCACAGTGGTCCCCAACCTTTTTGGCACCAGGGACTGTTTCCATAAAGACAATTTTTCCACCGACCGGGGATGGGGGCAGGGCAGGGGGAGGCGGATGGATTCGGGATGATTCAAGCACATTACATTTATTGTGCACTTTATTTCTATTATTATTACATTGTAATATATAATGAAATAATTATACAACTCGCCCTAGGTTGGGGACCCCCTGCCCTAGTAGGTTTTACATGTTTTTGAAGCCTGTATGGCTAGACGCATAGCCCATTTCCTCTCCAATGCTTGATATTATTAGATTTTTAATTTTTACTAACCTCACGGGTGTCTAATGATGCAATGTCATTGTGCTTTAAATTTCCCTGAGTACTCAGGTTGAGGGTCTCATATATTTATTAGATATTTGTGCGAACTTCCGTGAAAAGCCAATTCATGTCTCTGAATGTATATAGAAATATATATGTAAATAGATATACATCTTTCTTTTTGAAATAATATAGATCTTTCTTTTTGATTGGTAGAATTTTTAAAATGCTGTCTGAAGACTACTGTTTGGTAGACTATATATGTAAAAATATCTTCCTCCACTTTTGAATTGGTTTTCACTTCCATTATGATGTCTTCTGGATAAAGACAATTCTTAATTTTAATGTAGTAGAACTTATCAGACCTTTCTCTCTAGTTTGTACTTTTTATGTCTTGTTTACATGTAACTTTTCTGTTATAAAATGGAATGCTGTTATAATGGAAAATGAAAAAATTCAAACTAATTAGTCCATAACACAATGTCTCCTGAATGTTCAGACCAAATCATTAACATAAATTTGTTTCAAAGAGTTTTTAAAATTATATTTAAAGTTTGAAAAAATGACATTTGTATTTTTTTTCTTCTGTTATTTTAGTGTTAGAAAGTAGGCCATCATGAGCTTTCCACAAACATGGGTAAGTGTCTAATATATCCCAGGAACTGAACTGCACTAAGTGTCAAGGACACAAAAAAATGAAAAATAATTTTTGAATTGCTTTTCTCAAAGAATTCACCTACTGATGTGAGATTGGAATTCGAAATGTAATTCAAGCTGTAATATAATACAGAATATGCAAAGATAGGAATATGGTCAGTGTTTTTTGAACTCATGGGAAATAGCAATTGTGGACGAGAAAGACCCTGAGGTCAGCCAGCGAAGGCATGTTGGAGGTGACCAGGAGTCAGGCCGGCCAAACAGGTGAGAAGATTGCGATCAACAAACAGCACAGGAGCAAAGGCACAGCAAGGACAGTTTGCTGCTGTGCATCGTAAAGTGCCAGGGAGGCGACAGCTGAGTCAAGCTAGGTAAGGTAAGATCAGAACAGCCCTGCACAATCTGTTAACAATTTCCAGCCAAGTTCAGAGGGTAAACCGTGGGCGATGAATGCAGCGGTAGAGAAACACGCCTCCCCTAGGCCAGCCCTGCAGAAGGAGCCAGCGCTGATGGGAGGGAGAAGGAAAGTGAGGGCCTTCGGGACATGTGAACGGAAGATCCGGGGTTTGGAGCCTCAGGAAACGCCCAAGCTTTGGGGGAGAGCTGTACCCCTGCACAGGCGGAGGCAGGAAACCACAGCCAGCCCCGGGAGGAGTGAGCGGTTTTCCCTGCATCCCGCCACAAATATTTGGAGACTCTGGGAAGAACACAAACAGAGACGCACGGGCCAAGTGACTAATATTTAACAGCTGTAAATCAAACTATCAAACTGAAAACTAAAATGTTTTCTATCCTCCTCCCTTGAACAAATATACTTCCAAAACCACATGGAAGGCCAGGGAAAATGGAGGGTCCTTAGACTCCTGAAAGCCCTCACCAGAATGAAATGGTTCAGGCGCCCTTCTCATCCCACCCCACGGCCCGTAATCCTAGCACTTTGGGAGGCCGAGATGGGAGGATGGCTTGAGGCCAGGAGTTCAAGACCAGCCTGAGCAACAGTGAGATCTCCGTGTCTACAAAAAAAAAAAAAATAGAAAAACAGCACATGATGGTGCGCACCTGTAGTCCCAGCTACTCAGGAGGCTGAGGCAGGAGGATGCTGGAGCCCAGGAGATGGAGGTTGCAGTGAGCTATGATAATGCCACCGCACTCTAGCCCAGGCAACAGAGTGAGACCCCATCTCAAAATAATAATAAGAAGAAGAAGAAGAAACGAGTTGAAAAGTAAATGGAAAACTGGCGGGGAGGGGGAGCCTATCAGGATAGATAAACATTATCTTCAAGGAAATAAAGTCATTTATAAGAATCACATTGAAACCATAAGGAAGAACCAAAGCTGTTGAACTCCGGTTTTATTTTAGCAGAGGAAAATCAACCTGCAGAGTTTTATAGGTTTGCTTGCTTTGTAGGTTCACCTGGATCCGAGAACCCTTTTTTCTTCAAGATGGTAAATTCCTCAACTGCAGATGTTTCTGATGCAGGCATTTTGTAGGAAAGGAGAGGGTGCACCACCTAATTAAACACAGAGCGATCAATGCAGTGAGCTTCTACAGAAAGTGGCAATGCCCGTGGCTCAGGGGTGACCTCTGGAAAGGAAGGGTGGTTGCTGACTGCCTGTTTCTGGAGTCAAAGACCCCCAGCTTCATCCATCACCACAACTAAGCATCGTTTCTTCCTTACAAAGAAAACCAGACAGATAATATGTGGGACAAAGAGCCTCTCCTGGACCAGACCCTCGTCAGCCTCCTCTGAGCTTTCTGCTCAGCGAGGCTAAACCTTGGGTCTCTGGTCTCTGCCTTAGAGTCTAGTTTTAGCAAGAATCCTGCTTAGTCAGTTTAACCAGAACTCCCCACCTGGGTGTCACCCTCAGTATCTGAAAAAATTCCTCACACACCACCCCCGGGGGTGATGTTTGATCACCTTGGCCAGGTGAGCCAGAATCCCCCTCCTGCCTCAGGTCTCCTCCTAGAAATTTTCCACCCTCCCATCCACCCCCCATGCCTGGGCTGTAACCCCCCCTTTTCCTTGTTGTATGGAGAGTTGAGCCCAGTCTCCCTCCCCCACCGGAAAACCCCACTGCAGTGGTCCCTGCGCCTTTGGCCATGGTCCTACATAAAGTCTGCCTGGCCATTTGAACAAATGTCGGAATAGTTTTTCATATATACGATATATAAATATGCATCTCCTAAGAGAAGGTTTTTCAATATGCAAATTTATTTCTTACACATAATTGGGATCTTGATGAAGCTTCCAGCACATCTGGACAAAGCTTTCGTGAGGACAGAGGCCGGGGTGGGTTTGTGGGTGAGATGCAGCCCAAGATGCCAGGCCCCGTGCCCCCTGTTTTTCTGGCCACATAATCGTAAGATTTCAAAAACACCCAATTAAAGGTTCTGATCCAACTCCACATAGACAGATGCACACTCGCTCTGCCTAGTGGTTTACCAGGCTTGTTTTCCGCCGCCCCAGAGGCGGGAATAGTTTAAACACCTCGACTAACCGCTCGCACATCACCAAGCGCTTTCCCGGCCGTTACAGGCAGCGATCAGCGCAGAACTCGCTCCTGCGCATATTAGGGGGCCCGACCTGAGCGGGACTCCCTCCCCCACACTCGCCCCCCCCCCCAGCCAGAGACCCTGCGGTCCTCCCTCCCCTGCGAGCAACTCGGATAAACCAGAACCAGACACGCGCGCCTGGCTCAGGCGATGCCCCCCGCGGTCGGGTCTCGGGCCGGAAGCCTCCCCGGCGCGGGGCGCGGGCAGGGGAAGGGGCGGGCGCAGGCGGCGGCGGGCGCGGAGGATGCACGCGGGGCTCCTGGGGCTCTCGGCCCTGCTGCAGGCGGCCGAGCAGAGCGCGCGTGAGTGCGGCGCCGCCAGTGGCTGGACGCGGGCGGAGCCACCCTCCAACCCCCCCCCCACCTGCCCTGCACGCCCACCCAGTCCCCAGCGGATGCCCACGGATGCACGACCCCCACGGATGCGTGACTTCCCCTACCCCTGCACGATCCCTCGTGGATGCATGGCTCCCCCTGCCCCTGCACGATGCCCGGCGGATGCGTGACTTCCTCCACCCCTGCACGATCCCCCACGGATGCATGGCTCCCCACTGCGAATGCACGACCCCCCCGCGGAGCCGGGGTCGTGTACCCCGCCCCTCCCTCCAGCAGGAGTTTTGCAAAGTGTTGTGGCTGCGGGATGCATTGAATGCGGGTCTAGCTGCGCCTTCTCTCTCCCCGCCCCCGGCCGCCCAGGGGGACTCCGCGGCTGGCAGGAGGGATGGCGGGAGGAGGGGGACAGGGCTCCGCACCCAAGCGGCCTCGGGGTTTAGGACCGGGCCGGCCGAGGCGCTGCAAGATGGCCCCGCAGTTCGCGCCGTTCTCATTTGAACGTGTAACTCTTTCGGTGCCGGGGTGTCTCCGCCCACTTCCGCCAGGCTCCCTCGGGAAGCGCGTGTCTTCCTGGGCCGGGTCCCTGGAGGAGGGGAGGGGACCTTAATGAGGCTCCAGTATCGAGACCCCCAAATGCCCCGCGGCCCCTCCTCTGCACGCACGCCCTCTGGGACCCGCGGGCGCCGGCTCCGACCTTTACTCGTTTGCACCGTGTCCCTGCCGGCCCCGCTGTTCCCAAGGCGCGCTGGCGGGACGCGCACCTGGGAGGAGCCGGCGTGACGTTGGTCCCAAAGCGCTGCAAGCTCCGGCGCCCCGGCAGGGAGGGGCTGAGACTAGTCAGGACCCCCGGGTGTGGACACCCACCCCAGATGGTCCGCGGACGGGTCCTCCCCTTCCCAGCCCAGGACGGCCGGGGCCCCAGCATTCTCCAGCCCTGCAGGGCGGTGACTCCTGCAAAGGCTTTCTGCGCCCGGGAGGCCCCGGTGGGCCAAGTGTGTGGCAGGACGCTCAGGGTGGTTAGAGCGCTGGACAGAGCCTGGGGACCAAGAATGGCTGCCTGAGCCCTGACCCCTTTGTCCAGAGCTGCGGGGTTCGCAGGTGCACCTCAGGGCGGCGCAGCTTGTGCGCATGAACCCACTGACAGCTTCTCTGTTGGAAAACCCACCTGACAGTCATGGGGAAGGATGACTGTGTACCGCGTCTGCCAGCGCACCCGCCTGCGTTGTCATGCGCATACAGTCCTCACGGGTGGGTGGCACCACCATGGGATTGTTGTTGGGGCCCTAAGTGAGTTCTTCCCCATGTGAAAGATGGCCAAGGGCGACCTCACAGAATGAGCTGTGACAACTGGTGTCAAGAGTGTAGCACAGATGTGGCAGGTAGTGACAGTTCAGTACGATTGACTTATTGATTGGGGAGTGTGGATTCTCTCCACTGTGTCACTCTATCCTGCCATCATCAAAAAAAAAAAGAGGTTTCTAATTCCTTGAGCACCCACTGGGTGCCGGGTGCTTTGCACGCGTTGTCGTGTATAATCCGGCAGCAACTTCTCACAGACCAGGGTGTCTGGTCGGAGCACCCTGGAAAGCCAAGCACTGTGTTTCAACTCGTGCCTGTCTCCATTGCCTGCGGCTCTGCCGGCCCTGGGCTGCATAGAGCCAAGAGTCTTGCTGGCAGTGGGGACACTGTGTTGGTTGGTGACTTTTGTTTCATTTTTGTTTTGTTTTAATGATTTGGTCAGTCAGATGTGGTCACAAAAGGAGACACAGGAGAGGCTCAGGAAAGCACAGTTTATCAGCCCCACAGGTCCCAGAACAGGAGGCAGGGCACGCCACACAGGGCCACCCAGGAAAGACACCAGGGACGTCAGGAGGCCGAGGACAGGAAGGTTAAGGCGAGAGCCATTGCTGGGGTTTCCTCGGAAAGGCAGGACAGGGTGAATAGTTGAGAACTGGCCAGTTTGAATAATTCCAGCAGACTTTGGGCCATAAGGGTGGTCCCTGGTTGCCTGACACCTGACGGTGGGACGTGCAAGGCAGAGCCTCCTGGGGCTAGGCCAGATACAGGAGGTGTGGCTGGGGACAGGTTAGTTTGCACAGCAAAGGCGGGCTCCTGTCTGGGCCCTTTGCTACCTTAAAGAATTAGCTAGCCCTGGGAGGGGCAGTGTCTCTCCAGCCAGGAAGGTTTTTAAGATGTCAAAAACATCAGATATACAGAAAATTTAAAAGTATTTACAGGCTGGGCGCGGTGGCTCACCCCTGTAATCCTAGCACTCTGGGAAGCCGAGGCGGGTGGATCGCTCGAGGTCAGGAGTTCGAGACCAGCCTGAGCAAGAGCGAGACCCCGTCTCTACTAAAAATAGAAAGAAATGATCTGGCCAACTAAAAATATATATAGAAAAAATTAGCTGGGCATGGTGGCGCATGCCTGTAGTCCCAGCTACTCGGGAGGCTGAGGCAGGAGGATTGCTTAAGCCCAGGAGTTTGAGGTTGCTGTGAGCTAGGCTGACGCCACGGCACTCTAGCCCGGGCAACAGAGCGAGACTCTGTCTCAAAAAAAAAAAAAAAAAAAAAAAGTATTTACAGAGCAGTTACCCAGTCTCACGCCATCCTTCCAATAACCCGCTCACCACTCTCTCCCCTAGGCGTCTACACAGTGGTTTACTACTTCACCACGGGACGGCGCCTGTGGGGGTGGCTGGCACTTTCTGTCTTCCTGCCCGGCTTCTTGGTGCAGGGCCTGAGCTACCTGTGGTTCCGAGCCGACGGGCATCGGGGGCGCTGCGCGCTGCTCCTGCTGCACCTCCTGCAGCTTGGCGTCTGGAAGCGGTAAGGACGGCGGCCTCCTTTGGCCTCCGGAGCACGAGTGCCTGTGCAGTAGGAGGTTCTTCTGCCCCTGGGCGTTCCGTCCTCAAGGTCCTGAAAGTTCGGGACGGGGAGAAGGCTCTCAAACCCCCTCTCTGATACTGGCGTCCCCTCATCCAGCCTGCGCTGCCTTGAGAATCTCTTAACCAGGAGGCTCTTTCTGGATGCAGCTGTGACCCTACAGAAGCTTTTTCTTGTCTTCAAATTCGGCCAAATTCGACAATGTTTCCATTCGTCGGCCGAGCCTTTAGAGCCACTTGCTAAGGTAGTTCCAGTTACACACCTGCTCTCTTAGTCCAGGAAGGTGGCATAGACTTAATTAACCACAGACTAGACAGTGAAGCCACCAGGTGACATTTGTTTCAGGCTTTTGTTGCAAGAAGAAATCACCTGGAAGCCAGGAACAGTTCTTTTCTGTAAAGAGGCATTCAGGGGTGCGTCCGGGGCCTGGCGGGCTGACCTGTGGTCTGCGGGCCCCCTCTGCAGGTGAGGCTCGTTTTCACTTGGAGTATCTGGGTACAGGAAGCTCAGAAGAGATGGCGGTGAGTTTACGTCAAGGGCACATGTCAGCTCTCAGCTACCTCGTACCCCCATGGGGTTGATAGGAATTTTTTTAAATGGAGAAACAATTGGGGATCAGATCAGCAAAGCCCCTGCAGCTCCAGTGATTATTAAGTCGTAGACCCAGAGGGTCGGAAGGCTGTGCGAGGAGTCGTTGCCAGGTGCTGTTCCGTGTTCTGGGGTTTATGCCTTCACACCGTTTATGCTGTTCTGTGTTCTGGGGTTTATGCCTTCACACCGTCCCCAAGGCTTTCTCCCGAGCGGCTGAAATGAGCCAGAGGTATGAGCCCCATGAAGAGAATCAGTGTTAGCAGGGAGTGATGCCGTCCCACTAGCAGTAGAATCTCAGAATCTCTTCCAGAAAAGACCTCAAGCAATCGCTTCCAGGTTCACTGGGCCCCCAGAGTTGGACCCTAAATCTCTAAAGGCACCAAAGTCCCATTCGCAGCCACAGCCATTTTGCCGAAAGCTGGGACTCTGTGTTCAAGCAGTGCCATTCCTCGGTAAAGACTGGACCCCGGGTACCGGGCAGAAAGCAGAGAAGGGTCTTTGCATCGGACTTGTAGGATTAGAGGTGCCCCTGAGTGCTGGCTGCCATATCCATCCCCTACCCTGGTCGCCCAGCCCTGTAGCAAGTCCGTAAGGGCTGTGGGTCTCTACTCGGCTGTGACTGTCTAGTCACAAAGTATGAGACCTCGAGGACAGACAGCTGATTGAAAAAGTGAGTCGGCTACTGTAAGCAAACATTCGAGAGCTCAAAAAGAGAGGGAAGCCAGTAACTTGGAGGAGCTTCCTGAGTAATCATCAGATAAATCTGCCTTCTGAGACTCTGTGGGGACCCCCCAGCCCCATCTAAGCCCCCGCCTTCCCCAGGTGTCTGACAGTGGCGGTCACATGTTTTCTTCCCCATGTGCTCCGGAAGCTTCTTCAGTGATGCTGTGATTTCCTGGTGTATATTTAAAAACTAATTGGCATAATCTGATATATATTAAAAAACTAATAGGGATCAGTGAAGAGAGACGTGGAAATTAGAAATTAGGAAAAACTAGTCATGTATCTATTCTTATTTTCAGTAAAAAGTTAAGGTAACTAAAAAAAATACACGTAATTTTAAAAGACAAAAAAAAGAGGAGAAATGAGAAAAGCCAGGGAAAGGGACGAAATGTTAGGAAACAGGATAAAGCCAGAGTGTACAGTTATTAGGGGTGGACCACAAATGTGGCTTTAAGCTTTGTAACAGCTCGTGCAGACATAAGAAGCCACGTGGTTTGCAGTGTTTCTGAGATTAAAAATAAGCAAAAAAAACCAGAAATCTACTTACTTAGAGGAAAGCTTTGAAATTTAAAATAGAAAGCAGTGGATCTATTCTTCATTCTGAAACTAGCACGTTGGGTTCTCACACAGACACACACAAAGAAACCCACCGGATAGGGTCATGTTTTTAAGCAAACCCAGTTTTGCAGATTGCAGTTTGGCAATAGCGCCGGTAGGGGGAGCCAAAACAACCGTGTTTTGCACAAGCCTGACTTGCACCGGAATGGATCCCATAGAGGGGTTTCTCAACCACATGCAACAGCCTCATTGGTGACTCCGGGTGACTCTAGTAAGGACATGGGGCCTTTAGAATGCTGCATATCTCTAACAGAAGGGGTGTAACGGTGCCCTTTGCTCTTCAGCCACTGGGACGCTGCTCGGACCACTCTGTGGAAGGAACGGGAGGCTGTGCATCTGGGCCAGCTGTGGCTGCAGGAGGCCGACCTGTCCGCCCTCCGCCTCCTGGAGGCCCTGCTGCAGACCGGGCCCCACCTGCTGCTGCAGACGTACGTCTTTCTAGCCTCAGACCTCACGGACATCGTGCCCGGTGAGTCGCCACAGAGCACAGGCTGTCTGAGGTTCTGAAGTCAGTCCGTAAGATGGAAATTGTGCATGATCAAAATTACCCTGGAAATCCCTCGGGAAGACAGCATCTCAGTAAAATCAATGCATCTGGTCTTCCCGTATCTTCAGTCCCTAGAACGGCTCTCAGCGCAGCCAGAGGCTTCCACCCCGACAGCCACGTGGAAATAGCAACTCGGCCCCCAGCAAATGTGTGTTTCTGGCTCTCACTCTCCCGGACGTCCACATTCTCATTCTCTCTGTTGGTTCTTGCTCCCCTCCGGTCCCTTCCGCTCCTTCCCCTCCTTTCTGGCCTCTGCCCTCTCTGCTGGGTGTCCCCAGTTGGATACGCATCAGTTAAATGCTTAAAAGATGGGACGGGACTGGCCTCCCACCCAGCTTTATCAAAGGGCCCGACACCGTCTGCTGTTCTGGTTTTAGTTCTTTATTAAACCTTCTTCATACGGATCGAACAGCAAAGTATTTAATATATTTCAGATGGGACTGTGTTCAGAGTCCCGTAGGATGTGCCTGGTTATAAACAGAGCTTGGAGCAGAGGGCGTAGAGGACCAGGCCCTGGGACACTTTTCTTAAAGGGCACAGAAAGGAAGAGCCCAGGCCGTTTGCTGGGCAAGAGTGCCATCGGTGCATCGTGCAGTGATATCCCCCATGTATCCTCCTCCTTCCCGCATACAGACGTGTGCATTCATACACAGAGCCCTTAGGTTACCACCAGTCGGAGTGCTGGGTTAGTGACACCCTGCGTGGAGCCAGGTTTTAATAAGAGGTTACGCGTCCCACTAAAGAAGTGCCATGAATGACTCTTCACGTGGTGTTGTTGCTTTGGAACCCTCAGCGCATACCGTGTCTTTCCGCTTCCCTCGCAGGGGTAAGTGCGCTGTTCTCCTGGTCCTCTCTGTCCTGGGCCCTGGTGTCCTATGGTCGTTTCATGGACTTCGTGAAGCCAGGCCCCCTGGCCACACCGTGGGCTGTGCTCTTGTGCCAGCAGCTCTGGAGGATGGGCATGCTGGGGACCCGCGTGCTGAGCCTGGTGCTGTTCTACAAGGCCTACCACGTCTGGGTTCTGGTTGTTGGAGGTAAGCTGCGCTGACAATCGGGGCATCTGTTACTGTGAAACAAACCACCCCAGAGCTGAGTGCCTTAAACATAACCACGTATGACCACCCACCCAGTTCTGGGGGCCTGGCTGGGCTCTGCTGGGTGGTTCTTGCTCGGGAGCCTCTGCGGTTGCAGCCGGGTAGCAGGTGTCCAGATTCATGGGGAGGCTTAACGGGGCTGGATGTACAGACGGCACCTTCTCTCTGTGTCGGGCACCTCATGGTCCTCCCACGGCAACGTAGCCTGGGCTCGTACTTAGCAGCTGAGAATTCCAAGAGAGAAGAAGTAGAACCTGCCAGTCTTAAAAAATAGGCCCAGAACTGGCCCGGCACTGCTCCTGTGTAGTCTACCGGCCAAAGCAGTCGCGGCCAGCCCAGATTCAAGATCGGGGTGGAGCAGACTCCAGCTCCCAGGCAGTGAGCGTCCAGGGCGAGCTGCTGTCTTGGAGAGACGCTGCCGTACACATCCCAGCCCTCAAAGTCCCAACTAACCCTGGAGCGTGGGACTGCCCCAAAGACTGTTCTGTGCCGTAGGCTGAAATCTTTTCTGTAGCAAAGCTGTCACTCAAACAGGAGGGAGGCACAGGGTCCCAGCTGCCCTTACACAGTACAAAAATATACAGTATATAGTGATACTGCTCATAGCCTCCAAAAGTGCAGCATTTCCTGTGAATGCTGAATCTCGGACATCTCCTCTGTTCCAAATAGGACAGCTCCCCTGAATCCCAGCCCTGCTCCTCCCGCAGTCTGGCTGCACACAGATACGCGCGGTGATGACAGGAAGTCTGTCTGGCTGTGCGGCTCCCTGAATAGGGCCTGTGTGTTCCTGCCAAGGAAAACTATCTTCTCTGTCACCAGTGAATATACTCTGCGAGAAGGAACAGTGTACTCTTGTTTTAAGAGAACTGGAGATATTGAGAAATATTGGGCTCTTGGGCCTACAGCAAACATTAAATACAGTGATTGGCAGAAAAGAGAATTTTTAAAAGAAAAACTGTGCTCCTAAAGAGGGATTAGCTAATTTTTTCTCCTTTTTTAAAACTCAGCTTGAATTCCAGAATGATATTATTTATTTTAAAATATAGAAATAAAAATTATAGCCGGACCCCATAGAGTTCTTTCCTTTGGGTGTGGAGGTTTTTAGCTCTTGTAGTAACAATTGAAAAATAGTGGACAGTTTTATAACTGCCTCATTAAACACATTCTGGAAGTAAAAGGGCGTAAGTCCGTAATATTAATATTTGGTGAGCGTTGCTGAAGCTGGCCTTTGTTCTCTCTCATCCTCACATTAGGTCAAATGCCCTTTATAAGGGTCAAGGGGTACCAATGCATGCAAAGGTAAACTGCGTGGGTTTTCTGTGCCCCCCGAATCTCTTCTGGGTTTTGACGTCTCTTCTTAGCTGCTGAGCAGGATGTGGTTGGAGCAGAGAAGAGAGCTTCTAGCCCTGGTCTCTGTGTCCTTGCCTCACTCCATGCATGTCCCCACGGGGACCCTGACCTCCGCCTCTCCAGGTGCCCACTGGCTGGTGATGACCTTCTGGCTCGTGGCCCAGCAGAGTGACATTGTCGACAGCACCTGCCACTGGAGGCTGTTCAACCTGCTCGTGGGGGCCGTGTACATCCTATGCTACCTGAACCTCTGGGACAGCCCTTCCAGAAACAGGATGGTCACGTTCTACCTGGCAAGTGGCAATGGCAGTTCTCTTTAATCCTGACTTTTACGGCACACATAGCATGTAGTGCGTGTGCGTGCATGTCTGCGTGTGGGTGTGCGTGCATATGCACTGGTGCGTGCATACCTAGAGAAGGAACAGGCTAGTTTTAGAAAACATTCTGAAAGGAATTACAGCCTTGAACAGAGACGACGGGCTGTGAGAATAGGAACCTGCCATCAGCTGTTGCCACACAGTGGCTGGCAACGTGGTGTGTTTGGTGACGTCATCTCTGCATCAGCTCATTTGCTGTCATCACAGTTCCCCTGTGTTCTGTCACACTAGTGTCCTTGCTGGTCACCGCAGTTCTCACTCCGTGTGTATCCCGAGGTCCAGGCGTGGTCCTAGGTGGTGGGAGAAACACAAAGGTGGCCTAATGCCTGTCTCCAGGTTGCTTCTAATCCAGCAGAGGAGATTTCTATGCATTTTTTTTTTAAATTCATAATATTTGGTAAGTGTAAGTACCCAAATAACCAAAAACTAAGGCAGAATGTGGCTCGATGCCAGGAGAGAGAAACGTCTGGGCTCAGGAGCACCCGCCACGCCACTGCCCGGCAAGGTGGCCCGAGACACGTCTGGCCGGGGGGTATGAGCCGAGCCGACTGTGACGAGCAAACGGGAGAAAACACAGGCAGGTGGGTGGGTTTTGGAGTCAGACGACCTCGCCTCGAACCCCAGCTGTGCCGGCTGCTGCTACTAACTGACTGGGGCCAAGGATTTAAACTCTCTAAACCTGTGTTTTCATCGGCACGTTAAGAATAAGTCATCTACCTCTCAGTGTTCCCGCAAAGATTAAATAGGACCCACCTGCCCTTCAGGGCCCTGGTGGATCAGATAAAATAATGCACGTGAGTGGGCAGCACAGCAGAGCCGTGAGCAGTGGCCAGTATTGAGGTGACAGGTGAGGAGACCTTCGGGGTGGGGGGGGGGGGCGCCCAGGATGGAGACAGGCAGGAAGGCAGCTCGGGGCCAGGGACGGGGAGTGTCCGGGCCACCTGCCGTTTTCAGGACCCCCGTAGCTCGTTGACCACGTGGGCACCTAAAAACCAAGACTAATAACATGCCTGTCACTGTGTGGGGGGAGGGTGGGGTGTTCACACGTGACAGGTCCCAGGTCGTGCAGAGCAGCCTCCCAGCCCACATGACCCACACGCGAACAAAATGGAACGTGGATTTTCTCATCCATTTGCAGAAGTGATTTATTCCCATGTGGCCCCACCTGCCCACGCCCAGGTGAGCTCAGGAGGAGGTCGGTGTGCCCGCTGCCGCGTCTGCTCGTGTTGGTCACGTGGGGGATGCACCAGTGCACCCCCCCCCATGTGGGACCTGCCAGATGCCTGAGCCCCCTGAGCTGTGCCCTGCGGTGTGTCCGAAAGCATTGCCTTCTGCCGAGGGTGCCGGGACCCTCCCCGGCAGCCCCGCCAGCCCCGGCCCTCAGGACAGCAGCACACAGGGGAAGAGGCTGGTGGACCCCAGGCCCTGGGGGGGGGGTGCCTGGAAAAAGCACCAGCAGGTGCACGTCTGGAAGCCCCAGCCCGGGGCCACCAAGCCTCGCCCACCTGCCCTGGACCCACGGAGGGCAGGTGGGGAGCAAATGACAACGTGAGGTTCAAACAGGCCTCCCAGGAGCATTTGGAAACCCCCGTTCTCTACAAACAGTGGCGCCCAGATTTGCAGCAGACGGTAATGAGTGAGGGGAATGCCAGCCACCCGGGCCACCCCTCACCTGGGCGCTGTCACTCCTGCGCCCCACCTGGGAGACAGGCCCTGCTCATGGGCCCTTCCCACGCACATGGGAGCCACGGCTAGAGAGTCACACAGCACAGGCTTCACGTGAAATCCTGACAGCGTCACCAGATAGCTGGGGGGTCTCTGGGGGCCTCTGTTTGTGTGTTTGTGAAGGGATAATCCTAATGTCCAGCTCTCGGTAGCCGTGTGAGGATCACTTGGCTGTTGGTTCACGCGTTCCCTTCATGGTTTCAGGGAGGTTTGACACGACTTAACGGGCCAACTGCAACAAGGCAATGCACTTCCTAAAGGAAAGAAAAGATGAAAACAGCGGTCAGAGACACACAGGGCTAGAAATGGAGATGAGAAAAGTGTAGGGGAGAGAGACCCCTGCCCCGGCCTCCCAAGGGGGCCACAGATCTGGCCTCAGACTTTCTGGCAGTGTCGATAGGACCCTGGTGGCCCCAGGGGATCCAGCTCTCAGGTGCACGGGGCCCTTGGCAGACGGGGCTCCCTCCCTCTGCCCTCTGCACCTGCCCATTTAGTGATTACTCAGTGTCCCCAAGCTGCTCCCACCAGCAGAAGGTGTGAGGTCAGGTGAGGGAACATCTCTAGTGCATCCTCAGTATGACAGACAGACTCTCGTGGTGTCCTCAGGACACAGGGTTGGGAGGACCCCCGTTAGAACCCACAGAGGGGAGGTGACACGGCTGGCGGTGATGTTGCCAAGGCCGGGCCCAGGCCTTCCATCTTCCAGTCCAGGCCTCTCCCGGACGCACCTCAACAAGGGCCGGGGGACCCTGGCTGCGTTGTCCTCTGATGGACTCTCCACCCGCTGACGGGCGTTTCTGTCCCTGGTGAGCTCTGCCCTGACAGGAAGTGACTCCTTTTGAGTAAATTGTATTCTGTTGGCAGAGAAAGAGTTAATGCCACTCTGCTCTTTTTTTTTTTTTTTTTCACTCCAGAAGGGAATCCCTCTTCTAAGGAGCATGGCCTGGTGTCCTGGAGTAGGTCTGAGTTTTAAGGGCTCAATGGCTTTGCTTAAGGAATGAAAATATTAATATGTCCCCAGGCCAAAGCAGTGACCTCTATTCTTTGATTCACTGGACAAACGTAGGAAGCTTTTTCCCCCTAAGATTCCATGCAGGGACTTGTTTCTCTCCTCCTCTGGCTCCCCTGTTGGCATCTTCAGATCTTGGGGACAATAATAAAATCGTCAGGATTTTATTATTCCTGCTGACATTTTGGCAGGAAAGACAGGGAAAAGGTGCTGGGATCGGGACAGACTTCAGAATTTGAACCCACAGAACCAGATACCCGGGGGGATGCTGCTGGTTACGGAGTGGAGACTCCAGGGTCTCCGTGTGGAGCTGCCGGGCGATGCCATTGGGTACAGAAATAGGCAGAAATGCAGAGGGATGTGGAGAGGGGCATTCTTAGGCCTACCAGGCAGCCTCTCATAAGTTTATACTTCGCTCCGTATTTGAATTGTCCGGAGTTAAAATGAAGCCAAGGAATTGCCATGATAAGTCTTTTGAAGGCTTTTAGCAAATCGGTATTATAATTTAGGGTCTTTTTTATGTCCCATATACAGTATTTAAATACATATTTGAGTTGTGTCAAGTTCATTTACTTATTTTAGTAAAGAAATATATTTTTATACTTAAACATTGGAAACCAGAGTCATTAGTAATAAGCCTGCCGGGTGTGCATGCAGAGCCTTTTCTGCGAGAGCTGAGGGTGTGGTGTCTCCCTGCTGCCACCTGGTGGCCCCAGGGCAGATTTACCTTCAGAGCAGCAAATACTTGAAGGAAAAACAAATTCTGAGTTGTGGAAGTTTGTGACTCCAACTTCCTGGCATTCAGTGGCACCATGAGCTCCGCAGAGATGTTTAATGGTTGTGTTATCACACTAACACGTGCTTGCAGTTAGCACGAGGAGGGATGAAGTAGATAAAGTAGAAACTAAGCTGTCCTCTCCCAGCCCAGCCTGGCTGGTGGAAGGAAGCCGCCACCTTTGAGCGGGGCCGTCACGTGTCCTGGGCATTTGTGATTCTGCAGATGGTTTAATGAACTGAGGACAGAGAGACTCTCTCTGTGCCGGAGACGTTCTCACTGGGACCGTGGTGGCCTCTTCTGGGAGGGCCCTGCCAGCCCGGGCGCCCCCGTGGCCTCCGAAGACAGAGGGGGACTGAAGGGGACAGACTTGGACTCACAGGACGGGGAGCTCGCTGTGGCTGCATGCACCTGTCCAGGTGGGGTGACTCCCCTCTGTCCCACAGGTGATGCTGCTGGAGAATGTCATCCTTCTGCTGTTGGCCACGGACTTCCTGCAGGGGGCATCGTGGACCAGCCTGTGCACCATAGCGGGGGTCCTGTCTGGCTTTCTCATTGGTAAGACCTGGTGTTGCCTTCTTATCCGTGTCGCGCTCCCCAGTCTGTTTTCTTACTCAAAGGGCAGGAAACCGAACTCAGACGAGTGAGCTGGAGATTGAGGGATGGAGCTCGGTGTGCGGTGGGGGGCAAGGCTGTCCCCACCAGGCACGAGCCATGGAGCTCTGCCGTGGCTGCCTTGCTCGGCTGTGTTTGGAGCCTCAAGCTGGGCTTTTCACTTCTACCCAAAATGTCTCGTGCACGGGGCTCCCTCCCTGGAGCTCCCTGCAGGGTCAAGGACATGATTTCCCACTTCCGCCTCAGGGAGCTCCCGCATCGTCCTGACACAGCGCCCAAGCTACATGTCCACACTCACCTGGGAGATGGGCACTGTCATATCCCCAATTTAGACTTGAGACACAGAGGAGGTTAAGCCTCCAAAAGACCAGACGGTTTGTAGGTGGCAGAGCTGGGATTCAAACCCAGCTCCGACATGGGCATCAGCGCAGCGCCTGGCAGCTCTAGGTGACCACCACCTTTTACGAGTGGGTGGCACTAAGGTCTGTGCCATGCCCACGGTGCTGGCCTTGCCTCCCGGATCCTTGTGAGCTCAGCACAGCATTCCTCTCCTACACTCGCGACATAAAACCTCTCCCAGCACAGCGGGCTCCATGCCACCTCCTTCCAAAGGCCTGTGGTGGGACCGTCCAGGCCAGCCCTGCACAATTCACTCGATGCCTGACACCATTCCTACAAGGCGGCGTGCTCCTGGGACTTGCCGCGCTGGTTTCCCACCCAGTTTTTCTCCAGCGCAGTGTTGTCACTCTCAGCATGACCCACGGCACGCAGGAGGGTGGTGATCGTGCAGGAGGGTGGTGATTGGGGCGCCCTGGCGGGTGGGGGGCCCTCAGGCTGGAGCCAGCCTCTCCTGGCACGCCATGGCCCCTAGGTGGGCCTGGGGGTCCTCAGCAGATCACACACCAATTATAGTCCAAGGACCTCCTGCCCCTATTGAGCGCCTACTGCATGCCAACCTGGGGCTACAGCCAATAACCTGCAAAGGACAGGGCCTCTGGGGAAGTCTGTTTCCACTGAATACGTGTGCTTGGGCTTCTGTGGTGGGAGCCTTGGTTCATCTTTCCCGGCCTGGGGCGGCTCGTTGTAAAAGGGTGACACTATGTCCCTCACCGGGCAGTTGTGAGAATGCAAAACTGTGCAGAAATTGTCTGAGCAGGGCCTGCTGCAGAGGCAGCACTGAACACACAGGGGTTCTGTCTCCGTTTGCCGGGCTCCAGCCCAGCCAGGTGCCTTCCAAGCCTCACCACCCCCCAACCCCCGATACCCGAGCGGAGCCGCGGAGGTCATCCTTCCGGGTCCTTCTAGCACTGTCACGCCGCAGTCTCCTGGCCCCGGCAGATATTATTTCAGGTCTTGTGCCATTTATAATGAGCACCCTGAAACCAGGCACTTTATCCAGTACAACAGGAAACTGGAAATAACGTGGGAGGCTTACTGGAACGCTCTGCTAAAGAAATTACTGCAGCAGTCAACACTTCTGACCCAAATACACTGACAACAATGTGATTAAGATGTTTATGCACAAAGGAAGTGGTGTTGTTGTTGTTCATGGAAATTCCTTGATACGGGGTTTTTGATGAGAACGATTAACCTCTGCATGGGTCTTGCTTGTTTTCGAGGTTATTTCTTACCTCCTCCCCCACCCCAGCTTTGGGGCCCGTCAGCCAGCATGTTCACGGCTGAACTCTGAGTGTTTGATTCAGCTGCTTGAAAGCAGAATTTACATTTCTACCACACATCACACACACGCATGTGCACACACATGCATGCACACACACGTGCACACGCACTCATGCACACTCACATGCAAACACGTCTAGAGCGCCCGATTGGAGCTGCCTTCAGGGAAAAAGGCGTAGAACCAACGGGATTCAAGCTTTGTCATCACCTGTTTAGGTTCAGAAAGGTTTGCAGTTTACAGAAGCTGGAGCCTAATTAAATTCTCCCCAAATATCCAGTTCTGAGGCTCCAACAACAGACCTAATTTGGATCCCAAATTACGTTGTTCTACTCAAAAGGCTCAGAACCTGCAACTCTGCAAACCACAGGGAGGACACAGGACGTCAAAGAACATAACCTTGTGCTCTGTGTCTTCTTTCTCAGGCAGCGTGTCGCTAGTCGTCCATTACAGCCTGCTCCATCCAAAATCCGCGGCCATCCGGCAGGGCCTGGCGCGGACATCCTGTGGCACCGCAGAGGATGAGACGGCAGAGAGAGAATCTTCTCCCCGGGCCGCGGCTCCGGCAGCGGGGAGAGCCGAGAGCTCGGTCTGGTGCCAGGGGGAAGGTTACGAGCCAACACCCCTGGGGAAGCCCCCCAGCCCACAGCCGGGCCCTCCGGAGGCCGGGCCGGGGAGCCGCGTTGCCGGGGAGGACTCCTTCCTCAGTCACCACCACTGGCTGTTGGTGAAACTTGCCCTAAAAACAGGAAACGTGTCCAAGATCAACGCAGCCTTTGGAGACGACAGTCCTGGCTGCTCTTGGGGGCTCAGTCAACACCACAGTGTGCAGAGGAAGCCCCTGTCTTCCCAGCAAGAGCCCCTGTCCTCTCCCCGTGACCCCCCAACCTTAGAGAAAGGCTCTGAGTTTGAAGGTGTCCCTAAAGCAGACCCTGACCCTTGGGAAACCTCAAGTTACGTCTCTTTTGCCAGCGATCTTCAGGACAAAGTGCCTCCCCCGAGGCCGTCAGCCGCCCGGGGAGAGGGCAGCCTGGAGGAGGGGGCCGAGGCTGTTCCTGCCGCACAGGGACGGGGACCTGGTGGGCAGCCGAGGCCGGGGGAAGGGCAGGAGAGCTCCACGTTGTACTTCAGTGCCACCGCGGAAGTGGCCACGTCCCCACACCAAGAAGGCAGGCCAGCTACTCCACAGAGGGCCCACTCTGGGAGGAGACTGGGGAAGGGCAGCCCTGCCTCACCTGTCCGGCCTCCGCCCGCCACTAAGCCTTTTCCTGCCACCATGGCCGACATCAGCCCCATCCTCGGCCCGGGCCCACGCAGAGGCTCCTGCCCCAGTGCAGACTCCGCTGGGCGAGCCCTGGGTAGCTCAGAGCACGGGGAGAGTCAGGAGCCCACAGGGGACTTAAATCGTCATGCCACCGTGGGGCCGCGGATGTCACTGCCAACGAGGAGACCTGCCGATGAGCCCTGCCTCACGTCCACCCCTAAGTCTGAGTCCCTCCAGAGGGACTGCAGCTGCACAGAAAAGACAAAACAAGACTCCAGCTTTTTCATCTGACTATGGTCACGTGGGATAAGACAAGAGGCCAGCAAGTCATGCTGGTCACTGCGTCTAGTGATGAGAGAAATCCTACCTGTGACACCTCTGCCCCCAAGCACATCCCCTTCCCCTCTCGGTCTCCACCTGCGCACCTGAAAAATAAGGGAACGGGATTGGATGATTTCCAAGGTCCCTGTGAACATCACATGCCGCACACCCGCAGAGGAGAGACTAACACAGTGAGGAGGAGGAGCAAAGACTTCTGTCAAAGTCACCTGCTTTTATGAACAATAATGATCCCTATTGTATCTTTTTGCCGTGGCTTCTAGGAAACTCAAAGGTAAAACCCAGACTCCATCTTATTCTGGGTTCTTGTTATAACTAGCTTTTCCTGACACTAAGTGGATATTAATCTCTTTTTTAAAAAAAGGCATTCTAACTATGTAATTTTATGAAATCTCATTGTAAGATAATGTGAACTCTTTCTGGAAGGGGCTGAGCACCGTATGCTTGCAATCCTCAACAGAACTGCAAATGCAGGTGCCATTCCGAGAGCCCCATATCTCCCAGGCAGAGCCGAGGTGACAGTTTCCTGTCCCATGCACAGCGCTCCCTGCAGGCCGCCAGCCCACACTCTCCGCCAGCTCCCCTCTCCACCATACACCCCACTTCCTTCGTGTCCAAACTTCACGCCCTCCTGCATTCGACGTAAGACACTGTTCATGATTTAAGCTCATCCAAGGAAGGGAAGCAAACGTCCCATTGCCTTTGTACTCTATTTCTTTCTAACTCCTCCTCTTAAAAGTGCTCTTGTGGGTAGGTACTTCTTTCTGCCTTCCTTCGTGGCTGGTTAAGGAAGTCCAATCACAAACTGCCAAACAGAAAGGCACTCGGAGGGCTGGGTACCGTTTGGGGGTGGGTAGTTTTCATCGTCTCCAAACACCTCTGGGTTCAGGGACAACGTTAGAGCCCTAAAGAGGAAGCGCGGGGTAACTCAGCCTTGCACGCAAAGGGCGTGTGCAAACATTTTCCGCAGAGCGCGCTCAGACCGTCAGCATCCTCGCTGCCACCCACATGGGCCAGAGACAGCACACAGGCGGCTGCGGACTTTGGGTACGACAGTGTCACCAGACTGTGGCCCCACTGTCCAGGGGTCCAGCCAAACCCGTTCAGACCAGCCTGTATGTTCCTCAGCAGTGACAGAGGAAGGATGGGGCTGAGCAAGATCCAGTGCATGACAGGAGCCTCCCCTGACCCCCGCCCGAGTCAGCCCATCTGACCGACTGACATCAGCACATCAGGGGTGGCCTCCTCTGTCCCTAGACAGTGAGCCCCTAGGAGGGAAAGCTGACACAGGAGTCAGGTCTCTGCAAGCAGTGCCCAGATTGGCCCCCTCACTGCCACCTGTTCACCCTCCACTCACACCCCTTTGCCCTCTAGTCACACCCATTCACACCCCTTCTCCCTCTATTCACACCCCCTTGCCCTCCGTTTCTTCCCTCCTAGTCCCCTGGGACTTCTCCCGAGGCTCCACACTGAGGGTCACTCCTCACCCCAGCGTGTCCTCCCCCCGCTCCGCTGCTGTGTCTTGCCCGGACTCGGGGCGTTGTGGAAACCCAGGAGGTGGCAGAGCAGCCCAACGTGTTGCACCTCCCCGAGCGGCAGGGCTGGGGGACACTGTCAGGCCAGGAGAGAGCGCTCGCCGCCCGTGGGGCCCTGGCCGGCTGTGCTGTTGGTGAGGGCCGCAGCCAACCCACAGTGACCAGCGTGAGGACGCCAAGAAAATAAACTCCCTGTCCCCCTCCTACGAGTACAGCCACGGCCAGACCTAACCGGAAGCCAAGGACGCGGAGTCTCCACGCGGTCCATAAAAATCAGCTCCCATAGCCCAGCGCGGGCGGAGAGTCAGTCTGGCTGGAAACAGCTGGCACGGTTACCGCCCAGAGACACCCTGGGGACGCCTTTCACACGCTGCAGAGCGCTTGGTCTCTGCACAAATGGCCCCCGAGCCGCAGCCACTTAAAATGTGTGTGTCCGCTCTTCATGCACATGAAGATACAATATCTTACGTATTTATTCCTTAGATACCTCCCTATGGCCTTTGCAGGCCTGTCAACACAGCTCATTGTAGACGCTTCTAGTAAGAAGCAGAAAAATAAGAATGGAAATTTTACGTCCTCTGTCCTCCCCTGACAACAGGAGAAAGCCTAGAAAGAAGATAATTTTTGCAGACTCTTTTATAGCTATCTTGTACAGGGAGCAGCATATCTGAAGAAGAATCAGCTATGACTCTTAGTTGGATTAGGGTCTTTCTTTAAAGGTGGCTAGATTAGTTTTGGATGCATCACAAACAACATATAACGAACCCCAGTAGCATAAAGTGGCAAGTGTGTGTTGTACGTGGGTCCTCTAAGCAGGCTCTTCTTAAAGATGTGGGTCAGGTCACGCTGCTTGCATCCCAGGCTATGGGGCAGGGACCAGGCTGGGCATGTCCTTCTGGAGGCAGAGGGACAAGGAGACACCTGCAGCTCACTGCCATCCTGCACCAGGTTCTGGCCTCAACACACCTGACTTTCACGGGGCAGGAAACACTTTCTGTGGATGGGGGGACAGAACAGTAGCAGGTCACCATCTTCCCGCCCTCCCTGTTCCTATATCTTATGACCCTGGAATTCATAGCGGTGGAAGTTACAGCCACAGAAAGGGTCAACGCACAGCTACCAAAGGCTCAGGATGTATAAATCCTAGCACAGGTTCTGCACGCGTGCCGAAGGCTCAGGCTTCATAAAGCCAGAAATAGGTTTAACATTCCGGTCCTGAAGGATCTGTTTTCATATATCTTACTGATTTACAAAAACAAAATTGATTGACATTGTGACATTGATGCACATTTTCTCCTGCTGCTCCACACAGTGTCGGGGGGAAGGGGTTCATCTGCCTCTTGCAAGGTGCATTTTCACCCCGGGTTTGATTCTGTATTTCTTCCTTTCCTTTACCCTCACTCAGGCTACCAATTCCTAAACGTCAGAGGTTTCCACAGTACTTGGAAAGGCAACAAGAACAGCTTGGGAGATTTGTAAAAGGAGAAGCTCGGGGAAGCAGGGCCCTTGAGTGAGGCACCGCGTCGGGCCTGGACGGGGAGCCTGAGCCCCCCAGATCAGCCCCGCATTCCTTGTCTCCTGCTCCCTGTGCCTTCTCAGCGTAGAGAAAAGAGGTTTCGAAAGAACCTCCAAGGGCCTGTTAGGAAAACCTTGGGGAAGTGAGACCCTGGGGAGCCCCGTGGGAGGGCCCAAATACCCATGAAATGCTGCATTCTGTTCCTGCCCCCGAATGACCCGGCATCTGCTAACCCATGTAATTATTAGGCATGACAATGGCTTGTTCAGTTTTTCATATTACATTCTGCCACCCCAAGCATGAGATTTTAACATTCCTCTTGAGCCCTTGCCTGAATCGGTTCTCAAGCTAAACGCTGGTTCCACTCAGGTCTTTTTAGGCAGCAAGAAAGGATCTTACTTTAAAACTCAGTCTGGTGGCTTTCTTTAAAATAGACTATTTATTATTAATACTTTGCTGTCCTCCGAATCTTGATTCTATTTTCCGTACGATTTAGGAGAACCAACTGCCCTGGCTTCCCCAGGACTGAGGGGTTTCCAGCGTGCAAGATTTTCATGCTAAAACTGGATGGTCCCAGGCCAGTCGGGATAGTTGGTCACCCTAATACCAGACAGCTCTATCCAGCGATTCTACTTCAATGTAGCCACCAAGTCAGAGAGGAAAGAAAATACTCCCTGGCTAAAAATCTGGGAGTTTACCGAAGTCAGCTCCTGCACCACCGAGCTCCCGCCTCCCCACCCTCGTTAATCTTGCAAAAATCAATCTAATCTCTCCCTTGCTAATCGTGACTACCAAAGTCAATATAATAGTTAACTTCAGGCTCCAGCAATGCCAGGAGAGATCCTGGTCTCAAGTCAAAGCTATAATCCAGATTTTAAGTTAACATCTCTCAGGGAGGAAATCTCCCATGGAAAAATACCATGGAAAAAGCCATGACTTTGACCACACGAATACATTCATTATAGTGAGACCATAATTACAGCATTGCCCGTCAGGGTTTCCATTGTAAGTGGGTCTGACTCTCGGCGGAACACAATTCTTTCCAGCTGGGGTAAACCGTGGACAGGTTTTCAGCCCCTTGGGGATTTTTTTCTGATTTGTTTACAAATTGGCAAAGCTGGGGGTGGGGGGAGGGAAGGGAAGAGGGGAAGATGAGACTGAGAACAAAATAAACAGTATGGATTTCTGTTCTTGGTGTGTCCTTTAAGCCGAAACTTAGAGGACACAAACAAAAAAACAAACAACCAAGGCCCACTAAAGGATATCATTCAGGCCCTAAACTTTGGGATTGAAAGGTGACGCTTGCTCTTTAACTTACCTTAAAAGATGGAGCATTAGATAAAAGACAGGGGTTTACTGTTCTTTTTCTTCTTCTTCTTAGACATGAAGTTTGGCCAAACACCGCAGAAAGGAGCTTTGGGCTCCCGGCGCCTTTGAGGGAAGAACACAGTGGGCCATGAGACCTGGGTTCTCTCCCCAGCTCTTTTTCTAGCTCATTCTGTGACCACAGATAACTGACTTAATCTCTCGGAGCCTCAGGTTCCTTTTCTGTAAAATGGGGACACCGCTGGCCGGTCTGGCGAGGTTGCGGAATCCTTACACGGATCCACCGTGGATGTGAACCGTCTCACCCGAGCGGTAGGGTCCTTCCTTTTGTTTCTTTTCCGGTTCCTCGGGCCGAGTCTCCCAGCTGCCCTCCAGAGAAGGTCGAATCAGGGAGTCGTCCTGCTCGGCCAGTGGTCTGCTGCTGCCTGGGACTAGGGACGAAGGGGACGCCTGCGCCCCTGTCCTGCTTCACTCGGGTCACCCCACGGCAAATGCTCGCGGCGTCCCGAGGGTCCCAGCGTGCTTATGCTGGTGGTTTGCAGTGAGTGCTCCAAAGTCACGAAATCACTGAAGGACATCTTGCCCTCGTCTGGCGACCTCGTACCGCACAAAGGCGCAGAAGCTTCCTCCACGGAGTCCGGGGGGATTGGGACAGACCCTTGCCCGGACTTAGAGACTCACAGGTGATCACCATTAGGATTGATGACAAAATGACCCTTATGAAGCAGCCAATGCAGCTCCTACTCAAACAGAGCAGGAATTCCAAAAATGCCAGGCCCCTGTCTTCCCCTCTTACCTGAAGAACTTCTAGGAACTTACTTTCTCAGACCCAACTTTCCATTCTAAACGTCCTAAGAATTTGGAGGGGTGTGTGTGTGTGTTCCCCCAGGAAGTAATCTGATACATTAGGAGTTAGGCAGACAAAGGCCCAAGGTGAATTTTGTAAGGTTATAAAAGCGTTCGGAAGTTTTAGTCATTTACTTTCATTAACTGTCAGTGAAAAGCTTAGTCTGGCTTGGTTTTGACTTAGGTTTGAAATAAATGTTCGAGTGCCTTCTCCCTTTTAACTCCTGGTATCGCAGAGCCCAGTTCCAAGCTGGGGAGGGCGGGCTCCTGGCAGAGACGAGCGTCACACCGACACCTGCAGCCGGCCGGTGAAACAGGCGCAGGTGATGGAGTCGAGCCTACTCCACATTCCGTTGCTTTAAGGGCCAAAGCTGCTGCGACCTGCGACCTGCGACCTGTGACCTGCGGCTCCCAGCCCGGTGGAGCGAGGGACCCGCCAGCGACACTCGGAGCCACCGGAGCTGGAAGCGCAGCTGCCCGCGGGCGCCAGGTGGCGCTCGCGCGCTGCTGCGGCTGCTGCGCTCGCCCTGGCTCCGGTTCCCGTCCTGAGCCCTGAACTTGGGGGCTCGATTTTCAACCGGTTGTTTTCAGTCCAACACACAGACGCCCCCGTGGCGCGCACCACGGGACTTGTGAAAGGCTCAGCACGTGCAGGACGTTTTGCATTTTCCCAGCACGCGGCCCGCCTGCCTGGAGTGGTGCGTTTGAGGGTTCACGAAGACAATCAGGTGTTCAAATGCGGTTGTCCTCTCCCGTGAAAAGCAGTGGGACAGCTGTCCCTTTTCAACAGCAAGTTCCCTTAAACGTGAAGTCAGCACTGATGAGAATCCAGGAAGCTGAGCTTGCCCGGCCGTGGCACTGTCACGCACAGTTCCTCGTGGGGTGCAGTCAGCTGATGGTGACTATGGGGACCCGTCGCTGTTGTCATCAAGAAAAAAGCTGTCATCTTCTGCATCTCTTCAGGGACAGAGAATTCCGGAATTCCAGGGCTGTGGTGTCCCACGTTCAGCTCTAGATTCCACAGACCTGGAATGAACTTCCGGTTCTGTGAGGGGGAAAGTGTGCTCCCCTCATACCGTGGTATGTTACCAAGCACTAAAAAGTGAGCTCTCGAGCCACGAAAGGACAAGGAAGAAATTTAAACGCATGTTCCTAAGTGAAGGAAGCCAGTCTGGAAAGGTGTGATTCCAACTATACGGCATTCTGGAAAACGAAGAATCAGGGGTTTCCAGGGCTTGGAGGGAGGGAGGGGGGAAGGGGCAGAGCACAGAGGACTCTTGGGGCAGTGGGACGATTCCGTGTGACCCTGCAACCGCAGATACAGGTACAGGTAGATACATGTGCCCAAACCCACAGACTGTGCAGCGCCCAGAGTGACCCCTAATGTCAATGGTGGATAATGACACGTCAATGCAGATGCATCCATTGATCGATTGTAACAAACACACCACTCTGGTGGGGGATATTGGTGATGGGGGAGGCTGGGGGTGGGGGCCTGGGGTATGGGAGATCTCTGTACCTTTCTCTTGATTTTGCTGTAAACCTAAAACTGCTTTAAAAATTAAAATCGATTAAAGTATTTTTTTTTTAATTATGCTTTCTCGGCTGTAGGCCAAAGTACATTCTCATCGAGTGAAATGCCGGGTTGAGCCTCAGTGAGCCAAGGCTGCACCCGGTGCCTGAAATGCCAAGTTCAGTTCTGCACATCAGGGCCCAGAGGCAGAATGTTGCGTGGAAGCCCGAGGTTCCCCTTGCCCGTGGGCTGCCGCGAGGAGCCGAGAGGCCAGCTGTTAATCCACCACGGCAGCGTCTAACCTGTGACAGGTGCGCTGCACGTTAGCTCCAAACGCGTGGGCTGGTTTGAAGAGGATCCTGCATGAATAGGGTCAAAACGAGAAAGGCACCGGGGTATTCACGCCACTCTCCTCGGGGGGCATCCCCGTCAAAGTCTCGTCCTGTGGCTGTATGCAGCGGCGTTGGAGAGATCAATTTCCTGCCCTGTCCCTGGCGAGGCGGGTGATTTCGGCAAGTCACTTCACCTTTCAGTACGAAGTTTCCCTCTCTCGGAAACGGGGGTGGAAATAACGGCCGTGTCGTGGTATCACGTGCAGGATCAAGTGAGGTGAAACCGTCAAGCTCGTAGCCAAGTGTCTGTCCCAGATGAAAAACACAACGTGAGTGAACGTACTTTTCCAGGCACGTGGGGAGGTGAGTGAGCCGTGAATCCGTTATCTCCGTGACTACATATCGATACATGTCTTTTCTCCAGGACGTTTAAAATCCCTCAAAAGTGCTCGCAAGACCCAGTCGGCAGCCTTTTTCTGCCCCGTCCTCCCCAGGAGATGCCTGACCCAGACAGGGACAGGGACAGGGACAAAACCACACTTCCCTTCTGCCACTCCCTGGACTCCCAATCAGCCGATCAACCATTTGGGCAGGAACGCTCACACTTTCGTAGAGCAAATGTGAAACTCCCACGAGGTCCCTTGGGGTCAGAGGTAAACAAAAGGACCTTAGAACTTCCCTTAGAAAAATAGAAGGTTCTAGTTTTTTTCTGGTTCAGAGAATTCCTGACCTGCTTCTTCTTGTTTTCCTTCATACTTGGGGACAGCAGCAATGACACATGGCCTCCCCACAATTGTGGGGCGCTATCCAGTGGGCCATGATATATTTACTGAGAAATTTTTAATAAATAAACCACAGCCTTGAACCCATGTGCCCTTATAAACCAGCCAGTTCTCATGGGGAGAGTTCAGGAGTTTTTATGGAGCAATACTTTGTTCTCATGAGAATTTTATTAGAAATCAGAGACTTGAAATGCATCAAGCAGGAAATTTATGAGGTTACATGGGAACCATCCTTCCATTTTGTCATTCTGGGTTAATTTACTTCTCCATAGTATGTTGATTTGCTTTATAAATTGTAGTCGTGAACATTGTTCTGAATTTCTCAGCAAATTCAAGCCAGATCATTACTGATTTCTTGAACTTTTCACTTTTCCCCTTTATCCTTAAAATAAGATAGATAATTATTGATAGTCTATAGAAGAAATTCCCCGGATGTATGGGAAATACAGGTTACTGGTCAAAAATGTGGCCAAACAGGCCTTTCCTAACATCAAGAAATAAACAAGCGGCTTAGTGGGAAACATTTTTATAGCCACCGACAATTCTTTATGTCTCTAACTTTTCTACTTAATAGTTTCTCCAAATATTTTTTTTAATTGTGTTTTGCAAAGTACCCAGTTTAAATTTTACTCACCAAAAAAACCTGTTGTTTATCCTCATGTAATCCAACTTGGAAAATAGCCCAAACCCAGAATACATGTTTATGCCGCTGAAGTGGAGAGGAAGTGCTCTAAACAAGCCTTTCTCTGGGCCCGCGCCAGCACGTCATTAGCTGTCCGTGTTAATGGCGTGAGGAAAGACGCCAGGCTCCGGTGGCCTTGGCCGGCCTCGAGAAAGCGAGTGAGCCACACAGGAACCGGGTGACCCTGTCGCCGACATTCGAGCGTGATTCCTGGGTAAAGTCCCCAAATTCAGTGATTTAATTCTTGCGTTGTTCACTGTGTATTTTTCCAGGCGAATATTGGCTTTGGGGGTTCAGGTTTGCTGGGCTGCCACCGTGGCCTGGCTGGATAGTTTTAACCTTTTCTACTCATTGTCCAAAAGCTCCTAAGCATCTATTTTAGGAAAACTGCAGCTAAATAACGCAACGGGCTTCCTCATTGCCAGCTTCACATTCCTGGGCACGGGAGGACCACACCTGCTGCCCTGCCCAAGCTCAGCGATTCTTCGGACTAATGGAACTTGGTCGTTCTTTCAAAGTGAAAACTGAATAATCATTGTCACCATCAACTCATCTTTTCTGAGAGTTTCAGAGGTGCTGGGCTCTGCGCTACTTTATATATTAGCACGTTCACCACTCAAGATGACGCTGTAAAGTAGGTCCTGTGGGTCTCCCCACTTCACAGAGGAGAAGCGTGAGGCCCAGAGAGGTCAGGCAGCCTCTCCATGACCACACAGCAGGGTAGCAACTGCCCCACTCTGACGGGGCTGTTGACAATGGGAGAGGCTGTGGGGTTATGGGAGATCTCTGGACCTTCCTCTCAATTTTGATGTGGGCCTAAAACTACTATTTTTAAAAGTCTGTTAAAAAAACAAAAAAAACTAGAAAAACAAAAAAAGATGCCCTGGACTTAGAAAACATCCACCCCAGTCCCTCTGGAGCACAGCATGTTAGGACAGGATTGCACCAACTTCACAGGCAAGAAAACTACTCAAAAGGA
>CM052451.1:20564082-20648745 GCA_028533085.1 Varecia variegata
GTGCTCCAGCCCCTCACTCCACTGACTGCAGGGCTGACACGTGGCTCCTGCTGTCTCACGGCCTGGGCACCCATCCTACGGCTCATGCTCCAGGCTCCGCCCTAGACACTGGAACCAAGCAGGAGCCGACTCTGCAGCAAGAAGGAAAGCAGTGTGCACAGAAGGACGCACCGTTCCCCAAGCAGCGGGGGAAGGAGGAGAGGCAGAAAGCATTTGTAAATGATTTCACAGTCAATGACTCGTTTGTTTCACATGAATATTTTCATAATTTCCCTTAAACAGCATCGAGTTCTCCTTCTACAGGGCAGATTCCTCATGGAATTCTCAGGCAGCCTTCGAAAGCAGGGTCCCCACCCTATGGTGAGTTGCATAATTATTTCATTATATATTACAAGGTAATAATAACAGAAATAAAGTGCACAATAAACATAATTGCTTGAATCGTCCTGAAACCATCCCCACCCCTAGTTCCGTGGGAAAATTGTCTTCCATGAAACTGGTCCCTGGTGCCAAAAAGGTTGGGGACCACTGAGTTAAAGGACCTCCGTTAGGTCCAGATACTGGATGCAGCAGGATCTACTTGACAATTAGGGTCAAGATTTTGTGCCCACCTGGTCAGTATTTTTTTTTTTAAAGTAAATTCTCTTTTCATGAGTCTTATTTCTGTCTGAATGTAGCACAACTACCAACTGCATACGACTTGAATATATGCCCGGAGGAGCTCGTCAAAGAAATCTTTTTCTTTCTTTCCTTTCCCACCTATCCCCAAGTTGGTCCATGTGCAAAAAAAGAAAAAGCAATGTTAGGACGTGTTTACTGCATCCCAAAAAGAGGTAACAATAACACCTTGTGCGATGATGTCTAACGATGTCATTCAAAATACCATCTTTGTAATACTTAGCAACTTTCAAGATACTTTCTCATCATGCTTTTGCCATTTCACAGAAAGATACTATTTTCATTTGAAAATGTATATAATATCTATGAATGCAGGGTGGAAAACAAAAGGCATCATTGAGCAGCCACCTCCAGGAGGGATGGAGCAGTGTGGAGGGACACCCTGGGTTTCCGAGTCAGGCAGCCCAGCTGTTCAATGTTAGCTTCTTCCCCTCTTTGGGTTGCCAGTTGCTCAAGGGCAAAACCTACCCTCTCCCGAGCTCCCCTTCCCCGCACTCACCACACGGCAGGTGCTCGGGTTCCAGCCACCACCAGTTCTTACGGGGAGAGAAAGGCTCCCCTGTCTGGGTGGATTTTAGCTCCATCTTCCCCTCAGCCAGACACCTGCTGCAAAACACAGCTCACACAACTTCACACAGCGCACCTGGCTGACACAAGCTCAGCCAGGCAGCCTAGGAGAAGACTAGAAGTAAACGCTTGCTCAATTCCCTCAAGGGATTTATACGTTCAGTCCTCTAACCAGCCGGTCTCACTCTCTGCAGGTAGGTAGTCACCTGCAGGGCTTAATTTTCCACCATGTCCCCAGTTTGAAAGGCCTCCGTGGGGCCCGGGATCTTTGCCAGGTATTCATACAAATGGGCCTTTGAGTCACTGTCACAAAACCCAACCCAAAATTCCTCCTGGTGGAGGTCTGGGTGCCTGTGGAACACAGTGTTAGCTGGGACCGCGGGGAACCTCGGGAAGAATGACATCAGCTGGAAAAACTCTACAAGGAGCTGTCCCTGTGCCGAGTGGAACAGTTGGTGGGCGAGGAGGCGATTCCTCTGAACGGGATTGAGCACCGGAGGCGTCTGGAGGTGCCGCAGCTGCAGGCACTCTCGCTTCTGGCGCCTCCTTCCCGCATCGCAATGTGCATCCTGTCTTCCCCGCACGGGCCAGGCTGTTAGGCGTCGTGTGGCTGCTCTCCTTGCAAAGTGTTTGGGAAGTTCTCTTGATTTGTCCTGGCCTGGAAAATGGAAAATTGGAAGAGCAAAAACACATCATGTGGCCCCTGTTTTGTGCCTGGAGAGGTACACAAGGAGAAACCTCGCACGGTCCAGGTGGGGGTGGCTATTTATTGGCTTAAAGCCGACGGAGGGTTCGTGAATCTCCTCGGAGGAAGAGGAGAGCAGATTAGAACAATCAAAGCCTCTCAAACTCAGTTATGGTTTTTTTTTTTTTTTGCAGGGGGCCTAAATTATACAGGTGAGTATAACCCCCAGCATCAAACCGTGGCTGTCATCGGTTGAGCCAGGCAGTGTGCTAAGGAAGTTACACGCATCATCTCAACCTGGTCCTCACGTTGGTCTTACTACCTCGTTTGACAGATACCAGAAGACCGAGAGGTTCACCCACCATCCCAAGCTGGCAGCTGGCAGGACCAGGACTGGGACCGGCTCTGTCCTACCTTTTGTTCTGGTTTCTTCCCGTGGCCAAGGGTCTTGCAGCCAGCAGGCAGCAGGGCAGGGAGCCAACCCTCGATCCAGTGGTGTGCTGGTGTCGTGCAGCTGGCTCTTGGGCTGGGCGTGGGGAGCCCTGATCTGTGGCCTCTGCCGGTTATCACGGTGTAGATGCTCCCACCGTGGCCGATTTCAAGCCACCAACATGGCATCACTGACCAAGGAATGGGGAAGAAATGTTGGCTTTCAGCTCTCAAAAACATGCCAGCTGCAGAGCACCCCTGCCTGAGACCTGTCCAGTTGGGGTTTCTAGGTCGTTTCTCCCACACGCCACTGACAAATGTGTCCGTGTACGTGACGTGGCTGAAGAGGAGTTGGGATAAAACCTGGGAAGTTATTTTAAAACAAGAAGGACTTTGGCAGCACCAAGATTAGTAACACTGTGACTTTGTGGAAGGTCTTTGATCTCGCTCAGCTTCTCCGATGTCATTTATTTAAAACAAGCGGGGGATGGACGGTAACAACTCCTGAGATAATCGAGTGAGACAACCTACACCACTTGCTTTATGGGACACTAAATAAGGGAACCATTGAACAGTTTCTACTGTTGCTTAAAGTCTAGTCTATCCTGGGCACGGTTCATGCAGGGATAAAAACCTGCTGAGGTCACTATTCTTAAAAAGTAACAGACACCCAAAGTTCCAGAGACTTTACCGGAAGCCTCTAGGAAATAGACTACTTCTCTTGTACCTTCAGTAACAATGTTGCTGGGCACTGACCTACTTTATCAAATAAATAGGAAGTGTTCAACAAACAGTATATTTACAAATGTTCTAAAGTGTGTTCTTCGGGTTTCCACAATCCCTGGCAATCTTGATATTACTCATATGTTAAACCTTTTTTAATCCCATATACTCAGATTCAGCTAATATATACATCTATACATATTTTATATATATGTAATATAAACACCAAGCATTGCACAAGAGAGCTTCATATACTTTGGTTTTATTCTTCCTTATAATCCTGTTAATTCTTACCACCTCATTTTACATGCAAATACATGGAGACTGAAAAAGAACTTTCTCAGGATCACACAGGTTGTAAACAGTTAGGATTTAAAACCAGATTCTCTGATGCTGAATCTCCGCACCATGCTGCCTGTGCAAAGGCTAATTTCTGTGCATTCCCTGAGCCATAAGACTAATGACACTAATGAGTGGGCTCCGCGATGGGCTTGCAGTGGTGGGACTGGGAACACCCCAGCTATACCAGGTTGACGTTTGTGTTCTCAGTAGGGTCAAAGCCTTGTGGTGACTGGGCTCCTGGGACATGAACTAGGAAGTGCACCTGACGATCGTAAGCTGTGCAGCATCCCACAGCCCTGGTTTCCCCGCTGCATGGGGTTTTTCCGTGTGGACTGGAAGCTGTCACGCAAACACAGGACTCGGAGGCCAGCAGGAACCGTCCTCACAGCATTGCGTCACAGATGGAAAATCAGCCTGCATCATTCTGTCCAGTCCTGGGAAGCAATGCCATTCCACCCTGTCCCCAGAGAGCCCTGCCCAGCGAGTGACGCCCAGCAGTTGTAAATTTCCAGTTTGTTCATTGGCTTCCTTACATTTGGGAAGATTTCTTTTTGAATGGAAAACTGAGCCCAAAAAAGAGAACAATAAAACAGTTCTTGCTTTTAGCCTAAAGATGATAGTTTCTCATTCACAGAAAAATCTCCCTGCTCAATATCTCTCCTTTGATTTCCTTGGACTCTTTGAATGAGTTATGTTGTCTTCAGATAACGTTAGCCAACTTTATCACGCACATTGTGTGCCAGGCACGACGCACCTTTCGCTGGTTCCCCAACAACTCACGAGAAAGCGGCTGTTAGCTTTTCCCCAAGGCTCAGAGAGACTCGCCAGCAGCGGCAGGGATGCCAGGCTCCACTGCAGACGAGTCTGGCTCCAGGGACAGCTCACATGGCCGCAGGACTCTCCTGTCCTCGGCCAGCCTTTTTCCACGCAGACATGAACACACTAACGGTAAGCCCAAGGGTCGTGATCTGCCGTGTATAGTTCACACGTGGGACTACGTGCATGTGTGCAGACACGCGGGCCCTGACCATGTTTCATAACATTCCGCAATGCGCTGCTTCCCGAGATTGTCTCCAGACCTTGCCGTGGGGGTTCAGGGGCATTATTTCTCATTCTGTGAAAGCAAAGCGATGACTAGAAGAGGCATCTTCGTGGGATGTTCCCTCCACATCTCGTGGCTCTGAAATCTCCATACACCACAGGACTCCAAGGCCAGGGCCCCTGTGATGCCCTCTCTCCGCAGCTCCAGGAACCTGTCCCCCTGCTTTGTGTTTGCAGCCAGTCTCTGTCCTCTGGTGCCCAAAGAGAAAGCAGAAATATCTGTTTTTGCAGAGTGAAAACCAGCCCCTCCACCTCCTGTCAGCTTGACCGAAGCCGGTTGCCGCTGGGATATTCCTTTGAGAAAAGAAAGCCCTAAACCGTCCAAAAGGCAGTTGTTGTATTTTAACTGGAAGAGCTGGTCCCGAATGACGGGCGTGCGAGTCATGGCAGTGTCTGGGCTGGCAGCGACGTGAGGTCAGGGACAGGCAGCACTGCCCCAGATGCCCTCAGTCACCCATCAGGGCCATCTCCCTCCCCAGAGGGCTCGTCCCGACATCCAGGCGACACCTGTGTCAGAACAACCTGGAAAGTATAAAAAGGCACGTTTCTGGGCTCCTCCCAGATGGCCCGACTCAGTCTCAGGAGGATGGACCCGGGAGACTTAACGACCAGACCATCAGGGACAGTCTAGTCCCGTCCTCTGCCCCTGCGGCTGAGGCGTCAGGGACAGTATCAGCTGTGCCCTGAACACACAGCAAAGCCGGTGGGAAAAGTAGGTCTGTCCAGTAGGCAGGAAAGGAACCAGGGAGAAGGGGAAGGACACAAGTCACCCTGAGTCAAAGCAGGACGCCCCACTCACAGCTTCTCTTTCACAGCAGGCCCAGGGGAGGACTGAAGACCTTCGGCCGAGGGGCCTGGCTGCATGGCAGCTGCAGGGTCTTCCCCACACACGGGACACCAACCGCTCACAGAGTCTGTTGTTGTTGCTTTTGTATTTCTATTTTTTTTTTTTTTTTTGAGACAGGGTCTTGCTCTGCTGCCCTGGCTGGAGTGCCCTGGCATGATCATAGCTCACTGCAGCCTCCAACTCCTGGCCTCAAGCGATCCTCCCGCCTCAGCCTCCCAGAGTGCTGGGATTACAGGCGTGAGCCCCTGACTCCGTCCTGTTCTTTTGATGTTTGTATTTAAACTCGTTGGATTAACAACTTGGACTGATACCTAGTTGTTCGAAACCTGAGCTGGCCGGTCTCTGCTCACCACTAGATGGTGACACGTCCCTGGTCTGTGAGCTCCCCCCCACTGAAAGGGGCGCCCCACTTTCACTGGGAGGCAGTTTAGAGGAAAGACGCTGGAAGGGAAGTCAAATCTAGAAGAGAATTTCAAAAGGAACAAGGAAAAAAGGGCCAAATATAAGTGTACTAAATCTGGAAGCTAGCCTAGGAAAAAGTAGGATGCCAAAATAATCAGTGGGTCACAGAAGCCAGGATGTTTTCGGTGAGAGCCATCACCAGCACTGCAGCCCCCCAAAGGCGACCAGTGTGCACGAGACCCACGGCCCCAGTCCGAGCCCTTAGAGCAGGGAAGCGGCCCCCCACTCGGCCCACAGCAGGGCCAGGGTGCGCCACCCGCGCCCTGACCCCTCTCCAGGCTGAGTCGCTTTCAGTCCGAGAGCTCCGGATCCCATCGGAAGCCAGGCTGGTTTCTGTTTTCCTATCAGTGCGGCCTGTCGCTGCTCCAGCCCCGCAGGAAGCTGGAGCTGTTCCCGGCCTCTGGGTCCGAGGAGGGGCCTTTTCCCACCGGACGGGCCCAGAGACAGCAGCCGGGCTCCAGCTCAGGGTGCTGACGAGGCTGGCTGTACATCCTTTAGTACCACAGGTGGGCTCGTCCTTGGATGGGCAGAAACATGGCACCTTTTCAGCTCGTCCTGTGGAAAGTGTCTTTCCGGGCATGTGACCGTGACTGGTGACCCAGTGGGCTGGCCTGGGCGGGAGGGGAAGCCGGCTCAGGCTGGCTGTGACTCCCCATCTCTGGGGTCAGTGCCCGCAGGACGCCGGCAGCCGGTGCCCACGGGAAGGCCGGGAGGAAGGTAGGGCAGTCACGTGCCAGCTTTCCGGACACTTATTTGGTCACCTGTGAGACTGGTCTTCTTATCAAATAAAGAAAGATGCTTCCCCTCACCCCCTGAAATACTGGGTGAGAAGCTTTACCTATTGTTTGGTTTTGTGTTTTTTTTTCCTGCCTCTGAAGTGAAATGAACTGAAACAATAATACCCTAAGTTTAAATAACGCAACCTCGGTGGCTTCAGGCCTGGGCCATGGTCCGTCGCATCCTGGCAGCTCATTAATTCAACCTGTGCTAGGAAAACCCGTCCAGGAGCCCTGCTCTGGCCAGGTGCACAGACCGACAGCCCCGCCCTCTGGAAACCCCCAGCTAGCGGGGACACGTCACCTGTGGCTGCCTCAGGTAACAAAATACCAGACTCGGCACTTCAACAACACGCATTTGCTCCTCACAGTTCCGGAGGCTGGAAGCCCAACGTCAAGGTGGGGTAGAGCCCACGCAGAGCTGCTTTCTGGGGTGTCCACTCGCGAGACACAGAAAGAAGGTTCTGGAGTCTCCTCCCCCTCCTGAGGGCGCTTAGGAATAATGCCACCATGGGGTCCCCTCCTCACGAGCTCATCTAAACCTAATCCCCTCCCAAAGGACCCGCCTCCAAGTGCCATCACATTAGGGGTGAGGGCTGCAACCTGTGAATTTGGAGGGGACACAAACAGTCCATAGCAAGCTGCTCACTGGCTTTCACAAGGAGTGACAGCTTTAGGGAGGGGCTGATCAGCTCAGCTTATGGAGACAGAGCAGCCTTTGCGGGGGGACAAAGCCTTGAGCTGGGTTTTGAGAGATGAGCAGGAGTTTGCCAAGGGGAACGTGATTTACAGGCGGGGTGGGGGAAAGACCTGGCGGTGCCAATCCTTCTCAGTTGTTCAGAGGGCAAAATAATTAACAAATGTATCTAATAAATCACTTATTCAGAAAGCATTTAACTCACTCTTACAGGTGTCCCTCGGAGAACAGCGCTGCAGCGTCTCCAGTCTCCAAGGCGATCGGTACGCCGCCATGGACTTCAAGCACTCCCTGGGCTTCCCTGGGCTGCTGTGACAAATACCGCAGACTGCACGGCTCGGAAACCAGAAATCTGCTTCCTCGCAGTTCTGGAGGCTCCTCCCGAGGCCTCCGTCCTCAGCTTGTGCACGGCCACCTGTCCCGAGTCCGTGACCTGATCTCCTCTGCTCGTAAGGACACCAGCCAGGTGGGGTGGGGCCCACCCATACGGCCTCATTTTACCCAAATTACCTCTCTGAAGGCCCGGTCTCCAAATACAGTCACATTCTGAGGGACTGGGGGGTTCAGGCTTCAACATGAGAATTTAGTGGGGACACAATTCATCTCAACAATTTTTGTGATTTCAGAACCACGTGCAGGCACCTGGCACGAGGGAGTGTTGGGCACGTGTTTGTTCGCTCAATAAAGGGTCTTTGTGTTTCTATGCACGGCTGGGGCCCTAGGAAAGAGGCTGACTTGTCACGGAGATGTAGAGACAGCAGGAGGGTCTGTGGGTCGGGCTGGGCCGAGGGTCTGGGCAGCTTCGAGTGCTGTGGAGGGGACGCGCCCCCAAGCCCAGGAGCAAGCCGGGCTCGTTGAAAGGGGACCAGGAGGTTCAGGTCCCAAGTGGAGTGAGCACGGGTGTAATCACGGCTCGCCCCAAATCAGCGCTTTGCCTCTGGCACCACCTGCGGCGAATAACAGCAGCGTCGACCTCCCTCTCCCCGCCAGGTGAGGCTGCGGCAGAGCGAGCAGAGGGAAGCCCAGAAACACGGCAGGAGGACGCGGGCATCGCAGCCTGTCCTCGCTGGGTCTCAGGTGCTGGTCCGAGCCACGGATGCCCTGAAGGAAGACACTTCGTAAACACAAGGAACGCTCAGAAGCAGGGCGGGCGGCATCCAGAGAATCGGCTCTTTGTTGGGTCCGAGTCCCAGTCCCTTCCCGAGCGGCCCCCCGTGACCCCGGCTGGGCTGTCGCAGGTGCGGTGCACCGCTGACCACGGGGTAGGTCGAGGCAGGCTTGAAGTCGCATTTAGTGTGAAAACTTAGGAAACTGCCGGTCCCGTCTATTAGCTGCGCCTTTTCTCCTGTGTTTATGGTTCCAAATTAAATGCCAGTAGCTTCTCTTACCCTTTATGCCTTTAGGCTGCCCTTGGAATCGAGTCTCTAAGCTGGCTGTCCCCTGGGTGGGACCTCAAGGACGTGGGGCGATAGCAACATGAAGGGTGAGCGTTGGGGTGGGAGTTCCCTGCCGTTCTCCCCCTTCCCAGCCGGGCCAGCTGCGTCCCCCCCGCCTCCCCAGCCCCGGGTCCCTCATCCGCTGACCAGGTAGCGACAGGCTGCGGTGGAGCTTCTGAGGCCCCGAGGGGAGCAGTGGGCAGAGCTGGGCAGATTCCTCAGCCTCTCCCACCCCGTTCCCAGGGGTACAAGCCTGGAGTAAAGGTGCCGGCTCCCAGCACACCATCCTCCCGGTCACCAGCCTGAGAGATCACAGAAGTAAACAGAATGAGGTCCTGTGAAACAGATCTTTCTCCCCAAGCTGGAAGGAGGTGACTCATTTTAACCTCCTCCCCCACCCCCATCGGCTGTTGGCTTCCCGAGCAAAAGCCAGGACAGGCAGCTGCCTCTCTCTTTCTGGGTCTGAGTTCACAGAGCTCCTAAAGAGACAACAAGATTTTTATTACGAAGAAGGGAACGTGTGTCTGCGGTGCACCCACTACGTGCCGGGCAGTCGTGCTAAGTCTTTGTACATCAGTCTGCACCGTCACACCGTGGCAATGAAGGGGTCGCTGACTCACTGTCGTTGATGTTTAGAGACAGCTACCATTTATTCTGTGCCAGTCGTTTGCCTGGTACATTAAACGGTTTAACTTGATTCCCACAATCTCTGCAAACCCGTTTCCCCATCTTCAAGTGTTGCTTGGGTGAGAAAACAGGCTCGCTCCATGATCGCCCACAGGGACACTGAGCTCCTAGATGCTCAGCTGCTCAGCCTGTGGGGCAGAGCTGCCTTGGGCTGAGGCCAGTGACAAAAAAGGGAGAGGACTGGGAGAGCCGCGCCTCTCACCCGCCACAGACAGTTGTCATTCCTTTCCTGTGACCTGACAGCAAGGATGAGGCATCTCTTACGACCCAGTCCCACTTTTGGATGATGAGGTTTTAAAAGGTAGTAAACATTTATGGCAGGACACCTGGGGACCTCTCTAGTTCAGGGTTATTGTAAGAATTAATACACTTTGCATATTATCTATAATTAGACAGTGCATGCTCAATAAATGAGAGCTATTCTGATTATTATTAATGGAGCTTTTATTTGAATGTGAGTAAGGCTGATGCTCTGAGAATTTTGTCAACCATAAGGTACTTACTTATTAAACATGGTGAAAGACCCAGCACTTTCCCAGTCTAGCAGAGACAGATGGGCATGACATGAATATTCAATAAATGTAATATGTTTTAAGAAGTAAAGGCTTCTGTAAGGTGTTAACAGACATGGTGATTGGGCACGTATGGAAATTAAGGATCACAAAGGATACACCACTTACATCAAACTCTCCAAATTAACTCTGATGCTTCAAGAGGTGGGTTGAAGACGACATTGTGCCACTCAGTACACAGCAGGAGGTACTCTTCCGAGAAAGTCACCCAGATCCTGAATTCAACATTAAAGATGTGAAGAGAGGCTGGCAAGGTGGCTCACACCTGTAATCTCAGCACTTTGGGAGGCCGAGGCAGGAGGATCGCTTGAGAGTAGGAGTTTGAGATCAGCCTGAGCAATGCAACAAGACCCCATTTCTACAAAAAAAAAAAAAGAAAAAAAATTAGCTGGGCATGGTGGTGCGTACCTGTAGTCCCAGCTACTCTGAAGGCTAAGAAGGCTGCTTGAGGCCAGGAGTTCAAGGCTGCAGTGAGCTATGATCACGGCACTGCACTCCAGCCTGGGCAACAGGCTGTCTCAAAAAAAAAAAAAAAAAGTGAAGAGAGCCAATTCAAGGGGAATCATTTTGTTCCCATTTCCTATGCACATTTTGGAATCACTGACTGCAATATTGGTACAGGTTCTTGTTCTTTTGCTGTCCAGCATTCTTTACATTTCCTCTGTAAACACACTGTCTTTCAATACAATTCATCCCAAGCAATTTCCTTTGGGAAGAATGAAAGCAGAGTGAAGTAACAAAATTTTAGCTTTTCATTATAAGCAGATTCAAGAACAAGCAAATATTCTCAGTAATAGCTATTTGGAGTATCTGTAGCATTAACTGATTATATTCATTGTCATTCATTTTACTGATTCCACTTATGCTTGGACTAGTTATCAAGGAAAAGTGGTGACATAGTTAACTAGTAATTGTAATACCAAATCGCCTTCAGATATTTCTAGATAAAATAACCTATGTCTACCTGACATTTTTTAATTTGGAAAAAATTTAAAGATATTAAAAAAAAACCCTACACAAAGAATACTATGATACAGTATCCACTGTCACCCCAATCCAGATGGAACCATTTCAAAATTCTCATATTTGCTTCAGACTTTGTTTTTATTGGTTGTGCTTTGTCTTAAACACCAATAATTCATGGATAATTCTTCCAAATCATAACTTCTATATCATGTATTAAATGTGTATTGATTATAACATTTACTTTTTAAAATAATTGGTTGACTTCAGACTATAACATTTAAACACAATTGCTTTAGAAAACCTTCAAATGATATTTAATAACTATGATTAAACTAACCCTAAAATGTCACCTCAAATTATATCTATTGATATAATACCTATTGATTATGTTAAACCCTTACTGAGGGCCTAATATGCCAGGAATTGTGGCAGTTTTGAAATACAGAAGTTGGGATGAAAGTTGCTGCCCTTTAAGTCATCCTGTGTATCAGGTCTGCCCAAGAGAAATATAATGTCAGACACATACCCAATAATAAATTTCTTAGTAGCCATATTTTAAAAAATAAAACAGCTGAAATTAATTTTACTATTGAGCACTATATATCCAAAGTATTATCATTATAATATGTAATCAATATAAAGATTAATGAACTGTTTTATTAATATTTTTATACTAATTTTTTAAAATCTGGTATGCATTTTTTTTGTTTTTATTTATTATAGCTTATTATGGGGGTACAACAGTTCTGGTTAAGTATATTGCCCATGCCCCTCCCAACCCCCTGAGTTTGAGCTTCAAGGGTGTCCATTCCCCCGACAGTGCACATCGCACTCATCATGTAGGTATACACCCGTCCCCTCCCCCACCCCCAACACCCCGAGTCAGATCTTCAAGCGTGCCCATTCCCCTGACAGTGCGCATCGCACTCATCATGTAGATATACACCCATCCCCTCCCCCCTAAAATCTGGTATGCATTTTACACTCACAACACATCTCACATTTCAAGGGCTCTACAGCCACATGGGACTGTGGCTACCATATTGGAGAGGGCTGGTGCAGAGGGCATGACTGGGAAAGCTGTTGGTTGCACCGGCCCAGAGCTCCATGGTAAGCGACTGGGTGTGTGTTTGGGGTTGGGGTGGAGGGTGTTCAGGGGGTGAAGACAGAAAGTGGATCAAGACAGAGGTTGAAGAAACCACTAAGTAGACTTGCTTGGAGAGACAGGTGGCAGGGGTGGTTGAAGATGGGCTGGGGCATCAGTCCCAGGTGGCTGGGAGAACACCTGGGAATTGTGTGCAGGATGAGATTGTAGGATGGGAAGATCTTTAGCAGCTTGTGTCTTAGAAGATGCTGCAGTTCAGAAAGAAAGGACCCACCACCACTACTCCTAAACTGGTCCCGACTCCAGATCTCCTGACCCTCAGCCCAAAGTTTTGGTTCACTGCACTGCCATGAGGCCGAGCACAATTTAAGTTCTCTTTTGCCAGTTTCGTGTTGCAGTGGAGCTGGCGGTCAGTCATAAACTATACCAGGAACTGAATTCCCTCAGCCAACCAGAAAGAGCGGGTGCAGGAATAAAAGCGTATTAGAACAATAGAGCCAGAAATTACCAGGTATGCAGACACGTAGAGGGATATTTTGTATTGGATTTATTTATCATCTAATATCCTTTATTCAACTTCTAGAAATAGAGAAAGGAGAGATATGGAAACAAAGATATTAGCACAGAAGGACAGGGAGATACATTGTTTGGGATTGATTCTTTTTGCATACTTTCATTTCACAATGTCTAGTTTGCATTTGTCACACACCACATTAGAACAACATACTAGAAACCTAAAACAAAAAAAATTAGCTCTCGTATAAAGCAGAACCCACTTACGCAGTGGTCCCCAACCTTTTTGGCACCAGGGACCAGTATGATGGAAGATATTACTATTCTAACAATATTGGACCATTTGAAACAAATCAGCAAAATAAAGAAGGTGGGTTCCTCATGAATTAGACAAGCGTCAGAAGGGAAATTGTCTCAAAGCTTAACTTCGCTGTCACAACATAAAGGTGAACCATTTCTGCACCATATTGTTACATGCGATGAAAAATGTATTCTTTTTGAAAATTGCAAGCATTCAGCACAATGGTAGGATAAAGATGAAGTGCCGAAAGTCCAAAACCGAATATTCAACAACAAAAGCTACTGGTGTCTGTTTGGTGGTCCAGTGTTGACATTGTCCACTACAGCTTCATGAAACCTGGTCAATCAATTACAGTGGATGTCTACTGCACCCAACTGGACAAAATGATGAGGATGCTTGCGATTAAACAACCGAGATCCGTCATTAGAGACAGGCCAATCCTCTTGCAAGACAACACTCAACCACATCTCACAAACAACGCTGCTCAAACTACAGAGGCTGGACTTGGAAACTCTCTGTCATCCACCATATTCACCAGACCTTGCACCAACTGACTACCACTTCTTTCAGGCCTTGGACCACTAATTGCAAGGAAAAATATTCAATTCTCAACAAGCTGTGGAAAATACCTTTGAAGATTTTATTTCATTGCCACTTGCTCTCCAGGCGTCTTTGCTGCTGGCATAAACAAGCTACCACCAAGATGGCAAAACTGTGTTGATAGTTTAGGTGCATACTTTAATTGTACTGCTTCTTGTTTGAGATATGACAAATTGCACTTTTGATTCAAAATCAGACATTTCATATTTAATGACCTAATAAATGGTAACAATATTTCAAGTTAGCTATTTTTTAAAAGTGTATGTTTGCTCATAATAAAAACTGGCCCCAAAGGGAGAAAAATCCTGCTTATAAAGGTATGTAACACTACAAGGCATGTGGAATATCTATCTGCCAAGAAAATTTTTTACTCAATCTTCAATCTAAATGCTTCAAAAACAAATTATTAAGGTTAAAGTTTTTTCATTATACACTTGCAATTGTACACAAAATACTTTGATAAGTATTTCTCTGTCTTCTCAAATGGGGGTCTGGTATATATCTGGGAGTTACTTTGTGCCTATACTTGATGGACAAATTTTATATTAACATATACGAGAGCAGTCTGGAGGTCTCCAACCATGTAATACCATTCTCTTTATATTAACAATGGCTGCATACTTTCCAACAGTATTCATACGTTACTGTATTTCCTCTTTTTTAAGGTCAATCTAGTTAGACCACTTGACACAGACTTTAGAAAATGTAATTATAAACCATATAATATTACAGAGGAAAAAAATAAAGCTTAGGTAACTTGTGCAAAGGAAAATTGTTGCTGCTCTAAATGAAAAAAAATCACACAAATGAAACATGAAACTAGTATGTATAAAATTAGCCAGATTGGCACTTTTACTCACCAATCTAATTTTACGCATATGATATGTTTCACTGAGATTGCTAAATAAGTACAGAATTGCCAAGCAATTGATACTTGCCATGCATCTTGTAAATTTTAGATGAGTTTAATATAACCAAAATGATATACTGCTTCACAATTTTATTTTAATGTATTTTTAAAAACTTTGCTCAATACTAAAAATATTATGGTTTTATAAATTCAGAATGCAGGGCCAGTCATTAAGCCTATTTTATGTAATTGGAGATTGCTGGTGAATTTTTGGATCAAAAAAATGTTAAGCAGCACAGACATTAGAGACAGTGAAAGGTTTTATTGTTTTTTTGTTTTTACTTTCACCCAAACACACCCTTTCTGAAAAACATAAAAGCATGCACATTGATGGCATTCTTATAAAGAGAAACTAATAACTAAGCCATAAATCAACAATACAAACAAAAGTTTAAGTGATAGGTGAAAAGATTTACAGGTAGGCACAGGTCTTTTAATTTTAGAAAATAATAATTCAAGTCAATATCAATACATGTTAAGGAGAAGCTTCTGATTTTCCAAACATTTTGATACAGAACTTTTTTCCACTATCATATTTTATAGACCTTTTGAGAGAATATAAGTTCTAAGAAACATGACATTCAAGTGATCTTACTTTGCCTTGTTAAAATGAGTTATAATCCACATAATTCCAATGGTATTGCCTCTTAAAATTTAAATTTGGAGCATATCTATGATACTCAAAATAAGTTCCACAATTTCCATTTATTTTGACCTGGTTAGAAATAAATTCTAAATTTAGTATTGTTAAAAAAAGTATTTAACAGAAACATGGGATTGATCTAAATTTTACTTTACAGGTAATAGAAAATTACAATTCAGCATGAGGACACTTTGCCTAAGTTTTACGCATGCCCCCATTTATAATTAGGCCAACTGTATCCTGAGTGAATATGAATGTGTGTATACATAGATCATACACACTGACATACCCAAACCAATGCACACCACACAACTCTTCAAAGATGTTGCCTGAAATGGCTTATTCTCTGGTTTCAGAGAAGCAGCGTAACACAGTCAGACAAAATTTTCCTTAATTTTTTTTTTTCATTTTGTTTATCATGATTCCAGTGGTGTGTTTCATCTGGGTCACTGATTGAATTTTGCAACAAAAATCCACTAGCGATAAGCATAAATGTTAACTTAGAGGACCAGTAGGCAATCAAGTTTAAATTGTAACATAAAAATAGAGCAGACCACACTTTAAAAAATGTTTCCTTCCACGGGATGTATTGTTCCATGACTGAAAATTGTGTGATTGGGTTCCTGGAACATAGCTCTTGTTCCGAGGTGACAGTCCATTAATACTAATGGGAAAGAAACAAACTCACTCAGCCCGATGAATTGAGTCTGCATTTCATTGGCTTGAGAAGGTGAAGTTCTTGACATGGACAGATGCAAAATGCCTGCGCAGCAGCTGGTGAAGCTCACTCACAAGGGCTTAAAGAGTCCAGCTGTGAAGCAGGGTGACACGGGCTGGCTCTTCTGCCCTGCGAGTCTGTGTGCAGCCGCTGAGCAGCACCGCTGGCGGGAATCCGAAGGAAAAGGAGTAGAACACAGTGGAAGTCTACCTTGGTGACACACAAGTGACTTTTGAATGAAATATTTTGCTAAATCAAAAAGAAGTAGGTGAAAGGCACATGCTAGTAAATCTAGTTGGCTCCCATCACCTCAAAAATCTGTGAACTCAGGGTCCAACAAAAGGTTCACACTGATTTCTTTGTGAGATATCTATAAAAAAGGAAACGATGTTTTCAAGCACTTATGGCACGGATGTTGGGAAGTACTTAGCATAGCTTAAATCTTCAAAAAGCTAGGCAATTTCTGCTACAATGAATCAGTCACAATTTTAACTTAAACTCATATTTTATACATTATTCTTTTGTGTAGAGTGCAGGGTGTGCAAATTGAGCAATTTCAATAAATATTAGAAATGTTAATTATTTTGCAAATACAAAATGAGTAAAATCAGCTAATAATCCAATACAATAAAAACATTTGAAACAGCTTTTTCCCCATGAACAATTTTTTTCCCTTTTCTTTGAACATTCCAATACTTAAATACAATTTCTTTCATTGACTTGCAGAAATTAAACAAAAAGTGAAATATTACCTAGCTGCTAGATACTAAATACTTTAGTGATAAGGGTTTGGAGCTGTCAAGTAAATAAATTGAAAATAACAAATATAGTGAAATATGCTGCAAATTAATGTTAAAAAATACAGCCATCTGAATTACAAAACAATAACAAATTATACAATCCTACTAAGCTTCTGTTGTGAAGCTGTCATTAGTTCACGGGAAAAGGGAGATGTAAAAAACAGCAGAAACTCCGTTTAGCTTCTACCTCTCCAGGAGCTCCAGAGCTAAAGTTGGAAAACCATGTATGTTTGCCCAAGACCAACTGCATATTGGCTCTAGTCACAAATTCTATTTTATCCAATGTTCAATCAACAAGGCTTTATTTACACTTCTTATTAAATTCAGGAAACAATTTGATGTAATGTGCAGCCGCCAAAAACAGACAACGTAGCATATCCCACTGCTTGGAGACAGCTCCCTGTTTATGATTTAATAGTAACCCACAAGCAGCCCAGCAAGGTTCCATATATCCATGTGTATATATACAGTTTCCTTCCAGTCTCGGTCATAAGCATGCCCGCAGTCAAACCACTTAAGATCAATACTGATGGTAAAGTCTTCTTGATACTTAATTTGGAATTAACAGTTTTCCCAGGAAATTTGTTTCTTCTTTCTGGATCTGGTGAATCATAGAATTCTATAAGCATCCTATGGCCAGAATGAAAAAATTTAAAGTTTCAGTTTTAGTCCTTTCAATATTTCAATTCAACAAGTATCTATTGGGTACTTATTTTGTACTGGAGAAGTTATGTATGTTCTTGGAAAATAAGAATGAAAAAGAAACACCCAGAGACTTGGTTTAATAGAAGTTTCTAGTCTTTTAAAATATCTTTAATATGCTCTATGATTAGTACATATGAATTGTATATGTAGCTATTTCACAATAGATGATTATATGCCATTTTATTGGGATGTTTTTGTTTCTTAAACTTTCAATCTATGAAGTTTTTATAGATTGGAATCCGTGGATATGGAGAGCCAACTGTACATGGAGTTTCCCCTAAAAGCCCTTATTCCTATGAAATTATAAAAGCAGGTGAAAGAAGAAAAACAGCATAGTTAATTCATTTTCCTATTTCACTTAAAATAGGTAAAGTTATAATAGCAGAACATAATATAATAATCTTAAACACAAAAGTACAGAAAGGGAAAGTCCTTCTTTTGCTTTATAAATCACATTCCCTAGAGATAACCACTGTTTTAAAATATTTAGATTTATCCTAAATACATATAAATACCTAAAACATAAAATAATTGAGATATTAAATATATTGTTCAGTCTTTTTTCTGAGAACAGATTTTCATGTTAACATATACAGATCTTACTTTTAAATTTCTTCCACAGCCAAAGTGGTCCTGAATGGCTGGCTTGATATGTCATGTATAAGTGAGAGTCAATAAAAGATAGAAATTTAACATAAAGTTTCATTTTCAACCTATTACACTTTTAATAATTTTCACCTGTTAAAGTTATCCGATGAGAAGGGCTAATTAGGAAATATTTTACTGTTATACAAGGAAAGGAAGAACAATCTCAGTCTCCTATTAGGAGAATAAAACACTTGGGTAAAATTTCTGAATGTAAATATGCTTTTGGAAGTATTTTTAAAAAGTGTTTTTAAAAACTAGAAAACCGTAATTTTCAGTGTGGTCTTAGTAAATGGTGCATCCTACAACTAATGGATACATTTTGTCAAAAAGAGGATAAAAATATAGATGTTCAAAACGTATCTTTCAAAAAATAGGGTATACATCAGAAAGGATAAAACTTTCATTGATAGGAAAATAGTAAATTAATATCCTGAAATTTTCCTCTAAGAAAATATTTTTATGTAACAAAATTCAATTTGTAAATATCGTATCTAAACCTAAGACTCACTTTTTATCTTCCTAAAAAGAAAAGAAAATTCTAAAATTTGTTTCTTGTGTCAAATCAAAGATACTCTAATATACTCTACTGATGTCACTTGCTGCTTCAAGGCTCTCTTTAGTAAGTGGCATATTGCACTCACTGTTGACCTCTTTACGCTAAGCCTCACCTAAAAGGTATCCAAAAATGCCTTTCATCATGAGAGAACCTGAACCAGGAAAAAGAAAGCAAGAAACAAATATGCCTTTCATTTACTTAAAAGTAACTCTTAGCAAGGTTCAACACCTTTGTTTGCTCCAAAGTGACATTAGCATGGGCAAACACAAGGTCAATCCCAGAAACTGCAAAATACTAACAACAGAAAGAAGATACTTCAATTGGCCTTTCCTTTTCCAACAGGTAGTGTGGCACCGTGTCCATCTGCGTGGCAGACACTATCCTCTATTCCTAGAGCCCCGCTTTCCCACGTGTGGCCGGCCTCACGGCTGGTCCTCACACATCACACCACACATCTCATGTGAGAGGGCAGACTTAGGCATCTTACATCAGAAAGTTTTGTGTGTGTGGTTTTTTTATTTTTTAAATTTTATATCTTACCTCATGGTATTGTCCAAGAAATACTGTGTGACTTATAAAAGTAATGTTTAAAACATGAACAGATAAGCATGGAACAAGATTTCACTTCAGTTTACAAAAAGCATTCTGGAGATAATGAAACTGTTTAAATTAGTTTCAAACTGTTTACTACAGTGAAGTTTTGTTGAACCAAAAGTTTCTGAAGTGCTGGAACTGCTGTTACTCACTTATCTTTTATTTCAAAACGTTCATGAAGCCATCTTCTCATATCTTCTTGCTGTTCTGGGACATCTTTTTTGTCTATACGATCAATATGAATATGAATTTTTGGATATTCTTTGCAGAGAAATTCTAACAAAGAACAAAAATATTTCATTGTTTACTATTTTAGAACTCATGGTTATATAAAATAACATAATGAAAATAAGGCCAACAGGCAAAAAAAAGCTTAAAAATGATTTTTTAAAAAGTACAGATTCTTTCCTTAGTAAAAATTAAAATTAAAAAAATAAGAATTATAAACTGGTGGTTTTTGGTTTTAAGCTTAAGTAGAAGAACATGCTGTAATTTCCAAATCAACTACAGTTACATAAGTCATTAAGTTAAATCATCAATAGTACCAAATGTTATTTTCCACACAACTGTGAGTTCTATAGGAAGCCCAGGGATAGGAAACTGGGCCCTAACCCTACTGTAAGTCCATACCCAACTCTCCAAAGGGATCCCCAAATGCCAAACCACCAGATCCACTGTCTTCCTTCAGACCAGCAGCTCCCATCCCAGCGTACCACTTGTCACGCGTCCCACTAGACGGTGAGCTCCACAGGGCAGAGAGACAGTCAAGGGTGGTTCACTATTACACATCCTGACCTGGCAAACAACTGGGCACTTATGGGCACTTAATAATTCTCAACTCCTAGTTCCTGGCCTGGTGTCAGCTTCTCACCATTGACTGCTACAAAGCCAAAACAAGTTTGGGTGAGCCACTGCCTCTCCTCTGTGACGTGGTTGTTGGTTTCTGATCACTGGTACCCCGCTTCTTCCTTTCCTGATACTTGCCATATCTTAACACATTATATACATGGTTCAGGAACCAAAATTCTTACTGTGGAATAGCTATGAGCCCCTACGTAACTGCAGTTCTTAAGACATGCTAATTTGAAAAAAAGGAGACAGCCTTTTTCAGCCTGGGCTATACACAGGGTGTTTCTTTCTTATCTTGCAATAAATACTGGCCTCATCCTGTGTACAGCCCCTGCAAGGTCACAAACACTGCAGCTTCCTGGCTCTCACCTGCAGAGTCTGGGTAGCAACTTGGAGTGGGGCTGAGGCCCTGCATGTTCCACAGTCACTCTAATGCAACTATAATCCTCCTACAATGCTTTGAGAAACACTGGGTAATTCTAATGCAACTATAATCCTCCTACAATGCTTTGAGAAACACTGGGCTATGGCATATAAATAAGTAATAGTATAGCAACTTTAAGGAAAAATTGGTGCTTACTGAGACATAAAATATGAATATTAAGTGACAGCCTACAATGCATAGAGATAATATTTAATACTAAGGAAACTTGGCCACAAAATACTTAGAATATTACAAGTTATAGAATTTTATACCTAACTCAACTTACATCAGACTTCATATAATCTAAGGTGAATCTGAAGCTACAGTAGAGTGTAACTAGATCATAATATTAACCAATTTATATAAACAATAAGATCAGGGTTGTTCATGCTAAAGTCACACACCTCACAATTAAAATCAACACATTACGAGGAAAACCAAGTAATTTCTTACGTGCACAGGTATACATGTAGAATAATGACTCAGAAGTGGGAATATTAAATTCAAAATATAAATGCATTTGTAAATTTGACAGACATTTCTAAAACAACTTCTACAGAGGCTACATTATATTGCATTCTAACTGCAAAGTATAAAAGTGCTTGTAACACTTTAATCTCACCCACCCAGCCTGTTACCAAACCTTGGGATTTTTGCCAATCTGATGGGGAACAAATTAGTATATCCCACTGCAGTTTAAAGTTGCATTTCTCTTATTATGAATGAGGTTGAACTGTCTGTTCTTATCCTTCACCCATTTTTCTTTTCAATTATTGGTCATCTTCTTATCAATTTGTAGGAGCACTTTAGAGATTAAAGAAATGAGCCCCTTCTCTAAGTTGCAAATATTTTTCCAGTTTGTCTTCAGCCTTGACTCTACTCTGGGTATTTTTTTTCTTGTAGAAATACTTTATCCTTAATTGATTAATGTGATAGATTTTATTTTCTTTGTGGCTTCTGGGTGTGACAGCTAGAAAAGCCAATCTTTTCAAAAAAAGACAATTTGTAGTGAATGTGCATGGGCAGTGGCAACTCCAAAGTCACACGGTCAGCTCACACGCGGAAGAGAACAAGCAGTGGCGGGAGGAGAACCTGGGTCTGGAACCTGAGCAGTGCAACTCTCAGAGGGTTGCCCTTCCTTGAGGCACTTTTAATGCAGCTAGAGGGTGATAAAGATTAATCACGTGCCAAGCGCCAACACCGTGGCATTTGTACTTTGTGCCATAGGAGTGTGGAAGCAGCAGAAAGCACTGTGAGCTAGAAAGCAAATATACTGGGAAAGGCTTCATCTGAGACCAATTTTGAGGTAAGAGTAGACTTAGATATGGGGTCTTGCTATGTTGCCCAGGCTGGTCTTGAACTCTTGGCCTCAAGCTATCCTCCTGCCTCAGCTTCCCAAAGTGTTGGGATTACACATGTGAGCCACTGTGCCCGGCCAAAAGCAGCATTTAAAAAAGATTATTATGGGGATTATATCTATTTTTCATAAGTAATAAAAATTTATTTAATCTTATTTTTTTAAACTATGCTTAATAAATTAATGACAATCTTGCTGAACAACTAAATGCATGTCTGTTTTTAAATGTGAAAACAGGTAAAGGACTCCTTCAACGGTTCAAAAAGACAGAAAAATATTAATATGCTACCTTTTTTATAAGAAGGGACAGTAGAATAAGAATGTAAACTTAAATTTGCACATACGATACACAAGAAATTGAGAAAAGTGGTCATTGTTGGGAGAGGGAAGCGGGGAGCAGATGGACGGGGACAGAGCGGAAAGTGAGAAAGACATTTCACTGTAGACTTCATATAGGTTTAATTTTTAAACTGATGCATTATATATTCTAAAAATTACATATAAAATGAAAAACACCTTATTTTCCTACTTTACAATTACTCTGTGTTAAAGGCAATTATGACAGCAATCACCCTTCACATGTAACTACTTTAGATTTTTTCCCTCCACAGTAACCAATTTTTAGGCCACACAGTCCCCTGGGCCTCACCCCTCCTCCCTGCGCCCTAACTTCCAGCTATAGGCGGCTACGCTCTTTTGCAGTCCAAGAGCTTTTCTTCTAAAGCTTGAGTGAACCTCATCTAATCCTTATTTAATAGATTAATCATTTTACAACCACACTCTTCGCTGTACTTCGGAAAAGTCCCTGGTCCCTAAGGAATATGCACGATATAGTATTAGATAATTTAATGGTGCAAGCGCTATGTCCAAACAGTGGGAGTGTAAGGCTGGGCGAAATAATTTCCATCCTTGCTAACTTCTAAATACTTTAATAATGTTTACTTTTGTAAATGCTTCACTGTTGCTAATAATATTATTCTATAAAATTTCTAAGGCACATCAAATTCAGAGGAATGCTTCGGGAGCAGGTTTCAGTGTAAAATATGCTGGTGGTTCATATTTTGGAGACCTGCCTTCAAGAATCCTGCTGATACAAGCACCCTGACAAGCATGTTAGTTCTACTTCAAACAGCTGACAAAACAAAATATAAGCCCAGTGTTCTCTCTCTTGACCCAGCTCAAATGCACACTTAGAAAAGAGGATGGAAACACCACACTTCCCAGTTTTCCTATTTCCATGTTTAAATTTCTCCAACAGTCAAGAGTCTTTTAGTTATGTTTAACTAAACTATTCTGCTCATTTAAATTTCTACTTTTTCCTTATTATATCTGACAAAGACATAGACAATGGCTCAAAGGTCCTTAAAACCTAGCACGTTTGAAAAAAGAAAAAAAAATCACACTCAACTGTCTTATGAAAACTACATTTAAGGATCAGCACTGACCATTAATGCACACCTCAGTATTGCCAAGGAGGGCTCCCCTTCCTCACTCCTTCCTCTGATGTATGGAGCTTTGTGTATGAACTTTGGGTAGAAAGACGCTGGATTAACGATAATCGGTGAGTCCAAAGGACTAATATGGCAGCCAAGAAATACCAAACTTAGCAGGACTAATGAAATTTCAACTGTTACACATTGATAGCCCCTTGAAAAACACATCTAGTAAATGTAGTGAAGGAAAGTACACTTACCTATTTTAAAAAAATAAACTATACATTCATAAATATATGAGTTATACATGTCATACAGCATATAGTTTCAAATACATGGAAACGAACTTACCAGTCATGGATGGGGACGCTTTGCGTTGCCCTCTGTCATCCTTCCCTTCGTACACCACTGTAACATCATATATGGCATCTAAGTAATTCTTCATAGACTCAAAAGCAACATAAGTTGCCTTTATTCGTGGTGTCAGCACATGTTTTAATACTGCAAGGCCTGAAAGAGAAGTTGATTCAGTGTGGCCATAAACTAGTCACAAAACACCTCTGCAATATAATATATTAAGTTCAACATCTAAATCATTTTTAAATTTCCACAAGTATACAGACCATAAAATATTAATGCCATAACCTCACATCTCGAGGGCTTTAAGTTTAGAAAGCACTCTCACATTCTTCTATTTATATCAACACTCATTTAATATATATTCATTAAATATCTACACCTACAAGACACTGTGTTGGAAGCTGTCAGAAAACTGGACCTTGGGAAGCTTATGGCCTATTGGAAACCCTTCAATTTAGTAACCCCTGACAAGGGCAAATATTATTATCCTTGTTTCTGGGAGGTGAATAAATGTGGTAGCATCTGCCTGCAGTCTCTCAAGATATGTTAGAAGTACAGTTCATAGTTTCTGACTCGTAGTCCATGACTCCTTTAGCTCTATTTCTGTTCAAACAGAAATGGGGGGAGAGGGTCACTTAAATGACCCCCACTGTGTACCAGAGCTGAAGTGAGAGCTGACATGCTCCACAGATTGTGAAAAGCTGACCCGATATTTTTAGGATAAACTGAAGAACCTGGCTTCTTGGTATACTGTTTTTTTCAATTGAGACATAATTCACATAACCTAAAATGCACCATTTTAAAGTACACAATTCAGTGGTCTTAAGTCTATTCCCAGAGCCACGCAACCACCACCATCTACTTCCAGACTCCCGATTTTCATCACCCCAGACAGACACCCTGCAGCGTCTGCCCACGCTGCACACCCCCTCGCCTCCCAGCCCTGGCTGCCGCCGCTCTGCTTTCTGTCTCTATGAGTTTGCTTATTCTGGGCATTTTATATAAATAAAACCATGCAGTATATGACCTTCTGTGTCTGGCTTCTTTCACTAAGCATAATGTTTCGAGGTTTATCCATGTTGTTGCATGTGTCAGTACTTCATTCCTGTTTATGGCTGAATAATATTCCACTACATGGACAGACCATATTTATCAGTTGATGAATATTTGGTTTGTTTTCACATTTTGGCTATTATAAATAATGCTGCTGTGAACATTCATATAAACTCATATGAATGCTGCACATCAATAACTGTTGTATGAACATATGATTTCAATCCTCTTAGGTATATCTGATATACTTTTAAAAGCTTTAACTGAGGAAATATTGCAATTGTCTAAAAGTCATCACATACTCAGTAGTGTGACTATTAGCATTAAGGATTTGTTCTTCCCTTCCTGTTTCCTATTACCTCCCTTTTCCTTGATTAAATTTTTTACTGACAATTTAAAAGAAAACAGTAGCTCTCAAAAAGAGATATGAAAATACACTAGAAAAAACTAGCCTGAATTTTCTGCCGGCCTCTCTCCAGGGAAAAGTAGCTGCATAAGGAAGAACAGCTACAATATGGTGGGACTGTCCCACAGAAGAATTTTTAAAATGCAGGGTGCTGTGGGAAAGAAAAAGATTCCCACAGCCACATATCTGACTAAGTCCCCAGGGCAAAAGCAGTTTAATTTACTCACAAACTTATAACAAAAATCTGAATAGTATACCAAGCTGGAAAACATTTATTTATCAAATTAGTTAGCACTTCCTTCTTTGCTATTCGAGTTCATCCAATTTTATTAAGTCCAAAGTTTCACAGAATCATCCTGTGGTGTTCAATAAGAACAATTAATTACTAGAATCTAAGTAAGTTAGTAAGAAAGTAAAGATATAAGGATAATATTTTTTAAAAATAGAAGAGTTATAATGAAGGTTTGAAGAAGTCAGCTTTGTGACATGAATAAGAAATAGCCATTAATAATATGTAAACAAAACCAAGAAAAAAAATCTTTTTTCCACCCATTATGACCAAATGAAAAAATCTTCTAACTGAGGAATACACTAGAAGCAGAAGGCTTTGGCTGTTAATGAAAGGGGGAAACAAGGCTATCAAGAGGAAAATGTAAAATTGAGGGAGAGCATTTTTTTTTTAATGTATAAAGGGCAACAGAGACAATGTTATTGCAAAAGAGCAACTGAAATGAAAGACCATGATGTCTAGACTAGATAAAAGTCAAAGGGGAATCGACAGACAGGGAGACAAATTGAACCCTCCTGTTCCCGAGCCACTCCTTGATACCAGGTATGTGTACCTGGAGCAAAATAAACAAACTTTTAAAAAATGCATTGTTACAAACGATCTCATGCACATGTAACATATCTTCTCTTGCAAGCACCTTGTAAGAGTTCCACCTTATTTTAATTAAAATAAAATTAAAAGCTCATTTCCTCTGATACACTAGTCACATTTTGAATGCTCAATAACCACACGTGGGTAGGAGCCAGCAGATTGGACAGAGCAGATAAAGAACGTCACCATTATTGCAGAACGTCCCATTAGACACCATTGTCACAGACCCTGGCATAACATCACAAACAAGACACCTGCTCAGCAAGTGCTTGCTGATCTACACATGGAGATCACATACTAATTCATAGCCAGTCTTCAAAAGACATCTCTGAGAATACAGCATAGATACTGTTTACTATATACTTCCCAATTGGGTTATACTGCATAGCTTATTATGTATCAATTATCTAATTTTCTAAAATATGGGTACTAAAAACATTACCACTGTTGAGGACATTAATAGCTTCCAAGTACTGTGAACCAACTTTGTGTTATATTCTCTATTAGGAACTTCACCTATTTTCTAATTTAATTCTTACAAAGATTTAGGTCTATTCATAAGCTATATATCCTTTTAAGAGATGAAGAGGCTGGGTGTGGTGGCTCACACCTGTAATCCCAGCACTTTGGGAGGCCAGGGCAGGAGGATTCCTCGAGGCCAGGAGTTTGAGACCAGCCTGGGAAACATAGCAGGACCCCATCTCCACAAAAAAATAAAAAAAAGTTAGCCAGGTATGGTGACACATGCCTGTAGTCCTAGCTATTTGGGAGGCTGCGCCAGAAGAATTGCCTGAGCCTGGGAGCTGGAGGTTGCAGTGAGCTGAGATTGTGCTACTGCACTGTAGCTTGGGCAACACAGCAACACCCTATCTCAAAAAAAAAAAAAAAAAAAAAAAAAAACAGAGAGAGAGAGTGATGAAGAAACTGAAGGTCAGTAACATCAGGCAACTTGCAGTCATACCGCTAATAAAAGTCGGAGTTTAGATTCCAACTTAGGTCTGTCAACCTGCAAAATAGAAACTCACACATAACCCACACTGTAGGAAAAGTTTCCATCTAGATAGATTTTAATGAAATCCATGGCATAGGAATATGCATTGTACTAAGCACTTGAATTTAATCTCTTAGACATATGTAATAGCATGCAAATGAATTAAGGAGAAGAAATTTCATTTCCTAAGAGATAATATATACATTCACTCAAGGAATGAATACATTTATCCATTCGATTGTCATAAAACATACATATCTTCTCCAGGAAGAAAACTTAAAAAGGTCATTATCTTTAAAAGCCGTTTGTTCAAATACAGTCAAATTTCTACTTACCTTTTTGAGCAGCAAATTCCTGACTAGCTGAAAGGACTTTTGTTTGTTGTGGATTATATCTTGTACCTTCTGGGAAAATCACAAGATACATCTGTGGGGCATAAAGAAAATTTGGTTTATTTCATGTAAGTTTTGTCGTTGCTGCTATTGTTGTTAACCATGCTAACCACACTAATGCTAAGCATTTCCTATGGTGGGATAAAAAAGTATATTCCTTTATTTATGACCTTCATTTCAAGCAGAACCATCATGCAACAATTAAGTCTGAACATAATATGGACTATATTTAAAATGCAGTCCTACATTCACTGGTATATCAGTCATTAAGAATCTAAAAACATTTCTAATTACATGCTAATAGCTTTCTAACTAAAAATTTGGCCAATAAAACCCTGACTTGCATAAAGCTTCAATTAATAAAACAATCTTTCCCCCAAAGATCCTGTAATATGACATTTTTAAAAGGTGCAAATTTTAGAACTCAGTACCCTTAAAGTATCAACACTAAAAGTACATCTAATTTGAGGAAAATCATATATAAATATCTAAATTTCCAGTATGTAAAAGGTAGTAAGTGTTCACACTGGAAAAGGTTCACACAGAATTCCTATGTTACAGAGCTTCCTTAATGCATTTTAAATGACTTAATTTATAAGCAACCTCATATTTGTTACATAACTTGAACTTGAAATAATGTATTTATAAATAAAGGAAAATATTAAGCTGGATGTTTATTAAGTATCCAATTAGTCTAAGCTTTTACACTTCTCTGCTTGGGAAGGTAAAAACAGAAACATTAATATCATACAGCAAAAAAACTTCTAACTTGAGAACTAAGTTACAAAAACTATACTAATAATTTTGATTGATAGTCAAAAGACATAAATAAAACACTCATATGAAACCTTTTCAAATACAAACGGAATACAGGATAGAAGGAGTTCACGGGAGAAAACCATGTTCATATCCCAGACAATACTGTCTACCTATATACATCTGGTACAGCAGATTAGGATTAAACTCTCCCAAAGTTTCATATGAAATACTGGCATAATGGTGTGTCTGAAAATTTTCCATTTTCACCTTCCATGCAAATATACAAACTTTTTATTCATCTATATAATAGTCTTCAGAACCCATTATCATATTTGATGATAAAGATTGACCAGATCTGTCAGGAAAATGTAGAAAAATGGGTAAAATTAAGAAAAAAATGAAAAATTCCTTCTTATATTCCAGCAACTAGAAGGAAAAAACAGGAGGAAAAATATTAAAAAACCACTGAACTGTATACTTCAAAATGGTGAATTTTATGGTATGTGAATTATACTTCAATTTTAAAAACTAAAAACAAACAAAAAAAAAAACCTCAAAACCAAAAACCAAAAAATCCATCACTACCCCTACTTTTCATAAGTCGGCAAGTAGGGTTCCAAATTTTAGAAGGGGACTCATTATTACACAGAATAAAAGTTACATTTTCAAAGTAAAATACATACCCATGATTTCATTTTGCCAAAAAAATAAATAAATAAAAATAAAAAGTAAGATATAGTTTGGTGGGTGTATAAAGTCATGAATAAACACCAAATGTTATTTTAGGACCTCCGCTCCACAAAGTCAGTGATATTCTACAGGAAATCAACTTTCCAGAAAATGTACCTAGACAGTACAGAACCAGGACAGTGCAGCCTGAATGCTTGGTTCCAAAACCCAGCTTCTCCACTTGTAGGACCTGAGTCCTTCGATATACTCTTATCCTCTTTGTGCCTCAAATTTCCTCATCGAGAAAATGAAAAGTATAACGGTACCTACACCTCATAGAGATATTGTGAAGGTAAAAGGCGGTACTACACAAAATCTGCTTAATATAGTACTTGGCACAAAATCTCGCAATTTGCTGTTGTTTCAATTAAACCATAGACCTGCTTTAGAAATCTGAGATGACCCATTTGGTGGAAGAAGAGCAACAGGACGAGAGTCATTAATCATCCTAGCCTGGTGCTCTGCCTTCCCAGGGTCAGTCTTATGCGTCACTATCGCGGGAACAACCTCTAAAGGCAACAAGGTGAGAGCAGTGCTCCCAGCTCTCTTACCTGTAGGTCAGCCATGCATGGCAGGCAGTACAGATGGAGCCTCAAGATTCTAAAATAAAACTATTTTTTTCCTTCTTCAGGTGGTCTCATCTGTTAATTTCCTTGCTAGTGGTTTCAAATTGCTGACAAAAAAACAGCTATCTTTTTTAGTTCCCAAGAGAAATGGAGCAAGTGGCCACACAGGAGGGGGAAAGATTAAAAATGGAACATCAGAGCAAGAAAAGAATTACTACAGGGCAGTCTGATATCTCTGGACCCTCTTCTCAATTGGAGGTAATAAAAATGAAATCTCTGCTCAAGGATGGGGGAAACAGAATACAGAAAGAAACTGGCAAACTATTACAAACAAATTATGTAGAAATTTTTTTGCTATTGTACACATAAATACCCTGTTCTGCTAAATTTTCATTTTGAAGCAATCAGAGATTCTGTTCTCTTCTGTGATGACTTTCCATATTCAGAAAAATCTACATTCAAGATTTGATATACCATAGATACTTTGGCCTCTGATGGAAAATTAGCAAGCTAATTCACATTAAAAACTATTCAAAAAGAAAATAACTATTTTAGTATTTTAATTATATTCAAATTACAAACAACTACTGAATCGATGACTTTCTATTAAAAATAGCCTACTCTCCATGCATTGGATACATTAATTTACTTTTTAACTGAGTCTTAGCTTCTCATCCCAAAATGAAGACTTAGGGTTGCTATGAGGATTACAGGAAATATGTGACAATATCAAGTACTATTGTGGCAGACTCTTAATAAGTATTAAGTTTCAGGCCAGGCACGGTGGCTCAGGCCTGTAATCCTAGCACTCTGGGAGGCTGAGGTGGGAGAATCGCTCGAGGTCAGGAGTTTGAGACCAGCCTGAGCAAGAGAGAGACCCCGTCTCTACTAAAAATGGAAAGAAATTATCTGGACAGCTAAAAATATATATAGAAAAAAAAATTAGCCGGGCATGGTGGCACATGCCTGTAGTCCCAGCTACTTGGGAGGCTGAGGCAGAAGGATTGCTTAAGCCCAGGAGTTTGAGGTTGCTGTGAGCTAGGCTGACACCACGACACTCTAGCCGGGCAACAGAGTGAGACTCTGCCTCAAAAAAAAACCCCCAAAAAATTTATAATAAAGATTCATTTTTGAAACAGAATTCTGCAGTCTCTCAAGTAATACTAAGAACGGAAGTACTCATGAAATAGATTCATATGAGAATATTAAGCCGTATTGAATGGTGACTTGATAAATATATTTTACCCTGTCAATCACTTAACTTTTAGAAACAAAAGAGTATAACGAACCTGAGCAATATGTTTTCATAGCGCTTAAATATTAAAAAATTTAACAACCATCTGGATTCTAAGAAACCAGACCTTGTACACATGGTGACCTTAAAGTGACAACCACTCAGCATTGCCTTATGAGCCTGCTAGTCTACTATTCAATATTGTGCTAGGAACACAAAAAGCTAGACAGACTCTTGCCCTGAAAACAGGAAGGTTCTTTAGGTAGCCCACAATAAAAGACTAGGCTACCTGAACCAACCTTCCTATCAAAAACAATTTTAAAAGCTGGATATAATATTATTTTAAAAGCATCAAAGCTGACAAGATGGTAAGACCAAAATTAAGCAAATACAGTAAAGCAGAAATTAAGCATAGAATAGAACTTTTATTTTAAAAGACTTAAAAGATGAGGGGAACAGAAATCAAAGTCCATGGACCTTCTTTTAGAAATGTTGAGTGAACCAGAAGTGAAGGAAACAACGAAGGTTACACTCACGGGGTAAAAGTAAACCAGAGATAAAACCAGTCTCACGTGGATTTGCAACCCTGGTTGGATTGCCTGGATGGTCCAGTTAACCGTAAGTTCAGAATTTGGTTTGGGTGGGGCCCAGACTAGAGCAGGTGCAAAGGTTCTCTGGAGGAAGGCACTTTCATCCCAGGCTTCAGCTGATTTCTACAAGTAATTTTCCAGATACAGTCAGTAGCAAAGGAAGATAACCGAGCACATGAGGAAAGAAAGCACCCTAAGCAAGAACCGGCAGAAAACAGACTCAGACAGGACTTTAGGCACTGAAATGACCAAACACCTCATATAAACCATACCTTCAATTTAAAGAAACAAAGAGAAGCCTAAAGATTAAAACAAAGATAACAGATCTGACAAAAACCATATAGCACTTCATACAATGAAAAATACGATAAATTAAAAACACTGGCGTTCAATGGATTTGTGGTACATTAGATTGTATCTTGAATGGAAAAAGGACGTTAGTGGAAAAACTGGTGAAATCTGAATAAATTCTGCAATACAATGAATAGTATTGTATCAATGTTTATTTCTTAGTTTTGACAAATGGTTATGTAAGACATCAACATTAGCTGTCACCATTACAGCTGTAACAGATGAAGAGTAAATGGGAAAATTCTGTCCTTTCTGCACAATGTTTTTGTAAATATAAAATTATTCCAAATTTTAAAATTTATTAACAAAAATAGGGGGTGGCTTCCATAAGTATGTAAAACGTGGAAACAGTATTGCTCCCAACCCTAGAGCAACAACACTGGACCATTTGCAAATGGACAATTTTTCTTGGACCCTTCAGAGAGCTGAGGGGTTGCAAGGCAACCAACCAACCCGAAAACCTAAGGAAAGAGAGACAACTCCAGGAGAGATGAGATGCAAGCACTTATTTACTTGGAGCAAATGTTAACAAATACCAGTAAAAAGAATTTAACTAAAATTTTTAATAATTTGCAAAAATCCAAGTGCAAGCAGGTGGATGAGAACTCCTGGGGCTGCAGACACAAGGAGAATTCACCACAACTCACAGCTCCACCCAGACCTCACCATGCACTCAAAAAAAGAAAGGAAGAAAGAAGGAGAAGAGAAAGGAAAAATGCTGGGGTCTGGGCTAGCCTGGATGCAGGCGTGGGAGGACACCAGTCCTGCTGGAGAGGCACAAGGCCCAGCATACACTCTTCCCCTCCACCATTCCATGGAACAACTGCCTTCAAAAGTAACGGAAGTAGGGCAACAGAACCCTGCTACCCTTGGGGCATGGATAAAACCCACTAAGGCTGGGGGAGGAGAACAGAAAGGGAAAGCAGGGAAAGGCAAGAATACATCCTGGGCACAGATTTAGAGCTGGAAGCAATGGAAGCTCAGAGAAGGCTCCACCCCCAGGATCCTCCCTAAGACTTAATCAGAACAAAATGACACTTTCCTTCCTTCTCTCTCCACCACCAAGCTAGGGGAGAGTTCAGTAACAAATTTCGGACGACTTCTATGGTGAGGAGTACAAAGACGAGACCCACCTTGAGCTACTGCGTGAAAAAGCTAAGTGTGGAATAGACATTGAGGAAAAATGCTTTAGCAAAACATCCCCCATCCTAAACACAAAGTAACGAATGAATGGTACAGGAATTTGAAGTCTGTCAGTAAAATTACACCAGTAGCAACACCCAAATCCAGTGCAACTCCTGACTGGACAGACTCACCTCCCAACACTAAAGGCCTGGCAAAAAGGAAAGTGTATCCATTTCCAGGTATCAAAACAATTTGCCTCAGTTTCTACTGTCCTACACAAGATGCCCAACTTTCAACAAAATCTTAGGAAGCATTAAAAAAGGCCAGATAAAGCACAATTTGAAGAGACAAAGCAATCAAAAGTACCAGATTCAGGTATGGCAACATATTGGAATTATCAGACAAGGAATTTAAAATAACTACCAGTGACATGAGAAAGGTTCCAGTGGAAATGGTGGATGACCTTTACGATCAGATATGTCTTCAGCACAGAGATGGAAACTATGAGACAGAATCCAAGAGAAACGCTAGGCATGAAAAACAGTAACAGAGACGAAGGGGGCCTTAACTGGCTCATCAGTAGACTCCACACAGCTGAGGGCAGAATCGGGGAACCAGCCTTTCTGTAACACACAAGAAAAAAGGGAAGGGGGGCAGAATAACGCATCCAAGAGCCGTGGAAAAGTAACAATTGACCCAACACACACATAACCGGAGAAGAGAGAACAGGGTAGGAATAATATTTAAAGAAATAACTGCAAAAAATTTTCCAAAATTAATGAGACACCAAACCATAGATTCAAGCTCAGAGAGAATCAACCAGGATAAATTTTTTAAAATGACACCCAGACATGTAATACTTAAACTGCTGCAAACCAAAAATAAAGAGAAACTTGAAGGTGCCCAGAGAAAAAAGATACATGATAAATAGAGCAGAGTTTATCAACCTCAGCACTTTTGACAACTATATTTACTGGGGGGAAAAAGCAAGGGGAAACTGTGTATCGAATGCTAGCATTCATGTAAAGAGGGGTTATACTTGTTTGTTTCATGTATACAACGCCTACAGCAGAACACACAAGAAACTCCATAGCTGTCATGTGTGGCTGGGTGGCTGGCGAGCTGGAGCGACAAGTGGGATGGACACTTTAAGGTATAAATTCAGGATTTTTAATTTAAAAATGTTTTTTAAAAGAAAGTAGATATACATATTGCCAATCTATTCTCTTTTGGAGATCTATAAACAATGACCCCAATTCTGCCAAAATTCACCATACTATTTCAAAATAAGCAGACTCTTTCAGATACCAAGCTTGGTTTTTGAGGGTGATCTGTAATAGGATAAAGGGCCACTGTTCATCTCATTACATGCTACTCCCTTCACCCCCAAACAGGATGTAATTTCCTAATGTAAAAACATCTAGAAAATGTCCATGAGTAAACGATGCTCACACTGGGCACTTTGCCCACTGACTGTGAACTCTTCCTTCACCAGGAGCTCTGGCTGCCGCCTAGGAGCCCTCGTGACGGGAGGGCAAAGAAGAGGAGGGAGGAGGAAGGGGACAAGAAAGCACAAAGAAAAGAACTTGTGCATGTGAGGTCAGCTTCTGAGCACGCGGAATGCACTGAAAGGTAAAGCCCAAGTGGTCATTATAATCATGTTGCTTTGTCCTAGCAGGGAGTCATGGGGAAAAGTCACTGGCAGCAATCAGCATTCTGCAAACACAAGACTGAGAGCCTCCCCCACCTTTTTGGGAGCAAAGTTTTATAAAATAATATTTACATTGAATGATTTTTCATTTGTAGATATTCATACTTTTTTGGTTTTTCAAATAACTCAGTACATACAAGAAATCCAAACTCACACGGACAGAGAACAGCTGCTGCTTCTAAAACTAAATCTGATGCTAAAGAAGATAAGGAGTTAGATGAGCTCTTAAAGTGGCTTCCATGCAGGGTTACAAGTGCAGTTCTAGTTTCTATTTATAGACTCTAAGAGACACTAAGTGTCCTTTTTATTCCCCTTGAAGGTCAATATTGACAAGTACCAGCAAAAGATCTAATCATCTACAACAATCTTTCTAATGGCCAAAGAAAAATGCTTACCTATATTTAGAGGATTTTTGTTGCTTTTACAAAACTGAATTATTAATTACACATTGGATAATATATTTTCAAAAATATTCTTAGATTTTTAACTTAATTCTTAAACTTAAAAATGAGAGTTGACAAGAAAAATAATAAAAATGGGCATAATCTTACCGGAGTTCTTGTGTTCACGTAGCACTGCAGCTTGTTTCTCATTTCTTTTTCATTAAATTTATTACTTCGCTTCACATAGATTCCTCCATGCTGCCACATAAAGAAAATTGGGAGGAAAAAAGGATTTACTCTTAAAATAACCAACAGCTATAGTCATCAAAAAGGCAACTTTACTTCTGAAGAATAAAGAATAAACAAATATTTCAGAATTTGGAAATTTAATTAAATTTAATACATTTAAATATTAGCATCTTAACATTTAGCTAAAGATTCTTGTTTCAACATAATTCAAGTAAAACTGTATGCTACATTGTATTGAAAAATACATGAACATTTTTGTTGAGAGTTAAAATAAAAATGCTTTCTTTCTTGAAAACACAGTTTTTAAAATAAAAATCTTGATCCATCAGTTGGATCTTAACCTCCAATTTTTCCACTAAAAAGTATCTTTAAAATGTCAACACACACAATCTTTAGGGATTTAAAAAAAAAAATCAGCCTAGCTACAGATATTTATGTGGCACTCTTACGGACTGAATTGTGTTTCCCCCAAAATCAGTACATTGAAGCCCTAACTCCCACTATGACTGTATTTGGAGATAGGGACTTCAAGGTGATAATTAAGGTTAAGGAAGGTCCTAAGGGTGGGGCCCTGATCCCATGTGACTGGTGTCCTTCTAAGAAGGCAAAGATACCCGGGGTGCACATGCACCGCGAAATGAACACGTGAGGACACGGGGAGAGGCTGCCGCCTGCAAGTCAAGGAGAGAGGCCTCCAGAGAAACCAACCCTGCCGAAACCTGGATGTTGGACTTCTATCCTCCAGAGCTAGAGAGTAAATTTCTTCATACTAAGTACTTTACACATACAGCTCGAGGTTTTTTTACATCATACAAATCACTAATTACTTTTATAATTAGTTTCTTAAGATAATGGCCTATCATATTCTATGCCTTTAAATTTTCTATCTGTTTGACTTTTGTGCATTTGCATTTTTGCTCTTTCATTTATCTTAATTACAGTTGGCCCTCCATATGTGTAGCTTCCACATCCACAGATTCAACCAACCATGGATTGAAAATATTTGGGGAAAAAATAAAAAATAACAATGTAACAAAAAATAAAAATAAAGAAAACAATACAGCATAACAACTATTTACATGGCTTTTACATTGTATTAGGCATTATAAAGTAGAGATGATTTAAAGTATACCGGAGGGTGTGCCTAGGTCATGTGTAAAAATTATGCCATTTTACATTAGGGACTTGGGCACGTGTGGACTTTTACATCTGTGGGGCTCGTGAAAACAATCTCCTCCAGATGTCGAGAGACAACTGCATATGGATAACCAGACACCTATATAAATACACACCATTAAAAATACCAAACAAAATTACTTCAATGTAGACTATGCTATTAAACCCATTTAAAAACCCTTCCATTTATATAAATACGTTAACATGTTAAATTTTAAAATATAAAAGTTTTTATAAACTACATAAAGAGAAAGCATGGACAAAGTTACCTGAGGAAAATAACCCCCATACAATGGAAGCCATTTTAACCGATCTTTCAGCACATAGCGTACATGTCCGAGAGCATTCTGCCTGACAGCTAAGATATCAGCAACGATCCAGTCAACTGCAAAGACAGAACCAATCGGTGCCAGTGCATACGTGATTGCTACGTCAGCCCCAGCATTCCCTCCGCAGAAACACAAAGAGTCTCTTCACAGGACTGTATTAGCACTATGTTTTGAAAACAGTATGATTAGAATGTTTAAAATTACTCTAAATCAATACTAGACATTTTAAAAATATAAATTCTGTGTTTTGGGAGCTTTTTAAAAATATTTCTTGAAAGGCTTTTTGTTTCGGGGATAAAACACAAAAGTCACAAAACACCAAAATAATCCAACAGCAGCATGTCCGTGGAATAAAATGGGCTTCTCTGATTCCTAAAGTTTAGAAAACAAAGATGTTTTCCTTTTTAAGAAAAAAAGGGGAAGACAGCTAAATGAAACTGTCAAGTGCAACTATTCTGTGTGTGTGTGTGTATACATATATTCAACAAAAGGTGAGCCTATCTTTACTAATGAGTTTTTAGGACTCAGAACTAGGTTATATGGCATTCTAACGAAGGTCTCACGTACCTTAAAACTGTGGCAGGTTAATGTATGTGTTCCTTACATAACCAAGGGACACGGTCCCCAGCTGCTAATAACTATAATTTTATAGATATGCTTTTAACAAAAGGTTGCAAAAATAAGAATAAGAAGGTATGAACAAGCCAATAACAAAAGCACCAAAAACTTCCTAGAATTAAGTTAGTTGAGCTTTAAAACAGAAGAAATTCCCAACAGAGAGTGGCCCTTAGCAGAGCAAACAAATGGAAAGCAGCAAACTGGGTGCAGAAGATGGTAAACAGGGATACGGTTTAAAGAGATGTGAGGGAGACTTTTCTAGTTAATCTACAGATGAATTCTATGACGGGATGCTTGAAAAGAAAATTGTTATGAATCTGTGAAAAGAATATAGTCCTAGCATCACACGTGTGTTCAGGCCACGAAAATGAGAACAAAAGAAGTGAATCAGAGGGGGAAATGTTTTTAAAAAACTGTACGAAATAAAAGCTGGGGATTTAAAGGAATTAGAATAAAGTTTTAACCAAAAGGGACAGTTTTCCACAGATTACAGGATGATTAACTCTCAGCTAGACAATGCACCATAGTAGATAGACTACTCCCAAAGAGCCATGTAAATACTGAAAATTCACCTAGAAAAATATTTTTGTTGATTACTATACATACCTTTTTAATCAGGGATTATTATTCACAAATTAAGTTTCTCTTGATGATGTAAGGCTTAGGATTATATATATAAATTTTGTTATGGCTCCCTATAAATAGAATATTGCCTGCAAAGATTTTCCCCCTATGGTGCATATAACTTCCTATTGAAGCCCTCTCATCAGCCCCTTCTCTCTAATTCAGATCAAATAATTACTGATAAGCACATTTCTTTCTGATCATATCTTGGAAACCATATAATCAGCCAGTTATAACTGTATCTAATATAAATTAAACAAACTGAATAAATTCTAAGACTAATTTTGTATGGTTCCCGGGCAAAAGTACATCTTAGAAACATATTTGGAATAAAAGCTAAAAGCCAAATTTGGCACCTTTTCCTGCTACAAGTTAAAGTTTGGAAAGATAAAAAAATACATTTTTAATACTAAAACAAACATAGTTATATTAATATTATGGCCTCAGATGCACCTTCCAAGAACTTGATAAGAGAATGTGTGATATTTCCAAAATATGTCGTATTCATAATAAACTGCCGTGGGCTCTGCCATTTGCACTTGAAAATCTTAATGGAAACAAATGTCGAAAGACACAAGCTTTGTGTCATCAATATTTACTGTGAAATTATCTTTTTTAGTTTTTGTTTATTCTCAGCTAGGTTTCAGATAGGTGACACTAGATTACAGGTGAGATGGTAATATATTACCTTTACCAATAACTATTCATATTTTGTGTTCTGGCATGAATGACTTGATTAAAATATCAATACATCTGGCTATATAAGAATTCTTAAATAGTGATCCAGTCAAAACAGTGTCATTGTTCCCATTAACTTGGAAGAAAGTGGAGGGCAGCGAGGAGAGGCAGCAAGATTTTTCTCATCTGTATCACTGTGTAACAACAGTTCCTAATGCCTAAGAGCACTGTGTGGTCTGAAACAGATACTGCACGGGACGCACTTGCCTACCATGGAGCCAGCACTGTGCTAATGGTTAGCTCCAATGGTCACAATCGCTACCACTGTTAATGCCATCTGTGGGCCAGGCACCCCACAGGGATTATGAGATGGCCCGCGTAATCCTCACACCTTACCAATAAGGCTCTGAGAGGTTAAGAAATTCGCAGGCAAAACAGCATACAAAGCAGGGTCTCTCTGACTCCAAAGCCTATGCCTTTTCATGACACTCTACTTACCATGCACACTATTAGTCAAGAAAAGTGACACCTAAACCAAGAAAAGGGAGCATTTCGCGAGACTGAAAAGGTAAAAGGTGTCAAAAGCAGATAGTTAAAGGACAAGGAAAGGAATAACAGCCACTATATCCTTGCTGACTCTGTAGAGAAATAAGTTAACAGAGACTAAGGATGTAGAGACAACAAGGATATGTCAAGTGAAAACAAGGGAGGAGAGACTGATTTAAATGTCAATTCTTCTGAACTAGTTAGGCCAGGAAGCTCATTTACTCTGGCAGGCCGAGCAGAGGGCAGCCCAGAAAGTCTAAGCAGAACAGCAGTCCTTGAAATGCTCTTTCTGCTAATTACACTTTCAGAACTATTCCATTGTGACTCTTACTATCTCAAAAGCGTTTTAAAAGAGCACCTAAACACAACAGGCCAATGACCCACGTCTTGGCTAGGCTTTGGGGGCCTCTGGAACCCTAAAACTATATGCAAATTTTTATGTACACATTTTTCTAGGAAAAGGCTCCATCACATACTCACTAAAGCTTGCAATTCTAAAGTAATTTAAAATCACACCTTTGGTATTTTCCCAAGTTATGGAGTTTCAAAAGACATTCAAAAAACAGCCCTCCCAAATCCTGAAGGCCGACGGCGAGAGGCTCTGGCACCAGAGCAGTGCTGGAACGTCACAGGCACTCAGGGAAGCGGTTCTCTAAACTGAGAAACCGAACTGTTTCAGGTCTGTGCGGGCTGAGTTAGAAGATCATGTTTTTCATAGTATCTTTTAGTCCCAAATACAAGAATTTTTAAAAATCTATTTTTTCACAAGTATTCTCCCAGAAGTCCTCACTCTGAAGGAAGGTAGATGAAGGCCAACATATAGTGAGCGCACCAACGACAGCAGTAGTTGTTTTATCATCATTGTTACTATTACCACCACCTCCGGCAATGTTCAGAAAGTACTTATTCCACACATCAGTGCCAGGACCACAGCTTTGTTAATGCAACAGTGTTTACACTGAAACCTGGAAAAAGGAAAGTCGGCAGGGAAACTGAATAAGAAATTTTAAGAGAATCCTGTTAAAGAGAAAGAAAACTCTACATGAAATTAACCACTGGGTCAATATAAAGGAAATTTGGAGGGAATCAAATCTGTCACGAGCCATTCCCTGTCCTGGGCCCATAAATCCTTTTTATTTGGATATTTGAACTCTGATAGAAATAGTCCATCGACAGCAAGACAGGAATAGCAGAACCGTGTTAGCAGTAAAAAGGCCAGTATGTCTGGATTGGCCAGAGTTATAAGCAGACACTAACCACAGGCTGATTGTTTTGCTATTTTTGCCTAAAGTTAAACGTGATCAGATAAAATAGTCTGAGCCAGTCATGTAATCAAGTCTGGGGAAATATACAGATACATCAAAATTCCTATTAACCCCTTGTAATTTCAATTCTTGTCCTTTAAATCTGAATGTCATCATTAATATGCTAAATTGAGAAAAATGTATTTCATCTTCTTTTACTTTCTATACATTACCTATGGTATAGATAGTAATAAAAGCAACAAAATCATGAAGAGACAGTTGACAGGAAGAAAATAAAGAAAAGCAACAGGCACAAGTGATTTTCCATTAAGAGTATTATCATTGATCAGGTTGTTTTTAGCTTTGAGCTTCTACATACTATATTTTTTAAAGCAATAATGGAATTCAGGAAGTATGCATCAAAAGTAGCTAAGGTATGAAAAAACATGAAGTGGGATCTTTTTTGGACTGAATTATTTAGAGAACTTAAAAGTACCTTAATGTCAATTTCCTGATTTTGATACTGTACTACAGTTATATTAAGATATCACCATTGAAAGAAACATTGAAAGGGTCATGACACTCAATGTGCTATTTTTACAAATTCTTGTGACTCTATAATTACTTTAAAAGTTTTTTGAAAGTACCTTAACCTAATCTAAAGTATATACTGTACTGCTTTGGAGACCAATCTTCTATGATTTCTCTGATAGAAGAATTAAACCACATGTATTTAAAAAGCAAAAGGAACTGCAGACAATAAATACTGTGTTTAGGAAATGAGTACTCACATAGTGGTGCAACCTTTCTGCAGGCTAACAATAAAAAACATAAAATGTATCTACATTTTGACCCACCAATTCCACTTCTAGAAACATCACTTACAAAAAGAATAAACAGACTATTTAAAAAGCTACTCAAAGAAACAAGGAAAAAAAAAGTAAAAAAAAAATAGCTTATTTACATCCAACAGAGGGAGAAGGCAAATTTAGCAAAATTCATAGCTTTCACATTCCTGACTTTCCAAAAAGTAGAATCACAAAAATATAAGGACAGATATAATATCTGCACAGAAAATTCATGTTTTTTAAAAAAAATCCACTTCATTTAAATATATAAAAACATTATTTTGAATGCCCACGTACCATGTATAGAAAAACCTAAGTTTCATACAAATGAAATACAAACCTGTGCTTTGATGATTTGCTAAATATATTATATTTTCTTTATTTTCTGGCAAATCTCCATATAGCAATATCTAAAAGATAAAACAAAAAGAAACATTACTTTGATATTTTAAAACATGTACTACACAAAATTAAGACAATGTGTAAAAATCACGATGTTGTGAATATTTTCATCCATGATTACCAAAAATTAGGCTTCTCTTAGGAGCCTCAGAGACCGTACAGAGTTCATGTTTATAATGCAGTTAAGCATTGGGCAGGTTAATGATCATAAAGTAAAATAGACTGATCAATATCCCCAAGAGAAAAATAAAACAAGCATTTATTGATTGCTAACAATACATAAAGCACTGTTCATAAGATAAATATTCTTTCCAAGAGCCTACAATCCAGTGGAAGAGAGAGATACACATACAGTAAATGTAATGAGACATAACGCAAGTATTATGAAAATACAGTACATTTTATTTTAAAGAACTATAAACTGCAGAACAGGAAGTATTCGTTTTAGGTGTTATTTCAGCAGATTAGATGAAGAGAAAATGTTCATGAAAATAAGACCAAATGGAAGTGGTAATGTTGGAGGCCTGTCCTGGTACGTGAGCAGTGTCTCACTCAAGTCTTTTGAATACCATGCTGAAGATTAAAACTTTATTCTGTAAGTAGTAGGGAAACATGGTTACATGGTTCCCTGACTAGGACTCACTTTATCTCCATGAAGAGCTGAGTTCAAGAGTAAGGCGACTTCTAGCACAAGGGAGGAGCTGGCAATAGGAGGGGCACACAGTAGGGCTTCCAGTCCACCAGTCACATTTTATTTCTTGAACCAGGTGGTGGGTACACAGGTGTCCACTGTGCTTACATTAGTTTTTCTGCTGTTTTGTACGTCCTAAATATTTCACAATAAAATTTTTAAAGAAACTGGGTGTATACTTTTAAAGACTCCAAAAGAAATGACTGCTAATGGTGGTATTTTTTTATTTAGGGCATTCTTGTTTCTGTGTCTTGTCATCATGGACTATGCAAAATTATTAATTAGCTAAAGGTTTTTAAATCTATCTCGTCCATAAGGATTATCTTCTGGTCATGACACTATTCATTAATATATTAAAAACATAAGACAAAAAAGGACATTAGTCCAACATCTTTGTAGATAAATACAACTAGATGATATAAAGTTCTGGAGAGGTCAAGGATTGAGACTGAGGTTCCTACTGACTTCCTTAGAAAAATATCACAGTGCTATGTACATAATATGTTTAAATATTTGCTCAATGAGTTGTTTTAAGTAAAGTTCATTGATTGTGTAAATAAGTAACACCAATAATTTGATCTGCACAGGGTTAAAAAAATGAGGTTCTGGCCATTCTGTTCCCAACAAGCCAGAACCGCATTGGGACCACTGGGCACGCACTGGATTTAAAAGTTTTGCAGACAGATGGCAGAATATTTCTGGCTTAACTTTCTTAGATAGGATATCCAAGGTTTAACTGATTCAACTCGAACACCACTCTTTGGAGACACGCCTGGCCCCTAGCTGAAGGCAATACTTGAACCATCCAAGGGATTGAGACTTTCCCTTTCTTGCCAAGCTTGCTTAAGAGACTGCTAGGCTGCAGCCCTTGAAGGCAGATGACAAATAAGCTATTAAAAGGCTGTTTTTACAGAATTATAGTACCAATGATAAAAAACATAGCACTGCAAATTTTGTCTTTTATAAAACTAAATACATCTCATTTTAAAATAAAACAAGCCTGGTGAGAGTAGAAAAGAAAGCACAAGATAAACACAATCACCTAATGTGATGACACAGGAATTCCCAGTGGAGAATGCACAATATATGCGTTGGCACTGGAAGGCCGTGTGGAGACCACCTGCCCAGCCCTCTGGTTTTACCCTGCGAAAACCAAGTCCTTGTCCAAAGACCCAGGATCAGTTAATAGCACCACAAGCTTAAGAATATTCCACATCTTCACTCTTTATACCACTCTGCTAGCCTTAACATGCCACAATTTTCTACCTTTGTTATTAGACACAAGTATGAACCTAAAAGCTTCAAAGAAAAAGCCATCTCTTCTTAGTAGATGTTACTACTTCTGCTAATGAATTTCTCAAACCTTGAAAAAAACAATTATACAGTGCACACAATGTTTAATACATACATCAATGCAAGGAATAAAGTATTTACACTATGAAAAAAATAGAAAAAAGAAAAAGCCACCTCTGTAATCCCTATAAGATTCACTAATCTTCCCCACCTCTCAATGGCTTCCATACAACTAATTATTTTCAATATTTTCCATGATTAACCCAACAACAAAGTTCAACTTGCTCAGTATTTAAAAATAGATCTTCACTAGTATCTAGAATGAATTCAACTGGGTACACAGGGAAAATGCAGTTCAACTACTAGATCACATAGATTCTTTATTCATAGTCCTTGAAGATATATATACACATATGTAAATTTACACTTAAGATTTTTCTTCAATATGCACAATATCTTACTGAAATAAAAGGTATTTCCAACTGGAATGCAAAAGAAGATGGTAAATCTCTGACAAAACATAATTTAGGACCTCAAAGTAGATATCTGTATGATAGCCTCTTCTCTAAGATTTTTCATTTATCACTTAAACTACAAATTACTTGGAATTTGACAGAAATAAGTTAAAAAATAGAGAAGTCCTTCATATTTAAAACTTCAAAAGATCTAAAAGCAAAGTAAGTGAAATGATGAACTATAAACTTCAATGGAATAGATACAAATAACTAAGTACTTTGAATAGACGCTGATTAACCAAAGAAAGGAATACATAGTTACAATGTTTACACATCAAATATACACAAATTTTAAGGTCCTTTATTTCCTTCACTTCCAAGGCTCCAAAGGTGAATGAGCATTTCACTTTAATTTCAAATTTTCAAATTTCTTCCATTCATCAGTGAAAGGTTATTCCTTTGCTTTTAAGTTTATGATAATAATATGGAACAGAAGAAAACATTTTCATTGACAAACACAGATTTTCAAAACAAATAAGACAGTTGTTACAGTCTTATTAGCAAGTATATGACTAATAAGATGGCTGTAGTGTTTTCCAAATTTAAAAAAATTCTTAAGAACTTACAAAATACCATTATAAATTATTAGATTATGTGATTACATAAGCCTGTCTGTACTACCTCACTGTAATCATCTCTATACCAGCTTTTTCTCATTTATTTACCTCCCCATGAATCTGCCCTTTATAAAATTAATAAAAGAGGTGGGAACTGTGGTAGGGGCCTGATTAAAATACATATATAACCAGGCATTGTCCCCTAGCTTGCTTTCTTATAATTGCTTACTATTCGGGAGTCACATAGCTGATGGTCATGAAGATTCTTAACTTTCTTTGTTGCTCCCACAGGCAACATCACTCTTGTGAGACCTAAGCCTGGTCTTTGAGATACATTCCAGACCCCGCATTCCAGTGGACCAACTGACCCAACCAGAACAGTGGCCCATGCCAAGCATCCAACTCAACTGGTCTTATGACCAGGGAACTGACTCAGCACAAGAAGACAATTTCTGCTTCTCAATCCTATGAGTTCATTCCCAGCCCTATTGCCCACCAAACCATCTTTAAAAACCCTGGCTCCCAAATTCTCGGAGAAATGGATTTGAGAAATCCCTCCTGTCTCCCCGAGTGGCACCTGTGATATTAAACTCCTTTTCTGCTGTAAACTCTGCTGTCTCAGTGTATTGGCTTCCTCCTGAGCAGTGAGCAATAAGCCTAGTTGGCTAGTAACACCCACTGAAGCCTTTGCACCTTTTAACCCAGTCCCCAGGATTAATCATTTCCCTTTGCACCATGAGGTACCTTGTTCACACTCCTTTAGGTGCAGCCAGGACACATTGTACCTAACCCTATTCACAAGTCATATCCCCTTAGGTTTATCAGCTCCTCAGTGACAGATATGTGATCATTTTTCTACCCCCAGAGCCTAGCACCCAGATGGTTTTCAACAGATGTTTATTGAATCATTAAATTTGTGAATTAAAATGAAATCTTAAGCCCCTCAGCTGACTGAATGGACCCCTTCTTGCCCAAGGAGACCCTAGAAATATCCTAAAGCTGAGTTATTGGTCATCAGAAGGGAGGTCAGACATGCCCCCTCACGATCCCCTACCTCCTTGGAGATATCCTGTGTAACTCATTAACAGGCCTAAGGCTACGCAAGACAAAGCTTACACCATACCTCAGGCCATCAATTTACTTAACAGATTACTTATTGAGTCTATGTCCAGTGGCTTGTTGATGATTAACAGGCCTCCTTATCGTTAAACATTCCAAGTCTTAGACAAAGCTTCATTTCTTTAGCCAATTACAAATCAAAGAATCTTTAAACCCACCATAACTCGTAATGCCCCACTTCGGGCCAAATCAACGTATACCTTCCACGTATTGATTTTTGACTTTCTGTGTAATCCTATCTCCCTGAAATGTATAAAACCAACTGTAACCCAACCACGGGGAGACCACTTGCTCAAGGCATCTTGGGCGTGGCTCTCCAGGCCATGGTAGCACATATTTGGCTCAGAATAAACCTCTTTAAATTATTTCACAGAGTTTGGGTTATTTTCCATTGACAAGTTTGCACTTTTATTTGTCAAAGTAGGAAAGCCATACCCATAACAATCCAAAATGAGTGACTGAGGCAAAGATCTCAATCAATGGAGATTTATTAAGCCAAAGTTGAGGACACACTGGGAAAAAACAAACCATAGACAAATCTGTGGTTGTTTTTCCAAAGCAAGATTTGGGAACTCAGGTTTAAAGGAGATAGGGTGTGGGGAGTTAGCTGTGCTCCCAGCAAAAAATCGGGTCCCTCAGACAGGGGTAGTCACAAAGGATGAAAACATAGTAGGAAACAGAAATAAAAATAATACACAGAGGTAAAAATATAGTTTATAAAGTACAGATTTATGAAGATAGGCAAAGGGAGGGTACTCGGAGGGTTACACCCCTTTCCCATTAGAGGTGCAACCCTGACTGAAGTATTACACAGGTATTTATGGGTACACTGTTTTGGTTGCCAGGGGTAACAGGATTTACATAATAACAGGTAGTTCGGTTTAGGTTCAAAGTCTTCCAAAAGGCTTCTACAGATCCCTTAACTAACTCTATCTAGGTGAACAAAGGGTTATAAAATCTTCCTAGGGCAAACTTCTAAGTTTTAAGATAAAGCTATCACTTTAGCAAAAACAGAGACATCGTGGCTCTGGTTATTGTGTATTAGAAGAGAGATTTCAGAAGTCAAGCATGAGCTGTCCCTTATGCTATTTACCTTAACTGCATAGTTCCATCTGGGCCCGGCTCGGGCAGCATATCTTATTGATCAGCTTTTATCTCTGATTAGCTCTCATCTCAGGCAGCCTGTCTTTGTTGATCAGCTCTCCATCCCATGGCTCCATGCAAGACCTGCTTTGTCTTTCATAAGCCCCAGTCACCCTAAGAGGGAGGGTAGAGGAAAAGTTTTTTCTTCCCTACACTGTAACATAATGGTCACTAAGAACATAGGCCTCAAAGTATTGGATTTGATTAAGACTTGAATTTGAATCCTACTCCATAACCCTACTATGAGAACTTGAGCAAAAGTACCTAATCTCTTCACACCTATTTTTTTCCTACCTATAAAATGAGTATAATAGTAACTACTACTCATAGGGTTGTAGTGAAATAAATGAGACTATGTAAACTCCTTCATACAATGCCTAAAACATAGTAACCATCCAAAAAACAGTTAAACTGCTATTATCCAAATTTTTTAATTCAAAACTGTGTTAAGTGATTAATGGATAAGAGAAACAGCTGTCTAGTCTAACCCCTCCTCAGAAAGTATGATTACACAAAAATGCAGCTGTAAACAATTTCAATTTGAATAGGAAAAAATTAACTTCTAATTCCATTTAAGAAGCGCCAACTGTTTGTTCTGCTCCACAAAATTAGACAAATTTTAAAAAGAGGGAAAGTATGTATATATAGTCATTTTTTTCCTTTGCTTTCAATCATAATGGCACAGAATTGTCCCCATAGGTACACAGGTATACTTACTGATACTGCACCATAAAACCCATCCAAGAAGGTAACTTAATGGAGGAATCTTCCCACAATTCAAACATTAATTTAAAAGCTCTTGGGAGAAAATCTCAAGTTATGCACCAAACTGTTACATATCTGGGAGAGGTGTATGTGGTGTAAGAGGAGGGGAAACTTTTAACTTTCTCAAAATATTGTGGCTATGTTTGCATGTTTTATTGCATCTGTGATTTAAAATAGAAAAATAATGCATTAAAAACCACACAAATGCAACCTAAAATAACTGGTTTTTCACAGTTTATAAAATGTGTCAAAATAAAATCCTAATTACATTTCTCTAGGATTTTCTTATAAGTCTAGTAAGTTAACCAGTTCCCTAGCCAGACCTAAATTGTTTTGGACTGGAATTGTATTTGACTAGGAAATGTTTAATAACTCTGCTTAAACAAGCAAATGGACGGGCACATCCAAACCTGCCCCGTCTGATTGCTCTCAGCTAAATGGAAGGAAGTAATCTAAGATCTATTTCAGGTCTTCACATGAATGATAAGCAAGCAGAGAAGAATAAAATTAAGGATACAACCTACAATTCATATTCTCCTTAGGACTACAGATATTAGAGAAAACTAAGCAACATTTTGCCAGAAATGCAGAAAGAATTCAGAAGTGATAAAAGGGATTTAACTAGATAGATGACTTGTAAGGTCCTTTCCCCACTCTAAACAAACATGTTCATGCTTTTACGGCAAGATTGAGAATATAAATTTAACTCAAGAGTTTGGGACTATTTTGATGAGTCAGCACTACAGAAAGAAAGAACCAGTTATAAATGGTCTTCAGATAAAAAGACTGTTTCTGAGAAGCTTGGAACAACATTTCAATTAAAAGTATGAATCACTAGAGAAGTGAACAGTATTTTAGTTGAGCATATTACAGAAATGTCAAAAATCTTAAACTTATATTATCTTGTTTCCAGTGCTTTTCAAACTATTTTACACTTGAAGGTCAGTTGAAAAGCTAAGTTCATTTTATATACACTAAGAATTTCACATTTTATTGTTATATTACGTTAGCATTTGAGGGAGAGGGGACTAGCAGTCAGAGCCATTAATATAAAATATATTTGAAAGTAAATTCCAAGTGTTACTGATTTAAGAATAAATTAGTGATTAATTTATTAGGTATTAGTAATTTTTCAGCCTGCAAATATCAGCCTGTAGTTTTTAGTATACTACATTGCAATGGAGGAAAAGAAATTTTTTAAAAAGAAAGAAAAAAGAATTCTGACATTTGAAAACATTATGTTAACTTTTATCAGCTTCACAAAACATGTTAAAAAGATTTTTCATCGTTTGTTGTAACTGCTGGGTTATTGCTTACGCAGTTATCTCAACATTTAGGATACACCTAGAATCCTAGGATAGAATTCTCAGATAGAAAGTAGGATAAATCTAGTTTCACTTCAACTAAAGATGACAACATTGCAGTTGCCTCCACTGCTTTCTCACAAGTCCTAACCACTTGCTCTGCCAGTACACCCATTTTCTTCTTAGCTACCCACAAGTTTTCCTCAAACTCCACCTCAAGGATATACACATGGTCTCCTATTCTGGTCTCCAAACATACCACATTCAAGATATTTCCTATCTCAAATGGACTGATTTTAAGTGAAAACCAAATGTTATACCATATTATATATAATAAAGTCTTAGAAGTTATACCTCTAATTTACCAGGTTTTCAGTTCTTTTTCTTTTTTGTATACTATTACAAGGTGGTAATTTCAGAATCAGCTAAGAATTAGAGGAACACCGAAATATGAGCAAGAAGTTGGTTTTTATACGGAATGCAGATTGGTTTTGAAAATAAGACAACTAATCAAATGCTATATTTAAGGGCTATGTGAATGTAAGTTTCTAAGTGATAACTAAAAGATTATGGAAAACTATTTTAAAAGTAACCTTAACATAGAAAACCAGGCTCATTTTAGCATGTTAAAGAAAGCAGAGAACAAAATGCTTTAATATTAGGTAATTATGAAATGTCTGATTTCCAATCAAATGTGTGGTTTATTATATCTCAAACAAGCAGCATACAATTAATCAAAGTATGCGCCTAAGCTACCTAAACTATCGACACAGTTTTGCCATCTTAACACTAGCTTGCTTGTTTGCACCAGCTGTAAAGAAGCCTGGAGAGCAAGTGGCAATGAAATCACGAAAGGTGTTTTCCACAGTTTGTTGAGAACTGAATATTTTTCCTTACAAGAAGAAGTGGTAGTCAGCTGGTGCAAGGTCTGGTGAATACGGTGGATGACAGAGTTTCCAAGTCCAGCTGCTATAGTTTGAGCAGAATTGTTTGTGAGACATGTGGTCAAGCGTTGTCTTGCAAGAGGATTGGCCTGTCTGTTGACCACTCTCGGTTGCTTAATTGCAAGCATCTTCATCATTTTGTCCAATTGGGTACAGCAGACATCTGCTGTAATCAACTGACCAGGTTTCATGAAGCTACAGTGGATAATACCAGCGATGGACCACCAAACAGACACCATTAGCTTTTTTTGATGAATATTCCATTTTGGACTATCTTTTGGCATTACACCTTTATCCAACCATCGTCCAGAATGCTTGAGATTATCAAAAAGAATCTGATTTTCATCACATGTAACAATGTAGACAGTGTAGAAATGATTCATTCACCTTTATGTCGTGACAGCTTAAAAAAGGCAAGCTTCAAGACAATTTCTCTTTTGACACTCGTTTAATTCATGAGGAACCCATCTACCTAGCTTCTTTACTTTGCTATTTGTTTCAAATGGTCCAGTATTGTTGGAATAGTAATGTCAAATCTTGCTGCTACTTCATGCATAGGTTGAGATGGATTCTCTTCTACTACAGTTTTCAGTTCATCATTATGCACCTTTGTCTCAGGTCAGCCACATGGCTCATTTTAAAGAAATTAAAATCACCAGAAAGGAACTTCTCAAACCATCTGTGTGTTCATTAGCAACATCCTTCCCAAACACTTGGTTGATATTTTGAGCTGTCTGCACTGCACTGGTTCTTTGATGGCACTCATATTCAAAAATAACATGAATTTTTTACTTATGCATGTTTTCATAAAAACTGCTCTAAAAAAACTTTGAAAGATAATCACAAGCCAAAATGGGCATTTCAAAGACTGAGGATGTACCTTCACAATAAAAATAAAACAAGAAATGTTACAATGAAATGTCAGAGATATCAACTGTCAAACTTAGTACTTAAGGAAATCGGACATTTCATACTTAATAACCTAATATATACATATCTAAAGAAATAGGGCAACATTAAACAAAGAAATAACAAAATATTGAATAGGCAGAACTATGGAGTTCATTATTGCAGTGGGTTGAATGGTGGCCTGCCCAAAAAGCATGTCTACATCTTAAGAGCTGGAACCTGGGAATGTTCTCTTATTTGGAAAAAGGATCTTTGTAGTTGTAATTAAATTAAAGATCTTGAGATGATCATCCTGGATCAGCCAGGTGGGTTTCTAAACTCCATGACAAGTGTCCTTGTAAGAGAAAGGGAGAGGGAGATGTGGGACAGAGAGAAGAGTGGGCAAGGACTGAGGCAGAGACTAGAGCTATGTGGCCCCAAGTCAAGGAATGCTGACAGCCACCAGAAGCTGAAAATGACATAGATTCTCCCCTAGAGCCTCCAGAGGGAACATAATTAAGCCTACACCCTGATTTCAGACTTTTGGCCTTCAGAATATGGTTGGTTTAAGCCACAGTTTGAGGTGATCTGTTTTGGCAGCCACAGAAAAGTAAGCTGTTACTTGAATCAATGCCTCTTAAAATAGTAAAGATTGAAAATGTTGATTTTCAATGAGTATTGAATTAAGTGAAATAAATGAAACATAAAATTCTTATTACACATTCTAAAGGAATAAATGGTGAAGGAAGTGTCCAACTGATGTTCAGTACTAATGAGACACTCTGGAAGAACCTAAAAGGATAAAAAAGTTGTAAAGAATAATTTTAGCAATACTGACTAAAATTTTTTTTCTCTCTCAGAGATACATATGAAAATAGTCAATTATGAAAAATAATAGGTAAAAAGTAAGAAGGTGACAAAATGTCCCCGTAAATCTTTTTCCTTTAGGTCTTATATTTGAAGATAGCTATTTATTCCTCTAGCAATTTAATCTTCAGGGAAACTATCAAAAATATCAGAAGGTAGACTTGTCTACACAGGAAACCCAAACTCCGAAAAAAGACCCTAACATATTAAAAATTCCCTGTTCTTTGTTACTAAATAGCAAATAACTCCTTGCCAAAAAAAAAAAAAAAAAAAAAAAAGCAGGAACTAAAAACTCCCAATTCTACATTTTTATTAAATGTTCAAAACCTACATTTGATGATCAGTGGCCAATCTGTTCTAGGATTCCTAATAAAGTTCATCAAGGGACACATGTTAAATAAAATTCTGAATTATACTTAAGGGCCCTCAGATATCCTTTCATAAATACATGAAGATTATCTCTGGATGCTAGATCCTCTTATTGAAACAATAGAACGGGGAAAAACAATAGATTAAATATTTTAAAAACCAGTTGCTGGGAAATCAAGAAGTAAAATAGAGATCTGTAGTGAGCACCATATAAGGTAAGGTATATAATTTCAGGAACACTATGAAGTTTCACAATTATTTTAAAAAATAAGAAATTGCCAAACACAAACTACTTCAATGGTATATTCTGTATTACACTGTGTACTCTTTAAACAAAACTAAAATAACTCACCAAAGGTAGACTGACTTTGTGTTCTGAGCATATATCCCAGCCCAGGCCAGCTGTCATATGATGTGAAAGTAAATAATTATGATAAAACCATACATTTAGACAAACTCGGTGAAATAACGGTGTAAGGGGAAAACATTAACCTGAATTACTGAAAATTTTAAAGGAGGCCCATTTTAAAAGTCAAATACCAGGGAACCATGATCTGGAACTGTGATCTATCTTTCTTTCCTAGGAAACACAGATAGTGGTTTGAGTGGAGGCCCTAGCCTCTCCTAGTCCCTTTCCCCCCAAACAACCCCCAACTGGGGCAAACTCAGAGTCATCAAGGATCAATCAGCAGTGCAACTGCAAACTCATTACAGTAGCTGGCTGACCACAGAGTGAAAACACATGCTGTAGGTGGAAAAAAGAAAGGCAAAAGGACAAAACCATACTATCTCATTCACTCCACCCCACTCTACCCTGCTCCCACCAAGAAAATTAAAAGAGGACTAACTGGACATTAGGAATAACCAAGAATAAAGCTCTTCTTTCGAACTGAGAAATAAAAGGAAAATTCACAATTGTTCTTTTTTTAAGAGACTTCAAATAACTAATGTGAAGAGGGCCTTCTACTTTTGTTTGTCAAGTTTAACCTACAAATCCAACCTTTACATAGAACAGTAAGAAAGTAATCAGACAAAAGATCACCCACGTACTTACGCCTAAAGTTGGCAAGAACTGTATCTACAGTAAGGCTTCTACCGTAACAATGTATTAATTTCCTCGTCCATCTTTTTTTTCACTTGTATTGGGAAGAACCCAAAACCTAGCCCAAATAGTAACATCAATCAGTTTCAAGAGAAGGTCATTTTAAAAGCGCACTTCCGAGTGCGAACATACCCTGTTACATTACCACCTTCCTGGGCCAATGCCTGCTCTACTTAAAATGTTCACTTGCACCTACTTTGCTAAGCACCCAGGCAGACAGTGACACCAGACCCGGCCGAGGGGCGGATGATCCCACTGGTAGCCTCAGAACGATGTTCCTACAGCTTTCTAGAGACCTCGGTGGACCTGCGAGGAAGCATCAGGCCAAACCCTAACGTGAAACTTCCCCCACGGTGGAAGGGTGGGTGATAGCACGAGTTTCTGAAGCTGCATCCGCCAGGCAGGCCCGAGCGATCTGAACCACCTGGGAGGCCCGCGCGCCCCGCGAGGGCTCAGGCGGACGCAGAGGCGCCGAGGGCGGGAAGTGCCTCACCTGCACCCCGGTGTAGTTCTCAAAGAAGAAGAGCACCATGCGCTGGTAGATGGAGTAGAGCTGGTCGTCTACCACCTGGTAGAAGCGGGCGGGCAGGAAGGCGGAGAGCAGCCGCCAGACCCCCCACGCCAGGATGTAGGTGGGCGCCGTGCCCAGGAGCACGACGCCCGGCAGCAGGTAGCGCATCGAGTACGTGTGGAGCACTAGGGACAGCAGCATCTTCCCGGCTCGGCGGCCGAGGGCTCCGCCTGCTCTCCGCGCCCGGGGCCCTCAGCCGCGGCCAGCCGGGCCAGCCGCCGCCCCTCACCGCCCGGGCCCGGGCCACCCAGACGCCCAGCCCGCCGCCCGCTCCCGCTCCCCAACCCCCGCCCCCAGCCGCATGGGCCGCGCCGCCGCCGAGGGGCGGGCGGGCGAGTGCAGGGCCGGTGTGCCGCTCGCGGCCGCGAGGCGAGGCGACGCCGCGGTCCTCCGAGGCTAGGTAGCTCAGCAGCGCTCACACCCCATGACCCTCAGCCGTCACCAAAAGCCCCCTACTGGGGGCGTGGCTCCGCGGCAATAACAGGACTCCTGATTGGCCGCTCGTCACCATAGTCCCCCGCTGGGGGCGGGGCTCCGCGGCAATATCATGTCCCCTGGTTGGTCGAGGTCGGCCGACAGTTGCCCCACAACTGCCTGCGGGCGCGGACGGCCAGGCTCTGGCCACTGCGCATGCTCCCTGGGCGGGTCCGGCTGCGGGCGCGGGAAAAGAGGAAGCCGCGGGGAGCTGAGCGGCGCGTGGGTGGGCGCCGGCCGGAGGAGCGAACCCCGCGGCTGCCTGTCCCGCGGCGGGACGTGCGCGGGCTGGTGTGAGGGCCGCTTGGGCTGGCTGGGACGCGCATCTCCTGGCTGCACGCCTTGCGGGCCCTCGGGCGCCTTCCGTGCCCCGCAGCCGAGACGCCCCAGGGTTCGGCGTGCGCGACCCCCCAAGGCGCCGGGGGCCGCGGACGTCGCCGCTTCAGTTAAGAGGACTTATGCATCAACAAGTGTGTTCGGGCTTTCCGTGGTATGGCCCGCAGAACAGAATTGGAGCAGTTACAGCGGTGGCAGCTCGCAGTAGCTCGGGGCTCCGACCCTCTCCCCACGACGAGGCCCCAGCACGGGGCCCCCAGCTCCTCGCCTGGTCCCCTGGGAACCTCCCTTCGGTCCCTGCCTGTCCACCTGGGTGTTTCGGGTTTAGACCCTATTTTTTCCCCCATCACTGTAATGATGATAATTGCATGTTTACACATAGCTGAAGAACCTTTTCACAAGGATGTTTCCCCAGTGTGTGTTTGGTTAGACTGTTTCAAAATTCAATCTTGGTTCACTTACTTCCCCAGCGCCTTGCTGTTTTGATTTGTTTGTGGTTTTTTTTTTAAGGAGGCTCATTTGTGCAGTAATTAAAGTGCTTGCGTATGCAATGTGAAGTCCATAAAATGCATCCATACATGAACTTAACAAAAATCTAGGAAGGCAGGGTAGCTGTTTTATTGATGTACAAACAGATCCACAGGTCTTCTGGATCCTTGTACTCCCCTTTGACTGTAGTAAAAGTGGTTTAATATGTAACCTTTCTCAAGGATAGTTGCACTTTGAAAGAATGCCATATGCTTTAAGTTAAAATAATTTTTCCATAATGGAAGCCTGTGGGGTAGCTTTAGGCAGGAAGGCATTTCAATGGAAAGTTCTAATCAGGGCCAGGATGGTAGCTACTTTCTTCATACCTGATTAACATCAGGTAAGATTACTAGTAGATGGTGATCTTTGGGGGCAAAGCCAGATGAATAGAGATACCTCAGGTTATAAATATTTGCGTGCCAACAGGAATTACAACACAGTAGAAAGATCTTCAACAGTGTTTCTCTCCCTTTTTGTGGGAATTAGTGCCCTAAACTGTAAGAAGAATTAGGGTTAGTTTGGGAGGGCAAAAGTCATGGGCGTGCATAGTGTGCACAAATAATGCCACTTATGTTTCCTTTAACTGAGACCAGACATCACTACGTTAGAAAAAATATGTAAAGCGAGAAAGCAGGTTCTGTGTTCACCTTAAGATTGATATGTATAAAGTCAATAAATGTACATATGTGTAAATATGGCACTTTCTGTGAATTATTACAGATTACTTTTAGTCACCAAATTGTAAACTTTTGTGCAATGTTTTGGCTTGGAGACACTGAGAATTTAAGTTCCTCTTGTCCCCTGTTTAGCTCCAAACCAGCTCTCTGACTTCCTTGGTTATTCTCTGAGCTCTTCATGCACCTCTCTTCCTGTGAGCAATTGCAGAAAGGGAGGTCACTGCCCCCCTCTGTTTTTCTCCCTTTTCCATCCACACCTTGTAATTGATAATTAACCCACACCCTCGGCCTCTCCTTACCTCATACTTTGTAAACCTTTTGCAATCTGATTGCCTTTTCCTCCACTGCAGGTGGATGGTGCTGCTAAAAGAGTACAGCTGACCTCTTTGGCTGACATCTGCAGACTCTGTGGGAACCAGGGGTGTACTTGAAAAGACTGGCTCTGTTGATGCCTTCCTGGGGCAACACTTAACAAGGAGTTACATGTGGGATGACAGGCAAAGTTCATGGTACTAGGGGAACATGTATCAAGGAGATCTGATTTAGCATGGAGTCAAAGAAGGCTTCTCAGGTAAAGTCACATTTAAGACAAAGTTTGAGGGAGTTAGTGAGGCTCAAGCTTTCCGAGGGAGAGTAGCATGTTAGAGGCCTGAAGCTGAGAGAGCAGTGTGGACTCTGTGGAGCCCTGGAATGGGCCACACTTTTGTTTTTTAATTTTTTTAGATGCCCCTGAAAGTCTGCTGTGTATTCCTTTCACACATTCTTAAGTAGATATTTAAATTTTTTATTGTAAATTTAAATAGTTACACAAAAGTTCTAATAAATTGTAAATGACATTTTGAAAATAAAGTAGTTACAGAAATCTTGAAATACAAAATACGATACAAAAGATAAGAAATGGTACACCCAGAGACAGTGCTTACCATGGAACTTGCAGGGTCAGTGAGTGGAGAGTGAATGTAAAGGACATTACTGTGCACTAGTACAGACTTTATAAACGTTGTACACTTAGGCCACACTAAGTTTATAAAAAATAAAGTAATTGTGCTACAATGTTACGGCAGCTAGGATATTACTAGGCAATAGAAATTTGTCAGCTTCATTATAATCATTATGCGGTGCATGACAGTACTAGGAAAAACATAGGATAAAACTTTTATAATCTTGAGTGGATGAGATTTTACTTGGAATGCTACTAAGGCCAATAATCACCACAATGTGTTGATTCTCAGGTAGTCTTGGAATCTCCACAGAGCATCTGACAAAGCAGAGCCAAATAAACGCACTGTTTCTGTGCTCGAACTGCAGAGTATTCAGCCTGGGTGCTGTGGGATCTCAGTTGGGGCCTTGGGGAGCACCCAAATTGAATGTACTTGAACTGGGGCTTGGAATGAAACCTAATCAGCTGTATTGTAAATTGACCTTCCTAAGTGGTAACAGAAGGGTGTTGATCTGAATGCAGTACCCTTAGAAGCAAAGGGAAACTTGCTTGTCTCTGTGAAGGAATGGAAAGCTCTTGAACAAGAATACCTCCTATCTATCCACAAACAACTTTGCTAAATTGTAGCCAGTACTCTGCCTCTCTTTGGTCGGTTCCCATTCGTGCCTTTATTTTTCTATTTGTACAAATAAAACAAGAAGGTATTCTTGTTCCAACAGAATGAGGAAGTCTCCCTCGCTTAGGCTGTCCCCAGTCCCGCTTTCTTACCCAGAGGGTACAGCTGTGTACTTTGCTAATTGCCTTTCTACCCATGCACTCGGTGGGCGTTTGGCAGACCATTGCCCGGTTCCCCCCTTGAGATCACTGAGATGTTCATGCAGAAAGCCACCCTTCCCAAGACAGTTCATGTGCTGTGGGGGAAGTTGCCCCCACATGCCCTCCTGGGATGGGCCATGGTCATTCGAGGACAGTGAACCCCTCAAGTTCCCCAAGACCCTTTCAGGTGGTCCGTTGTACTGAAATGTCATGTGCCTTTTTCACTGTGTTAAACCTGCAGTGGTGGGTAAATCTGATAGCACCTTAGCCCGCTTTAAGGCAGTGACACCAAAGGGTAACAGCCGCCACCATTCTTCATCACCACCACCAAACACTCATCACCATGAGTGTTTTTCATGGCAAAAAACACTCATTTCACTTGAGAATATCCTCAATGAAGCAGCAAAAATATTTGATTAAATCTCAGCCCCTGAGTACACATCTTGTTAATGTTCTGTGTAACTAAATGGGGCATGCATGAAGCACACGGGATGCAAAACAAACAACAAGAGCCCACTGGGGGGAAAGACCTCTGAGCTTCCAGCTGAACGAGCTCCTTTTTTCATGGAACATCATTTTTACTTGAAAGAATAACTAGCAGCTAAACTAGTGATTCTGGCACACATTTTCTCAAACATGAACAAATTCTATCACTTCAAAGAAAACAGGTATTATTGCCAAATAATAAAATTTGAGCTTTCCAATGAAAATTTGAATTCTGGAAAATTTATATTGTTCCATGAGCTTGACACCTTCCCAGTTCTTGAAAACTTTTCTGATGAGGTCTGTGGTAATTGTAACAGACATTGTGATTTTTTTAATTTTGTATGATCACTGCGTCAGCATCTGGAAGATGCGCATAACTCAGTGAAACAATATTTTCTAAACAATGCATGATGTTTAAAAATCAGGCATGGGTAAATGGTTCTTTCAAAGGACAAGATGTGCCAATGGGTTATAATGTAACTACAGAAATTTCACTAATGGAATTTCAAACTCTGTGTTGCTACTAACCTTGAAGAAATTACCAGTTCCCGAGTTTTAGTGTAATATGAAAGAAAAGTAGTCACATTATCTGAAAAGGAGTAAAAATACTCCTCCTTTTACCAATTACGTAGCTGTATGAGGCCAGATTTTCTTCATAAGGGTCAACCAAAAAAGCATCATGGCAACAGATTGAATGAATGCAGAAGCAGCTAGAAGAATCCAGCTGTATGCTATTAAGCCAGAGAGTAAAGAGATTTGCAAAAAAAAAAAAAAAGTAAAATAGTGCCACTCTTCTTACTAAATTTGTTTTTGAAAAGTTTTTTAAATGAAACTGTAACATATAATGGATTTGTTATTATTATTTTTAAAGGAAGTTGTAAATGCCATGCTATGGGAAGCCAGTTTTAGATGAAGCTGATGCCCAGAGTGCAGAGCAGAAAAACAGAAATACAAGAAACCTTTGATGAAATTGTCATGCTGCTGAAACAAACCAACTGTCAAACTCACCTGTCTCTAACCCTTTACTTATCTGAGCAAACAAATCTCTATTATTGGTTTGTGTTTCTTATTTTTTATGTAAGAGACAGGGCCTTGCTCTGTCACCCAGGCCACAGTGCAGTGGCGTTGTCATGGCTCACTGCAACTTCCAACTCCTGGGCCCATGTGGTGCTCCTGCCTCAGCCTCCTGAGCTTCTGGGACTACAGGCGTGTGCCACCATGCCTGGCTAATTTTTAAAATTTTTTTTGTAGAGACAGGGGTCTCACTCTGTTGTTCAGGCTGGCCTGGAACTCCTGGCCTCAAGCAATCCTCCCTCCTTGCCCTCCCAAAGTACTGGCCCAAATCTCTATTATTAAACCTAGTCTGAGGTGGGTTATTCTTTTATCTATTATTATCCATGCTAGAAACCTAAAGGTTATTCCGTAAGTTTCCCTGTTCCTCACCTGCTGAGAGCCATTCAGATAGTAAATCATTCATTCATTCAATAAATAATTTTTGCGTGCTAATTATGTGCCAAGCCCTGTTCTAGGATCTGGTAATACAGCTATGGACAAGGCAGATAAAGTAGGTTCCTGTTTTAGTGGAACTTAAACATCAGTGGTGAGAGACAGATAATAACACCACAAGTTATAAGGGCAAGCAGCGAATTAAAACAGAGTGACATGACAGAGTGGTGGAATGGCAACTTTAAATTGTACTGTCTGGAAATGCCTCTCTGTGGAGTACAAAGGTCCTGGGCTGAGAAGCTGAGTAAGCAACAATTTTAATCAACTGGGGCTAAAAACCTTATAGTCGCTGTTTTCTCTTCCTCATCCCAGTAAATTCTATTTGTCAACTTAAAATAATCAAGACCTTAGTCACCTAAGGTGTCTTTTAGCCAAGAAGAACACTGTCTCTTATCTTTGGGACACTTACCTTTGTTTTTATAGAAAGAGTTTTTTTTTTTGGTTTTGGTCACTCAAAAAAGGACTTTAGATGTGTCAAATGAACCAAGCTTTGAAGTTAAGGTTTTTTAAAAAAAATTATAAATTCTGTTTAAGCCATGATTTTCTTTTTTTTTTTTTTAGAAGTGTAACTGGGTTTTTCCTGACTAAAATTAGAATGAGAGAAAAGGTTCATAAACTCTAATGAGTAGTTTAATAAATAACCCTTAATTTCAGAGAAAAAGTGAAAATCATCAATCTGTGAGCAGTAGACAATTTAGAGAATAAAAAATGAAATTTTTATCTTAAAGCAGAGCTTTAATTTTAGTTCTGTCAAGTGTGGAATTGGGTCCCTGGAGTAAGGTCTGAATTTTAACTAAAGCCACCGGAGATTTGAAATCGGAGAGGAGCCTCGCCAGAGACCCCTGCTGGCTCTAGTGAGGTCAGGTGAACAACAGTCCTTTGTGTTGGTATCAAGGCTGGCTTGTTGGACAAGCAGCAGGGATTACCAAACGTTCACTTTGAATTCCTTCATGGTCACCAAAATGTCAGCCTAAAATAATCAAAAGAGTCAGATTCTAGTTTAAAGAGAATGCATTTAAGTGCAAAGTTTGAAGACAGTCACCCAGGAAGCAAAAATTCCAAAGAATGAAAGTCAGTGTTTCCAAATGCGTAAGTTTGGGGTCATTTCTAGAGATAAGCTTTATGAAGCTTAACAGAATTTTAACATCCTTTTATATAAAGCTTAATGTATAGTTACAATAATCTGATTAGTTGAGATGGTCTTTTTTAATTTTTTTTAGGGAAAGGTATATTTAACATTTTACACTGAAGATATAGTAGGCATGGGGTCTTTTGTGCCATCTGTCAGGTACAGGACAATAAAGAAGGCAGTTATCTATCACAAAGACCAATGATTGGAAGGGGAGGAGGTCTGGTCTCCCATCTCTCCTGGTCATTTATAAAACAAAAACAATGAAAAAGAGAGTTCATCTACAATCTGAAAAACAGAAATTACAACCACATGCTGCATAACTCAAGTCACAGTCACATTTCTCTCAAGACTTAAAATATTTTTAGAGTTCCAGAAACATTTAAATTTTATTTCACAGGTTTCACCATCAGAATACATCCAAGTGCACCATCATCACTTACCTGTGCAACTGTAATCACCTACCTGGTCTTCCTGTTTCCATCCTTGCCCCCCCCATTCACTATACCCTACACACAGCAGCTGTTAGGGGTGAATAGTGCCCCTTCCCCAAATTCCTATAGTGAGGTCTTTAGCCCCCACCAACGGAGCATGTGACCTTATTTGGATATAGGGTCTCCACAGAGATAACCAAGTTAAAATGAGGTCATTAGGATGGGCCCTAATCCTTTTAAGAAGGGGACATTTGGACACACAGCTGCATGGGGACAGATGATGTGAGAGTCACGGGGGAAGACAGCCACCTACAATCCACGTACAGAAGCTGCAACAGCTCCTTCCCTCTGCAGGGAAGTTTAAATTTTTCCCCTGAAAGTTTGATAATTTGAATCTATAAAACAAAACTAATAATAGATTAACAGGGGAAAAAAGGCATATAAATTTATTAATATGCATACAGGCAAAGTAGTCATACAAAATATGAAAAACTCAAAGAAAATGGCCAGATGGTGGATGCTTTTTTACCATCTTGAGATTACAGAAAGAATGGGGGCTTGGATCAGGGCAAAACAGGTTATGGTGGGAAGACAGGTGCTGTGTGGAGGGAAGAGGAGGCCTGGCTGTCGAGGGTGGTTGGTTACGCAGAGGAAACCTGCAGGCAGCAGCTCTCGGGAGGAATAGGTGGTAGCTGGTGGTATATGTTTCTCTGTCAGACCTTTAAAAATGTCAGACTCTCGGTTAATCTTTCCCAGATCCGGACAAGGGGGGCTTCAGAGAAAGCCTGCTTGCATGTGTTGTTTACGTCCCTTCATTTCCTCTGCAGATGCAAATCTCCCCCACAAAAGACAGCGTTGCAGGCCCTCTGAACAGTCACCTCAAAATACGTCAAAGAAGTATATTGGAGTGAAATATTTTTGGTTTCCTTTACCTCTCTGCCCTCAGAAGGAACCAACCCTGCTGATAGCTTGTTTTCAAACTTTCAGCACCCAGCACTGAGAGACAATAGATGTCTGTCGTTTAAGCAACCCAGTGTGTGGTGCTGTGTTACACTTACCCAGCAAACACTTGCCACTTCTCTGCTTGCAACACTCCTGTCTCAGAATAAAGCCCAAATGTCTGTGACCTACGAGGCTGAATCATGAACCACCCCTCACCCACTGAGCTCCCATGGAAGGCTCCTCTGGGGCTCTGTGCCCAGGTGTGTCTGTGCTCGGGCGTGTCTGTGCTCGGGCGTGTCTGTGCCCAGGTGTGTCTGTGCCCACTGTGTCTGTGCCCAGGTGTGTCTGTGCCCAGGTGTGTCTGTGCCCACTGTGTCTGTGCCCAGGTGTGCTGCAGAATATCAGGACTAAGTTGACTCCAAAGGGACTTCACTCTTTGTTCCAGGAAATTCCTGTCCAGGAAGATAAGGCTGTAAACCAGTAAATAACTTTGTTGTTTTCTTTGGGAATCTCTTAAAATTTTATTTATCTAAACAATGGGGGTGGGGCTAACTCCTTCTCGCACACCAGGAGGCTCCTCTGCGTAAACAGCCCTCTCAGGACAATAGACACAACAGGTGGTTATCACAGAGCTATCTGTACCTCAGATTGGCTCTGAGATCTCTGCCTAGCTGTGCCCACCCCTCATGTGCCTAAAGCCAGTTAGCTCCTTACCTAAAACTACTCAAAGGCAGACCCCCAACCATAGGAATTCTTGTCTCCTGACTTCTTCCACCTACCTAAAACTACTCAAAGGCAGACCCCCAACCACAGGAATTCTTGTCTCCTGACTTCCTCCGTCTGGGACTCTTCTAAGCCTCTCTCTCTAGATCTTATCTCCTCACTCGTCTTCTTCTAACCTAAGCATCTTCACCCAAACTACTTTCAGTTCTCTAGAAAAGCCATGCTGTTGGGTACTCACACATTGGGTGTTTACCGCATCTCTCGATGGCATCGTTTTCTCTTGTACCAAGGATGAGGAGGTTGCAAAAATTGACAAGGCTGGGGTTGAGATGGCAGAAAGCCCTAACCCAAGCGTGGAGGACGACACTGAGGTGGTTTTGAGGACCTGCCCAGTGAGGAGTTGACAACTGGAACAGGAATGCAGAGCTAAAGAAGAAGCAAGAGAAAAGGAAACTGCCGGAGAAGAAAAAGAACCTCCAAGAAAATTCGCAGGGAAGGGTTTAGCAGAAGCTTTTGCAGACCTCAACAAGCTCCTTAAAAGGGGCATAGAAAGGTTTGCATTAGTAGAGAGGAATGTTGTTCACGGTGCCTTATCTGCTTATAAACAAATCTGTGGTGAAAAAAAACCAAAAACAAAAAACAAATCAAGCAAACCATCAGGGACATGCTTCTGAAAAGAGTGATACCTCCTCAAGAAGAGCCTCAGGCAGGCCCTCCAGGAGGTGCACAGCAGAAGGCATTGCTGTCACAGGAGATGACAGCTCCATGCCTGTTGCTGCCCCTGAAGACCTTCCAGTGGGACAAGACATGGAGGTGGAAGACAGAGATATTGATGATGCTGACCCTGTGTAGGCCTCAGCTTATTTGCCTGTTTGTGTCTTAGTTTTAAGCAAAAAAAGTTTAAAAAGTAAAAAAAAAAAAAAAAAAATTAAAATTTTAAAAATAGAAAAAGCTTATAAAATAAGGCTATAGAGAAAGAACATATTTTACTAAAAGAGTGGAATTGGAATTTTCTTGACTCAAAGAAATGTTAAACACCTGAGGAGATACCCCAATTACCCTGATTGATTAATTCACATGGTATGCCTGTATCAAAACATCACGTTTCTCATAAAGATATACAAGTATTATGTACCTATAATAACTAAAAATTAAAAATAAGGGAAGAAAGAAAATATTTTTATACAGGTGCACAATGTGTTTGTATTTTAAGCTAAGTGTTATTACAAGAGTCAAAAAGTTTATAAAGTAAAAAGTCATAGTAAGCTAAAGTTCATTTACTATTGAAGAAAAAAAATTTTTTTTTTTGAGACAGAGTCTCACTGTCGCCTTGGGTAGAGTGCAATGGCATCACTGTAGCTCACAGCAACCTCAAACTCCTGGGCTCAAGTGATCATCCTGCATCAACCTCCTGAGCAGCTGAGACTACAGGCATGAGCCACAACACCTGGCTAATTTTTCAATTTTTTTAGTAGAGATGGGATCTTGCTCTTGCTCAGGCTGATCTCGAACTCTTGAGCTCAAGCAATCCTTCCCCCTAGGCCTCCCAGAGTGCTGGGATTACAGGCGTGACCCACTGCACCCAGCCTGAACACAAAATATTTTTTCTAAATTGAGTGCAGCCTGAGTGTGCAGCATTTACACAGCAGCGCACAGTAATGTCCTGGGCCTTCACACTCACTCACCACTCACTCATTGACTCACCCAGAGCAGCTTCCAGTCCTGCAAGTGCCATTCGTGGTAAGTGCCTTATACAGGTGTATTATTTGTTTTTTGTCTTTTATCCTCTATTTGTACTGTACCTTTTCTATGTTTAGAGAGGTTTAGATACACAAATGCTTACCATTGTGTCACAGTTGCCTACAGTACTCAGTACAGTAACATGCTATACATGTTTTTAGCCGGGGAGCAATAGGCTATACCTTATAGCCGAGGTGTGTAGGAGGCTACACCATAGGCGTGTGTAAGTGCACTCTGATATTTGCACAACAAGGTTGCCTCACCACCACATTTCTCAGAACAGTTCCCCATGGTTGAGCCATGAATGCCTGAATTTGACCTTTTTACAAAGAAGCTATCCCATGACTTACAATGATGCGTGCAGATTGGAGAACAAAACAAGTAATAAAATGAGGCAAAAGAAAATGAGGACAGGCAAGTGCGGTGACAACTAGATGAGGTTTGTGTCATGCAGATCTCTCTGTGGTCGGGCCACAGCTTTAGGCTGAAGTAGGTACTAAGCTTTTGGAGCTCAGTGTCCATAAAAGTTGCCTGAGAGAAGTGCCAGTAATCTTTGTATTTAAGACCAGAGAATAATTTAATAAATAAGATGTAATAACGGCACCTGCAATAATTGCCTTTAATTCGTGCTCTTTATAGGACGCTGACCAGGCAGAAGGCTCTTTTATGGGCTTGCCAAATCCAGGCATTACTGGGCTTCTGAGCTGGCTGAACTGTCTCTTGGACATTGAGTATTCTAGAAATAGGAAAACACCACTCCTCCACCACTTACCACCTGTTTCTCTTGCTTGTCTGATCTAATAATACTTGTTGCTGTTTGCTAGGAATGGCCCAGGATCCAATCCAAAATACCACATTACACTTAGCCTGCCTTTAAAAATAAAATTAGGCCGGGTGTGGTGGCTCACGCTTACAATCCTAGCACTCTAGGAAGCCAAAGCAGGAGAATTGCTTGAGGCCAGGAGTTAGAGACCAGCCTGAGCAAGAGCGAGACCCAATCTCTACAAAAAATAGAAAAATTAGTTGGGTGTGGTGGGGCGTGCCTGCAGTCCCAGCTACTTGGGAGGCTGGGGCAGGAGGATCGCTTGAGCCCAGGAGTTCCAGGCTGCAGTGAGTTATGATGACACCACTAAACTCTAGCCCAGGTAACAAAGCAAGACCCTGTCTCATAAATAAATAAATACAAAATTAAATGATTTTTTAAAACTTTTTTCCACTATTAGCTTTTAGTTATGCAGTCTAATATTAATTTTTTAACATTACTTTTAATGCTAGACAGTGTTGCTATAGTCAGTGTTCAAGGACTTACATGCTTTAAAACAAGTGTTGAAAGTCACTTTATTCAAACATTTTTTTCTTATCAACCATTTAGAAAGTTCTGAAATAATAAGACTGTTAGATTCAGCCATACCATTTCTCCAATCTGTAATCTTCTGACAACTTCTGTCATTTAAACACATTACTCTTTTCCGTTGAAAGATAGATATTTTGGAAATGTTCCTATCCCCCATTCCTTTCTTTGCTGTAAAGAAAACATGCCCACTGGAGACAAAGCGTTTGAATGAGCAACGGCTGTTTGTGCCTGAACATCAGTCACTCTTCCATCTACTAGGGAAACCCCATAATAGTCCCCTTCTGCTCTGCCAAGAGATGTCAACAGCCTTCCTATATAATGTTCGTCTGTCTGCACAGATGACCCCAGATATGCGTCTTTGGCCTCGGCCTGTGACCACTTTATTATCCGGCTTCTGCGGGTCTTTCTGACGGCTTCATTTGGACAGGCACCCATACCTCAAAGAACAGTTCAAAAGGACAGCGCCCATTGTCTCTGGCTTTCAGGCTTTTTGTCCTGCATTGTTTAGAGGGGATAATAAGCTTCCTGGCTTCCTTTATTTTCTCTAACACACATTATTACTATTTTTGTTATCAAAACTTAAAGCTTGGATTTTTAAGTGATTTTTTTTCTCTTCTGAAAATCTGTGCCAATTCCTATTGTTTCCTGAATAGTATATTACTTTCAGATTTATCCTCTCTGCCAAGAGCGCTATTATTTAATGTTATAACTGAAAAAAAAAAAATCCTTCCATTTAACTCTTTCAGAACGCTGATGTATCTAGAGATTTTGCTGTTAATCTCAAGCCTGAAAAAGATACGTCATTCTCACAACATTATCTCACATTTAGGCTCACACGTATATTCTAGGTTAAATTCTGTTTTTTGAAATTACTTCGATATTTTGTTGTTCATTCTTCTTTGCCCAATATTAATTAACTCAACAATTATTTTGGCCTTACCGTGTACCACACTGGACCAGGCACCATAATATCACGTTACAGAAGACTGACATGATCTATGCCTTTATGGACCTAACAGTCCAGTAAGGGAGATAGACCAGACTTTTTTTTTTCATTCAACAAACATATGTTAGTACCTAACTTTTTCACCGATTACAACTCACAGCGAGAATACAAAAAGCAACTACTTGAAGACTCTGAAAAATTAACAATAGCAGGCAGAGAAATAAAACTTGATAGAGGAGAGAAATGAAAACTTGAAAAATGACCAATACTAGTGAATTTCCAGGTTTATTTTTCTTAAATCTCTTGCCCTTTACCCAAGCGTGGCATGGCAAGCTGAGCTGTAGAGCGCACAGTGAAGACAGACAGTAAACACTCCAAGAGAAACCCTCTCTTTCTGACCAGAGAACAGGGAGTTGAAGAGTGCAGGGGTAAAAAATCCCTGTTTTCTTTTCTTTTTGTCCTTTTTCTGTCTTGGCCCAGCCAGGAATCCAGCTCACCTTGCAGAGCTACCCTGCCACAGTGGTGGTGGGGACAGCTGAAACCCCAAGAGAAAACTATCATTATGGTCAGAGGCGCTGGGCAAAGGGGCCCATGGGAGTCGGACAGTGTGGGGGAAATCCCAGAGAGAAGTGACTGGAGAAGGCTGTCTCCTAAATGTGTGCGTGAATCTACCCGCATCTTGAGATCACCCCGAGCTGTGATGCACAGAACAGACCCGTAGAAGCATGACAAGGGCTTGAAGAACTAAACAGAGACAGGAAACACTGCCCACAGAAGGCAGAAAGAGATTTGCACTCTGAACATAAACAGGCTGATTGCCTACTCATGCAAACAACGAAAAACCTGCATTATCACACAGGACTCAGATTCTCAGAACATAATAGTCAATATGTGCAAGATATAACATAATGCAGAATTACTTGATATACAAAGAACTGGGAAAATATGACCATTTCTGAAGGGAAAAGACAATCAACAAATGCTAACCATGAGATGGCCCAGATAAGGAAATTAGTAAAGTCATCAAGCAGCTATTATAACCATGCTTGAAATAAATAAAACAATAGAAAATGACTTTTCAACAGAGAAATAGAAATGATAGAAAGGAACAAAATGAATCTTTGAGGACTGAAAAACATGATGTAGTACAAAAAATTCACTAGATGGGCTCGATAGCAGAAGGAAGATGTCAGAGAAAGACATGAGAAAATGACCAGTAGAAATCACCCATCTCAAGTACAGCGAGAAGAAAGGTTTTAGAAACAATGAACAAAGCCTCAGGGACCTGTGGGATAATATCAAAAGGTTTCACATTTATGTCCTCAGAGCCCCAGAGGAGAAGAGAAATAGGTGTAGAAAAATTGTTTGAAAAATAATGGCATGCTTAAATCTTATCAAATTTGGGGAAAAACATAAACCTCCATGAAACCCTATCATGATAAACTTGAGAAAAAAAAAAAAACCTGTGCCAAGAAATATTATAATCAAACTGCAAAAGGAAAAACAGGAAGAAGAATGTGGAGGAAGGGCAGTTAGAAAAAACAACAGATTACATATAGAAGGAGGAAAATGAAGATTTCTCCTCTGAAACCATGGAGGCCAGAAGACTATGGAAGTCTTTTAAGAGCTGAAAGAAAAAAACAAGCAGGCTGAACACAGTTCCCCCAACAAAACCCTGCCATCCCAGAATTCTACATGCATTAAAAATGTTCTTTAGAAATGAAGACAAAATACGGTTTTGAACAAAAGCTAATAAACAAATTCAGCAAAGTTGCAGGTTATAAAATCAACACACAAAAATTAGTTGCAATTTCTATACACTAACAATGATAATCTGAAAAGGAAATTAAGAAAACAATTTCATTTACAATAGAATCAAAAGAATAAAATCCTTGGCAATAAATTTAACCAAGGAGGCAAAAGTCTTGTACACTGAAAACCACACAGAAATTATTGAAAGAAATTAAGAAGTCATAAATAAATGGGGAAAAAACACCCTATGTTCATGTACTAGAAGACTTAACATTGCCAAGATGTCATTACTACCTAAATTGATCTACAGATTCAATGTGATCTCTTTCAAAATACAATGGTATTTTTTTATATAGAAATGGAAAAACACATCCTAAAATTCACATGGAATTTTTTCTTTTCTTGAGACAGGATCTCACTGTGGTGCCCAAGCTGGAATTGAACTCCTGGGCTCAAGTGATCCTCCTTCCTGCCTCAGTCTCCTGAACAGTGAAATTACAGGCGTGCACCACCGTGCCTGGCTGCCAGATGGAATCTTAAGGGACCCTTAAAAATAAAAATAAACAACAAAACCCATAGAATATACAACACAAGAGTGAACTCTAATGTAAACTATGAACTTTACTTAATGATAATGTGTCAATATTGTTCACTAATTGTAACAAATGTACCACACTGTTGCAAAATATTAAAAATAGCAAGAATTGAGAGTGCATGAGGGATGAAGGGGGTGTATGAGAACTGTCTGTACAGTACATGCAGTATTTTCTATAAACCTAAAACTGCTAAAAAATAAATCTAATCTTTTAAAATCACTAATATTTTAAAAATCGTTTATAGCCACTGCATTGCCTTTTTTAAATTAAAATATAAAACAGGGACATGAGTCTCACAAATATGACCTGTTTTCGTCACTGTTCTTTCTTTGCTTAATTTCCCTGCCATTGGGAAGACTGGCTAATTCTACTTTCTTCCCAGTCGGAAACAACCACCAGCAGAGGTTGCTAGAACGCAGGCAGTAGGATGGTCTCTGCTCTGGAGAGACGGGCGATTCTGCACTGCGCTGGCTGCGCTCTGAGGGCCACAGGCGTGCGCCACGAAAGCTTTGCATGGCAGGGATTTTACAAAGAATGAAGAATCTCTGTGTCTGTTCTGCAGGGTGTCTTATGAATATTCTTTAAGAAAGGAAACAGATAGTCTGGACTCCTGACAACTGAGGTGAATGCATCCTCTTTTTCTGGATGTTAATATGTAAGGAAAGTAGAAAGAAATATATTTCTTTCTTTTTGTAGCCACTAAAGTGCCCAGTCTAAGTTCTGAAGAAAATCGGAATAAATGTCACAAGTTAAATAAGAAAGTTAAGGGAATGATCAGGTTTTGGCTTAATTTTGTTTTTTAGAAGAAAATTCCCAGAAACAAGAGAAAATGGATGAAAATATTAACAGCTTAATTTTAAAATGCATTTCTCCAAAAAGAAATCTATTTGAATATAAATATCCATTTACATTAACAAATTTGTTAAATCATTTTGTTCTCCGTTTTTTCAATATCTGAGGAATGTTTACAGTTGCTAAAAGGTTCATTAAAAGTGTTTTGTTAAACTTCCTCCATAAAATTCTGAATGCGATCTCCCTTTATTCCCAGAGGTTATCCAAGAAAGGAAGTGGAGAATGTTCTTTTAGAAAGCATGAAGTGGGAAAATGTTTAAAACTATTTATAGCAGCACTTAGCTTTGGAAATCCCAGACTTTACCATCTATTTATAGTTTTTCTTTGGGTTAAAAGGGTGAAACCAGAAATCTTGAAAATGCTACATGCTTTTATCCAGCAGTTAAAACTAATAAGCTGTCTCTCTGTGGTTATGATAACCAGAAACTTATAACAGTAAATGTAGAAATGATAATAAATACATTTTGGCTAAGAAGAAAAACCTGTTTGTTTAAATTGAGAAGAGCAATGTTTTCTCCAATTAAGTGATTCCTATTTGGGTTTCTTACGTTTTCAAGTTATCCACAGATTGGATTCTATCTGTAGCACATGGGATTTCTAATAAATGGGAAGCATAGCGGCTTTACAAAAACTTGCACACAAGGTAGTGAATTTCCAATACTGGCTGATCATGAGAATAAAAAGAAGGCCAGATAAAGTTATCGAACTTCAAACAGCAGACTTTAAACGATGCTCAGAGGAATACCAATTTCTGAAAGTTCTGCCAGACTGTAACATGGAACTCTTCTCTGGCCTTGAATATATGGCACAGAATTTGCACTCATGCAGTGGAATATATAATCTATTGACCCTTAGGAATTTGATTGTGTTACTTTCTTAATATGTATTTTTCTAGAGGCAAAAGGAACAGTTAGAATGTTACTGCTGCAGAATGTTCAGAGCTTACAAGAGCCTGGGCGAGGGCAGTGGCCAATGAGGAGGGAGAGGAAGAGACATATCTGGGCATCTTTTTAGAAGTAGACTCAGTTGGCCTTGTTGAGGAGTTAACATGTTAAAAATGAAATTCTTCCAATCCAGGGAAAAATTTTGCCTCAATAACAACGGGAACTTTGGCTGTGTCTAAAAATTTAGGGATGATTAAGAATGGATAAATACAGTGGTGGGAAAACACAACAAAATCTTGTTGCTGCCTCAACAACTGGTTCTTTGCACACACCGCACACAAAGTCACACTTAACTACTAGAAGTTATTAATCATCGTAAGTGCACATCTGTCAGTAGAACTTGCAGAACCCAGTATGATTTTGTGCCAGTCAGGTTAGACAGAAATATCAAGCCTCTAAAATGCAACTGTAAATGCAAAACACACCAAAACCTTTTCAACTATGGTTCCCATTTTTTTTATTAAATTCAATTCTGCTGCCTGGGTGGTATCACAGAACACAATATAAACCTCCTAGTGAGCCTCACCCTTTAGGCTGGAGGATAAAACTTACCCAATAACTTGTTTTCCATCCACCTGTGCCAGTGGTTGCTTTTTTTTCACCTCCCAAAGCACTAGCTGTACACGCCACCCGTTTGCCTCTTAAGTGCATGCTGTCTTACGCCACCTCTGACGCCACCGTCTTTTCTATTTGTTCCTGTAGCAGCCCCATCTGAAGCGCTCGTTTCCTGTGGCCACTGCGCTGTGTCTGCGTGCATCCTTGCAACCTCTCCTCAGCAACCTCGTCTTCCCTTGTTGAAGAGTTTTCTGATTTCCCTGGAAGCCACATGGGTTGCATTAACCAGAAGCAACCTGGGGTGGAAAGTTGGAGCCCTGAAGTTCTCACTTGATTTCTGCTATCACCATTTTGAGTGATTCTGGACAATCACTTGACCTCTCTAAGTCTCTGTTTCCTCTGCTCTGAAATGAAAGATTGGGCCAGATTCTCTGCAAGGCCCCCCTAGCTCCAGTGGCCTCATTCCATTTCCTTCCACCCCCTCTACGGACTGGACCAAGCTCTGAGGACCACATCATCCCGCTTACAGCCCATCTCCCAAACCTGTAGACAGTATCTGCAACTCTACTGCCCCAGCCCCCCACCGAAAATAAGTCTAAGAGTAGTTTTAAGGAAATCCAAGCTGGTTAATGAAGAGGCAGCTGCTCTCACTCAGGAGACATGAGCTCCCTTAAAGGAAACCACCTGAGGCCTTTGCTGGGGCAGCAGCTAACCCCGTGGACTTGGCCTTCGCACAGGTGAACCTACGTGGGGCTTTAGGTCCTCGGCTGAGATCAGGATCCAAAGCTCTTGGCCCGGAGGCTCTGGGTGTTCACGTGATGGCTAAATGAAGGCATGGTTGTAGTATTTTCAGTTTCTTCTAAAAGGTCATTAGTTTTTCAAGTGTCATGAATAAAAGGCACTAGAATGATGACTATCCCAAAAATATACGCCGGGGGTGAGAGGTCCCGCTGAATCTCTGGGACTGGGAGCCCAGGCACAGTATTTTTTTGGAGAAAAAAGGAATCTCCCTAGGTGACTCTGGGCCACAGTCAGGGTTGAGATCCACTGGATTGGAGTTGTGACAAGAAAGCAAGTGATCCAACCAGCCATCTCTGTCCTCGGCCTCACTGGACTCGCTCTCCCAACAAATCTCCTTTTACACTGGATTGATTTTCCCACGTGTTGTGCCCTGGCAGTTGCTTTGGCAAGATCCTTGAAGGAATCCCTTGCTTACTGTGCCTTAGAGCAAAGTGATTTAACAGTACAACTAAAGCAATAATGAAGTTATCCTCCCGATTTTATATGGAAAAATTGATTGTATGTGGTGCTTAAATCCTTGTGATAAAATTGTTTTGTGTGCTCCGATAAGAAAGCTATTATTTATTTATTTTTTTAAGGAATAAGCAATCCAGTACGTCTCCATGGTCATTGGTAGTGACGGCCGAGTCCCGGCATAGAGCTGAGATTGAACTCGTGGCTCACGTTGGGGAGGACTTGCACGGCACATCGCGCCTAACATGACTAAATACAGACAGGGTAGGACGCTGTGCATCTGGAGGCCTTGAAGAATTGACTGGGAAACTGCACATGGTCAGCACACGAGAATAAACAACAAGAGGAAGATGACTTCCACTAAACAGAATACATAACTTATTCACTGAATTTTCCAAAAAAAAAAAAAAGAGAGAGAGAGAGAGAAAGAATTCTTTGTTAAGGAATCAACAAGTTTGAGTGTAAACTGGGAGATAAAATGGTGATCAAAGATAATTGTTTCATGAGGTTCTGCTCGGGCAAGCTTAGATAGGAGTTCAGAGAAGCCTTGAGATAGTGGGGAAACTGAGGCCTGAGCACAGCACACATCTTCAGACTTCTCGGTTGGGAGTGGCAAATGAGTTTTGTGGGTTTTCAGGGTTTATTTACAGATTACATATTTAATGTTGAACATTTGTGTTATTTAGTATTATGTAGTCATTAAACTTGTCTTAGTCATTAACTTGGCAGTAAGATTTTTCGGGGGGATTCGGTCATGCAGTGATCCATCCAGATGCCTCTTAGAGAACTTCATTTGGACCTGGTGCAAATTCAAATTCATGATCTTTCTTTCTAAGCCTCTTATAGAGGCTTTTTTGATGAGTACTGGATAGAAGTTCATTGAGTTGTGAGTAAACTATTCCAAGTACAAATGTGGGAAGCAAAGCCAAGGCATCTGTTTGAAGTTCCGGTGAATTCCATCTTGATAAATAAATGCCCCCTGGAGTTTCCAGGTTCAATTAAATACACACTTGCCAAGCACCTCTTTGACAGGGAGGTTTCATAAAATACATACGATCCTTGCGCCAGAGCAGCTGGTAGACTAGGATAAATATTAATAAATAGTTGTACTTGAATCTGTCACCTTAGATAGAGGTATATCTAAGTACAGCAGGGACAGGAATTAAGAGAGCAGAGTAAGGGCGAGCAGCAGGGAAGACGGCACTTGAATGAGTCTCAAAAATGCGTAAGAAATTTCTGGACAGAGGGAAGAGGGTGGAGAGGCCATTGTGGAAGCAGGAAACAGCACGGATAAAGGCGTCTAGATACATGTGCATGGCACTTATAGAAATAGTAATTTATCCATCCATTCGGACCAGAGGGCATGGCGTGAGACGCAGACGGGATGGTTATGATGCCAGAAACGGGGATGGGGATGAGTCAGTGAGAGGCTGGATATTTCAAGCGAATGCAGTTTGAATTTAGTGAGGGCCGGAGAGAGCCGTCAGAAGATTTTACGCAGGAGAACGGTGAGGTCAAATTTGTGTTTGGGAAGGTCTTTCTGATAGGAGTGTGGCGGATGGTGTGGGTAGGCAAGACTGGAGGCAAAAAGACCTGTTAGGTTATTGCAAGAGGCTGTTTAGAGATGATGAGCGTCTGTCTGGGCTGCGGCTGTGACGGCAGGGACGGAGGGGAAGGGAGAGATTCGTGAGTCTTTTTGAAGTCGGGTCAATGGGACTTATTGATTGCCTGAGTTAGACATAGGGAGTCTAGGCAGATAGAGGGAAAGTTTTACTTCCATAAAATAGGGAAGACAGAGTATCTCAGCTATTTATTTATCCTATTGTACGAGCTCCTCTGGTGCCAGGATAGTACCTATTTCATGAAACTTCCCCGTCAAAGAGGTGCTTAGCAAGTGTGTATTTGATTGAACTGGGAAACTCAAGGGGCCTTTATGTATCAAGATGGGATTCACCGAAACTTCAAATAGATGATTTGGCTTTGCTTCCCACATTTTTACTTGGAAGAGTTTACTCACAACTCAGTGAATTCCTATCAGACACTTATCAAAAAAAGCAACAGGCTGTTTTCCAGAGTTGTTATAAATTCAGCCCAATGTCTCAGGCTTTCCACAAACATAGCATGGTACGATAATTTTGAGGTTCTGGAATAAAGATTCTCTGGTGAGTACATTGTATTTACTAGGACAAGAAAACAAAGAAAAATTTTTGAAAGGTTTTCAAAAACGAGGATTGAACTCAAAAAGGGTTTCTGGTTAACCATATGAACCAGGGAATTCAGAGAAGTATGACATTCCTGTCTCCGAACATCATGGTTAGCTGGAGATTTATTAAATTTGAAAACAGTCAATACTGTGACATATTTCTTGGTCGGTTGTAGGGTTCCAACTGTGAACCTAAGTGAGATTCTAAACTCCATTTCCCTCACAAAATCCCCACAGCTTAGTTTTATTGCATTAACATAATTCAATTTAGATGGAATATTTAATTCTTTACATCATTTTATCTTTTCTTAAGTCTATTCATGATTTTTTTTTTTTGCCTGTACTCATGACTTTGAGAATATCATCCATTTCACGAAAAGCATACTCAATTTATGTGTTATTATATCCCCGAGGGATAGCTTATCTCGTTTGGCAGAGGTAGCATTATATTATTAGTTAATTCTAAATAATCTCCAAGTTGGCATTTTGGTTTGAGAACATTCACATGGTAACAACTCAATGTACTGAATTGATTTAAATCCCCCCCGTTTCCCCTCAGAAGCTGTTATTAGTTACTGCGGCTTAATCGGTACCTGCTGGCAAGCCGTGTCAAGCGGGTTCTCTAAAAGGAAACGGCGGGCAGCCAAGATGCGGCAACCGCAGGGCTGGTGCGTTCGTGGTCTGCGATTGTGTCTTTCTTGTGCCAACCCACGCTCCCTCCTCCAAGTAATTACTCTGTTGCAGAGATTTCCCCGGGGTGCCCCAGAGCGTATGTGGCTGCAACACTAGCCCCACGCGTGGGTTTCACGGGGACGAGGGGGACGCAAGGCAAAACACTGTGAGCCCAAAGGCACGGATACCTAGAGGGCCTTTCCGTCCTGCAGGAGGGAGTCCTCTCACATATTCTGTCTCCTGGAAATGTATGAATATTTGGAAAGAACATAAGCTTTGCAATCAGAGACATGGAATTTGAATCTCCCCTCTGCCACGTAGAAGTGGGTGACCTTGGGCAAGTTACTTAACCCTTAATAGCAGACACTTCTTCCTCTGTGACGGCGCTTCTGCTGGGTCAGTGAGATAATGAAGCAAAACCCCTACACTGAAAGGGGCCAGTTAGTCCCTTTCATCTATGTTATTAGTTTCTTAAAAAGCAGGTGACTTTTTAACCTCACTATGAATTGCCTTACTCAGATCATTGAGGAAGATGGGCAAGGAATGCAAGTTCAGTTGGGGACCAGAAATCTGGGTATCATGGGCTGGTCTGAGCAGGTGGTGATGTCAGACCACAGAGAGCCTTACTGGGCGCACAGGGTGGTGGGAGGAGGAGGCTCACCAAGGGACAGGGAGGGTGGCAGGAGACCATGCTGGCTGTGCAGTTTTGCCCACACAGTTGGGTGGCCACCACGTCGGCTCAGTCCCTTTCTCCTTCTCCTGACTATGTTCCAGTCGTCTCAATCCAACCTTGCCTTTCTTCCAGTGAAGGGAGGAGAAGGAAGGAGGAGAAGCTAACCTCCCTCCTCCCCATTTTATGATCTGTATGGTGCCTCTGGGAGCTCCAGGTGTGGGGACGTCCCTGGATCACTGACAAACGTGGCTATAAGGCTGAGGATGCGGGACCTTAGACCCTGTCCCAACCCCTCCATTCTAGGATGAACAGAATTTCACTACTTTTCTGGGCCTCATTGGAGGTGGGAGACTCATTTTCCCTGTCTTCCCCACCTGCTTGGGTGCAACCTGCGAGACCTGAAGCTCTTTCCAAGGTGCAGCTTGGTTGCTGGGAGGGCTGAGAAGGGCTGCACGTCCAAGCTGAGTTGGCTGGTGGTTCCGTGTGCCCCGTAGTCGCCCCAACGCTGGGGGCTTGGGAGGCTCTGGGCCACCGTCCACCACACTTCTCTTCCCAGGTGCATCACCAGTACCCCCCAGGGAGCCTCCTGTTAGCCTGCAGACGCCCAGCTGTGGGAGAGGTTGTCCTGGCAATCTCTGTTCCCATGGAGGGCGTCATGCCTTTGTGGGCCACCTCCCCTGCCTGCCAGGTTACAGCTGCATGGCTCCTTGGAGCCCTTGGCCCAGGTACAATTCAACGGCCACATGAGCCTCACTGGACCTCTGCGAGGGCATGCAAGGAACAGAAAGAGGTTCCAGATATACCTCTGCCATGCTGAAAAACACTGTGAGGATGTCCTGGCAGCTGCACAGCCGACCTGGGGGCCCCAGCCTGTGCCTCTTCCGAGCTGACCACAGCCCTGACCCTGGAGCACTTTCCTACTGGTGGGGCTGCTGAGGTCCTGATCTGCCTCTGCATCCACTTGCTCCGCTCCCTCCTCTCCCACGGCCACTGTGGCCTCACTCCGTTTCTTAAGCCCCTCAAGTCTTAATTCTCCCCAGCTGTGCCATCTCAGTGTGCCCAAAATAGGAGCGGCCTTGACATTAGAAGTGTTTGAGCTGAAACTGAATATTGCACCAGGAGTTTGAACCTACCCCAACTCTACCATTAAATTCTAAAACTTGAAATGGACCTATGTTGGAGTTTCCTACTTTATTTTTCATTTTATTCTCTTTCATATTTTCTATTTTTCCTTCTATTATGCATTCTGAGTAATTTCTTTGGATATATCTTCCAGTTTACAAATTCTCTCTTGCACTCTGTCTAATTTGCAGGTTACATTTTCATTAAATGTTTTTTTCTTACCCTTGGCTATTTATGAATTTTTGAAATATACTTTGTCTTTTTAAAATCTATGTATTCCTCCTCTATCCCCTTCCCTCCCTTATAGTTGTCCAATTTATCATTTGAAGGACACAGTCATTTGGTCTGTACAGTTTCTCACCATGTGGATTTTGGTGGTTGCATACTCATGCCATGAGTTCAGCATGTTTCTCTCTCCTCTGCATTTCCTGGAAATTAGTGGCTGAATCCACTGACTGGATCACACTCAGATTCAATCATTTTGTCAAGAAACTATTAGGAAAAAAAAAGAAACCATTAGAAACATATGATGTCTGATTATCTTTCTTTTTTTGTGATCTTAGCAGTCACTGATATTGATGCTTAGCATCTGGTTCCATTTATGGTGTTGCAAAGGGAAATCTTCTATCATTTATTTTTCATTTATTAGTTGGAATACTTTTATAAAGAAATGCTTTCCCTCATCTACCATTTGTTCACCTGGTGATAAGTTTATAAAGGAAAGGCAATATAGATGCTCATTTGCTTCCCTTTGGTTGGCAGTTTTCAAGGTTGTGTGTTCATTCCCTTTCATCCCTGCCATTTTCAATAGCACTAAGAACTCATGGATAAAGCATTTTTGAGGTGTTTTAACCCACTGTATTTATTAATATTAAAGCTCAAAGTATCCAACTTTGTTTAGTGGGAGCCTCTTCCAGTTGGCCCCTGGGTCCTTTTGACATTACCCTAGTAGTCTTTGATGGCCTCCTTGCTATTTGGTGTGATAAGATATTCCAGACTCATCTCATACTTTTCTCTTGAAGGAGTGAAATCAGCCATTTCTCCAAGAAGCCTTGATTTATTTTTTTAGTGAGAAATGGTATTTCAATACTACAATTTTGGCAATAAGGGATGTATAGTGGACAGAGCTATTTTATTTGTATAGTAAAATACCTCATGAATTCAGTTCAAATTAGAGTCTATGGAGCCAACCTCTTCTTGATTACATCAGTATCTCCTTTCATCCATATCTGAGAACCTAATTCCCAAAGACACAGGATAGGATGGAATTAGAACATCTCATAAAAACCCATTTGTTTTATGCCGAATTACACTCACAACAGTTTTTCAGAATAATAATACTAATTCTACTACCAATATGATCACTGAAAATATAATTTTTTTGCATGTGTTTTTCCTTTCTTCCTCCATTCCTCACCTCGTGTTTGAAATAGTTGTATTATATAATATCGACATTGTCAGAGCCTGTAGCTGTTACATACTCTGCTATCTTTCCCTTTCAGTAATTTGTGTGTGTGTGTGTGTGTGTGTGTGTGTGTGTGTATGTGTTTTTATATCTCACCACCAGTGCTTAAGTCAGCATCTCTCTACTCATTTCGGTCTTCTGAAGCTTGATCTCTAGTAGAGTCCTCAGGAAAGGCTAACGGAGACAGTATTCTCTCAGTTCTTGCATGTTCATAGCAGTTTGTCTGTCTTTTATAATTAAATTCAGTTTTGCTGGATAAAAAATTCTTGTCTCATATGTTTTTTTCCTTGAGTAATTTAAATATGTTATTTCATTTCTTTATGACATAAAGCACTGCTATCAAAAAGTTTGATCATCTCATTTTTTTCTTCATAAGTCACACACTTTTTAAAAAATATCTGTCATAGACTGAATCGTGTCCCTTCAAAATTTGTATGTTGAAGCCCTAACCCTCACTGTGACTGTGTTTGGAGATAGGGCTTTCAAGGAGGTAATGAAGTTTACGTGAGGTCTTAAGAGTGGGCACTAATCCAATGTGATTGGTGTCATTCTAGAAGAGGAAGAGACACCAGAGATGTCACCAGTATTGGCACAAGGAAAAGGCCGTGTGAGGACACAGGGAGCAGATGACTATTTGCAAGCCAAGGGGAGAAGCCTCAGGAGAAACCAACCCTGTCAACACTTTGATCTTGGACTTCCAGCCTCCAGAACTGTGAGAAAATAAATTTCTGTTGTTTGAGCCACTCACTAAGTGTATTTTATTATGGTAGCTCTAGCTAACTAATATAATGTCCAGGCGGACATGTAGTGTGCACCTGTAGTCCCAGCTATTCAGGAGGCTGAGGCAGGAGGCTCACGTGAATCCAGGAGTTCTAGGCTGTAGTGTGCCGATCGGGTGTCTGAAATAAGTTTGGCATCAATAGGGTGACCTCCTGGGGGTGGGGACCACCAAGTTGCCTAAGGAGGGGTGAACCAGCCCAGTTTTGAGCAGATCAAAACTCCCGTGCTGATCACTAATATAATGTCCAAAGGCTTTTTTTCTTTTTCTTTAAAGTTGAGTAATTATATAATATAATTTTGAATTGATATTTTCAGGTATGTGTGTACTTTTTCAATATGTGGGTTCAAATATTTTTTTTTAATTCAGTAAAGTGCTCCTGAATTGTCATTTTTAGTATTCAGTTTTTCTTTCTTTTAAAATTTGGTTTCTTCAAAAACTCCTATGTCTGATTTTCTGGGCCGATCTTCAATATTTGTCACTTTTCCTGACATCTTTTTAAATTCTTTTTTCATTTCTTTTTTATTTTTAAAACTTTCTATTTTTCTTATAGCATTGCATACTGTGCTGACTTGTTATTGTGTTCTGTCTAGTTTAGTCTTTGCTTCTGAAATTCATTTTTAAAATTTCCAATTCTTTCCTGAATGCTGTTTCCTGATCAATGACTGTTTCTAATCTGATTTGCATGTTCTTTCATGTCTTATATAATTTTCTCACAGCCCATCAGCTTGTTCTGAAATAGTTTTTGATCTGTTTTGTGGCTATAGGGGCAGAGAGGGGGTGATCCCTTTCCTCCCCCGCCCCGCCCCGTAAAGGGTTATGTAACACCCCTATAACATTTTTAAATGGTTCTAACAAACAAAGAAGAGAAGAATACCATTTTGTAACACAAGAAAAGTAAATAAAATTCAAACTTCAGTGTTCATAAATAAGGTTTTATTGGCCCATAGCCAAGGCCATTCATTTAGGTATGGTCTGTGGCTGCTTTTGCACAATAACTGCAGAGCTAGTAGTGACAAGAGACTGGCCTTCAAAGCCTGAAATGTTTACTCTCTGGTCCTTTGCAGAAGAGATTTGCTGACCTGGTCACACCCGTCTTGATTGATGTGATTCTACTCCCAGGGCTTTCTCCTCTGGGTAGGGTCCTGGCCTAGCTCGGCACTCAGATGGGTCAGTTTTGAAAGTTCGTGGTTGCCAGATGGTTCCAGCACTCTTCAGTCCTTCCCACTGCAGGCCCCTGTGCTCACATGCTGTTGGATTTGTCAAAACCCAGGCACCTTTCTCAAACTGGTCTGCTGTTCTTCCGAGTAATAACTGTCAGTGATTTCGGGATTCTACTGTTCTCAGGCCCATGCTGTTGCCCCATAGCTCCCTTCTCCCTCCTGTGCCAACATTAGTACCATGTGGGGCTTGGCTGATGGTGACTTGTCCCTACCTGACTGTGTTTCAGAGCTCACGAGAAGACCTTGGGTTGGTTTTGCTATCCTATTTTTATGTGAGGATTCAGAAAGATTTAAGCACTATTGAACTTTAAGTTTAAAAACATTTCTATAAGGTCTATTTGGTTCTTTCTAAACTCGATCTTATCATTTTGGAGCAGTTCTTGCTCCTTTCTCATGTTTTTATGTTCTATTTCTTTTCACCTGTTGAACACTTAATTATCATCGATGTTTGATGATGCCAACATCTAAAATCTTACTCAGTCTAGTCCTATTGCTTATTTTTTCTAATGACTGTCTGGGTGATTTATTTAGATGTGTGTGTGTGTGTGTGTGTGTGTGTGTGTGTGTGTGAGTGAGATGGTATCTGTGAGAACAGTCAGAAGCCCAGGGTGGGGACATTGTTCCGGGAAGGTGCTTGCTTCTTTCAGGTGCCTGAGGCTGTTGCTATTTTTTGTCTTTGTGAAGAAGTTATCTTTCCCTCTTTTTAACCTTCCTAGTAGTAGAACTGCTCCGAGTGCCAGTTTTATCCTGGTTTCCATTCTAACTCTGCCATCCCTGCACACTCCCATGCACACACATGTGCACACATACACACACACACACACGTGTGAGCACACACACACACAGAGTTTTTGGTCACTAGGATCATCCCTGGCTTCCATGTTGATCCATATCTGTCATTTTATTTCCAGCCCTACAGTATTTCTCCAACTTTCTTACTGGTTTATCCATTATCCAAAAGGAAATTCCCTATATTTCATTCTGCGTATTTAGGTGTCTATTTTAATGTTCATTATTTGTTGGAAACGTAAGTCACTAATTTACCTTCTTGCACAACACAAATGGCTCAGTTTAGAAACCTAAACATTACTTTCTGGAATGTCTAATATGCCTAAAATATAGTTACAAAATACAAAGTTTTGCGCCTCATTTCCCCCCCTTTCCTGATGCTTGCCTTTAGCAACAAGAACTGTGCTTCCTCGTGCTCTGTGCTGGCTCAAGCATGGACACGTTGTTTCCCTTTAGCTCAGAGAGCGGTTCCCACGGAGATGTGGATCCCTTGGGAGTGCGGCCACCCTAAGCCCGAGCCCAGACCCACCCAGCTAAACTCTGTCTTCATGCTTCCCACATAGCTACTCCACCAACATGTCCTGTTAATTCCATTTCCAGTAGCTCTCCCATCCATCTCCTCCTTTCCATCTCCAGGAGCAGTTGGCCTAGACTGCAGCACTTCTCCCTGGAAAATTACCAGCCTCTCCTACCCAGCTAACCCCACATCCGACCTGGGTCCCCTGCCTGCCCCTCCCACTGGAAGCTGCAGCGGTACCGAAGCCCACAGGCCTCCCACACCTCCGGGACTGTGCCTGGCTGCCTCCCAAGTCTCTTTTCCACTCTGTGAACACCTGTGCTTCCTTAAAAACCTAACTCAGGTGTCAGTTTCTTCAGCATATCCTAACCCCTTCCCCTCTCCGTATAGAACTAATCACCCTTTCTGAAACCTGTCTCTTTACCTGGTCTGTAATGAACTCATCACACCGCATCGCAATTTGTTTTCTCACCTTATGCCCTTCAAGATTGTCAGCTCTCTGAGGGCAGGTGCTCTGTCTGGGTTATTTCTGGCCCTTGCAGGCTGGTACGGTGATCAATGCAGAACAGGTGCTCAACAAGCATCTCAGGAACCTCAGCTATTTCTATTCTGTGAGAATGAATCCCAGGCATTTGCTAGAAGCTGACTGTTGGCAGAGAGAGAGCAGAGCCGGCCCCATGAATCCCAGGTGGGGAAGACCAGGTGTGGACGGGGCCTCTGAGAAGACGCAAGCCTCCAGATTCTTGCTTCTAACAAAAATATGGGAAAGATTCCCACGTCTTGAAAATAGTATCCCTTTGCCTCTGGTGACAGGTTAACTTCGCTTGAGTCCATCAATGGCAAAGACCGCAGGGATCATTTGTCCAAATCTCTTTGCTCCTTTAGTGCAGAAAGCAAGTTCCTAACTCCCCCAGCACAGAAAAGTTATGCGCTAAAGTCTAGTTTGGGCTCAAAGGATATTATGAAGTGGCTCCTAAATCTAATAAATCTTTCAAAAGGGTAGGGTGAAAATTGCTCAAGAAAAGCAAAATGGCAAAGAGTTAAATAAAAAAAACTGAATTCCCCTGCCGCCCTCTAGCCACGCTGGAGATCTGCCTCCACAATCTCTTCTGGGCTCTGCGGCAAGAGGAGGCGACAGACTTTCATCACCCCTCGAGTGATGTCAGTCTTGAGCCCTCTCCCTCCTACTGTGCCTGTCGGCCCTGTCCCCACACAGCATCCCCAGTTCTGTTATGGGAACAAACCTTGTGGCATTGAGAGTCACAGCCCTCCTGGCTACACCATCGCAGCTTCACACACGCGGGAGAGAGTCCTTTTCTTCTCTCTGACCAGTTCCCGATAACTTAATGATTGGGTTTCACATCGCTGGCCGAGCACATTATCTGGCTGATAACCGGCTTCTGGTGCCAAGCGTTGCGGTCTGGCAGTGTCTTCCTCTCCTGCTCTCTCGGGGCCCCCGTGGCAGCCGCTGTTCTTGTCTTGCTGTTGACAGATGGACGGAGGGACGGCCGGCGAGCCCTGGGGATGGCTTTCGTCCTAATGAGTCCTCTCTCTTGAGCTTTGGCTAAGATTTCATTTGCTGGCTTGCGGACGGGGAGACTAAATGAACTTTTTCAGTAAATCTCCTCTCTGGAATATTAAAGATGGAACAATTATGTGTTCCCATAGATAAGCTGTGAATCCAAACATTTAAAAAATTGAAACCAGATTAATAAAGTGACAGCTGCTGCCAGTATCTTACAGTTCTAGGTGGAGCTTAGTCCCCTGGAAGGTCCCGAGGCTTTGGGAAAATGTTAATGGCTAACCCGGGAACTCATACCAAATAAAATAATAGCTTAGCCTGAAGAATATTTGTATGCTCTTGTTTAGCTTCAGGTCAATAATTTTAATTATTGTCTCAGTTAACAGTTCAAATATTGGAGGGATAAAAGTAGATGTTGTCTTCCCGGCACAAAAGATACACGTCATAGTTTTAAATAAAGTAGTAGAAGAATTAAAATCAAGAACAGGGAACATAAACACTTAAATTACAGCCAGTTATGTTTCCCTTTTCATGCCTAATATTGTTTTGCTCCTTCTCTCTTTTTTAACCTTAATCAAACTTTCAGAAATTGGCCTATTTTATCAGTCTTATCAACTAATTATCTTTTGATTAATGGATTACCTTTTTTCTTATTTTTATTTTGCTAATTTCTATCCACTTTATTTTTTCCTTCTTGTCACTGTCTTTGATTTACTATGTAGTTCTTTCCTTAATTTTTTCATTCAATATTTAGCTAATGAAATTTTAGGTGTTTTTTCCTTTATTAATATAAGCAATTATGACTATATATTTTCCTCTAAATATTGATTTAGCTATATCCCAGAAGGTTTTTTTTTTCAGTTCTACATATTTTTTCATTTCCATTGTGATTTCTTTTTTTTTTTTTTTTGAGACAGAGTCTCGCTTTGTTGCCCAGGCTAGAGTGAGTGCCGTGGCGTCAGCCTAGCTCACAGCAACCTCAAACTCCTGGGCTTAAGCGATCCTACTGCCTCAGCCTCTCGAGTAGCTGGGACTACAGGCATGCGCCACCATGCCCGGCTAATTTTTTTCTATATATATTTTAGTTGGCCAGATAATTTCTTTCTATTTTTAGTAGAGATGGGGTCTCGCTCTTGCTCAGGCTGGTCTCGAACTCCTGACCTCGAGCGATCCACCCACCTCGGCCTCCCAGAGTGCTAGGATTACAGGCGTGAGCCAC
>CM052451.1:20649245-20792888 GCA_028533085.1 Varecia variegata
TATAATAGAAGTTAATGGGAGGAAAAAGGTTTTCAAAAAACACAATGTTGCCTTGTCAAAGGGTCAGGAATGAGAATGACTACTGGACACATCCACGGATACTGTCACTCAGAGTTCTTGACAACATGTTGCCAACACAAGGCATCTTGCACTCTCTTGTGTTACCTCCTTTGACGGTCACGTGAGGTAAGCAGGGTGAGGTTATGCTCTGTTTTATGGATGAAGCAAGTCGGGTCCAGAGAGAATAGGTGATTTGCCTTCAGGACAGAGAAGCAGCTGGAGGCAAAACCTGGGTGAGACAGGAAATGCAGTGCTCTGGGCTGTATGCTCTGTAGGTTTATGCATGTATGTATAAGACATAAAAATTAAATCTCCTTTGTACACAGCTGAAGCTATAGACTGTAATTCAACTCACAAAGAGAAAAATATAAACTAATAAATATTTGAAAAATACATGATCTTGTACTGAAGAGACTGGGCTGGGGAGGACACACAGTGTTCAGGGCTGGTGGCCCTTGAGTCAGGGGGACTCGTCTCGCACGGGTGAGGACGGCAGCACACACAATACCCGGATGTTGCCAAGGGCACACACAGATGGCATAATCAATGACAAATCAGAAACAGGACATGAGTTATGGGAGAGGAAAGAAAAAGAAGCTGGGGTCCATAGCCCAGCCCTGAAACTGAGAGAATCCTGAATGGCCTTGCAAAAATTAGACCTTGGGGTTAAGCGGGTAGACATTCACCTCCTAAAATCCCACCCGCAGGAGTGCTGGGTGGCAAAACAACTGCAGGAACTAAGCAGGCAGCTGAATGGAGTGTCACTTGTACATAAGAACATGTGAGCAACAGGAAGGGGCTGCCAGGGTGACCCAACCTGGAAATAATGCGAGTACAGACCCAGATTTGGGCCTGTGCATAGTGCAGTTTCCAAACTCTGAAAAGATTAGCTGTTGATACCAGCTGTTGATATCAATCATGTGCACAGTTCTGTTAGCTGAATGAGACATTTTGTTAAAGCACAATTCTGGTCTGCGTCAGTGTCATTGGGATAATACACTTTTCTAAAAAAAAAAGAAAATAAGAACCTCTGCTTCAGAACATAGGATGTTTTGAAGGTTATAGTCTTGGCATTTAGAAAAGAGTAAACAGCCTCTTGGCTTTTGGAATGTGGCTTAAATCATAGTTTTTTTGGAGTTAGTTTCCAGGCAGAAGACAAATTACTCTGTACCATATAGTAAAAAATTACTTTTGATTGCCATACTTTTAAAATATATCAAAGGATGGCCCTCAGTCATTTCAAAGATATTCATAAAATGTTTGTGGTTCTATATTATATGCATGTTACTTGGACAAATATGGTATCTACTTATCTATTAAAGGATAATGTCTAACAAGGGGTGAGAAAAGCCAGAAGTTTGGGATTTAGAGACAAGTGAAAGCACACAGAAGGGAGACTGAATAAAAAACACAGAAAGAGAGGGAAGGAGAGATGGAGAGAGGTAGAGAGAGAGGAGGAGAGAGAGTGAGAGAAAATGTACTTCTGGAGAAGCGATGTAAGGATTTTGGCCAAAGGTACTAAAACTGGAGTGATCCACTGTTATGGGCTGAATTATGTCCCACCTAAATTCATCTGTTGAAGCCTTAACCCCCAAGACCTCAGAATGTGACTGCATTTGAGGATACGGCCTTTAAAAAAGCAATTCAGTTAAAATTATGTCATTAGGGTAGGCCCTAATCCAATCTGACTGGTTCCTTATAGAAGAGAAAATTCAGACACACAGACCCCAGGATGTGTGCGCACAAAGGAAAGACCACGTGAGGACACGGAGAGGGCAGCCGTCCACAAGCCAAGGACAGAAGCCTCGGGAGAAACCAACCTGTCGACACCCTGATCTTGGACTTCCAGCTCCAGAACTGTGAGAAAGCAAACGTCTGTTGTTGAAGCCTCCCCAGTCTGTGTATTTTGTTGTGGTGGCCCAAGCAGACTAATGTATTTATTAAAACCCTCTGGAGGATTTTTTACATACACCATGCACCACCTGAGTTGGAGCTACAAGCGTGCTCATCTCAGACAGTGTGCACTGTGCCCATTGGGTGTGCATTTACCCATCCCCTCCTCTCTCCTCCCACCTGCCCGACACAAGCGTTTGTACCCCTGTAAAACTTTGAAATAAAAAAAACCATAAAAACAAACAAAACAAAACCCTCTGGAGGAGGCAGTGGAGCCCACTCCACGGTGGAGACCTGAGATCCTCTTGCCACATGCGGCCCCATCACAGGGAGGAAAGTTCTTGCACAAGTGCTGCCGCCCCGTCCCCCTGCACCTGCTCACTGCGATGGCCGTCCTTGCTTTGCGAGCTTCCTTACCTGTCCTCCGGGCAGCTGCCGCCAGTATCCCAGAGGCGGCACGATAGACGCGGCCTACCTGTAACCACATGTGGGCTATAGCTTCCCACAGTCAGGGCTGAGCTCCCACCACCTTTTCCCCTCCAGAATCCCACGTGGCGCCTGGCACGACTGCACACTGAATCGATGCCAAACCTGCACCTTACAGTCACATTGTGCTTACTTTTTGAATAAAAGAAGTATCTCCTTGTACAATGTCTTTAACACCACTTTGAGCACACGCAACAAAAGGAGTTATCACAAGTGTGCCCGGGAGGGGGATGTGACAGGGAAGGGGGCTTCGGCCATAATAGCTGGCACTGCCCGGAGTCCGGGGAGCAGAGCAGGAAGCCCGTTGGGGAGAGACAGTCTTGGGGTGACGCATGCAGAGCCCGTGCTCAGGGCTCATGGTTGGGGCGGCTTTGGGTAGACTGGGTTTTCACATGAGCTAGGGAAGTAGAGCAGGTGAAGTCTAATTGGACTTCCAGTGTCCTTGTGGACTCTACTTCAGCTGACAGGAAAGAGCAGGAATGTGGGGGATAATTCCACGACTCCGTCAACCCAGACATCAACCCAATCGCCCCCAAGCCGCATGCAAGGGGTGTGAACATGACACCAAGTTCCCCTTTCTCGAAACCTGTCCATGTGGCAGGGGCCACAAACAGTGGTTTTTTGCATCAAGATTCCTACCTAAAATCCATTTTTCCGACAGATACTTGATTGTCGCTTTTTTCTTTCCGATGTAGGGCCCGATGAAGATGCTAGCCTGGCGGGGGTCTCTGCTGATCCGGCCTCCACACAGGTGCACCAGCTCACGCAGCTTGGCCCTGGGTGGGCTGCTGGCAGGCGAGATGAACAGCATTGGCTGGTCGGCAAAGAGGGTTCCCCGGTACTGTCCTTCACACAAATGGCGCTCACGTCGGCACACCTGTGGGGCAGACAGAAGGGAGAATCACAAAGCGGAAGCATTTCCTTCTTTATTTAGAGCAGGTTAACATGAAGCTGACTTCCTTTCTTGAGAAGAGAATAGACTGAACGCAAGGTTGCACATTTTTGGGTAAATTTAGAATTCTGAGGACCTAGTGAAGATAATGACACCAATGACGTAAAACTGACATTTTCTGAAGGAGTAGTAAGTAAAACTCCAGGGAAACAAATTCGTAGGCAAAAAAAAAAAAAAAAAAAAAAAAAAAAAAAATGTGTAGGCATTTGAATTGTTACAAATTCTAAAACAAAATTTTGAAAAGTAATCAACTGTTCAACAGAGTTAGGAGAGCTGCACCTACATTCTGTAAATCCTGTTTAAGTAACGTGGATGACGTGTGTAAGTGAAAGCAAGAGCCTAAGGTTCTACAAATACCGGTCACGCTGGCACAACATCATTCAACCCAAGGTGCTCCAGGGCTCCTGGCAGCAAATGACTTTTACAGGATCTATTAATAAGAAATGCTGTAAATACAGCACCATGGTTTAGACTGGTGAATGAGGTAATACAAAAGTAGAATTCCTACACCCATTCCCAAAACATATTATACTAGGTTGGGGGGAAAGAAGTGTCTAGAGGTTGCTTTAATGAGCTGTTATGGAAATAAATGGTCATGAAGAGTGTCGTAGACAGTAGAAAACATTCGAGAACCAGGATGTGAAACTGTGGTCCTTCTTATTGATAAGCTGTGGTCATCTGGTCGACCCAAGAGAGCGTGGGAGGGCTGTTATTCTAAACACACATTTTACTAACTACAGATTGTCTTTTTAAGCACAAATACCTTCAGAGAGATGATGAGGTTATCTGTTATCCACATGTTGTTTGGAGAATTTTAACCTGCTTATTTCTCCTATATCCGAAATCAATGGCTCAGAGAAACTGGGGGTTTCGATAGAGGTATGTGGGAAAAGAGATGAAGGGGTCCTTCTCAGGGGACTGTAACCTGGGCTGTGGCAGGGGAGCCCTCTCAGTCAGGGGCAGCAGACGGGGCTGACCTAGGAGGTGGGAGGGCAGCAAAGAATACGTCCCATAGACAACATCCCTCATGAAATTGGAGAAGAGTGAATTGTTCTTTTGCTGGGTTTTCATATTACTGTCGTTTTTAATGAAAGAGGATCCTACTATGAAAAAATACCTTCAACGTTAATGGAATCAACCCAATACATTTAAATATGACCATGGAATTTTTTTTCTCTTCCTCTGCCTGGAATTTTACAACAAAGAACTGAGCACTTAACAGCTTGACTTGTGTAAGTGGTGACAGGACCTTAATAATGCAAATGAAGATTTTACTTACAGTGTTGTTAGTATTTTTAGCAATACTTCCTGTGAGATGGGTGGTGGAACGGGTTATTAATTTAATTTTGCAGACAGAGACCCTGAGCTGACACATGTCAAGAGATTTGCTTTGGCTAAATGATGGCTCAAGCTGCAAGAAACAACCCACGATCACTAGCATCCACTAGTTTGGTGAATCACTGGACCAAGGTGCACCGAAACAGGAGATCAAGAAAGAATATCTTTCCTGTTAAAGTAGCACAGAAACAACACATTTAAAAAATTAATTATAAAAGTAATTGATAACTGAAATAAGGCAGAAGGGAGTGAAATAAAAAGGGAATTTTCCTGTTAGATACTGTTGTCTGTCACTCAGATCCATTCCTGTCTTTTCTTCCTCAGTGGCGGAACGTTGACTTTGTCCAGGGGCGCTAACCTCTGCATGGTCACATGCTCAAGATAGTAGCAGTCCAAAGGGAAGACTCGGGATTGGTCCAAGCTAATCATGGCGATCTCATTTCCTTTGCAAATGACAGGGTTAAGCACAGGCTGGACCCAATCCTGGCCACATCGATCTGAGAATAAGTCTTACTGGTGGGACTCTGGGGGAGTTTTTCTCACTATTATAAACTGATGCGTAAGCAGAAACACCTCTCTTCTTTACAGGACACGGCAAAGTCTACATGCAATGCCTGGATTACTGAGGCCACGGGACAAGCTGAAATGGCCCAGTGAAAAGATGGGAAGCCCTGGTTCCTCAATAACATTTCTAAGTCACTGGATTGACCAAACCGGAATCATCCTTTCTTTGTCCTTTTTATGTTAGATAAAAATCCTAAGTTCCTTAAGCTACGTTTTTTGTTGAGTATTTTGTTTCCCGAAGCTGAAAGTATCCAAGTGAAAAGTTCTCATGCCCCTTGCTACTTACCAGAGGTAGCCACTGTTAAGAGTTTGCTGTGTATTTTTCAAAATTCTGTAAAATGCACACACACACACACACACACACACACACACAGTTTTTCTTAACAACAGAAAAAGAGATCAAGTCTATAACTTGCTATGTGGATAAGCAGTAAAATCAAACCTGTTTTTAATCCAGTAGAGAAAAAGTAAACCTTTCAAATGTTTATAATGTTACTTCAGTAGCTTCTTTCTTTGATTCTGCATTCTTCTCTCTGCCATACACATTTATCAAACACTTATTGTCTGCCAGGCACATGCAAGGTGCCAGGGGAGTACTGATGATTGAGACGGGGCCCTAAGCTCAGTTTAAGGCACGTAATACAAAACCCAATGAATTAAATGCTTCCTTTTCTTTATCTAGTTACTCAGCTTGAAATCAGACAAGACAAAAGTATTGCAGAGATCTGATTCTTTGCTCAAAACAATCGAGACTGCATGTACTCTGACTTTCCAAACCTAAGTAAAATAATTTCTGGGGAAGTTTAGTCAAGGTTTGGGCTACTTAAAGTTAAAAATTAGTTTGGGAATTTACCTATGAATATACTCCCTGATGTATATAAGGATGTGTGCATATACAAGGTGCTCACTGCCATAGAAACTATTGGCAGTGGGGATTGGCAGTTTTATCTATATTATAAACATAATATAAATAACAGAATATAATTGTAAGTGGAATCAATGCCAGGCATGTGATTCTGCCTATTACTGAGCTCATTTAAGCTCACTCTAGTAAGGGAAGGTCTTGAGAGTGGGACACTGCCCCAGTGGTCCCCGGGGATAGAACCCTTATTTTTCATCTCAGCCCCCTGAAACTTACACTCACAGGTACTCAGCCATTGATGAAATGTCTAAAAACACAATTACCAACACACAGCCTTACCCCGGGAGACCACTCTATGCCTTTGAAGGCACAGATCATAAAACTGTTTTGCTACTACGTGAGGTGACATTGCCTTAAGAATTCTGACCTTGGTGAGTTCACTTTCTTATCCACCAAAGCACCATTTCCCCCCTATTGGTACATTTTTAAAAGTTAGCTGAGAATTATAAGGCCACAAACAGCACCAGAGGTTAACAGAGAGTGCTGGATACACCAGACCGTGTTCTCTTATCATGCGTCCCTCGGGCCTTACCCCACAGGGCCTGCGTGTTACTTTGAGAGCGAGGTAAAAAGCCTCAAATGCACCAAGTCTGAAGTCAACTTGCTGTCGATTATTTTCACTGCCTTCTCAGTCCCCTTTGTGATATCAATTCATGGCAATTGCTCTAAACGCTGATTTCATTTCAAACTTTTACATGCATACACTCCTCCCCCCTTGAAACAGGAGTGTGCAGTGTGTGCAGGGCATGCAGGCATTACAGGGCGGCAGAGGGAACGGGTGTGAGTCAGGGAGCGATGGTTGGGTGGCCATCGTGGTGTGTTATTTTTGTCATTACCTCAGTGAGGACCTCAGAGATAATCAGACTCATCTATATTGATCTAAGCATTTCTAGCTAAAAACGGTTAAAAGATAATTAAAAAAAATAAAATTGGAACTTTCATACAGATATAAAATGAACACTTAAGGTTGTTCATTTTAACCAGGGAAGGTGGTACACACCTGTAGTTCCAGCTACTTGGGAGGCTGAGGCGGGAGGATCGACTGAGCCCAGGAGTTCAATCAAGGCTGCAGTGAGCTATGATTGCACCACTACACTCCAGCCTGGGCAACAGAGCAAGACCCTGTATCTAAAATTTAAAAAAAAAAAAAAAGTGTGTTCATTTTATTTAACTTAGATGTGATAACCGGTTCAAAGGAAAACACCATTTATAGATTAGGAATTTTGAAATGAACTTGAAAATGGACAAAAAAATTGGCTTTTCCACGGGGGAGGGAGTATTCCTCCCACCAGACAGAACTCATTTCCTGCCCATTGACAAGAGTGTTTGCATCGCCAGCAGTTCTTTACAACTCTGGGTCGTAAAATAGCTCCAAGGCAATGAAAGCTGTGATCATATAACCCGGCAGGGTGTGCAGTCTGAAAAAGTATAGTTTTTCAATGAGGCACACATTTTTCCCTACAGAACCCAAGGTGTCTCTTTAATAAGAATCCTGAAAGAAAAGGGGATTCAGTGGAGTTTACTGACTGCTCCAGGGTTAAGTAGCCTCCAAAGTAAACAGCACAGGTCAGCAGTCAGGGTGACTTTGGGTGGAGTTCAGAAGAGTTCCACTTTTCTCTGCTAATGGTGACCTAAAGTGATCATTCATACCTACATGCATATACTTCTGTGTATATATAAGTCAGCAGACAGCCTGCAGAAGGCAGAAATCTGCCCCTGCCATGAGCTCTTCCTTTGAGCCCCGGGCTGCAGAGGATGAGAACCGCTGCTGACCGTCTGCTAGTCAAGGCAGAAGAGACATTAGCTTTGCTTTAAAACACGTTGCCTGTGTTTGCTTTTGTGTCTTCACCAGAAAAGCTAATGATTGAACAGATTTTAGCTCAGACCCTTCAAATCTATTTACCTAGACGTTAGCCAAGGCAGACCACATTGTTGACAAAGCTAAGCAGAACAGAATTCCCCCCCTGCTTCTAGTTCAAGGAATCCCAGCTGTTTATCCATGACCAAGAAGTAAAACCCCACGGAGGGCTGATGGGTCATTACTCCAGCCCTGGGGGTTGGATTTCAATTAATGCACCTGCTTTTCCTGCTAGGCAGAGCTCACCTTTAAAATCACTCCTTAGCCCCCTGACATTTCTAAGATGCACTCTTTCATCTCAATAAGAACGAAAGAAGGGTGTGTCTCACAGGCATGCCGGGTTGTAGTTTTCAGTGACAGCATCTTCCTCTGAGTGGTCTAGGAAACACTGGCCGGCCTTACAGTCAATGCATCTCAGAGTTAAAATAGGCAATACTTAAACCTTCCTAATTGGCAAAGAGCTAAGTAACGCAAGTTTCAAGTGCAGCACAGTGGTTTTTGGTATAGTCACAGAGTGTGCAAACTTCAGCACAATCTAATTGGACCCTCCTCTAGGGTCAATATTTCTGAATCCACAATGTGGTTAATCTCATTTCCAAGTTTGAATTTTATAATTTGAAAACTGTTAGTGAAACACTTTATGAAAGAACTAGAAAGGGGTTTTTGTCAAAGAAAAAAAAAAATCAACACCCCCTGTTCTTAGTTTTGGTAAAATGGGCTGAAAGATGCATAAAATAACCTCAGGAGTGCGTGAAGACAGTTCTGTGGCCTTCTGGCCTGGGAGACCCCCGGGCTGTGTGGGAAATGGAGCGACAACAGGCTCTAAATCCTTCCTCCTGTTGGAAGTGGCTCTGGGGCCTGCACTCTCTAAGCAGAATGATGCTGGAGTTTTTCATCACGGGGAAAAAGAAAGCCTTAAGCCAGGAGCTAAAAAGGAAGAAGACAGATGCCGTTTTTCCCCTTTCTTTGGGCAGTTTTGTCATCGCTGAGCGGAAACAGATGTGAGGAAGACCATGGCTTTGACTCAGAGCTGAACTAGAAAGTCGGGAAGGACCAGCACACAGTGAGAGCTGACCCCAAACCCTGCGAGGTAAGAAAAAGAAGTGAGGTTTAGGTTAAGTTTTCAAAGGGTACTCTAACCAGAAGCCAACAACATGGTTCGAAAAGCTTAAGAAAAAGTTAAATGTCATGAATGAAGACACCTGATTGTAACTTAGAGTTTCCTTTAATATCGCTGTGGCTGGCATCCCCCAAACTGTGCACCTGGCATCCTCCCAGGGACTCTGATGTCAGAGCCCAAGGCAGCCCTTGTACACTTCCTTTATGGGCTTGTATTTTGTCATTCTACACTGTGATGTATCTGTTTGTTTTACTATTAACCTGTTTCAAATTAGTTATCAATAAGTAAATGTATCACACAAGAAAGATCAAAGTATACATAGCTCAGTTTAAGAAGCAGTTCAGGCCCGGTGTAGTAGCTCACACCTGTGATCCTAGCACTCTGGGAGGCCGAGGTGGGAGGATCGCTTGAGCTCAGGAGTTCTAGACCAGCCTGAGCAAGAATGAGACCCCGTCTCTACTAAAAATAGAAAAATTAGCCAGGTGTGGTGGTGCACACCTGTAGTCCCAGCTACTCGGGAGGCTGAGGCAGGAGGATGCTTGAGCCCAGCAGTTGGAGGTTGCAGTGAGCTAGGATAACACCACTGCACTCTAGCCTGACAGAGCAAGACCCTGTCAAAAAAAAAAAAAAGGGCAGTTCAAATAATACATTTGTTAAAGCTGCTCACATTTAGAATGAAATACTTTGGCACTAATAGGGATTATACTGTTCCAACTTTTCATCCGACTGATAAGTGCACTGAGGCCTAGAGAAGTTGGGGGCACAAAGCCACATGGTGAGTACAAGTGTCTGGGACACAGGGATCCAGAGCTTCTCCTGAGTCCTGGCCCTGCATTCCCACATACCTGGGGGTGTGGGGCAGGATGACCACGTGGACAAAAGCATGGGTCTCCCTCCAGCCAAATCTGTCCCTCTCACCAAGGGGACCAACACGTCTTGTCTCTGTCTTTAACACGGGGCCTTCCTGAGCTCTGGGCATACAGCCAGCTGCCTGCCCGCCCTCCTCCAGGCTGACGCCCGGCACTGCAGACTCAGCATGGCTCAAGCTCAGCTCGTGCTCTCAGTCCCCGCCTGGCCCTGTTAGATAACAGCTGACAGTCATCACAGACTACTGTGAGCTGGCACTTTAAGCACTTCCTATGAATTAGTTCATCAAATCCTTGAGATAACCTCACTACAGACAGATTGTTGTTATTTCCAGTTTACCGATGAAAATAAGGCGCAGAGAGGGTTAAGCTGCACGAGGTCACTAACTTGGGGTGTGAGGAGCCGTGGATTCCAACCCAGGCAAGCTGTGTGACTGCTGCCCTTGAAATCGCTGCCCTCAGAATCTCAACCACCGGAACCAGCCAGCCAGGGACGCCAGCCAGCAGCTCAGGAGCCATTCTGGACAGCTTTCCTTCCCTCACCTTGTATATCTGATTCATCACCAAGACTTGTGGATTTTACCTCCTGAATATCACTCGATATCCACCCATTTATCTTCCACTCCACTGTCACCACCCTGGCCAAGCTGCAGTCATTTTTTTTCTGGATCACTGGGGCAGCCTACAAATGGGGCCTTATACCCACTCTCTGTCCCCATCTCTCTTGTGTTTTCTTTTCATAAGCTGAGGTATTGGGTGCACAATTCCTTCCCAATTTGGCCTCCTCTTCATCCTTCCTGTTCCTAGAGGCCAAATGACACAGTCGCTCTAGGAAGGACATGGGCTCAAGTCTCAGCTCTGTTACTTAGTATCTGTGTGGCCTTGGATAAGTCCTTAGATGTCGTAGGTCTCAGCTCCTACAAGTGTAAATCGTCATAACACCCACCTCGCGGAAATGCTGGACGAGTGACCATGTAGGCCAAGTGCAATGAATGCCTCCCTCTCAGGAAATAGCTCAATAAAGGCCAGGGGTCACACCACAACCTGGCTACAGACACTGTCTCCTCCTGCTGTGCCAGTCTCTGCCTCTGCTGTCCCAGAGAGCAGGGCTCCTGGGATTCCAGCTTGCATGACTTGATAACCAGTGACCCCATTCATTGATACTAGGAAGGCAGTATAATATAGTTGTTAAAATTAACAATTAAGATATTAAATAAAAATTGTTGACATTTACTATTTGCATTCAGCATATTTGCTAAACTATTTTAAGTACTTTCCAAGAAGTATCCAATTTTCATTGCTACAAAAATCCTGTGAGGCACAGACTACCATTATTTATGATTTACAGTTGATAAAGTGAGGTTCAGAGTAATTTGATCAAGGTGCCATATTGGTACGTGCTTGGACAGGCTTTTAAATCAGACCTGTCTTACCAGGTATAGAGCTTATGCCCCTGACTGCACAACATGCTGCCTCAAAACACATGGACCCTCCGAGCCCAGGAATGACCAGCAACCTCTGACTTTGAAAGTATGATAGTCTTACAGCCATCAGTCCCTTGACAGTCATTGCGGATATTCAGGTCTTCTATTCTAGAACCATCTTTCTCTTTCAAATAGGTCTGAGTTCATTGAATTTCCATACTCTAACTTCAAACTGGATTTTTTGCAAATTCTTGGGATTTCATTTATGAATATTGCATATGGTATCCTGCCTGTTCCATCCGCCAGCTCTGTGACCTCGTGCTACATAACCTTGCTCTATCTCAGTTTCTCTGGAGCCAAAATGCAGATGATTGCCTCCTGGAGCTGCTGTGGAGCATCTTTCATCTTGCTACTCCAGCCATCAAACAGGTGCCCAGCACTGCTGGATTCATGAGGGCCAGGTATGGGACTGGACTAGGTGCGTGGAGGTGGCAACGAAGAAGCCCCTGGCAGCCCGCTCTCAAGGAAAATCGCTGTGCCTCTGAGGAGTTAAAAATATGTATGCTCATCTAAAGAATTCTTCTACCATGCCCAAGGGACAAGCTGATAAAGAAGAAAGTGGAGTCTAGATGGCAGACAACTGACCCCCCCATCTCTACTGCGCCCTGAGGATTTGTGAAGAGGGGTCTTTGGTCCCCATCCCAGCTCTTGCGGAGGAGGAGGGAGCCCTCTGGCCATTCGACCCCACACATCTGCGTCTATTTAGGAGAACTGGAAGCACGGAGCAGTTAACAGTCTGACAACGGAGACAAGACATGTCAGAGCAAGGAGACTCCAAAGGCCAGTAAAAATGGTGCAAATGACTTAGAGAATCCTCATGGCTCTTGGCAGTAAAGGCCTCGGGCAAAAACATGTGTTGTCAAGCTTGGGTGTATGGTTTATGTAACTGGCCTTGGTTTTAACACTACAATGTTTTAGAATGTTTCAGAAATAAAAGTTGAGAGAGATGCCAAAGAACCAGTCCAGAAAAAAAAACAACAAAAAAACCCCCCAAAAAACCAGAAAACAAAAAGTAAATGCAGCAAGGGCAGAGGAGGGGTGTGCTAAAGCAGCCCCTGGCTGGCTGTCACAGTGCTGGTTTCCCTGGCAATGTGTGGGTGACACTGCTTTGGCGATGGGACTCCCAGCAAAAATAAAGTCAGAGATATTGTCAGTGGGGATGGCAGGAAAGGCCTGGGAAGTGAGAAGGGATTCACTCTCCCGAGACGTCTTCCTCAAATTCTCATTTTATACAGAAAGTGAAATAAAGTGTGTAAGGAGAATCACTCCTAGTTTAACTTTTCCAAATGGGACTTTCTTTTCTCCAGGACAAACCATAAGTTAAGCAAAGGCAGAATGCATTTTTCCCTTACTTTTGCTGAATGCTATTCAACCAGCATCGGAACTCAGTGTGTGCCAAACTCGGCTTTTTTTTTAAGCGTCATTTGAGTTTTTTAAGGCTACATAAGTGATGGGAACATAATCGTCTTGGGAATCCACAAATAACTTTTTAAAAAGTCATAAATCTGGACTTCATGCCTCATAGTTTTCAACAACTGCAAGAAACATGTCAAAAGTTGAACACGACAGGTTCTTTTTCTCTTTAGTGCCTTAAAGGCCGACTGCTCCGGGTCCTTTCCACACGCTTTAGTGACAACAGGAATTACTCAACAACATTTGGCTCTGAACTGTCTTTGATGGCTTTTAACTCTCATTTTTCAAAAATCATGATAACATAGGGAAATAACTCCTCGGTTTTATAGAAACTTTTATTTGACCCATTAAAAGTTGTCTGGTAGGTGGCAAGAAATTTGTAAACCTCATAAAAATACTAGAGCAGGTCCATAGTGTAAATCAAAGTTGGGGGTTCTAAGCAAAATTTTGGAAAGGGCCCCACCCCAACACTCCTACAGTGTTCTGTGGGTCTTCATTCTCCGGAAGACTAGTTGTTGCTAGCACCTTAGACTCACGGGGGAAGCTGCTAAAATATCGTTTCAGGGGCTTCACCCCACACCAATTAAGTCAGAACACTGGGGTGGGGTGAGGCCTGGACATTAGTGATTTTTTTAAAGCTCCCCAGGTGAATTTAATGGGCTGCCCAGGCTGAGAAAGAATGAGAAGCGTGGTTCTCAAACATGACTGCTAGTGCAGTCACCTGGGGAGTTTTAAAAAATACCAGTAACTTGGGCCCCAAACCCAAACATTCTGATTTAATTAAACGAGGAGTAGCGGGAGCTACAAAAATCTCCCCTGGTGACTCTAATGAGAGTGAAACCCCGAATTAGACTCAAAGATGCTCAGAACAGCGAGCAGGTTTGGCAGAGCAGGTTCGTGGTGGTGAGGACGGTTTATAGTTCTGACAGCCATGAGCTTAGAAGACAGCTGTGACTAAGCACTGACCAAGTGGGCACTACTGCCCTGCACTGACCCATCTACCAAAGAAGAATAAAAGAGGGGACTCATCTTAAAAAGCTTGAAGGTCCAGGAAGAAATCATGAAAACAAATCAGTTCAGCTAATGCAATTTCAATTCTAAAACAAATTAGCCATGCCAGTAAATATGAGCTTCCTTTTTTTATGAATATAATTCTACAATTCTCACTGCATTAACTCTTTTGGGATTTTTAGGCCACCACCTGCCTTTCCTCTCCTGCTCAACTACAGGTGAGACTTGGCTCAGCCTGGCTGCCAACAGCCAGTGTGATCTGGCAGGTGAGGTGTGGTAGGTGAGGTGTGGCAGGTGTGGCAGGTGAGGTGTGGCAGGTGAGGTGTGGCAGGTGAGGTGTGGTAGGTGAGGTGTGGCAGGTGTGGCCTGGCAGGTGAGAGGTGTGGCAGGTGAGGTGTGGCAGGTGAGGTGTGGTAGGTGAGGTCTGGCAGGTGAGGTCTGGCAGGCGTGGTCTGGCAGGTAAGGTCTGGAGGGTCTGACTGTGCTGGGCCCCAGTCAAGGGTCTGCTGCTCCACCCTGGCATGTGGTCAGCTTCTGCCTGTCCTTCCTGGCCTGCCCTCCAGTTCTGCTGAGGCTGGAGTCCTGCTTTGGGCTTTAGCTCACCTAGCTGGAGGTGTGCGCTGCCCTCAGCCTTGCCAAACCTCACTTCCTGGGACTGAACGAGGCTGGTATTCAGATGGTCAGTCTGGCCTTCCCTGCTCCACCGTGTCAACCGGCTGCTTTGTCGCCTGGGCCTTGTAGGGGAGGAAAGATTCTTTCCTCATCCATTGCCAGGCTCACGGCCGAGACACCTCCCTACAACAAAAGATGGATTAACAAGAGAAAAGCACACAAGTGTATTTAATGTAAGTTTCATGTGACACAGGAACCTTCATAATGAAAGGAAGACCAGAAGAAACAAGCAAACGCATGTGTATTTACGCTTAGGTTTGATGACGAGATGGATAGTCGTGGGGACGTATGGTTGGACAAAGGGTGTGTGACCTAATGGTCATGAATGCAGCAAGGCCTCTTTGTTCAGACTCTTCTCCGTGCTCCTGTGTCATCAGAGACAAGGATGTTCCTTTCCTCTGAGCAGAAGCAGGGAATCTCTCGGATGACCTGCTTCAGGGGGGAAGGGAGAGGGGAAGGTGAGAGTGGCCTTCCTGCTTCTGCAGTTTTCTCAGATGCCGAGGGGCTATATTTGAGGATGGTGAGTCCTGAACCCCATCAACCTCTTGGTTTCCTATGGCTGCTGATTCTTTTCAGTTGTGGCCGCCAGGCTTTCTCACAAGCATCCTCCTCCCTCCTAGAAGGCTCCATTCAGCGGGGTGCTGCTCGGGTGGAGGGCAGGGCAGGAAGCAGCACTTCCTCCTCTCTCCTCCCTCCGGGTGACAGTCCCTGGCTTGGGCTGCAGGACCTAGGGAAGTTCCCTCCAACTAGGGCAGAGATCTTGTTTTAATAGAAAATGACCACACACCTAATGTAGGTCAAGTTTTTCAATGAAGCTTTTACTTAAGGCCATATTTTGGTCCAAGATGTATAAAATGTGACTTGTGAATTTTCAACTTTGAATTGGGATGAATTATATTTGATTTCTTAAAAGCTTTTTTCCCCTTTTTTCGAGAGTTGCTAGATGTTTTAGTTATATTATTCTAAGTACAAGTAAATAGAAACAATGTCATCATTTCAAGGTTTCAAGAATTTGTTTTTCCTTATAATTGGGCATATTCTTCAAAGTATGAGAAAAGCACTCTTTGGAATCTGGTAATACTTTTGAAGATAGCATTTTATTGTCTGCCTGTAGGAACCACTGACTTATCAAAAGTTTAAAAACTTGTTTACAATTTTTTTATTAAAACAAAACTTACCAATCTGGATTTATGTTTTTTAAAAAGCAAATTAGCTTAAATTTTTTTTTTTTTGCAAAAATAATGTCTGTAAATGCCTATAATTCCTAAAGCTTAAAAAGAAAATTTTATCTCTCAACCTCTTTCCAATGAAGGCATAGGCCAGTGGCCACCGACCCTCGCCTCTACCCAGAGTCTGGCATCCGTAGTATGGCTACTCAAAGCATAGCATTATTATTGTATAAGGTAATAGAGGTTTATAGTGTTGTATCCTAGATTAAGGATATATTGTTTATTTCCATGATTTATTTGCTGCTGAATCTGGTCAGAAACGCAATCCTCTGCTCTCCTCACAGCGGGCTTTTGGGGAATGCATCAGGTCGAAAGGCGGGGACTCCCTGCTTTCCTGCTGGTCTCAACACTTACCCCTGGTGCACCAAGTTCTTCTGGAACGAATGTGAAGTGCCAGGGGAGCAGGAGGAGAGAAAGGGCAGCGACAAGCTCTCAGGAAGGAGAGGTCCAAATGTCAACATTTGGAAAAAGGGATACGAAACGTACCCCATGTGAGTGACCATCCCAGATGGGGGCTCGGAACAAGCAGGGCTGGGCGCCAGGAGGCCTGGGTTCCCTCTGGGTCTCCGAACAGCAGCTGGGGCAGGGCCATGTCACGGAGCCTTGCAGGGGTGATGTCAGGCTTACAAGGAGTAACTGATTCTTCATGAGGTGTCATGAGATATCATCAATATGACAACTTCTCTAGTTCTTAGGGATTCCCTTATACAATGAAGGGACAGCACTGGACAATTTCCTAATTTTCTTTCCACTTGAACATTTTTGATGCTGTGGTTCCTCCTGATCTCAACTTTTCTATTACCCCTTTAAACTTAGCCAACTCAATTTCCCCCCAGCTTTTTTCAAAAGGTTCTATTCCACTTAACTTGATAATTCTAAGAAACTTTGTTCGTATTATAAAAGTATGCTGGAGAACTCAGACATTATTCTCACATTGCATCGTATTTCAACCCACCCACCCACGCGGTCTGGGAGGTTTATTAGGGAAGTTTTTATCTTTTAACTCATCATTAGGGTAGTGGAGTCTAAAACAGAGACCTGATCTGAACGATCCACTTTCTACTTTTCTTCCAAAAGCTCTTCTACTGCCTGGAACATGGCAGGCCAGTGGGTGACGCACATCCGCTGGCTTCTCTGGGCTGAGCCTGGGGCTCTGCAGAGGAGCAACGCGCACTGGAAAGCCACTCTGCTGCACTAGGACAGCACTGGGGGCCGAGACGGGCGCTCCGAGATCAGGCACCAGCCCCGTCCCCCAGCTGGCCAGCAGACAGCGCTGTGACCTTTCAGAGCCTGTTTCCTACTGGCTAGAGTGGGTAAGATCAAAGGAGACAAATGTCACATATAGGTAAAAGAAAAAAAATCACATCAGCCGAGGGTGTTGGCTCACGCCTGTAATCCTAGTACATTGGGAGGCCAAGGCAGGAGAATCACTGGAGGCCAGGAGTTCGAGACCAGCCTGGGCAACAAAGCAAGACCCCGTACCTACGAAAAATTTGAAAAATTAGCTGGGCGTGGTGGCACACAACTTTAGTCCTAGCTACTTAGGAGGCTGAGGCGGGAGGGCCGCCTGAGCCCAGGAGTTTGAGGCTGCAGTGAGTTATGCTCATGCCACTGTACTCCAGCCTGGGTAACAGAGTGAGACCCTGACTCTAAAAAACAAAAACAAAAAACATGTCAAAGTGAATAAAATAACTTAGTTGAATACTGATTTTTAATCTTGTAAATGTCCCTGATATTTCCCACACATTAGTTTTAAAACTGACATGCAAATCAAGCATTATAAAAAGCACATTATTTTCATGGAAATAGGATCCCTTAGTAGACCTACTTTTTAATGTAACCTAGAATTACAGCAAACAGAATGCTGGCTTGATGTGAAGTCAGAGTATACAAGTGACCAGCGATGGTTTCAGACTTAGTTATTGACTAAGTCCCAGTTTGGATTTCTTCTTAAAACCTCATATAACCTACTTTCTGATTACTTATTTGAAACCAACCTTAGCCCTATAAATAAGTAGTGCCTATGTAATTTACTGAAGGTGGGGAAGCTACTTCCATCCCCAAATCCCCATTGCCTACCTCCTTCAACATTAGTTATATCTTACAATGCAGGTGTTTCTGGGGAGGGAATGCATTAGTAAAATTCACATAAATGCATAAACACCCTCATTTCCTAGTGATGTGTATGTGTTTGGCTTTTAAGATCAGCCTTAGTGAGGTATAATTTACAAACAACAAAATGTACAAAGTCTGATGATTTTGACAAATTCAGGTAATAACATCTCAATCAAAATATAGAATATTTTCATCATCCCCAAAAGTTCACTCATGTCTCTTTGCATTCAATTATCACCCCATCCCTAGACAACCACCCATGAGAAAACTGAAGACAAAATAGAGCTGGCTCTTTTGAAAACTATACAAATTAAAGGGACCATGAAAATAAGCACATTCCTATAGGCCTTGAGACTGTACAGAAATGGATGTTTACTAAAGCGGAGTCAGGCAGTGGGCATTTATCACTTTCTGATCTTCACCCTTTTTTCTTTTTTGTAATTTAGCATGGATTGATTCTTGGGGAAACTGAGAGAATACAGGCTGCAGACTAATGTTTGGGGAGAAGAGCAGTAAGTGTAACCAATGATGCCAGGGGATTGATGCCCTGGGTTTATAGCACACTGACCCCCCCTGCCCACGTGCACACATGTACACACATGCACACATGTTCACCTAAACACACTTACAAACACACTCGAATTTTATTTATTTCTTTTTCAAGCCCATACTTGCCAGGCTATATTTAGTTTATTGCACCTCTTAAAATAGTCAACATGGAATAAAACCTGAAAACAAAAAGCAGATAATGCTTCAGAGAGTGGGCAGAGGTCAGACCCAGGAGCAGAGTTAAAAAGAGTAAACTATGCAGAGTTGGGCCAAGAGGTGACTCAGAGGGAAGGAGATAAGATCTGCCCACAAATACCTGGAGGTGTAAACAACAAGGAAAGCACAAACCAAACCAGCCAACAACAAAGGCTGACCAGGAATTCACTGTGTATTAAGGAAAGGAAATGAACCGTGAGGCAGGAGCCTTCCCCACTCTGGGGCTCTGAGTAGGAGCATAGCCCTGCCGCCTCCGTGCCGCCGGCCCTCCCCCTTCATCTGCCCCCGCCCCCAACCCAGTCCTGGGGGCCCTGGGTTCTCCCTCCCACCTTCAGGGCCACTGGTGTGGCTCCCATGTTGCATGGACACACTTGGTGGGTGGACCACCTCTCATTGGGACTCTTAGTTCTACCTCCATCTGCTTTTGCTTCATAGCCGTGGAAGTACACACAAAACACAAGGACATGTCCCGCTCTGGCTTCAAACCCTGCCAGATACAGTATGCATTACTTCTCTTTTGGTCCTTGAGGCCCTCTACAACTGACCGGGCCCCTAAGTCCCTAACTCCCTTCCGTCCTCACCAACTGCACTGGTCTCGAATCCTTCTGCTCAAGGACACTGGTCTTCCTAAACTCTGCCCACACGGCATTTTGTTCCTTGCTGCCTCCTTCCAATCAGATCCAATTTTAGCTCAGGAATTTACAGAGAGTCTTCAGTGTATAGTGCAGAGGATTAAAACATTTTTTAAAGTGTGGACAGTGCCTTCAGGAAGCTCATGACCCAGCAGAGGAGACATACCTAAACAGTTAAACTGTGGTACATTAATTATCTTTTTTATACTATAGTATTTAAAACACCAGTGAAATGAAAACACTACTATGAAACATAAAAGAGGGTGAAATTAATTTTTCCAGAAGGTCTGGGGAATGCTTCCCAGAAAAGCTTATTCCTTAGATAATTAGGAAAGGGATGTGTGTGTATGTACAGTGTGTGCTGAGTGTGAATAATGTGTGTTTGATGTGTGTTGTGTGTTTGTAGTAGATATGTGTGCCTGTGGTATGTGTTGAGTGTATGTGTGGTATGTGTTGAGTGTATATAAGTGTGTTGTGTTTGTGTGTACTGTGTGTATATGTGTGGTGTGCATGTATGTGTTGAGTACGTGTATATGTATGATGTGTTTGTGTGTTGTGTGTATGTATGGTGTGTACAGTGAGTGTTTTGTGTATATGTGTGTGCTTGTGTGGTGTGTGTGGTGTATGTATGTTCTGTAGGTGGTGTGTGCTGAGTATGTGTGTGGTGTGTGTGCTCAGTATGATGCAGGACGGGCAGGGGACACCGTGCTCCGGATGGCGGGCCTGGCAGCGGGGAGATGGGCGCGGAGGCGAGTGGTCCTGCACAGGCAGCTGGCGTTGGGCGGGAAGAGGAGGGAGGTGCGGAGGCAGCTGGGGGGAGTGTGAGGAAAGCAAGTCTAGGGAGAAGAATTGAATGCCTTGCCCAGGAGTTTGAACTTGAACTTGCAGACAAGGGAAAAATCACTAGAAATTTAGAAACAAAGTATAACCTGATGAGATCTGTTTTCCAAAAATACTTTGCAAAGATAACAGAGAGCTGGGAGGGTGGAAGAGGCAGGAAGAAGCTTCTGCAAAGTGCAGCTGCCGGGGGTGCTCTGTAGCCCCCAGGCCTACAGATAGAGGGTCTCCAGTCTTGGGGCTGCACGAGCTTGGCTCTCCTGCCCCGGGGCCCTGGTTACCTCGTGCTCTGTCTCTGCATGGTGCATCACTACACAACTACAAACTGTGTGTCACATTGTGCAGAGCACCAAGCTCCCCTTTCCCAGGTGACATGTCTGTCCGGTGGTTTTAGGCAAAGTCTGGTCAATGCACTCACACCCGGGGGGAGCCGGCAGCTGTAAAAGGAGCTGAAGGTGTCAGGCTGGAGGCACCGCTCCACCTGCAGCCTGCAGAATTTCTTGAGTTGTCTCTGTATCTCTTGCATTGCTTGCCTATCTAAACAATGCCAAAAAAAAAAAAAAAACCCATAGAGGTTTAATCCTTTCATTTCATAGTAAGATCAATTTTGTTGAGTGTAATTTAGTCAATGAACAAAAAAACCTAACTAAAACATGGAACTACTATGGAACTATAAGGTTTATTTAGTCTCTGGCCAGGCTAGGAAGAGAAGACATGGGGAGGGCAGACTGCACCGCCCCAGCTCCAGCAGCACAGCTGCACCCTGTCCGCAGAGTGGGCAACCGTAAACACACCTCAAGTGGCACCGCTGCTTCCAGCGGGAATACCAGCTACACCTGGAGCTTGTTGAGTAGAGGGCTAGAGACGGCCAGGCTAGCATCCCACGGCCAACTAGAGAAGGCCTGGGCATCCCGGGCAGGGACCCTCACTGAGTTCCAGTAGAAGCAGCACACTAGCGAGTTTTCAAAATACTGAGCTCTTGCCAGGGTGGCTGCAGTTTTTGCATATTTTACAGCAGCGCCCTGGCCTAGTCTTTCAGAAGAGCTCAGGAAATTCCAACCTAAAGCTTTCTGTGTCTATACCAACTCCGTGCGAGACATTTCTCTAACTTTTTAATTCTATGACTATTAACCAGCTCCTGCAACCACTTAATAGCAAATTGAACATAAAGAAGTAAAACCACAATACTTTCCATCTTTATTAATCTCCAATCCCACGGACTAACGGTCGCCTTTGAATTAGTAATTGCACTGAGGCAAATGGTTGTTTTTCTTTGGCTTCCCTCATTTTGTACACAGGTTAATTGCAGAAATGCGTATATTAATATAGGCATGAGGCGAGAGTTCTCGCGCCTGCTCTATTTATTTAATCTTGATCGCTGACTTTTTTTCAACGTACACAATCTCTGATTGAATCTCTCTGTAATTTCCTACCCCCACTACTTTCAGAAAAACAAAATGAAGATAAAAAGTAAATCAGGGGAAAACTACCAGGCGACTATTTCCAACAACAGATGACTCAACTAGCACCTGAGAATTTGTTGTACTTGTGTGTACTAAGGTTCTGAACTTCCTGTTTCAATAAAATACCAAACAAGTTGTGTTTCCTTTACAAATAAGCTATTACATCAAGCCCTGTTCCTATAATTTCAGCTTTTTGTCTCCATTCCAACATTTTCTTTGGCAAATGTAGAAACATTCTAATTAAAGTGGAGAGGAAAACAAGCATCATTCATCACGACGAGAATAATGCACAAAAGAACATCCTCGTTTTTTTCATTCTTTCACTAAGTTATGCTCTACTTTAAACAGTTTGGGGACTGGCGTCATGCCGTCCCTGACTAATTCCTAGGTAATGGCTTAAAGTAAGCCTGAGTCACTTGAAAAAAAATTCCACAGGTATCAATAATTCCTGTCACAAGCTTAACATTCTCTTAAAAATATCCTTCCGGTCCTGAGAGGAAGGCATTCCTTTTAGGTAATCACGTAACAACATCAAGGTTTCTTTTTAAGATACTGAGATTAGGAAGAGGCCGTTCTATTCATGACCGTGGAAACCTGAGTTGAAAGGAATATTCTCAATTCCCAGGACCGCTTTACATTTTCACTTTTATCAAGACTTTTAAAAGCCGCAAATTTGCTCTAAGAAGTGCCATCTAAATAGGTTTGATGCTTTTTAAAATACACGGCTTAACTAATCAGAAGTCACCATGATCTTTTCACTGCTTTCCCTGTCTCCCCAGTTAAGTGGGGGTTGTGTGCGTCTGCACGCATGCTACTTAGTACTGAGTTCAGATGAGAGCAAAAGCTCCCTTTCTTTTAATTGAAAAGCAATGTATTTTGGAAAGTCATATTCTGCAACGTGTCAAACTGGAAGCCCAGGCAACCAGAAGTGATCAGTTCTCTGATGCGCAGGCTTTCCAGGCCTCTGCAGGGGGTGGGGGGTGGGGTCTCAGCTCTTCTCATCACCACCCCCTGCAGGGATGGCTCCTGCTCTGGTCCTTCTCTGAGTGAGAACCCAAGAGGCACCTACAGGTGCCCCCATGTCTGTTCTGCAGCCACCTGCAGACCCAGGGCACACACGAGGGCAGGTGCTTGCTTGAGCAGGGGGGCGTGTTGGGAAACGATCATTGCCTTTTCAAAAAGTTTCTGAATGTTCAGGGGGAAAGCCTGCTATGCACCTGTCAGAGAAGGGTCTTTGGGGGGCACGTGCCTCCCAGCCTACTCCCTGCCTTGTGGAGCTGCCCTCCCAGCTGCTGGCATGGTGGGCCTGGCCACCTGCATTCCTTGCCCGCCCACGGCACCCCTTTCTTCTCTCCCCCTGTGTGAGGCTGAGAACCGAGGTCGGCCCTCTTACAGGCTCTGTCTCTGGTTTCGGGGGCTTCTGCTTCCCAACCTCTCCATTCCCTGCACGAATTCTGCTCCTGACTGGGATTCTGAAAGCCGCCCCGTGTCCTGTCGTGTTGTTTGCTGCACCTGCTCTACAGAGCTCCTTCCCCAGTCTGGCTCATCTTCCCTGCTGCAGCGAGTCCCTCTTAGTTGCCCCGTTGAGCCTTTGCATCCCAGAACCATCCTCCTTTTCTCCCTCCCACCCCATGGCCAGTTTCTGTGCCCGGGAACAGTCTCATCCCGCTGTGGGGCACGTAGGTGTAATTAAGTACTTGCAGATACACTGAGCTAATGTTGACTGGAAATGTGGCTATTTATTCAAACACTGACCCTCACTCACTGGAAGGCTCTAGTCAAGTGCTGGGGCAGAAAGACCAACAAGCAGGGGTCTGTCCTTGCCTTCGGGAGGCGGAAGACGTGAGCACCCACCACACACCAGGAATGGACAGAGCAGCAAAGAGACAGGGACTCCTCCTCACTCCCCTCTCTTCCCAGCCACGACGAGCGCCGAGCTTTCTGGGTTCTCCCATCCAGCAGAACTCTGGGCAGGGCTGGGTGAATGCTCTGGACTGAGAGTGAGCTGTTTTTCGCTGTTTTTTATTTTTGCACCATCTCCGGGATTTCCAGTGCACTCGGCACAAGCACATAAAGCCCATCTTACAAGGCACATTGGCCACCTGTGGCCAAAGTAACTGACTTGCAGTAGAGTCTACGTTTCAGCCTTGTCGTTAGGGAATCTCCTTCCCGATGTCTGATGTCTTCCTGAGGCATAACAGGACAACGGGAGCAAGCTCTGTGTCTTGCCTGTTTCCTTTCTTTCATTACTGCCACAGGTGGGAGCTAGTCAGCAGAGACCACAGCCCAAGAAAACCATCAGAATATCTTCCAATACCCTTTTCATGTAGATAAAAAATGCATTACTTGCAGCTTGTTCTTTTCAGCATGGATAGCACAGGTAACGGTGGGACTCCAAGAAGGTGTGCTAAATGCACATGAAAACTGTTTTGAAGGACACAGAAACATTTTTTGTATCAATAAATAAACAAAAAGGAACTTTTCCGTGGGACCATTATTAATTTATTTCTTAGATTCTTCATCTTTCACCGGCTCCTTTTTCTTCACCTCTTCACACTCACTCATCGTTTCAACGGGACAGTCTGGCGCTGTGCACCCTGACCCCACTGCAGACCTGTCTTCCACGGCTGCATCCCATTTTCTTCCACAGCACGTGCCCTATGTGTTCTTCCTACTCATTCATTCCTGCCCGTCTCCTCCCTAGAACACGGTCTTCTTGTGGGCAGGATCCTCGCTGCTTTGGGTCCCCCACCATCCCAAGTGCCCAGGCAGTGCCTCGCATGGAGTGGGTGCTCGGTACAAGCTCTGGACTCCACGAATCCTTCTCCTTCACTGATGGGGGACAAGGATCCGAAAGATAAAGCGACTTGTCTAAAGTCAGTAAGTTAGTGAACAACAGACTCGATCTGAAGTCCAGAAGGTAGTTAGCAAAAGACTCAGCCACAACTCCTATTCTTGACGATTATATTGTCTTAAGATTTACAAAAGGTTCTTTTGTTAACATATAAGTCAAAAGTAGTCGAAAGAAACTTCAATCTTAAAGAAAGTTTAAAACCACTGTGGAGCCCCGGAGGAGAGGGAGCTAAAATAATCTCTCTTCTGCTCTTTAAACCAGGTCCTTCCGCAGCCTGATTCTCTGACACCCAGAGAGGGGGCTCTCACCATCGTCGAAATGAGAGATGGTGGGTGGCCAATGTCCTCTTCCCCTGCAATCCCCTGCAAGACAAGACAACACTGAGGTTCCTGTAGCGTCACTACTGTCTTCTACAGAGAGAAGCCCAGTCGGTGACCTACGGATGAGAGCAGGCTCTGAGTCCAGGACTCCCCCAGCAACACGGATGGATGAGATCCTGCATTCATCACTGTTTCCAAATTGGCTGGATATGACCAAGGGTTCTTGTTTCTTGGTAATGCCCTAGGAGCTTCCATGGAGGGCCCATGAGTGAATCTTTGGGAAAGATTAACATGATCCAAGGGAGTGGAAGCCCTTTGTGTCCTGACCCTGTGCTAGACTGCAAAGAAAACACTGGTAAAATTCCACAGTGGTGACTGCCATGGTCATAAGGTGCTCTGGGTCAAACACTAGTCCCACTCTGTGACCTGGCTCATGTGCTCTGCTGAATGTTCTTAAAACAGGGAACTCTTTACCATAAATACTCTCCAGGATCCTGCACGAGGAACACACCTGGTCAGGTCCGACCTGAGCATATGGCCACACCCCAGCTCTCCTCAGCACCCTCCTGCTCACATGCAGCCTTGCCTGGACAGCCCCTTGTCAAAGCACTGACAGTGAGAAAACGTGGGCCTGGGAAAACCCAGGGAGGACACAGAAGGAAGGAGATGGCAGGGAAGACACCGGCAGCTCATCACCCTCCAGGCTCCTGTCTACCCGAAGGTTGACCACAGCACCAGCTCGGGCCCTCTGACAGAAGGGATGGCCACTTGTGCATAAGAAGGAAGAAAGGAACAGAGGTCTGCTTTTGTGGGATGATTTCAGTCTTCGTAAAAGACAGTATCTCCCAAGGGAAGGGCTGTCTCCCCTTGAGAAGTCGTGTGCAGCAATCTCATAGCACCACCTCAGTCAAGACACAGCGACAGTATCCCCTTCCAAGCTGGATTCACAGAGGTGCCTGAAACCTCTTCGTAACTGGAGCACAGACATCCCTCCATAAAAAGTAGTATCTGAACCACAGTCTTGAGACAGCAATTTGTCTGATGCAAGAATAAAGCTCTTTGTTTATTTTGGGGTGAAATAGAGAAAAACAAGAGCCTAGATTACTTTTAAAATAAATAAATATAGCCTAAATATTAGAGTGAATTTCATTTTAAAAAAAGAGAAACTGACTCTTGCAGGAAAACCATTATATGTTTGAATTATAATCAAATGAGTTTTATAACAAGTCTTTATGCCCAAAATAGGGGAGTCCAGTGTAAACTAGAAGCAGAAGCTGGGTTTTCTCAGCAGATGTCTTCTTAAATGACTGGTGGTGTGGTGTGGGGTGTGTGGGGGGGCATGCAGTGTTGGGGAAAGAGCCCTGAAGTAGGGCTCAGGCCAGCATCCTGTTCTGCCACCAACAAAGACCTGAGTGAGACCAGCCGCTTCACCTCTCCCTTCTGCCGGGACTCAGTCTCCTTAGCTGCCAAGGGGAGGCGAAGGACATCTCTAGGGGCACTGAGGTTGCTCACTGCTCAAGGACTCTGTTACTAAGCTGGTTCCCTTTGGGACTGAGAAGTGGTCAAGGGTCACACTCCCATGTGATCTCTTCTGAAATGGCTTTGCTCCCTACCGCTTACCAGGTGCTCACTATCTGCCAGGAGCTGTGCAATGTCTCTCTTAATCCTCATGGCAACCCTGTCAGGCGGGAATTATCCCCATTGAACAGATGAAGAAATCGAGGCTTGGAAGAACCCTATCCACTTTCTAGAAAGTGCAAAAGTCTGCAATGCTGCCCACAGCATTTGACTCCAGAACCAGTGCTCTTAACCCCTACGCACAGAACCTGTTTGAAAAATCACATAAAAATTATGTGATATGTTTATGTGACAATAGGCAAATTCAGGACCACAGTCACTTTTAGAGAAGGAGGAAGAAGAATGGAATTGGGTAGGGAGAGATGTAAAGGAAGATTTAACTTTATATTAATAATATTCTGTAAAATTTATAGTATTTTCTGATCTCTCTTTCTCTCTCTTTCTTTCTTTTGAGACAGGGTCTTGCTCTGTCACCCAGGCTACAGTGCAGTGGCACAATCATAGCTCACTGAAGCCTTAAACTTCTGGGCTCAAGCGATCTTCCTGCCTCAGCCTCCTGAGTAGCTGGGACTACAGGTGCACGCTACCATCATGCTCAGCTAATTTTTAAAACAAATTTTTGTAGAGATGGGGTCTCACTATGTTGCCCAGGTTGGTCTTGAACTCCTGGGCTCAAGCAATTCTCCTGCCTCGACCTCCCAAAGTGCTGGGATTACAGGTGTGAGCCACCATGCTGGGTCAAAATTTGTGACATTTATGATATTTTATTTATGAAAAGCAAATAAAAATGGAAACAACTACAATGAAATATTAAGATTTGACAAAGCTGACTGGTGGGTGCATCGCTATTATACTATTTTAATTGTTCTGTGTATACTTGCATGACATTGAGGTTTTTTAAAACCTAGAGGAAAGGAGAGAAAAATATCCATGTTCTTCTCACCATTCCACACGTGGGGTGATTTCACTGGGAACATTTCCATGATTTATGCATATACTGACTTCATGGGCCAGCAGTGAGGAATCACATTACCAGGGTTTATCACTCAACATTTGACAATCTGCAAACACCACGTGAGATCAAGACCTTAATAAACAATAGCCCTGGAGTTCAACTATGATGTAGCCAAAAACACAGTAAGTACAGTCATTGTAAAAGGTAGGCATGTAGCCAATGAGAACAATTTTAACTAGCTGTCGCGGTGAGCAAAGTACCTCAGTGTGGGAGAAAGACCAGGCCCTTGGGGTGGGAAGGCCTGAGACTGGGGCTGGTCCCCACTGGCCTGTGCAGAGGCCACGCAACCTCACGCAGCCTCCATTTCCTCATCTCTGAGGCAGAGGTCACCATCATACCCACCTCAGGGTTACAGGAAGAGTAGAAAAAGTTAATGTACGGAAATAAACTCAAAAAGTCTACACTGTTTTCCAAGGTTTATTTTTCAAAAGTTATTATTATTTTTTGTTTATTTTTATGTTTTTAATCTATTGCTTGTGACAACATCTTAACATAGATGGACATACAACATCCCTGCAAGAAAAACTGGTTTTAGAGCCAGATTCCAGATCAGGCCCCTGGTCAGTCTAAACCCAGGAACCAGTGGATTCTCCTCTGGTGGCCAAGAGGCAACTTGACAGGAGTTTGAGAAAGGCCAACCTCCTTAGCTTCCCACCCAGGGTCCTTCTTACTTTTTGTTCATGGCTTAGTTTTTTGCTACACTGCTTACGACACATTCCAGAACACATAAACGAAATGTTTTTCACTCTTCACGCACGGAGTGATTACAGGCCGATGCATATTTAAGACAATGTTACTCCCCTGCACTCCTTCCTCTGTTGCCATTCCGGCTTTATGTTCGCTCTAATTTCTATGTATAATTACTACGTAGTTCAATCTGCAATTTTTTCCACTTAGCATTATAACACTTTCCCATGCTATTGAAAACTCTGCGAAAATAATTTTCACCTCTGCACGATTTGCTCATTCTTCTAGTGAATGTGTGTTCCTCACTCTCCCACTTTTTGCTATTGCAAAGAACTTTCTGATGTACAGAGTTTTAAAATGAAGGCAGCATTTGAAGCACAATAGAGCGAGATAATTTCTGGGGATAATACATGTCTTTTTAATGCATGTCTTTTAGATATTTTAAAGTAAAAATAGTCTTTTACAAATTGAGACTTCTCTTGAATTATTTTCATCTCAATAAGCATATATATATATAATTATCCAGTGCATAGTGCTGTGTCTTCACATCTCATCCATTTGATGACAAGGTATAAAAGCATTTAAATACATCCTTGAAACTTTCCATATAATTTATTTAGTGGCAACAAATGCCACAGCACATCTGAAACCACTGAAGAAAACTGGGAAAGTTCTGACAGGGTATTTATTTGTTCTTATTGCACAGCTTAGTAAAACATCACAATGAGATGAAACATGGAAAAGTCTGGCACACAGTAGGCACTCAGCGAAGTTTAGCATCCTCTCCCTTCCCCACTAACCTGTCTTCCTGAAAACAAAAACTTTGTTGTTCAGGATTTCATCATTTCCAGATGCCGGCTCTTCAAATGACACCCAGAGCAACACACATTGATGTCACAAAGCCTGGAATTTCTGGTGGGAAATCGGCAGTAGATGAACTCATTGGATACAAAGATCCTGTTTTCATGTCAATGTCCTTAGTCATAAAATATGAGGAAAGAGAGGAAGTATAACATAAATATTCCTCACTCACTATCGTGGTCCCACTTTGTACCAAAAAAAGATTCCCATAAATTCAGGTATCAGTTGTTCTTCAAGAAGAGGGGGGAAAAAGAGAATTCTTAAGTGAAAAAGCCATCGTGAAGGTCTGAGCTCTGTAAAACAACTTTACCTCCATGTCACTACATTTCTCTACTATCTGTCACTATGGAACAAACCTGCCTTCCCCGAGACTATGGGAGGAAGGTGTTCCAGCAAAATTCTTGCTATCAATTTATCATCCAGGAATTTTCATTATTTCATACTCTAATTTTCATATAGTGATTATTTAGGAAAAATCTATTTGTAAAAGCAAAAGAATGTTTTCAACGATCACCCTTCCATTCTTTCAATGCTGCAATTTCTGCCTTTCTACCCTGTTGATCACTGTTTTCTGATGGTCTGTAAGTAACAGCTATGTTCGGCGGGAAGTCCCCAGTCGAGTGGCAGACACTGCAGCCCACCCCCCAGCTCGAGGGCAGCTGGCGAGAGACGGGCAGATAGAGGAAAGGGGCACATGAGGCGTGGCCATGATGGAGAAGTACCGTGGACAGGCTGACAGTTTAGTAATTCAGAACTGATGCTGACGAGTGAGTGTGTTCTGCATATATGTGGAGGACAGGTGAGCTCTGGAAGGGATGGACAGAGAAGGTGGCCACAAGAGACGCAGCTCAGTGCATTCCTATCGTTCTGAGCAGTCCAGTGCAGCTGCAAACACACTTATCCCCCTCCAAGAAACCAGGTGGACCCAGCCTCCCGGGAAGATCTCTCTCTCACAATTCCAGCCGGCCCTTTGGAGAGGGACAGGCTCATGCTTCCCCCAAAGAGCTTATCAAATGATTCATTCCAACCGCAAAGTTCCTTCTCCGCAGAATGTTCTCAATTTTCTTTTTGCTGCCATCCTGTTTTATACTTTTAAAAAAAAAAAAACAACATTTTAAGTGACTGTATAGTTCTTGCTCCAGCAATGGTTGCTTACTGAATAGACTGAGAGCTGCCTGGTTGGCTTGGCTCTCAAAGCAGAGTCCAGCTGAGAGTGGCAGCTGGTCTCCTCTCCCTGGAGAGGTAGAGGTGGAAGTGCAGCATGGTCGTGCCTTTCCAGGTGGGTGTCAGTCCGCCTCGAGCCCTAGCCCTGGGGACATGGTCAGCACCACAGCCCCCACACCATAGTCACTCTGCACCCTCAGTGCCCCCGCACACCCTCATATGGCAAAGTGAAAATTCTTTCACCTATTTTCCCAAGATGGCCAGACTTTGAATAGCTTAAGACAAAATGGTTCAGAGAGGTGTCAGATTGGAGTAAGCCTGAACTCCATGACCTCTGTTTTAGAAGGCCTTTTTCAGGTAGGGCTGTCTCCAGCATGTCCGTCAGAGGACATTCGCGTGCTCAGAGCGCTCAGACTCTGCACAAATCATCACCAGGAGAGTCAAGGGAGAGAACTGTCTCTGCCACATGCTTCTGGGTATTGCTAACTCACTGTCCTTTGGCTTAGTCTATGTCTAGGCTCTCTGGACAGGGTCTCCACATGGACTTGCCTTTTTTCTTATTTACCAAAGCACTCTTGCAAGTAATAATGCGTCTTATAAAGAAACACTGAGGCTGGGTGTGGTGGCTCACGCCTGTAATCCCAGCACTCTGGGAGGCCGAGGCAGGAAGATTGCTTGAGGCCAGGAGTTTGAGAACAGCTTGGGCAACAGCGAGACTCTGTCTCTACAAAATATAGAAAAATTAGCAGGCATGGTGGCGTAGTCCCGTAGTCTGTAGTCCCGGCTATACGCAGGAGGCTGAGGCAGGAGGATCGCTTGAGCCCAGGAGTTCAAGGCTGCAGTGAGCTATGATGATGCCACTGCACTCCAGCCTGGGTGACAGAGCAAGACCGTGTCTCAGGAGAAAAACAAAAAGCTACACTGGGCTGCAAACTTATTACTGGGAACTTTTGAGACCATAATAAATCACCCAGGTCCCAAGACTGCTATTCTTCTGAAAAGTTACCAAGTGATGTACAGTTATATACAAATCTATGCCAAAATCATAAGCAGATTCATAACAGTTAAAAACTGGAAACAATTCAAATGTCTAGCAAGCACCAGATGAGGAATTAATAGTGTTCTATGATATCATGAGTGCAGTGATGATCACATAACTTCATACAGTTGCCAAAAGCCATCGAACCACATGCCAAGGGTGAATTCTATTGTATGGAAATTATACCCACTAAAGCTGGGGAACAAGAATCATTAGCTGAAATAACACAAGACAAAACAGCTTCTAAGCCAGAAACGTATCTTGTGATAGAAAAGTCTGAGGACATCCAGTTGGAATTCAACGTGGCCAAGTTAGAAGTTAATCGTAAGGGCTCTATATTTGCCAGACTTCAGTGAGTCATTTTTCCTTTCAAAAAAACTTTTTTTTTTTTTCATAAAAGAGGCATCATACAGACTTCTGTTCTATATAATTCAGACCACCAGAGATGTTCAGAGCACACTCACGCCAAATCAGTACACATCATCTACAACCATAAATGGCCATTTCCAACACTGAGAGACGGAAGCGCAGGTCCCTACTCTGGGTGAGCCACAAGTGTGGGGTGGCAAGGCAAGGACATTGCTGATGGCCGGGCTGCGGGCTGAGGAGCCCCCTCCCACCGCCACGCTCTGTTAGCAGGTGCGTTTCCCTCCTCAGACAGGAATCATCACGGGGAACGTTAAGTCAGGACGTCTGTATTGTGGGAGGTTTAGACCAAAGCTAGTAATGAGATTCAGAAGGTGTGTCAAAATCTCTCATCTCTTCAGCCCACCCTGGACAGTACTGCCAGGTCAGTCTTACTAAAACCTGCTCACAGGCTGTCAGAGCTCCTGTTGCCCGCAGAAACCAACAGCTCTCAGCTCAGCATTTAATCTTCCATTCCCGGCTTTATCTGTGTCCCCTGGTCCTTCCAGAGTGTTGCGGTGTATTCCCTACACCCTGAGCGTTTCTCCCTGTGTGCCTTTACTTTGTGTTCTCTTGGCCAGAAATACCCTCATACGTGCATTTCTAGGCCCCGTGACTGGCACTGAGCACATGCAGGGTAACCGTTTGCTGAAAGAACAATAGTTTCTTTCCGTACAAAGATACATGCTGCAGGATAGCACCAGTGGGCTCCTGTGACTGCGGAGGTTATTTATTACACAAGGAAGCACGTGGAGGCTGGAGGAGGACAGGGTGGGCCCTGGACCCATCCTTATGGGGGGGCAGGTAGCAGGGAGTATATTTTGTCTACGCAAAACTATCTCCTTGGAGTGGCCTGAGAAAGTTAGTTGGTCCCAGCTGTATTGCTGCCCACTGTCTTTTAAAGGAAAGACAGCTTTGTTTGCTGTGAGAACAACCTTTGCAGTTACATCTACGAGTGAACCTGGGTTAACATGAGGAGGTGCAGTCGAAAAGTGCACACCGTTACTGAGCCTTGGGCCAGCTTCCCTGTTGGAGAAACTAAACTTCTGTGTTTAAAAACCTGCCCTGCAACCCTGTGGCGAGATTGGTCAGGAAGCATAAAGTGTAGGCCAGGTTGTTTAGCCACCAGAATATATTTTATAAAGAGGAGGAAAAAAACCCACTTACATGTACTTTCTTTCTCTCCTTATGGCCAATCCAGGAGGAAGGGCATTAACTGTGTGTGGGGATGGGTGGAAATGACTGAGGGGAAAGCGATGTCTGGCGTCACAAATACATTTTCATAAAAGAAAAAACTATTTACTTATAAAAACTATTTACAGAGTTCTCTTATTTTCGATATTCAGAAAGGCAAACCTTGGGAGGAGTTAGAGAAAGCTTCCAGAGCATCCTGGTCGCGTGTCTTAGGAGCTGAAAGCGAAACTGAGGCAGCAGACGTGGGTGGAGACGCGGGCTCCAGCTGCCAGGGGCACCCGGATGAGCCTGTGCTCCAGGGAAAAGGCTCTCAGGCAGCTGCGAGGGCTGGGGCCGCGCCCCCAGCTGTGGTGACACACGCAGATTCCCCTTCCCTGTGGCGTCCACCCAAACCGTCCCATTCAAACAGGAAGCTCCCCAGACAACGGCCATGGTGGCGGCAGCTCTCGCCCCACGTGGAACTCAGTGTCTCACCTGGCTGTGCACTAGCCAGGCACCCCCAACCCACTGTCTGTGGAGCCCCAACCAGGAGAAGAACTGTCTTTGCATTATTGAATAAGTCCTTTACTTGCCACAGAAAAATTCAGGAAACAGAAGCATTGTGGACTAGACTGAAAATATCAGAAAAATATAGTTTTGCCACCAACACTCAAATGGACTTGCTGGAGAATAGCTTATACTTATACAACATGTGTCCTATTGTGTCCCCACACTACTGATCCATTGAGCCCTGCTAGTCAAAACTGCCAATAAGACGCTGCAGGAAGAATCCTCTATTTTATTCGGGCCTTTAAAGGCTCTTGGGCACTTCTGAGATTGCCTCTGTTTTGCTATTTGTTAATCAACTATGAGGTATGCCTGTAACTAGGGGACACAGTTGGACCCAATCTGTTTATCAGAAGAACTGTGTTTGCAAGCAAGGACTTCCCCAAAATAGCTAAATCTTGTTAGACTATGACTGTATTTGGAAAATGCAAGCAGGACAGAACCATTGTATTATAAAGTCACTGCAAAAAATCACTACAAACTGCTTTATATATTGTTAAATTCTGGAAGAGATTAAGTGAAGGTGTAGCCAACACTGAGAAATGCTTTATAAGGTAACGCTTTTTAATTTTTTTTCCTCCCTCAGTTATAATGGTCTGAAACAGTTAGGGCTGGAATGAATTGTGTTCTGGTTACAAGTTTATCGTAGATTTGGAGTGTATTGAATATGTAGCTAAAAGGATTGGGATAAGCAGAGATTAAAATAAAAAAGGATTAGTCCAGTGAGAGTTCTTTTCACAATAATCCCCATCTGCTCTGTCTCCTTTTAAATCAGCTGAAATATGTTTTGTGGATGACTTTTGTTTGCATTAACTTCTAACTTTTTATGGTTCACTAAACCCTAGATTGTGATATGAATATAAACATTTCACAAAGAAGAGGAATTCACATCTCGGATGGGTGGCTGCACCAGATGAACTTGAGAGTTCTCCCCCCCCTTAGCTTCTAATTCTGTAGTATTATTTTATGTATATATATTTTAGAGACAGGGTTGGCCAGGCTGGAGTGCAGTGGCATGATCATGGCTCATTGCAACCTCAAACTCCTGGGCTCAAGTGATCCTCCTGCTGCAGCCTCCTGAGTAGCTGGGATTACAGGTGTGTACCACCACCATGCCAGGCTAATGTTTTTTTTTTTTTTTTTTAGAGATGGGGTCTCACTAGGTTGCCCAGGCTGGTCTTGAACTCCTGGGCTCAAGGGATCCTCCTGCCTTGGCCTCCCAAAGTGTGGGATTATAGGTGTAAGCCACTGCACCTGGCTATAGTATTATTTTTAAAGTGTGTATTGATTTTGAAATCAATATGTGACTTTTGATTACAAATTCAATGTACCAATCTGAAGATTTCAATTACAGACAAGCCTGGGGATTAGTGTTGAGAAGTGGTATATTTGCTCAGACCCTGCATGAGCCTGTATTTGCCACTGAGAAGCTTTCAGGAGGCCCTGCTTAGCCGTAACTCTCCTCTCTGCAGATGACGGTACTTTTGACATTGCAGACGGCTTCCCCGGGTTACTCTTGGTTGACAGGTGTCCAAGGTACACATCTTCCATGCAGAGTTTTGTATTGCTGACTTACTATTGACTATTCTATTTTCTCCACATTACTAGCATTTTGGTGGTAATGAAATAGTTTATTCTGGAAAAGGGGGAAAATTAATTATATAGTTTGTGAAATCTAGATTATGTTATCAAATGATCAAGTATTTTTCTCTTTTAATTATTAAGACATTGAAATGTATTCTGAAAACAGGCAGAGAAAAGTTGAATATTAGTTATTATGTTCTGAAAACAGTCATATTTTTAAGCCCTAAATAAGCACATTATGGACAGGGGTTTCCCAAAGTTTTAGGCTTCAAGCCGTGTTGTTTTCTCACTTTTCTTTTGCCAACTAAAATGTTGTTTAGAATTGATATTGGATAGCGAACAGCTGCAGGTTCTGGCTGAATGTTTTCCTAGAAATACCAGTTTGGGAAAGAATTTCCACCCGTTTCCCTCTCCCATGAGCCATCGCAGTGGCTCATGCTCATTCTTCTCACAGATCATGGTCCAAATGTTTATCAGGACGGTCAAGTGTCTGGGAAACAGTGCCAGTACGGTATTTTTAGCTGTTGGTGAAAGGAGGGATCACTTCTGATCTACTCAGTAGGGGAGTGAGGCTCTCCCTAAACATGGCAGGGAAACCCCTCATTTCAAATTCAGAGATGCAGTAGGTATTTTTCTGTCTCATGGGAGGGTCCACAGACAAAGGAGAACTGTTTCCCACGACACTCAATCTCAGAAGGGTTTGACTTTTCTTACAGCTACTTTGGAGGTAGGTGGAGAACACAAATTCTGGATTAATTAGGTTCTGGGTCACCTAGATCGGTGGTGAAATTAATGAGAATCAACTAAAGATCTTTCTAGACTATAAGGTCATTGGAGATGCCCTAATTTGCATCTCTTGTACAACTAGCTAAACGTCTTTCATATTTGTCAAACTGAATAAAAGGAATCAACATGGAAAACCAGTAGGATCATAGTATTACAGTATTGTGCTCAGCCACCTGGTAAACCTAACACAGCACTGCAGTTTTGAGGCATATTAAAAATTGTCCTGCCTTTAATGAGCAAAGATTTATCACCATGGAAGATATTCAAATGCAAGCCCCCCAGCTTATGGCAGCTGTCCAGGAGAAGTTCTAAATGTGTTTTGAATAGGGGCAGCAGAGTAAGTGTATATAATCTCAAAAAATTATCCTTAAGGACAACACTTTCTTCAAATTATTTAAGTTCTAGTATGTTTATTAGACAGCATTTGAGTCATCTGTATATTTGGAATATGTGAATGTGCTTGCCAAGGACAATCTATTCTGTGCTGTGCATTTGATAATTTACTTGTTTGGAGCTACTGGCCTACACATTTAGTGGCTTCATCTAAACGCACCAGGCTCTGGAGCACACGTGGTGGTCGGAAGACAGAGGCCCGTTTAAAACACTCCAGCAGCACCACAGTGTGGAGAACAGAAGCCCTGAGCAAGGAGGCCGCGGTATGGGCACTGCAGATGCTCCAAGTGAGCAGCGTCCAGCTACCAGGATTAATTCAGTTCATTAGACCAGGGCTTAGGACAATGTCACGGCACCCTGGCCATGTCTACTATTTAATACAACGGGAACCCAAGAGGGCTGGGGCTGAAGGGAGTGTCTTGCAACTCCTCCAGAGCATGATTCCAGTGGCAGGACTTTCAGGCTCGATGGCAAAGGAGGCCTTGTCACACCAGGTAGCCGAGATAAATAGTTTTGCAGCACAGGAGGGGTCTGCATTGGCATCTCTCAGATTTCATCATATATGCCATTGCCTTTGTGTGAGCAGGTGCAGCTGAGATGAATGCACAGAGATCCTTCCATAACAGGAGCGGCAATCCAACAAGGGATGACGCCAGACTTCAACCAGTCTGCAGGTTAGTGGAGATAATGAGCCATCACCAACTAACCTCACAGCAACACCACTGCAGAGGACAAGTGCAGGGGCCCTGAGGTTGGCCCGGCCCCCTGAGGATGCTCCATCCTTCCTGCAGAGAAGCAGGGAGTGGTGTTTGGGCAGGGTCTGCATGAAGGACAGTCTTAAACCGGTTGACTGCAATTAAGGAGCCTCGGGACTTCTAGGAAACAGCTTTTGTGCTGCAGCATGAAGTTTTGCACAGTTATCACCATCATTAAAACCAAGAGTTGCCTGGACTATTTTTTCCCCTAACGTTAAACAGGAAGCATAAAAACCAAATGGCCGAAGTGTTTGGTCGAGGCTGCATGATAGCAACATGTTTTAATTCCCTTTCTATTACTAATTTTTTTGGAGGCTGTATTATTTTTCTCGGGCTACTGTAACAAAGTACCACAAACTGACTTGCTTAAGCCATAGAAATTTAGTCTGTCATAGTTCCAGAGGGCAGAAGTGTGAGATCAAGGTGTGGGGCAGGATTGGTTCCTTCTGGAAGTTATGAGGGAGAATCTGTCCAAGGACTCTCCCTAGGCTTCTGGCGAGTATAATCTTTGGCGTTCCTGGGCTGGTAGAAGCGTCACCCTGATCTCTGCCTTCATTGTCACATGGCATTCTCCCTGGGTATCTGCCTTCATACGGCATCTTCTTATAAAGACACCAGTCATGTTAGATGAGGGGCCCTCACTATTCCATCTGACCTCATCTTAACTAATGATACCTGCGATGACCCTCCTTCCAGGTAAGATCACATTGTGAGGTACTGGGGATCAGGACTTCAACATAGGAATTTTGGGGGAACACAATTCAACCCACAACAAAGGCCCTCAGAGAAATGACAAACGTATGAAAATTTGCCATGCTATAATTATATCTTGTAGATTTTATTCTATTTTTAATCACTTGCAACACCTTACAGGCACTATGAAGTACCTTTTTACTGCCCAGAGTAGGTCTTCTTTATCTACCCTCATTATCTGTCTCTTCTGGAGCTGAAGTCTAGAGAACAGAACTCGCACCAGTGAAACTGGCCAAGGGTCACTGATGACAGAGCTGCTTTGCTGTTTCTTTCACCTTACATGGAAAAACCCAGCTCACTAAGCTTTATGCAATTTACAAAGCTGTTCTTCATTCTTTTCATACCCTGTTCAATATTAAAGATCATTTGAGGTTGGCATTGAGATGGATCATGAACACAGGTCTTCCTGCTTCCAGCCCAGGCGGCTTGCTTGAGCTCTGACCCACATAATCAATAGGCAAGCTCTACCTGGATGTTTCACGATTTAAGCTGAACCGGTACGAAGCTGCATCCATCACCTCCCTGCCTAGTTCTCCTCGCCGGACCTTCCAGTGTCACCATCTGTCTGTCCAGCTGCCGGGGCAGAAACTGGAGAATCGGTAATTTTTGACTCCTCCCTCCTGCTGCCTTATCCAATCTTATTAATTAATTAATTAATGTATGTTTGTATTTATCATTCACTGTTGCTTTTTGAAATCTGCAGCTTGGCGTCTTTCGTCATTTTGGGAAAATCTTCAGCGGTTATGTTCTCCAGTACTGCCTGCCCTCTTCCCTCTCTCTTCTCCTTCTGGAATACCGGCTGGACTTGGCCAGAAGCCCGCCTTCCACCCTGCAGGTCCTCCCCTTTGCCGCTGGTCTCTGTGCTGCACCTGCGATGACGTCTTCTAACTTACCTTCCAGTGCATCGAGTCACCCTTCAGGTGTGTCTAACCTTGTTAAACACGATCTTCGAACAGTACATTTCAATTACCGTATTCTTTACGTTTTCATCTCAAACCTGTAAGGTTTTTTCTTCTTTAGTTTTCTACCCCCTTTAAGTGTTTTCCAAATTTTCTCTCTTTAAACATGGTAAGTGTTTTGGGTAGAATGGTACGCCCTAGAGAAGATATAAAACCTGGCTCCCAGGACCTCAGCGACCTTGTCACTAGGCTTGCTGCAGATGGAAACAGTACAGACGGTGCAGGGCGGCTCTTAATCCAATACGACTGTGTCTTTTTAAGAAGACGGCCACGTGAAGACAAGAGGACATACGCAGGAGATGTCACAGGGCAGGGAAGGCAGAGACTGGAGCCCTGCAGCTGTGAGTTGAAGACCGCCAAAGATCTGGAAGGGGGAGAGGAGGGCTCCCTACAGGTTGCAGAGGGCAGAGCCCTGCCAACACCCTGATTTCAGACATTGAGCTTCCAGAACTGTGAGAAAATAAATCTCTTGTTTTAGGCTACCCGGTTTTGGTACTTTGTTACGGTGGCCCTAGGAAACTAATACAGTAGCTTATGTTATAAAATGTGTCTGACAGCTTCCATATATGAAGTTTTTGCCAGTCTGTTTTTGCTATTTCTTCTTTCTGCTGATTTTTGCTAATGGCATTGTGTTTTATTGTGTGTTTATTTATTTTTGTGAGTTGTTCATTTTCCCTGGGAAGTTGTCTGTAAGAATTTTTTGAGGCCTACGAGGAAGGTGTATTCTTTCAGAAAGGTTCTCATTTGCTTCTAACACAAATCTGTGGGGGTGGGGGGAAATTAATATTATCAGCCTGGGACCATTTTAGAATAATTCACCATGGTTTTGTCTGACCACCTAATTTGTGCTGTAAAACTAAACAGGGTGAGCTCGTAGTTACAATTCTCAGGGATGGGTTCCCCCTTTCTGGTTTTGCTTAATGTCACGGCGCATTTTCTTGCATTCTTCTGGAGGGCTGGGGGCGGGCAGGTTTAATCCTGCTTCACCTGGACACCGCGGGTAGAGTCCTCCTGGAAGGCGGTCTCTCACTGGCCTCTCCCATCTGTGTGGGCCACTCAAGCCTTGAAAAAGTAGGCTCAAGTTTGCTAGGTTTGGCAAATGACTCAGGGAAAAGCTATTTAATATTCCACTTGACTCCTGCCTTCACTTAAATTCGGGCCTCATATTTGCTTATTTTCTTGTCATTTTGTTGATGCTTTAAAAATGATTCTTAAATTATTTTACCCAGCATTTTTGGTTGTTTTAAGTGGAACAGTCAATCCCAATACTAAACCAATCCCAATACTGGAATCCCCACAGCCCATCAATCTAGAAGGCCTACAACTGACTGTCCCTCTAAATATTTTGGAGCCTGGTGTTAATATTCCAGCTCAGGCTGCTGTAACATCTGACCTGAATTACCGTAGAAGCTTCTGCTCTGGTCTTCCTGCCTCAAATCACATCTCCTCCACCCTCCCCCGTAACTGCAGCCCTTCCCCTGCCTCAGACACTCCACTGGCCCTATGTCCCCTCAGGAACAGTCCCAATTCCTAAGCAGACTCTGGGAGCTAGTTCCAGGTGGCATCTCCAGGTCTACCCCCTTCCTCTCATTCTTTGCTCAATTATAGTTAATTTCTCTTAAGTTCCATGGCTTTGTATTTTTTTTTAATTGCACAAGCTATTTTCTTAGCCTGGAATATAATTTCCCTTAGTTTTGGTCTCTCTGTTTGGGGAGCTGGGAGAAGGGCGCAGGATGTTCTTTTTAAATGAGTAAACAATTTGGGTCTAAATGAACATTGAAAGCTTTCCTGCTGCTCACTGAGCCCCTACCTGGTTCAGGAGCTTCCCATGTGTGTGTTCCCACCTGTGCTACCCAGCACCTTGTGCAAAAATGTCCATGCATGTGGAAACATCTGTCTGCCTCGTCGGACTGTAAACTTGCTGCCAGCAGGATTGGGTCTCTAAATTCACTCCTTATGAAGGCAGTCAGTACAGACCTCTACTTTTTCTGCCATCACACTAGTAGTAACCTTATCACCAGAGGACACAGAAAAAGCTCCTAGTCCTGTTATGCTAAATGAATGCTTAAAAATATTTTTTCACGGTGTGCATGTGTGTGCGCATCGATGTTTAATTTCTGCATATAGTGTAATGTTCTTTTGCACTGAAGCTGGAAAGCATTCCAGGTTATATTAGCTGCAATTAACTTAGGTTTTAAATTACCTATCATTTCTATCAACAACTTTAATAAACAACATGGATAGTTTTGCCTGTCACTTGTTATGAGACCAGCAGAGGGAGACAGTGAGTATTACAAGTGGGTTTGATATTTGCATTCTCAAATGGGTACCATCTCTTGCAGATTTTTGTTTTATTAGTAACTTTTATTGTAGCCAAGTAAGATTTTTTGATCTATAAATTAAAAAGGTCGTTGAAATGTGCATCAGGATTTTGGGGGAAAGTACTTTTTTTTCTGTAAATATTCTACTAGAATAGTTTTGGGTTTTCAGAAAACATTGTTGAATTTTTTTTCTTGAGGGAAACAGATGTCAGGAACTTGGTACCTTAATACTGCTATAAATGTCCTCTCTTTACAGTCTTTGTATAGTTTACTTCCTTTTATTTTCTCTTTTGTATCAGTCTTTCTTTGACTTTAGACCCTTTTCTTGAAATGGAACATTTTGGGGAAGGACGGTTATTATTAATGGAATACCAAACAAATTGCTTGAGATAGCAGTTAAGAGAAAAAGTGGAGAATATACATATTAGATTATTATGAAAGGTTTGAACCATCATCGGACAGCTAAGATTCACGAGGGACAAGAATGAAATGGAGTATTTTTATATACTTAAAGCAAACATCACTTTCTTTTATGTATAACTATTTATTATAAATCTAATAAAATCCTTCAAAAACTACTTTTTGTACATATAACTCTGTAATCAAGCCTAATTTCCCACAGGAAGATTTTTTCATATTAAGTCAGCCAGATGGACAGGAATACCAAAAGAAGGTCATGTGCTTTTTTTACTTTTTTGACATAAGCAATTTTATTTATGTTAACCTATAACCAAGAGAGATAATATATCTTAATGTAAATAGTACATATGACATTTTTATCTTTTTCAAAAAAGTTTCTCAATAATTAAGATAAAAATTTTTATAAATTTAGATTAAATGAAGACTAATCTAGTTGGCATTAAGCCACTTTCAAATAAATTCATTCTGTAAGAAATTTAGATAGTTCTTTATTGGAATGGTTATGACAAAGACTGGGCACATTTTTCAGAAGCAACAGAATCTGAATTTTCTATAATTTTGTTGAAATGGATTTAGGAACATTTGATGTAAAATTATAACTAATCAACCTACCTCAATATCTAATGAAATATTGTGTTGGTCGAAGGAAAGATTTTATTTTACTTATCATAGGTCATGGGTAAATAATAAACATTGACATCAATCCACTGGAAAAAATGTTTAGCATTTCTTTCTACAGGGAGAAAACAGGACACAGAATTACTGGCAGAAATATTATCAGACTAGTGCATTCATCTATTGTTTTAGAAGTTTATCCATTGCCTTTTTAAAGTTGTGATTTGTATCTTTTTTTGGCATTTTTGTGATGGGAAGATAAAATATTTCATAAAAATATTAAAGAATGAAAACATTAAAAATCAAACAGCATTTGGAGAAAACATTTATAACTGGAGAATTATATAAAGTAAAATATTCCAAAAAATTCAAGGAATTTATGGTGAAATCTTATCCAAGTTACTAGTAAATAAAAAGCTCTTCCTTTCAAATTCCTTAAGGTTACGTATGATATACAACGTGGCTTTAAAATATAAAAAGTTCTTTAGCAGATGTTACCCTGGTTCATGGCACTGTAAACTGTAAAAGATACAGGAATCTTTTAAGTTTCCTTAAAAAAAAAGTATGTCCTTTCTAAATGTCATTCAGACATAATTTCATAGTAAACACTCAGATAAGTTAGAATGAATGAGTACTTGGAACTTGTCACCTAAATAAGAATGCCAAGCACCTGAGAAGTCACTTGAACAATAAAAAGATTTTCTCATATTAATAACGCCGATCCTTCCCTCAGTATGAACCCACTAACAGTTTCTGTGGTTCTGTGTCAAACAGAAGTTATGCAGCTGCGAGGAGAAGATAATTGTCAGAGATAAGGCCCACACTATCGAGGCATCGGTCCTTTAATTCACTGCACTTACTCTATCTACACGGGAATGAAAACACAACTGGTAATGCAGGGGAAGTGGCTGTTTCCCAGGAAAGGAAGTGGCCTGAAAACACATCTGGCAAAGAGCTTTTTCTCCTCCTTTGGCAGTCAGACACTTATTTTTAACAAAATATACAGTTCCTCACCTTTTACAAAGGTGAATTCTATGGAGCCAGTGCCCAATTCCAAGTGGATGGCCTTTAATTTGTACTCTAAATATACTGGCCCAGCTATTTTATGTCAAATGCTATATTTAATTGGAACTAGAACAGGAAAGTGTGCTACACCAGGCGTCGTACTTCATCTCAGAAACTTTCTATTCCAAAATGTACGTCACACTGTTCTAGCTATCTCCATTGGATGAAATTAAAGAAGCAAAAAAAGCAGAAAGAATCGTTTGAACCAAAACAATGAAAATGTATACAGAACGTATATGTAAAGCTTAACTGATCATTTAGACAGTACGTTGGATTTCCGGGGAATCTGTCCTAAGCTATTACAGCATGTAACAATTTGGCGTCGATTCTGCATTAACGAATTGGTTTCTGTACTGGTAATAGGACGGTCCCTGTCCACAGATGCCACAGGTCTGTGATGTGATGCATGGTGGCTTCCACACAAGACCCAGTGGCTCCAGCTCAAGAGGACCAAAGGCCACAGAGAGTCTTTGGCAGTAAAATGGATTCTGTCACTAGGGATTTGTGTTTGTGCTGCACAGAGGGGACAGCCAGTAAGTATTAGGCGGCGATTCTCTATCCTCTCCAAAGGAGGTTGAGTTTTGCCATGTTAAAATTAGGGTAAAATTACTGCTTTAAATTCTCCTTAAATCCATCACCTTTAATGTAAAAGAAAGACACACAGATGCACTTGGCTCAGGGAATTCCTGTCCTCTTACCTCGAGGAGCCTTGCTTTCCTTATCTGCTGTATCTACCTTACATGTTTACACATGTGTGTTTATACTTTTCTTCCTTTTCTTCTATCTTTACAGTAACTTGAAGGGGCTTTCCTTTGGTACTTTTTTCAGATCCCATGGCTGGAAATCATTTTTTACAGCATTCCAGATTCAGGGTTTAATATTAATTCAAACTGATGAGCAGCTCTGGAGGGTGGCAACAGCTGACGCACCAACGCTTTTGCAAAATGGCTCTAGACCCCAATTGTGGTTCTTCAAATCCAGTTCCACATATATCACAATGGAGCAGAAACAGAAATCACCTGTGAGGCACCTAAAGGAATCACTGCTATAAGGAGCCTGCTTTCAGAAAGATGAATTATTATTATTATTATTTTTTGGCCAGTTGTGGCTGCTTATTTAGTTCTCATTAATTATTACATACAATTTGGGTGGAAAAAAGTAGCAAAAATAACTTTTTCTCTAACAACAGTTGTATGCCCAGTGAACTTTCTAATGGTTTCCCTATATAATGACTGACTTTTATTAAGCCAATTTTAAGCTGGGCACAAGGGAGAGAGAAGAGATGGCCAAGATGTCTCAAACATCCCTTTTGATTCTAGCCAGGCACCTGAGAGTCCCAAGTGTGCCCATCTGCAAATGGCTAAAATCAAAACATGGTGTCCCACCTTCATTTTTTAGAGTATTTCAGCACTAAGACTTCCTCATATACCAACATGTCATTTTCCAAAAATTAAAGCCAGGCTGGCCAAATAAGCCTGCCCCAGTCACCGCCTCCGAAGCCTGTGGCAGCGATGGTGTGAGGACAGCAGACTCCGGCAGGTGGGTGGGCTGATGTGGCAGGCGGGAGACTGGCTCAGGTGGGGCTGCCCAGGCCTGAGTGAAAACCACCACAGCACAAACTACCCTATGAAAGCAGGGCACCAATGTGCCTCTAAATACAACTGAGCACTTTCCCCGTGTTTTTCAATTAGGCAGGGCTTTTTCAAAGCACGCAGTCATGGTGTATTGTTGGGATGTTCTAGGTTGGGAGAGCAACACCACCTCTGGCCCTGGCTCAGGTTGGTGGTCCCACTTCCATCCCTTGACCTGGTTAAATACCGAATATCAAACTGGCCCACTAGAGAAGAGCAGAGGTCCCGTGGGTCTGCTTGCAAATCCTGTCTGGCAACCCACAGCTGGGGTTGCCCACTTTGCACTGATTTAAGGTCGGCATCCTTTTTGGGTTTCTGGCTTCTGTAACAGCCATACAGATTGCTCTGGGGGACCTGGAGCCTCCGTTGGGCTGTGGGGTCTGATTCCACAACCCAGATAGCAGCAGGTCTGTGCCATCATCGAACTGCTGTCCTGGGCTGGGTGGGCAGAGAGGCCACCGCCCTGAGGACACCCTTTGGTTCTAGGGCCTTTGTTCAACAGCGCAGAATGAAGCAAAGGGGCCAGTCACAGAGGTCCTTTGTAATGTAGATCTCTTTCTTTAGGGGTGTAGGTAACTGGTCTTTTAGTCCTACAGAGAATAAATGGGAGCCTCTGAAATGTTAGCTGATGACATACAATATGGGGGAGAAAACAAACATTATTAGGAAAATAACACTATGCATAGCTGTTCAGCAGAACCATTAGGAAAAAAAAATGGCTGGGTAAGCATGGTGCTTTTGGGAAGCCTGCAACAATATTTCTCATTTTATAGCCTCATCTGCTGTAAGCTACCCTCTCTACAAGTCATTGAAGAAAACCCAAGATTTTCCTTGGAAATGAGCAGTTCTGAGACCTGCAGTCAGGCCTGAGAGTGGAGGGGGTTCTGAGCTGCCTTTGGCCTCTTCCCCCCTGCCCCGGGCCTGGGTGAGAGGGGGCAGGAAGGCCTGGCCCACGGCATGCGGGCTTTAGGCTCCCTGGAGGGTCTCCTGCTGGCTCTCCCAAGTTGCCCTGGTCAGTGGTCTTGCAGACCCTGTCTGACCACACCAGTGTCTCTGCTGCTCCTGCACTGAAGCCTGTGCCCTGCACTGGGGCCATTTTCCTAGTACTTCTTCCCCAGGTCGCATTCCATATCCAGCTTCAAAGAGGCACTTTCTCTTTGGGCAATGTTCCTGCCCCTTTCCCTGGCATGTCTCATGCTTCCCCGTTCTGAACGAAGCCTCGCTGAGGGCTGAGGCAGTGGGGAGCTCCGTGTTCACGCTGGCCATGCACAGTGCACGCTGTGCAGGCCACTTCCTATACCCCCGGCAGACCCCCATTCTAACTCGGAGGTCAGCAAACTGCTGCCTATGCCCGGTTTCTAATGGTCTGTGAGCTAAGAATCGTTTTTGCATTTTTAAATGGTTAGAATGAAAATCCGGAGAAGAATATTTCATGACGTGAAAATTACGAGACATTTAAATGTCAATATCCATGAACAAAGCTTTATTGGAACCCAGCCACACTCGTCCACTTACGTGTTGTCTAACGGCTGCTTTTGTGCTACAACAGCAGAGTTGAGTAGCTGGGACAGGAATGTAGAGCCCAAAATATTTACTATCTCACCCTTTACAGAAAATGTTTGCCGGCTCCTGATCTAACTAGAGCGTCTCCTGACTCTCTGGTTCCAGTAGTTTCCATTTAGGAATGTACAAAGAGCTGCTCCTTCCATGTTCTGATCGTGAGGGACCAGATAAGGACAGGGTCCCTGTCACCTGCATGCCCGACCAGGGTCCCCCCCAAGCAACATCGTCTTCCTTCTGTGGTACTCACAGTTCTTTCTCTTACCACACCCTATTTGTTTACAGGTCTCTTTCCCTCCATACACCATCAGCTTCTGCAGGTCAGAAACCCAGCGGTATTAATCTCTAACCCTAGCGCCCAGCAGAGTGTCTGATACAAAACTGGTAGGCAAAAAGTACTCGTAGTATGTCCTATTCCTGTTTCTTCCTTTTAAACCACCATATTTGCCTGGAAGACAGTATGTAATATCAATACCTTATAATATGCTTTTTCAAACAGGAAATAAATTTTGAAGAAAAAATTTGCACTCTAGGCTACTGCTTCACATTCAATCAGAGAACAGCACAGTTACACTATTTGAGGTCAGAAGAACTGATTTCCGTTTAATGGAAAGTACCTATAAAGAGGGAATTAATATTCCTAAATAACATTTAGGATTAAATATCATCTTAAACCTAAAAACCCTACAGAGAAAGGATGATCTGTTTTACAAGTGGAGAAACTGAGGCTTAGAGAAGTTAAGCATGTGCTGGAGGTCACACAGAACTGGGGTTCTAACACAGGCCTAATCTTCAAGACCTGTTATATACATGCTTTGCTCTACGGTTCGTTGTCTGAATAGGCATATTTTTTCCAATATGTTTCCTTAGTGGAAACCATGTACCAGGAACTTGGTGGAATCAAACTCTCTTTTCTATAATGTGACCCTTCTAGGGCATGCATTCTAGCTTTCCTGTGCCAGAGAACCCTTTCTCAGAAGACGATCTGTGCTGCTTTATTCAAATATTCAATAACAAGATCTAGGGATGGGTTTAATATTAATAACAATGCAGTGCTCAGTATAAGTGATAGGAAATAAAAATATCTATGATTTCGATTGATGAGAAAGTCACAGATATTGACATTATTGTTTGTTAACTATTCATAGATAAAGGAAAGGCTGTATTTCAGTTAGAGCTTAGTGAAAAAGATGTGTATTTTTTTCCCATCCAAGCTCATGAGCCCCATGAGTTCTGTCTATGGACTTCAGGTTAAGAACCTCTGTTCTAGAAGGAATTTGGGAGTCAGTCCATTGACAGGATGAATTTTTTAAAAGGTCTAATTAGGTCTCCTGAAAACAGATCTAAAGAAAAAAAATTAGATGTACTAATTCTACATTCACCTACGAATTAAAATCATATTTCTTTAATCCTCTGCAAGTTGGTCTTGCATAATACAGACTGATACTTGGCTTTCACGGGCACATGTGGTCCACTAAGTTAGTGTAGCAGATATTTTACCCTCACTGGGAATAATAAATCTCGTACACTGAGATAAACAGATCACAGCAAAGGCTGGAAGTTTTTTCCCTACGTACGCTTGGGCTGGTGAGTTAACATATTGCTAATCTCTGAAGTATTGAGTTTTAGTTGTTAAAGGAAGTAACTAGTAGGACTTACAGAGCTATAGAATTGAAGTAGAAAAGTCTTGGAAGTTAGTGCAACCCCTGAATTTTAAAGATAAGGACACTAGAGCTTAATTAAAAAGGAGAAGTGATTTGCCAACCCTGTGTGGGACTCATGTAATTTATAATACATTATTACAAAATGATGAGATTTGAACAAATCCTGATGTTATAAAGAAGTTTGTGTTCCTCTCTCAATACTTACTTAAATTCTGATTTCTCCACAGTAATTCAATGAATTGTTAATCAGTCCAGTATATTTTGAGTTTACTTTGAATACTGAAGTGGCTGTTTTGTTTAAAATAAATGTCAGAGCTCAGAAACTGACCTTCCTAATGTGATTTAACAAAGCAAGATCTTCCTATCAAACTCTTAAAATGAAAATTTTTTTGTAACTTAGCTAATAGTTCAAAAATCAAGTAATACCAGTGAAACTATTTTTCCCCATGCAAAGGCACAGAGTTTACAAGAGCCAAACTTCTTCCTCTTTATTTGTAATAACAAAAATAAACCGAAGTCCTGACATATTTGTAGTATTTTTATTCCTAAAGGAAAAAACAGGAACTTTCATTGTACTTTAAAATTAAAGTTATTACCTCAGATATTTTGCCAGCTTAGCACTGTGAAATCAGTTTCAGACAAAAGAGGCCAACCGCTCTCTCTAGGAAATACTTAATTAGGGTGGTGCCTAGGAAATGCCCAGGGGTGCTGTAACTGATCAGTTTTTCCCAGAGGGTTTCTGCAATATACAGTCCTGGCTGGACAGCAGGCATTCTGCGCTGATTTTTCCTGTTGCCTGGCTAGTGACCCCCTACAGGAAGATAACGGGTTAGCCAGGAGGGCGGAGCAGCTCGCTGCACATGTCTGGCTGCTCTTATCAACTTATCATATAAGGAAAGGAAAGTGATTGATTCGGATACTGACACTGTAGAATCTGGGGGGAGAGAGAGACAAAGGAGCAAGAAGGCTGCTCTGTAAAGCGAATCAGCCCTCCCAAGTGAGCAGGACTGTTCTTCCCACCGCGATCTGACAGTTCACTGCATGCCGGGAGGGAAGGCAACATTGAAAACCAAGTTTGTCACTGGGAAAGGAGGAAAAAGAAGACTTTTCGTCGATGGACCCAGCCATGGCAGCTTAGCCCTGCCTTTCAGACGGCAGCTCAGGACTCTGGACTCGAATGTGCCTTGAGGTTTGCTAAGCTGGTGGTTTATTACCCGAAGAAAGAAAGAATGTGGCAGATTGTTTTCTTTACTTTGAGCTGTGATCTTGTCTTGGCCGCAGCCTACAATAACTTTCGGAAGAGCATGGACAGCATCGGGAAGAGGCAGTACCAGGTCCAGCACGGCTCCTGCAGCTACACGTTCCTCCTGCCAGAGATGGACAACTGCCGCTCTTCCTCCAGCTCCTATGTGTCCAATGCTGTGCAGAGGGACGCGCCCCTGGATTACGATGACTCCGTGCAGAGGCTGCAAGTGCTGGAGAACATCATGGAAAACAACACGCAGTGGCTGATGAAGGTAGGAAAAAATCAGTCTGATTCTGGGCACAACTGATGCTACTAAGATCAGCTCACAGCTTGGGTTTTAATAACCCAAAAAAAAAAAAAAAAACAAAAAAACCAATAAAAAGGATTAGAGGCTGGAGAGCTGGTTGCTGGTGCCCCAGAATGAATGATCATTTTTTAAATTTTATCCCAGGGTGTAAAGTAGTCCCAGGGTGAAAAGTGAAAAGGATTATTTGAAAAGAATGCCAGAATCAATACAGAAAAATCTCTAAAATTAGAAATCTTTACTAACAAAGTAGAGGAAATGCACTGCTCTGCGAAACTAGTGCGCTGTTCTGTTTGTTTATGTCCTTTAAGCTCAGAAGCATCCATTCCCAGGGGCGTCCTAAGCTGGCCACAGGCAAGTGAGGGGGGCTGTGAACAGCCTGGGAGCCGGGAAGAACGTGACAACCATGTTAGGACCCATACACAACGGATGGAGTAGACTGCTTTACCAATTTCCTGAATTTATTTACTGAAATAGATTGTGACTCTTGGTAAATGAGAGGAAATTAAATAAAGCAGACCTCATGTTTCTCAGAATCTCAGGGCTCTACCCCAAAGGGCTTGCCATCTGGAGACGAGGGCACGTTCCCCAAGTCCCCGCAGGGACTCAGCACTGCGGCCCCAGTGCTCCGTTCCAACCAACAGCTGGCTCTGAACGAGTCCCCACGTGGGACGGTTATGCTCGAGTTATGCCACGACAGGACAGGCTGACAGTTTGTTCTCCCGGCTAAGATGATTCCACCATCATAGACTTTTTACAGAGAGTGTAACCAAAATAGGATATTGAAAGCTCTGGTTTTCTTTCACCAGTGATCATTTTCACATGTAAACATGGGAACTATTCATACAAAACCCCAAATGACCCTGGAATTTTCTTTATATAGACACTATATATATTCTAAAGGAGTTTAAACAAGATGCGTAAATAGATTGATCGGTAAATATTATAACGATGACATTGCATTCACAATGCTTACATGGCAGAGAACGTGATGATTTAAAGCCATACAAAACCTTTTAAAAGTTAGTGAGCCTCATTTAACACTTCCCCCACCCCAAAAGTATAATTATTTTCTCGACCTTTCATTTCCCCATAAGCTTTTTGTTAGAACACCTTATCTTAATCTCAGAATAGCTCTTGGATCCTAATCTGTGTTTCTCATTAACTTCCCTACCTTCAGAGAGGAAGCGACTAAACTATTACTTGAGCCATGCGCCTAAATGAATGAATGCTCCCAGCACCACCACCGCTCATTGTGACAAGGGGTGGGGGATCGCTTCAAATCAAAGAATAGAAAACAATAAAAACTTGCCAAAAAGACCTGTCGAATAGAGATAATGTAATATGAGTCATTAGCAATGTCTTTATAAACTCCTGGCTAAACTTCTAGTATGTGTCTCTCCTTTCCCGGGTCACTGTAGTGTGCTTTTGAAAATCTTCCAATAATTCATAGATGTGCAAATAATAACGCTAAGCTTCGAAAGTATGCGGCAACACAGGTTCAGATATGTGGAAGGCAAACTGTATCCCAAACATCTGCTTAACTCAAACTTCCTATTTCTTTGTAAATTGTCATGCTCGGGTTTAACAGCCTCCCTGAATCTACCCTGGCATGGGTAACAGCTAACAGAGCTGCAGTGAGGGATGAAAGTCACATCGTAGTAAACATTCTAATCTGCCCCACCGGCAAGTCATCTCCTAAAATAAACACTCAGGACACATAAAAGAATGTTTTGCCAAATGCAAGACTGCTAAATTGCATTTGCTTAATTAAGCCCACACTAGGTATACCTGAAACCCCATAAGCAAAGCTCACATTTCCTTCTTAAACTACCCCCTTCTCTTGGGTCTTTGAGACATCATTTAAAGACGGAAAAGGACAAGGAATTCTACATGAGGTGACCAAAATTTCTTCCTTCCAGGTTCAATTAGTAAATATTTGAACAGTAGTAGAGCAAGGGTATTTTCAGGAGTCCTTCTTTAGCTAAATTCTGTTTTGCCAAGAGTGACTTAATGTTTATCTTTTCACGGGCTCAGCACCTGTTCTTCCTGGCCTATCTCAGCCGTGTGCACCTGAGAAAGGCAATTTGTGCTCTCACTCCCTCGGTGTATGGCCTTCTGGCTTGGGAATGAAAGCAAAAAAGCAAATATGAAACCCACTTAAAGTGACTAAATGTAACCTTTCTGCTTGTTTTCTCTTCTGTGTTTTGTCACCTGTGATAATAAACACTGCTTTTCTAGTAAATGAAGAAAATAATAGATAATGGAATGGTAGATAAGCCACATAATAAAGGATCAACATCACAACTTAACACCTATTGATGGGTTAGCACAGAAAGCAGCAGCACAATTCTGTGTTTTTCATATTTTCTTTGGGGCTGTTCCCGTGCCCCCCCCCACCCCCCCGCCGCCCCAGTACTTCCTTTCTCTCCCTGATCTACTAAAAATGAAAGACAAAACAACCAAACCCCCCCACCAAAAAAAACATTTAAGCTTTAAAAAAATTTTAAAACTTGTCAGGAAGGAAAATAAGACCAAGCTTCTGGTTAATTTTAGGGCAAATGAGTAGTAGTTCAACTTCTGAGTGGTTAGCATAGCCTAAGGAGCTTAGTCTAAGAAAGCTGTTTTGCACATCATCAAAAGATCCCACTCTGCCGCTTTAATCTGCCAGGCAAAGGAAGTGTCAGACTTCTGAATGAATGCAGAGGAATATGAATGGAACAGGACTGGGGAAGGCTCACTTGCTGTGTAGAGGCTAAACAAGGATAAGATAAATTCATAATAGTTAATACACCAAACATACCACAATGACCTGAGAGGCTACTACATGTCACGTTTCTCTTGCTAATCCTGCAACTGTTCTAAACCTCTGCCCTGGGGGATATTAAACAAATACGCTTTATAAAAACTCACACATAACAAAGGAAAGTGGATTGTATTTTGCTAGAAGACCAAATGGATTTTTTTTGATAAGAGGAAATATGCAAAGGAAGTAAACAACTATTTCACAATGATGGATGCCTTATATTTAATAAGCAACTGCCAACCCTATGGACACTTTAAAATAGAATGATTTGAAAAATAAAGCTAATGCCTATTAAACTGATGCAAACATTTCCTTTGCCATCTTACATTTTTTAAAAATGACACAAGTACAGGCTGGAAACTGGAAACTTGAATTGCAACCCTTTCTTTAAAAGTGTTAACAATACATCCTTTTAATAAGTATGAGAGCCACTCATTGATTTATGTGTAGGAAACAATGTAGTTATGCTCCTAGAAACATAATTCCGGTCAGTGGGAAAAACTGATCACAAGTGGCTCACAGATAGCACATCTCACCAGCCCCACCCCGCCCTAGCCAGGGACTGTGTGTGTGTGTGTGTGTGTTTAATCACATGTGGCTGTAAAATGCTCCTTGGCTGTATATCAAAAAACCAAACCGAAACAAAAAAACAACCCCCCCAAGCCTCAGAGATTGATTCATTAAAGGAAAGAAAAAAAATCCCGTCATATCCCTAGCCACTGGTCTGTAGTACTGAGAGAAGAACCACTGCTGTACTCCAGTGATTGTATCTTGCATCATGAAATATGACTGTGTTTACTATTAGAAGCAAATTTTGTGTATTCAGATAAGCTGATTAACCTCTTTGAGAATGTAGGAAAATAACTATTATATTAATTACATATTAATATTGTTATAGTAAGGGATGAAGAAACAAAGTTTCACTACGATAGGGGAAGTGCAAAATATTTGTTTGAAAAGTGCAAGTATTATACAGTTTACTATATAATGAAATACATAGTATAATATATGCTTACTAAACAGAGTATATAAATATAATAAATGTTTATAGATATATATTACATAAAATATATTTTCAGGCAGTCTCTGCATATTAAATGGGGTTGTCTGACATATTGGATTGACTATTTAGGTGTCACACTTATGGGGAGATGATTATTTGCTTGCAGAGTCTAGAGCTAGGAAATGGACATCCATAATATCTTACTTCCTTAGGAAACACTAGATAATCCACATGGACTCAATACTGAAATTTGAACATCTGTTGATTTTAATCAATATGGCTCTTGAGAGTTGACAAACAGATTGTAATCCAAAAGTTTATCTATAAGCCAGTTACTGTATTGAAACTTGAAGAGGGTAATTGTCTTATAAATGGTGTTCAGATGCTTGGGCTGTGCTGGCCCGTGATACTTATTTTAATCCATAAAATAACTGAAATTTTGTATATTTGTACTAGAAAACAGTTCAACTCAACCCTACCACCGCATGGATAACTTAAAAAAATATCATGAAAGTAAGCTATGGGCAAGGTTAAAAAAAAAAAAAAAGAAGTCAAACTATTAAAATGGTAGAAAATAGGAAATAGATTCTCCTCCCAATCTTCAGTCCTTTTCTCTAAGATTAGCACCTACAGATTCATAGTGGCCCTTTATTGAGACAAATTTAGTATCAAAACATATGGTTTTCCTTCTTAAAACATGTACAGTGGTGGTGTACCATGATCATAATCTTTCTTGGATCATAAATGACAAGTTGGAGAGAACATTTTATTTAGGGAAAAAGAGCAATATTTGAAAGATTGAGGTAGAGGAATATATGGATTAAAGGGGTGTGCGTGTGTCTGACAGGGAGACACTGGGACCCCACCTGGGATGGCATCAGCCGGGGTGAGGGAAAGGGGCAGTGCAGGGCGTGATTATACGGACAGGGACGAAGGGAGGTTGTTTACATCCCTCCATATCTGGTCACACAATGACAAGAGGGCCTGGGAAGCTTTGTGGATTTCCTGCATTGAGATCGAGAGGGTATATACAATGAATCCTGGACATGTACCAATGTTTTCAAATCAGGTGTTCAAAATTTGCAAGATATTTTTATTAATGACAATGACAACTGAGCAGGCAAACTATTCTTTCTCTATGTATAAATGTGGTATTTGTTTTATACAATGGAGCCTTTAAAACAGGCTTCGTTTGGCCAACCGACGAGATCTACCCTAACAAGACGAGCCCACTGAGGGAGCCGACGCCTGTTCTGTTTTCACTACATCCTACTTTGACTTGAAGGAACCTGCCAATGAGAATTTCCTCCTAAGTTATTCTAAAATTCTTCTGATATAAAGAGAGCCACTCATAGGAATATCATAATAGGGGTAGCACTGGATCACTCTAAAGCACTTGCCACACCTCACCTCATTTTGCCCCAAGAGTATCTCTAGAACACAGGTATGGTAGAGGCAATCCTGTCTATTTTGTTAAATCCCTTACAAGCATGGGCCACAATAACACCAATGCGCTCTGCATTTCGGAGGTCTCCTGCAGATCGCCTAGAGGAAAAACAAACATGGGAGAGCATGCGTATCTCCTCCTCTGACGTGCGCAGTTTTCCATGGGGCTGGGAGGGCTGCAGAAAACTGTGAGAGGAGTGTGAATGAACACGATTTGTGCTGAAGCACAGTGTCATTTCTCAGTTCCTTCATGTGAGTGAGTGAACACCATGCTGCCCCTCCCAGCCCTTCTGGGGGGTTACCAGTTCAGGGCAGGAGCCATTAAAGTTTATTTATTTGCTCAAATAATATTTATTGAGGGCTTCCACGTGTCCAGGCAGTGTTTGTTCCGAGTGCCCGGAATAAGTCAGTGGGGGAAGAAAATGCTGAAGGGTCTTGCCCTGGGGGGCAGGGGAGACATGCTTTGTTGGGGTAGGGGCAATGTTAAACCCTTTGGTCACTGCATGGAAACCCTTTTGCAAAAGGAAAATCAATTAACTGTTTCTGGATGGCCATTTTCCTGATTACCCAAGCAATACATGGTTATTGTAGAAAATATACAAAGAATGTACAAAACATAAATACTATGTATAATTCCACCATTCCAAAATAACCATTCCTAATATTGAATGTGTATATGTGTGTGTCTACACACGAATAATTATTTTTAAACATATTGTATATACTGTAATAGTTACTATATAGTAATTATTTTAAATTACCTATCCAATAATTTATTTTTATTAAAAATAAAGAAGGGAGCCTGAGAAGTTAAGGAACTGGTTGACTCCTGGAGTCAGTAATGGAAGCAGTTCCCACCACCTATGACTCCAGTCTGCAGACAAGCACAGGGGGTTTCAGGGCCTGCATCAGCACCTGGAACTGCAGGCCTGGCAGGTGCTGCCTCCTGAGTGCACAACTTTATTATCAAGTGCAGACAGGTGTGAGACATGCCAACCTTTCTGTGTGAGGATGGTGCCAAAGCTGCTAAGAACACAAAAAAAGCAACTGGGAATATCTTGGGTATACAGTAATGACATGAAATTCTATTTTGTAGATGAGAAGGGTAAAAACAAATTACATGATAACCAAGAGGAAGTATACATGGGATTTCTTAACAAACCATACATCTAGTTACAGCCCTTTTCTGGAAGTTGACAGAGAGTGAAATCCTGAATTTCACAGTATACCACTTGAAAATTAGGCCAATAAAATTCAGTCTTGGAAAAGCACTAAGTGGCTTTCCCGCTATTAGAGATTAAAGACTACTTGGGTGTACCGTCCAGCTAGCATTCTATAGATGGTTTTGGCGGGACACTGGCATTATGTTAATGTTTAAAATGAGAAAATGATGTAAAGTCAAATGATTTGATGTAAATAAAAACAGTAAAAAAACTTCATGGATAATGTTTTAGAATAAAAGTTTCAACAATTTATTGGGATTTAAGTGACTATTTTACATGTGGTTTAAAAATAAGGGAAGGAACTCTGCCCTCCACCACTGGGCTGCAGGTCAGGTGTGCTAGCTGGCTGTCTTTGAATTAATATTTTAATTAGATATTTCCCCATGAAATCACCTTTCTTTTTTGTCCTACTCCTGGCTTGCACCAGTTGACAAAAGATGTGAAACCTATTAAAAATCTCCTGAGAAGTGGACCTAATCCTTTTACCAGCATCACTCCTTCCACCAGCTAAAACCATTATCTTTGCAATTCAACTAGAACCTAATTAAAACCTCAGTTGACCCTCCCTCTCCATAGGGCTGCTCTGATGGTAATTACTTTGCTCCAAAATCAGCCTCAGTTCTCCCTTTGAACAATTTTTCACATGTCTGGGAATTACTTTTGAAATCTTTACATTAACCTGACAACTTAACACTATAAAGTCTTTATAGTCAAAATTTAATATTAAAAAATCAACCAAATTAAAAAATATACATTAAAAATGTGTCATTTTTAATATGTAATTTTATAATTTTTATGGACAATGGGTTTTTTTTTTTTTAAGGGAAGAGATACTGAGATACAGAGGTCTTAGGAAATAGATTATTTTATCATGTTGACGCAGTCTTGTAGAGAATGCATCGTTTTCTGTGTGTTGAATAAGTATAATCATTATTGACTTTTTGTGGAGAGAATATGAACAGTCATAAAAGGAAGCAGGCAGCCAGCCTTGCCTTTCCTCACCTTTGTCATACTCTGTCCCACTGGGCATTTGTCAACACTTGCTCGCATGTCAACACTCTTGTTGACTTGAGGTGGGCTATCCAGGTGGCTTAATCAGTGATTAGTTTGGTGATAAGACTAATGCTAGTTGACTACTTGATACCACCTATATCTCCCTGTCTTAAGATAAGTGCTAGGTATTCCAGGATGTACATTAGCACCCTCATTATGATTGTTCCAGCAAATTCCAGGGATAGAGGTTAAACCTGAACTGTGGGTTTGCCGCTGTATGTCACTAACAATCAGTATCGACTGAACACGCTGCACATGGAAGATTTCTGCTTTGGCTATCCATGCATATTTTGCATTCAACAGCAAAAGGAAAAAAAAATGTCAGAAATTGTCTTATTTGTGAACCCACAGCCAGGCGGCCATGCTCTCGGTATCACTGGCTGAGTCGTGTGCAAATTCATGAGGCCAGTTAGTCTGACTAGCCGTTCTGTTCAGAGATGTGCTGAAAGGGAACTGGGAAGGTGCCCACTCTCCTCTGCCTGAGGGGTCTCTGAGGCCCTGAAGACCACCAGCCAGAAGGAAAAAGGAAGAGGTGAAAAAATTGAGACCATTTCAGGGATTTCATTTCTGGTCCAAGGCAGCCTCAGGAATTTAGCCAAACTAGAGCGTGTTCTCCCACAGTTTGAATAAAGGCATTCTACACCAAATGAAGAGAGGTCTTGGACGTGATCAGATTCAAGTTCATCTAAATATTTTAAAAAAGCACATTTACACATGAAGTGGATGCTATGATCATGAGACCAGCATGCCTTTGGAATTATTTTCCAGGGTGTCAGCATCTGCACTTTTAACTATTAATATATCACCACGGAAAGGCCCGAGTGAGAGCTGCTTAGGCTCACTAGTGTGATCTGAAGCTACAGAATAAAATTTTGCTGTTGTTTTATTTGCTCTTTTTTATATGTAGTAAATGACCTTAATAAAAAAAAAAAAAGACTATTTTTTAAAGAGCAGTTTTAGGTTCATAGTAAAATTGAGAGGAAAGGACAAAGATTTCCCACATGGTCCCTGCCCCTGCACACACACATAGCCTACCCCATTACCAACACCCTGCATCAGAGAGGTACATTTGTTATGACAGATGAACCTACTTTGACATCATTATCCCCCCAAGTCCATAGTTTACATTTGGGGTCACGCTTGGTGTTGTGCATTCTGTGGGTTTGGACTAATGTATAATGACCTGTATCCACCCTTACAGTATCACACAGAGTAGTTTCATTGCCCTACAAATCTTCTGTGCTCTGCCTGCATCCTCCCTCCCCAGTGACGCCTGGCAACCCCTGACCTTTCACTGTCTTCATAATTTTGCCGTTTCCAGAATGTCATACCGTTGGAATAATAGTATGTAGCCTTTTCATATTGTCTTCTTTCACTTAGTAAATGACAATTTTTTTAAAGCAGGAATAACTGTACAGCATTTGTTTAGTGACCCCTTGCATTATTTGACTAACTAGCTAAAATCATCACTGTACATCTTTAGAAATGACACAGGCTTTCTGACCTACATCAGTGACCTGGTGAGATTATTGTGCTTCAAACAAGACCATAGATGTAAAGAGTGTTGGAAATGTAAGATTCTACACAGTTGCAGGGACTATGATTATAATTAATTTTAATAATTCCAGAAACACTTATCAAGATCAGTACTATATCTCACCTTGAAGATTATAATTCCACTCACTCTTATCAGGTTAAATGATCTTACTTCTATACCTTCTGAGTTATATACCTCAAAGTACATCTCAGCTCTGTAAGATAATGAATTCCCTTCCAACACCAAAAAGGACAATTGTAAGTGTGCGTGTAAAATGTCCTTATTCTGTATATCACATGAGCCTCTCTGTAGAGCTTGTGCTCCAGAACTGTCCATTACAGGACAACTTCCAACCTGCCCTGCCCGCACTCCTACCATGCCCACAGGTGATATGCAGGGCCTGCAGCCTACATTAAAATCATCACACCTTATCATGAAGTGTGTTTTAGGTTTCAGTGACTTATAAGCAATGCTGCTCTTTGACATGTTGTTTTTATATAGCAGAAGGCGGGAGCTAAATGAATATCACAGGGTAGCCCCAAACTACCTTCTGGGAAAGCATGTGGGGGTTAAACCAGTCGAGCTGTATATCTTGGTGGAAAAGATTCAGAATTCCTAAGAGGTTCCATTTCTTTTGATTTTCTCTGGGTTCCTGACAATACTTTTTCTGCCATTAGATTTCTGGAATTAACAGATGATATCAATTCTTGGATAATTATAAACATTAGTCTGAAGATAGCTGAGGTATTACTTTGAGTTTTATTAGACTATTTTTTAGTATCTTCAGAAATTATTACATACAGATGTGGCTTAAAAATTCCCTAAACAAACTGGTCTTTTTAATGGGAAATTTTGGTGCAAAAATGCTGCTAGAGAGAATATGTTATCATATTTTGCTGAATAACATAAAACCATCAAATTCTGACCACGAGGTAATTATCTATGCTTAACATTTGGAGTGTGTATATAAAATTCCTTACTATTTTTAAATATTAAGGAAGATGGTCTTAAATTTCCGGGAAAGAAAAAAGACTTATCCAACCTCAACATCATAAAGTGTTAACAGGAATTCCTGACTTGAACCATTTTTAACTGAATCAGCGACATGTTCTGTAAAACGGTGATGGCTGGGATAAAAAAGGTTACAAGTTAAAAAATCATGACTAATCAGAACATCATCCCCTCAAATAACAACTGGTTATTTTGTGATGTATAATTAATTGTCCATATTTTCAAATACGGTATGGTTCCCTTCTGGGTAATAACAAACACAATAAACCCAGGCATGCTTTTTCTTTAATTGGACAATCTATAATACATATAATTACATAATTATATAACACATGACCAGCCTGTCCCAGGCCATGAAGGTTTCATAGCCACACTGTAGGAGTAACTGATGGCATGTCATTCTTCCTTTCTGCTTCTTTACCCTAAAATGCTACTACCATCAAAATAGTCTCGGGTGAGAAAGGAAAAAAGGAAAAAAATATTTCAAGAATAAACAACTCTCCCTATTCAATTGCAACCCTTTCTCTGTCCACCTCCCTGGCATTATCAGGTGCACACTTGTGGCTGCACTGTCTCATTTTACTTCGCAACAGCCCATTTAAGGTAGATACCCTCTTCTTCCTTTATAGATAAGAAACTCAGGCTCAAAGAGCTGTTAGAAGGTACATAGCAAAACGACAATAAAGTTTCTTCTTTTCAGAGCTTCTGACAATAAAACATATTTTCAAAATATTGAGACCAAAAAATCCATATCTCCTTTTGTGTGGATCAGGAGAGCTGACAGACTTCACCTCTAACACCTGCCACTGTACTCTGCGCACAACCGTCACATGGGAAGCATCCCCATCACCCTGGGTGAGGACAAATGTGGGCAATTTGGGAAATGCTGAGAAGACCAACTTTGGTAGATATGAGTGTTCCCATTTTACCCCTGAGGAAAGGTTAAGAAGTGCTGGGATGTTGAGTGACTTGGTCCTAGGGGCAGTAGCCTGCAGAGCCAGGATTCAACCCATTTGTCGGCGTCAAAGCCCTGTGGTTGGCAACAGTGTCCACCCGTCCCCCAGCTGTGCTTCTTCACTCCCAGAGATGGACCCTAGATGGAGAAGCAGAATGCAGACGCCCCAGTGACTTAAACCTCCATACGGCTGCAGCTCTGGTGAAGCATCAGTGGTAGCTGCCACCCTTTGCTGTCACGTGACACCATGCATCCAGCAGCCGTGGCAGCAGTTACGTGTGGAGACAAGGTGCAGGCCTGGCCAGGCCTTCAGGGTTGGGGAGGGATTCACGAATAAGTACCTTAGTTGGTATAAAACCGAAATCTAACTCTTGCAAAGACAGCATTCATTGGAGGAATAAAGGGCAGGCACAATAGGCCTCGAAGAGCAGGAACTTACTCCACTGCACACACCCCCCAGTTCCCCAAACACTCCCTGGGCAAGGCCCACCCCAGCCTTTGCGTGGGCCCAGCTGCTGGCACAGCTGTGCCTCCGACTCTGTGCTGTGAGGTCTCTGTTTTACAGAATCCAGAGGTACAACTTACACAGGATAAAATTCACAGATTGTATGTGTACAACCTGACGAAGTTTTACATCAGCACACACCCGTGTGATGACCACCCAGCTCGAGACACAGAAAGTCTTCTGCACCGCAGGCAGCTCCCCCAGGCTGACCCTGACGCTATTGCCCCACTTAGGTTAATTTTGCTAAGTTCTGAACTTCATATAATTGGAACAGTACAGCACATATTCTTTTTTGGCCTGCTTTATTAATTCTGTGACTTATCCATGTTGTTGTGCATGTTATAATAAAATTTGCTCTGTCCCATTACTGTGCGGTGTTTGTACAACATGATTTACGTATCTGTGGCAGACTGACATTCATGATCTTTTACAAAGGTCAATACTTCAAAAATGAATTGTACAAACCCATGTATAGTTTTTCTTGTACTGCTATCTTTGAAATCCATACAGTTGGACTGGCTTAAAGTTGCCTTGCATGAGTTCCAAGACTAACCCACCTTCAGTGAAATCCACTCTTCAGAAAATGTATTGAGGGGTCGTCTTAGTGATTATTCCTGAGGTGCCCAGAACAAACTTTTGAGAAATAGATTGTTTCATTAACTTTAAGTACTGGTCAAACATAATTCCCCTCAGGTTACAAGCGGAGGCAAACAAGGAGATACTGAAGCACAACAGATGGCTAAAGACAGACGGACTCCGTCAACATTCAATGGGAAAGAAAGGGGACAGATGACAGCTTGCTTCTGTGCACACCGGGTTTGCTTTTCATTCTCGAATCTTTCTACATAGTATGAAGCTTCACCTTACACGACTTACGGTCATTGTTATGAAAGCCCCTCAGTGCCTCTCTCAATGGCCTGATCTTGCTTCCTGACCAGTTACCGGGACCACTGAAGTGCCATGAGTAAGGGGGCTGTGAGCAGCCCGGAGCCCCCCTCCAGGTGGCTGAAGCAGAGTTGGGGATCCCTGGGATGATGATGAAGATGAGGATTCCAATCCCAATTCTGAGTTGACCACTGCCACTTTTAGGAGGTTTCCTAGGCGAGTGTGGACTTTTCCCTGAAAGGCTTCCAAGCTGTGGGGGACTAACGGCTGGGGGTCAGGACAAGCACAACAGTGCCCCAGGTCATCACGCACCACCTGGAAGCGGCCGGGGTGTGGGAAGGCGTTGGGACACAGCCGTCATGTATGTTCTGGCCTTGGCCTCCTGACGCCACTCCGGGAGAGGGCCAAGATTCCAGTGGAACCAACTGCTCATAATTTGACTCCCAGAGAGCAGCCAAAACTCCAGTGTAGGTCCTTCCGCCAGGGGGATTCAATAAAGACGCTAAACCGCAAAGTTTAAGCTGGCACTTGGACCACTTCAATTTGAAACTGAATTTCTTCAACTGAGGAGAGCGTTCAAGAATGCACTACCACTGATAAAATTAAACCAGCTTGCAGGAGTCAAGACCAAATTAGAGAAGTAACCACAGTGAGTTTTGGTTAAAAAAAAATGGGGGTAAGATGACTCATATTTTGACTGAAACAAACAAACCAACCCAACAATAGGAAACCCTCTGCCCCTGCAGCCTTCTTCCTGTGCTCAGCTGGCGATTCCCACCGGCATGTGAGCTTCTGTTCCCACTGCCTGGGGCAGTCAGATGGGACTCTCAAGTGTCACTGTGGCTCTGAGAAAGAGGTGCTGCCAGTTGTCTTGTCACCCCCTGATGATGAAGCAAGCCAACGGGGCCAGCCATTCTGTGGTGGCCCAAGGTGGTGCTGCGGCCCCTCACCCATTGATAAATAGAGAAATATCTCTTGAAATGACTTTTTTTCCCCTTCAAGTTGTGAGTAAAAATTCAAGCATGCAGAAGAAAAAGTCAATTCTGAATGGCATGCTTTTTATAACTCTTGCAGTGGAGTGAAAGGGGATAGGAATTTTCCACGCGCTTCCATTGCAATAGACGTGCAATGCAAGGCAAGCGGGTTAGGGAGGGGGCAAACCTCCAGAACTGAAACTAATTATGGGAAAATGATTCAAGTCCCTTGTACTTTCACCACAAGCATTTGGAGAATCACACTGGACATTTACTTCCCAAATTGCTGTGGTGTTCAAGTACATTTGGCTTTTCTGTATAACAATGTTATAAAACTAGTTCATCTTAGAACAAGTGAGGATGGCAAGCGTGCAAACCATAAATTACAAGCAGAAATGGGCCACATAACTTTTGTAAAACTGGCACCATCCTGCACTGCCACTACACCTCCAAAAATGCATTCGCCCGGAGGCAACCATGACACCCCACGGAACACATGCATGTGGCTCTCAGAATGTTTCTCCTGAGGTCCACTGTGCTTATAAAAGCTGTTTGCCTAAAAGGAGATGCAGTGCCAGCCAACTGTCTTGCAAGAAAAACATGGTTTTCTTAATGGTTTCAGAAATTAGGAGAATGTTGAGGTATATGTCTTACTGAAGGTCTTATATAATTTACTCTTTTTATTAATTTTCCAATAAGTGTATCAAATCAGTGATTAAAATTAAAGACAATATCTGGATTGGGGGAAGGGGAGGAAGAGAGTTGAGTTTACATCCTCCGAAATGCAAGGTTCTATGCAAGATGTTCTCAAACTTTCTCAGCTCACTGCACCCTTAGTGTCTCATTAATTATTTTTTCACAGCACCTCTAGGCCAACAGAAACACCTGACGGTTAACATTTACCAAGTAGTTAGGTTCAAACAACTTATGTATTTATGTCCTGACAATTTAGTAATCAACTTGAAACACAAATACATATAAATTGGAGAAATAAATGATACTTTATTTTTTTCTTAAGTAACCCCAGTGACTTGTGGATGGACTACAGTTGCCAGGTAGGCACTGCCCAGCTTCTCAAACTTTGGATCAGATCGGGCACTGCCACCCCCACATGCTTCAAGCTCCATGCTGATTTTCCTGCAGTACTTGCTTTTTACAACAGCAACTACCAAACACTCAGTCTTGCACAGGGGCCCAATCTAATAGTGTTGAAACTTTGAGTTACTTCAAGCTATTATTCCAGTGGCCGACAGATGCTGAGTATTGTTTGGTTTGCCTTGAATAATTAAGCTATCTCCCATTGCTCCTATGAATTTGCTGCAGGGACCCAGGATGCCTTAGCACACAGTTTGGGAACCGTGCTAATTTGTTCCATTTAATTTTCACACTAACAGAGCACAGTAGGCACTTAAGTATCCATTTTACCAATGAGAAATGTGAGGTTTAAAAGTGTTGAGCCAGTAACTCCTAAGGAGCTGAGTTGGGATCCACACCAGGTGCGTCTGATTCCCAAACCTTAATGATGACTCAGTAACACCTTCAAAAATCACAAATACAACTTCTTCCCCAACTTAATTTAACACAAATAAAGATATTTTATTCAGGTTTTTATACTATTCCTCAAAAGTAAGAAACACTTGCATTGAAGTAACTCCAAGCAGAATTACATTTAATCAATTCATGTATTTCACTTTTTCCAGAGCAATTCTGTATTCATTCCAATGGGCAAAATGTAGAACAATTATCCATAGCAGAAATCATTTTCTTCCTACACTGAAGCCACTGAACTCCAACAAGATGCAATATATGACTCAGACATTTATTTATTTATTATTTATTTTTAGACTAATGGGAACTGCATAAATTCTTTCTTGGTCTTCCAAGAGCAAATGCCTTTTATGCTCGATCTGGGAAGAATCTGTTTTGGAATGTTAAATTACCAATTTACCTAACTGAAAACTTTTAACCCTCTTTGGGCAGCTGGAATGGTTTAATCCACAGTTCTCTGCAGATAGTCACTTTAAAATTACTTTTCCAAAGTCCATTTCTTTAGGCATTATTTAGATACTTCCAGATGAAAGCTGCAGACAGAGATAAAGTCACCCATAGTAATTAGGGTCATAGTGTCGCAGCCAAATTTGTCAAGCATTTCATTTTTGGATATTTTGCCTTTAAAAAATCTTTTTATTGAGATATAAAACACAGGAAATATATAAAGTGTACTAACCTTAAATTTATAGCTTGACAAACTTTTAAAATACGAATTCACTCATTTAACTGGCACTGAGATCAAGACATATAAAACATTTTCAGCACCCTAGAAGCTCCCTCAGGGCCCGTCTCGGTTAATAACCTCTTGCAGCCCCCAAACTCTTCCCACCTGAGAGTCATTACTCTGACTTCTACCACCATCATAAGTTTGATCTATTCTTAAACTTTATGTACATGAGATCATATAATAAGTACTCCTGCGTGGCTTCTTTAGCTCAATGTGAAGTCTGTGACTGCATTTAATTTGAACAGCAATCTATTATGTCATTTTATAAAGCTGAATTGCTGGCTGTTAGCACATCATCTCAGTCCCCAAGGAGCAACATTTACAAATCAAAATAACTATTCTACTGTGAGAAAAGAACTAGCGAAAAGTATGTTATTTAGCAGGTTCAATTTGGAATCATATAATAGGCCACAAAACATATTTCAATTCCTCCTGATTTGGGCAGTTCAACAGATGTTATATACAGCAAGTTAGTATATAAGAAAGGTCCTTTTCAACAAAGTATAACTCTAAATGCCATCTGTATGCCTTTATTTAAATGAATTCCTTCTCAGAGTGCAATTTTATGCAAAAATTACTTTAGGATAATTAATCTTATACAAATAAAATAAAGCGTGTTTTAAATGCCACTGGACATGTTCATTTTACGGCCAAATGCTGTGTGTCTGTTCCTACTCACATGCCGGAGAGAAAGTGATCCCTCCTCTTCAATATATGAATGACACACCCCTGAGACAAAAATTTGATACACTTCCTCTGAAAATGAGTTAGAAACAACATCATCCCTAGAATTGGTATTCTGTAAAAAGAAGTTTGATACAACATATATTTTGTAGTAAAACACTCTGTTATTTTGGGTCAGGAGGCCTTGAAAGACATAATTATTATAGAAGCTCGATGATTTGCCCAAAGTCATAATCACCATTGGCCGCTCCCAGTCTCTTTTCAGTGGAGTCGAACAACAGTCATCACAGAACACAGCACATGTGGTTTTCAGAACATTTTTGATGGATGGAGAGCCACAGACAGAAGTAGAACATGCTTACGGGCTTTTCTGTGGCCTTCCAAAATGAACGGTGGTCCCAGCTTAACTATCAGAATTTCCAACGGTGAACACTATCAAATTTCAGATCAAGAAGTGAAGATAAGTGTTATAAATAGAAAACAAAAAGTCGTATTATTCTATGTCTTGCCACATAATTTAGGTATTGAATATTGCTTTGCCTTTGCTTCTTATTTAAAAAAAATTCTACTGCTGATCAGATTTAAAATAAGTTTGTTAAAATGTTTAAAAATATATTACAATTTTAAAGATTAATGTGCACAACATAGCCTTGTTAAACGAAAAATTCGTGTTTCTAATGTGAGTTAAAAAAATTGGTCACTTTTAGCTTCTGTAAAGCACAGGCAGATGTACAATTCCTTAAAGTATGTGCACAGAAGGGGACTGAAATTATGTAAATAAATATGGAAATATGAAAAAGCTTGTAGCTTTAAATGCTTAGAAGAATGGGAACTGAACCAGAGGTCAAAGGACAGAAAATCTAATTGAATAGAAGGGGTAAATTTTCCCTCCTAAACAGAAAAGCATTTTTAGTGTTTATAAAAATCATTAAATTAAAAAAGCTACACCTACAGCTTTATGCACATGAAAATCAAAATGAAAAGATTAAATTTCTTGCCTAAAAATCTCCCGGCCTTACACCGCAGCAACTCTCACTTGTTACTAGGTAGACAGAGCGCGAAGCTTGCGAGGCTCTTGTGCTCCCACCACCCACAACGCCGGTCTTGGGAATCTCAAATCGCTGGAGAATATGCAAGAGTATGTTTGTGTGCATTCACTCTAACCCTGGATAACATAGAGAGAAGGGTGCTCAGGGAAGACAATATGAACAGTTCGGAGCAGAGCTATCACCCACACCGAGAAAGGAACTCTTAAAACACATTTGTTGATCCGCAGGTCAGTAGTACATCTTCATATACAAAACGTGGCGTGTGTTCCCACTGAGTTTCATGTGAATTAAGCCTGTGTATTTTGAGCATCTTCCAATATTATCTCAAAAATTCTATCCACTGGAATTCTTTCCACTTTTTGGGTGCTAACAGGAAGAGGAGAAGGAGCAGCAGCAAGTCTCAGCTGGGGTGGGGAGGTCTGTCCCCAGGCAGCAGGACCCAGCAGGCAGGCACGCCCAGTTGAGATTTCTCAAGCATTCCCATCCACGCTCCCAAGGCCAATCCCCTCCCTGTTTAAATAGAAACAACATAAGCTTCCTGCTGTCCCTATAAAGGACAGCAAAAACTAGCTTGCCTTGAAAGTGCCTTCTAGAAAAAAATCATTTAAATTTCTTTAGCATTTTCCCTTTTTTAGCCATCTATCTACAATAGTCATTGTGACTCGGTAAATTCAGTTTTTTTAATTAAAAAAAAAACAAACCTGCTTCAAAGAGGATCACACTACCTTGCCCACAGAGATCCATCCAGGATTTTAGCAAACCTACATAATACAGAAAGAGACAGCAGAAACAGGACAGAGAAAAGGCCCAAATAGCCTTTGGGATCTGAATACTTCATCACAGAAGTAAAAAAGTAAGAACGTTAACAACACTTAGGTACCGCATTTTTTTTTTTAACGTAAGTACAGGCACATCAGTGTAGTTGTCAGAGTACTGGAGCAAGCATTAAGAGACCAGGTGCTAATTTATACTCTGCTACCAGCTAGCACTGCACCCAGGGCCTAGTGTCCTCATTCATACAGTGACAGTTCAACAATATCCCTGGTTTCTAAAGCCTCCCTCAACCTCCACCAAAGCTTCTAATGTCTATTATTCCATAGAGAAGTGAAAAAGATACACACACACCCCACAAGCATAGCCATATGTATGCATATGTATCTGTAGATATACATGCTTCAAAGATTCTACCTGGCATAGAAAGACACTAAGATATTTGCTCACTTTATTTTTTTCCTTTCAATGTACATTAAATTCAGAAGGGTAAGAACACTTTAGTTGCATTAAAAAAAGAAACACCTGGTATATTGTAGCCTAAATTCATCAATCTCATTCTGCGAGCTGAATTTCAACTGCTTCTATTTGTAACCATTTATCACATTCAGTGCATTTTAAAAAGAGAGTAGTTTTATATTTTCTTTCTACCACTGTAGGAAACACTACTCATATCTTCTAAGGCAGTGGTCCCCAACCTTTTTGGCACCAGGGACCGGTTTCATGAAAGACAAGTTTTGCACAGACTGGGGGTGGGGGTGGGGGTAGGGGAGCAGCTCAGGCAGTGATGTGGCAATTTCCTAACAGGCCACAAACCGTGGCCCCGGGGGTTGGGGACCACAGTTCTAAGCTGAGAACTTAACAAAATATCCCAAGAAACAGACAAATGGCAGAAGTCTGCAGAGCACCTTACATGTAATCAGGTATTTGCTGAGGTTAAAGTGAATTTCTTCTCAATGGCTTTGGCTGTGACAGCCTTGCCAAGCTCATGTTCTATCTTCCTCTCAGGGTGATTTCAGCCTCAGTTTCCTGTCTGCAGCCTTGCTTTTTCCCCAGTCTACTGGAAATGCTGTCTTCTTTAGAACATTGCTTTTGCCATACTCTCCTCTCCAACAAACCCGCTGCAGCAAACTGCTGACTGCAGCTACAAACACAAGCTCCCGTTCCATGCGGGTCCCAACATTGCTCCTCTTAGCCTGTCCACCACATCCCACACACTAGGGTCCACGGGACTTGGGGTGAGGCGTAGAAGCTCTCTGAGTCCCTCTTTTCTCCTTCACAGAAGGGGTCCCATAGGCCTCCCACTATGCTAGAGAAACCCTCTGCTGCTACTTGGAATCCTCCAGGCTCCACCTCCTTTTCCTGCCATCCCAGGCACCGGCTCTGCCTTGGGCCTCCCACAGACCCCAGCTCCCTGCCCAGCGAGACCTCCACTCTAAGAGGCCTGGGACCCTCACGGGAACCTCCTCCGCACGCCTGCAAGCACAGCCCCCAAACGTGGAGAGTTCATGCCCACCAGGCTGTCCGTACCCACTGAGGGATGGGAGTTCTCCTTCTTGCCCCAGGTGGGCCCCTCGCCAGCCGCCACCGTGAGGCTGACTGAGGCCACACGTGTGAACTGGCCTCCCTCGCCTGTCCCCCACCGCTGCTCTGGGACCACTTCCTAAATAAACTTCCTGCATGCCTGCCTTTGTCTCTGGCTCAGCTTTTGGGGAAACCCAGGCTAAGGCAGTGTGAGAATCCAGTGAAATGATACACACACACACACACACACAGTGAAATTGTAACTGGCTTTACCTATTCTTGCTGTACATAAATGCATAATGACCTTACAATGTCTGCTGCATTACTATTTGCTCCTCAACTTACAGGCAGATACCTGTAAGTGTCAGCATCTGTAAGGTGCTGTGAGCCTGAGCCCTGACAGACGTGGGCACACAGATATGCACCCTCTAAGAGACACTCATGTGTACAGTGTGACTCCTTTTGCCATGTGAAATGCCCAAGCAAATTTATATGAGGTTGCTATGCCAGTCTTTTTACACCTACACATATTTAAAATGGGCTGCCGTTGATGAGAAATAGCCACTTTTTCAGTAGAAAATGACTGAAACGTTTGGAGGGGAGAAACATATTTCCTTCTTAGATTTTGGAGTAATGGTATGAAGAGCACACAAAATAGATGTGAGTGTATGCGAAAAACACCCCCCAACTAAATCATGAAAAGAATATGTAGTTAGACTTGCAAATAAGAACAAACTAGACAGGATTTGAGGGGCACAAATGCACCGATAGACTCAAATTATTGTTGGTTGTATCTGTCACAGGAGGAGGGGGACGGACTAGTGACTTTAGAATGCACCAGCCGAGGCCAGCAGCTCTATGCCCACCCCTCCACCCCACCCCCGCCGACATCTTTGAGTTTATAGCGATCAACAAGTGAACTCTTAGTCTCCTTACAGTAGTAGGGAAAGGAGGAAAGGACTTGGTTATCTAGACACAATATCAGAAAGTCACTCAAATCAACAGACAAAAAGTAAAAAGGGTAGACCAGAACAAATTAGTTATAGGAAGTGCTTGAAAAGCCCTATGTGAGTGGGGTCCACGTGGTTAGGGTGGATGAAGGCAGGTTTGCTCATGAAGAGCGGTCACTGGACCCATCTGGGGAACCGGGGCCGGGGGGCCTTAAGTGGAACGTGGAAGGGAAGGGCCAGCAGTGTCAGAAGAGTCAGTGGAAGGCAGGGAGCGTGGACAGGGGCTTTTCTAGGTTCTGTAAATTCCAGGCTGGTATCAACACAAAGAGAAAACAGGGAAAAACTTACTCTCAGCTCACAGGGCATTTGAACACCACCTCTCACCTGTGGGTAACACACCTACCCCAGGCTCCTGTGAGTGGGTTGCAAGGACAAAGGTTTGCCCAAGACACATCTCCTGGTCCTTTCCCCTTTAATCTCAGCGTCTGTCACGAAATACTGGCTCAACTGCTTAGGCAGCAAATATTCAGATTAAAAGAAAAAAAAAACCCAAACTCTATAAGGAGGGGGAGGAAAGCCCAGTTTTGCCACTTTTCTGTCCAGAGACCTCAAACGATATTTCAGAGTTTCCTCATGACGGGGAACCAAGAACATTAGGTCAAAAGCCTTGCAAACAGAATATCCCTGGATTTAATAATCTTGCATTCAAGTTTTCAAACTAATTACAAGAGCAAATGTTTTGCCTGTTGTTTCTAGGGTGTATATGTAGAATGGTTACAGAATTTTAGCATCCCAAGCAAACAGGAAATCTCACTTATAGCATCAGGAGATTTAAAAAGAAATGAAAGAAACACAAAACGTTTTCAATATCAAAATGAAACCCAAAGTGAGTCAGTGTCTTTGAGGAGAGCGCAGTGGGGGAGGGGTGATCCCGGGGAGGGGAGAGGACTCCAGGAGGAGAGACAAGGGCCGGGGTTTGAAGCCGCCCAGGCAGCAGGAGCACCTGGGGGCAGCGCACCCCGGAATGGGGCCAGAGATCCTAGGCGTTGGTCAGAAATGGTGCCTGTTGCCAAGTGAAGGAATCTGGACACTGTCCTCAGGCAAAGGTGCAGGGACACAGGAGAGATGCAGAGTGATCAAATTTGAACTTGGCTTCCTGGTGGGATAGCGGAAGGGCAGCTGGGGGCTGCGTGACCCTCCAGAAGAGAGAGGATGGTGGAGGCTGAGTGGGAAGAAGGGAATAACTGAGGTAGAGAAAACATCCTGTGTGTGTGGGAGAGAGACAGTTGTGATATCTTGTTTCTAGACTGAAATGCCATAAAGCAAAATGTTTCCAAGGAAACCTCAAATTATTGGTTAATTTATTAGGAAAATTAGGTCACTCAGATTGGCAACAACTAATTAATGAAAAGGGATGAGGACACTGAGCTTTATTTATTAATAACAAATAGAAATGATCTCTCAACCCGCATCTACAGTTGGTGAGAGATCAACATCAGAATCTGCAAGTTGGGGATAGTTTTCTTGTACTACCTACATCTTCCTTTATGGAGCCAGTTTCAAGATTCCTTTTCTTTTGGTGTAAGAAACAATGATGACAATCTTGGTGAGAAGGAAGATGGCCAGAGAAACATTTTAAGGTAGAATCGATCTGCCATAGTTGCCTCACAAATGGACTTTTTTTTTCCTGTCAAATTTGATCATTCAAAATGCTGGGAGAGTAATAAAAGACGTCAGAACATATTCCGTGTTAAAAATATATAAATGTCATGTTAAAATATTTTATTCCGGTTGCCTGAGCTTCCATGTGTTGCCAAGTCTTAAAGACTGAGTTTGGGGTGCAACTATTTTTAGCAAATCAAATAACACTGAGGAACCACCCGTGTGACTGTGATGATAGCAACGGCCCTAAAATGTTGAATTAGGATAATTCGTTTGTACTGAGAAAAGCGGAACAGCTCACGGCTCCACACTTTGCAGAGCGCTTGAGCCATTAAGAAGCAGACACGCTGGACGCAGGCTGTCGTTTCACATGTGCGCGGGGGACCTTTTCCGAGGCCCTTGGGCCCACAAATCCCCATTGCGGCGCAAACTTCCTCAGACAAGAAGGCGATGTCAAACGTTCCTGCACACGTGAATCAGTTTCACATGCCACACATGTGAAGTTGGAAAGAACCATGTCCCCTCCCGAGGGAGTTTCAAGTGTCTTCGAACTGCTTTGATGAGAGCAGCAAAGTACAGACGACACAGATGGGAAACATTTGCCGGAAGGGAGCAGAGTGTGACGCTGCCCGTGGACGACAGCTTATTTACCTCATTTTTTTTTTCTTGTACCAAGACTTCCTTATGCTGGAATGGAATGTCAACGGGCGAATTTCTATATTTCTGGGTCTCAGTCACAGACAATAAAAATAAGAGGGACGCTAAACAGAAAGACATTCCAGGGCAATAAACTAGAAAAGACCTAATCCATCAAGGTCAGGAGACGGGGAAATTTCAGGCTTCCTTTATCTGTGAGGATCAGCCTGATGGGCTTCTCTCCTAGGTCTGGTCTCACGCTCCTGGATACGTGGGCAACTTAGGGAAGGGCTGCGTTGAATGGGAGATCGTGACTCGGAAATGTTCAATTTTACACTATGTGTAAAATGAACGTCCATAGTCTTCCTGACTCTAAAGGTTACTACTATTCCTTGGAGGAAAAACCATGTTAATTTGTCAGGATGCTCCCGGAAGATGAAATCGGCATTGGCTGTCTTTGATCCTAGGCTTTTCTGTTGGTAACAATGGGCCTTACCTGAGTGGCAGGTGGTCTGTTTTGTAAGGCCCTGTGGGACTTGGAATTGGCACACTCAGGCCAATGCTGAGATGTATCACTTTTGGCTGTTAAAAGGCAGGAAAAGTGTGAGGTGGCCTCTGGGCTGAACTAACATTTTGTTCAGGGCATCCCAGTCTTCAGCAGTGCCTCTGCCCACGCTGATGCTAGGCGCCTGGAGTCCAAGCAAGAGAGTCACGCAGCAGCTGAAGCATCACAAGTAACCGAGGAACATTAACTATCATTGTGGTCATTACTGTGGCTATTGTTTCTGGGGCTAAATACATGGTATTCTTCCTTGTTTGTAAAGATTACCCAACTGTCATGCCACTCATTTATCTTAAAACCTTAATTTAATTTCAATACTTCAAGTGGAAGAACACACATCTTTTTAAATCAACATAAAATATCTACTACTTGATATTTCTCTTTCTGTTCCATCTTTCTCCCAGACAATTCAGTTAGTTAGTAGTTGGGTGAGTATCACACGGAATTTCCCTTTATTTAAATAACATGTGTAGACACTACACACATACACACTATATACAAAATATCTGTATACAAATACACACTTCACATATATACATATATCTGTAATTTGCTTCCATGTAAGATTCACACAGACACACATACACACTCTGTCTCACCCACCCATGTCATCTTGAAAAACTGAAAAGTGGTGATTTAAATAGTATTTTGCATTCTATTGTTTTCAAGCTTAAAGATATGAGAATAGAGTTAGGAAATATTATTTTTAGAAATTAGGCCTTTATGACTTTTAAAGTTCTTAAGTTTAATTTTAAGTTGAAACTTGACTTATATTTTCAAATTATAAACAATCCTCTCCTGTCTCTTGATGGATGGAACCACATTTGACCCAGGAGCTCTAGACACAGAGGGAGGGGGTCTTAGGGGAGCCATTTTCCCTCTCGAGTTATGTGATGTAGAGTGACAAAAGACAGGATAATTTCTATTCTGCTCTTAAGTACTAAAATCAATAAGGAGATTAAGACTTTTTATTTAGAACACTTTGTAAATTATTATTTCTGAGTATGGATTTAAGCTAAACTCCAGCTTGAGTATAACTTCATAGTTTCAAACTTCCCAAAATAAATCTTTTCAAATATTATCTTTGCTGGGTGTTAAGAGTAACAAAGACAACCTCTCCGGATGATGTACGGCTTTAACTGTCAACCTCGAAGATTCCATTACTCCCTTGGCGATGAGGGGAGAGGGGAGAATTGCAAACTGCTATCTATGAATTCTTTTAAATAGTTTATTGTAATCATAGAGGTTACGATTTTTAAAAGGGTGGGCGAGGAAGAAGAATGAATTAAGAAAGATCACAGACACTAAAAAGACTGAGCTTGCCCTGATGAAGGGATAACAAGGCTTTTGGGGACTTCAGATTTTATGAAGCCCTACTAGAGAGGGCCCTTGAGCTGCCAAGTAATAGCACTTGATTTTTTTTTATGGTGGTCTACTCTATGTTGATTCATATGGAAAAGTAAAGACTTCAACTACATGATTTTAGGAACGTTCAGAGCTCTAGCACACTCATCCCTTTGTATCTATCGGGGAGTGATTCCAAGATCCCTGAGGACACAAAAACCCACGAAGGTCAAGTCTCTAATGTAGAATGCCGTAGTGTTTGCATATAACCTAAGCAGTCCTCCTGTATACTTTAAAGCATCTCTAGATTACTTTTAATACCTGGTACAATATAAACGCTGTGTAAATAGTTGTTGTATTGTTTTAAAACCTGCATTATTTGTTGTATCATTATATTCTATTGCTAAAATTTTTTTTTAATATTTTGTTAATTTGGTTGAATCCTCAGATATGGAACCTGGGGATGCAGGTTGTCATGCTTCCCACTCACTTATCTGCCTAGTAGCTAAGGGAGGACAGTCACCAGAGAGTGACCCCTGGCATCAAGACAAGGCACTAGGAGGGAGTGTGGAACTGATGACACACAAGCAATGGAAACAGCAAACGTACACCCCAGCCTAACCCCCAAACCATAAATACCAATCGTAAGACACATTCTGCCAAGTGCATCAGCAAAGAAGCCCTTGAACTCTGAGAAACTCCACCCCTCCCATTCCATTTTCCCCACACTTAAACATGGTACAGAATTATTTAGCAGTTAACATTTTGGGAGAAATCATGTGTGATGACTGACTCTATGGATGGTTTTTCTGCAGAGAATTTCAACTTTTAAAGAAAGGCACTAGATGCAGTTTTATAATCAACTTTCAACTTAATAAAAATTTTGTTACACTATGTAGGAAAGGAATAAAAATATAGTTTCTGTCCTCATGAGCTTATAGTTTGGACCAATGAATGGAATAGTGGTTACCATTAGATCACTATTTAAAAACAAAGGAAGAAAGAAAATTAAATGTTAGGCACCTGGAGTTACGCACACACAATGACTTTAAAGGCATAGCTTAATTCGTCCATAAAACACTTCTCTGACCCATCAGAAACCCTATTTTATATAAGAGGAAACTGGGGTCCCAAAGGTTAAGCAACTTTAGACCTAGAGCCTAAGGCTGTATGGGGCTGGCTTCCCTGACTCCAAGCCCACGTGCGGTTCCTAGGTACCACCAGGCTGACCTGCATTTATACTCAATTCTGTAATTTTACCGCCATAGATATCTATACCTATGGCAGTGGAATTAGCTTCTTCATTTTCTTGTGTTTAAGCTAATGCTAAAATTAGTTAGCATGTCCATCTTCCCTAGTAACTGAGGGGCAGAAGAACCAATCTGATGGCATGTTTAAGTGGTAAATGGATCAGTGTGGGATTAGTTTGCCTGACATATGAAATGATGAAATTGTGAAAAACGCATACAGGTTAGGAAAAGTTCAATGTTGAGGTCTAATGAACTCAATAAGAAGGACGTGGGGGAGGGCATCATGGAGTGTGGGACTGAGTGGTGGTTCTGTAGGTTGTGGTTAAAATCAAAAGATGCTCCTTTCCTCATATTCCATCTTAGAGCATCATCTGAAGTCTGTACTTCAAGAAACTGAGAGCCTAGAAGAATGTGGTAGAAATAGTGATGCTTCTCAGTATAAAACTTCCATTTCTTGCACGTCGCAGACAGAGGTGCAGCTTGGCAGAACAGACCCAACAACACAGCAGCACACGCGTGTGTCCTCTGCTGCACTTCACTGCCCTCTGCCCCGCTCCGAGCGCTGGTCTGGCCACCCCTGTCCTGCCACGACCTGGACTTGTGGAGGACGCAGCGACAACAAGCAGTTTGTCTCACTCTTGCACGTGATGTAAATATGTTGCTAGATTTTGAGTAAAAATAAAATCACACCGTATTTTATCACACTGCTAGTGATAAAAAACCCATTAAGATTTCAAAATGATGGCAAGGTACAGGTCTTTAAATAGACTTTTTTGTTAAGGATAGGGAAAGGTGACAAACGTTTGGGAAGGTTTCTGAGCACTTGACTAATGGTTGCCTTCTGACACTTGTTCCTCCCTAGCTTGAGAACTACATCCAGGACAGCATGAAAAAGGAAATGGTGGAGATGCAGCAGAACGCGGTCCAGAACCAGACGGCTGTGATGATAGAAATAGGAACGAACCTGCTGAATCAAACGGCAGAGCAGACAAGGAAACTAACTGACGTGGAAGCCCAAGTAAGTAATGAAACGTAAAATGCAAAATGCATGATGGTCCTGTTGGCTGAAACACTGGCACTCACTTGTGCCATGAGGTTACTCCATGAAATAATGGAAAACTAAACAACACAAAAAAGCACAGCTACAGGAGAAAACAGATGAATTTATAAGAAATTATGGCTAGTTATGAATTTAAAATCAGTAAATATGTTTTTATTTAAGACTGAGGTTAAATTACAATTTTTTTACTAACGACATCCAAGTAATTTTCATGCTATGCACACCTACTACAAGGTAAATGCTACTCTGTTTCAATGGTATTTTCTGGACTCTAGATAGCACTTTTCATTGCTAAGCCCTGAACTCTTTGTGCATTTGAGAAATGAAAAGCACTGAGGCAGAGAGCTAGAAACTGTGTCCTTGAATCTAATGCATGAGCTAAAACAAAAGCTAAATCTCAAAGAACTGTTAAAACGGTTTGTGAAATGAGTTTATGAGAAGGAAACAAATGGAACGGCGGAAGGCAGCGTGCTGCAACACAGACGGTGCGTGACCGCAAGCAAAAGCCCTGAGTTCCATCGCGGTTCCAGTTCTGCCATGAACCGGATAGATAAACAGGAGCAAGGCATTTACCTTTTCTGGGCCTTAGTGGTTTGAACTACAAAATAAAGAGCTGAGCCAGACAACCGATTGCTAAGTTCTCTTTCGGCTTTAAGATTCTAGCAGAACAGTTCAGGAAAAATATAAATGAATATTTTACACAATGGATCATAAGGTACTAAAAATTTAATCCCAGGAAGTAAAAGCAGTTACTGATTGTGTGAAAAAGGCTGAAATTCAAATATGAAAATATCTAATTAGAATCAAGGGTCTTCTAGCCTTCCAGAATGACAGGCTATCAAACTGGGCAATAGTAGATGGTTGGAGGTCTGCGATCTCAAAGAGACCATGACCTGACCTGGATAACATAACAGTCGCCCACAGACGGAGGCCCTGAGGCCTGTCTAGCTGTTTGACACTCTGCCGAAAAGTGATGTCAAAAAATGCTACGATTCCTCCTGGGTCACCTGCCCATCATCCTTCCCTGCCTCTCCCCCAAATTGTACTCATTTAATAATCCTTATGAATTAAACAGGAGACCCAATTTTCCAGTTCCTTTTAGAAATAACCAACATAGAATGTTTGAGCTGGGCATGGTGGCACATACATGTCATCCCAGCTACTTGGGAGGTTGAGGCAGGAGGATTGCTGGAATTTGAGGTTGCAGTGAGCTATTATGATGCCACTACGCTGTAGCCTGGACAACAGAGTGAGACCCTGTCTCAAAAAACAAAACAAACAACACAACAACAACATAGTGTTTAGACCCAAAGAAGATGTAGGGCAAATCAAATCTATATTCCAGATGTTAATATTAAAACCTGAATCCCTATGTTGGCCAAGGACTTTATTCATTTACTGAAGAGTTTTCATGATATGAACTAAACTAGTTTTGACTGAGGACAAGACCATCCCTGCAACCTACATTGTGGGGCCAGACCAAGGCTTTTGCAAATGACATAAAGATACCCAGCAAACAATGCTTCCTCCAAGGTCCCTGGTTCCTTGGCAACAATTCTGACTTGCATTTACATGTGATATCACATCCTGAATAACCATGACACAGAGGATGTGAGTAATCGATTCTTCCTGCTAAAGGGCAGCCAAACACTAAAGAATTGTCTTTAAAGTTGCTCGCATACAATGGGAAAGGCGATGTTACACGTTATACAGTTTGTCAGAAAGGCCCACAAAGCAGAACTGAGTTTCCACTTTATATTGACATTTTATTGTTTCCTGATTGGTGGAAATGATTTTTAAAATAGGAAAAAGAAAAATGGCAAAGAAAAAATAAAAGGCTACAACAAGTGGATACAGACTAGAAAATGCCAGACCAAAAATCAGCTATATTTTTATATAATGGAAGCATGTGACTTCTAATCCCTTTGTCTACTGAAAAACAAATAAATATGAGAACAACATTTTGTTTTGAGACAAGAGAAAATATTTTTTCATTTATCAACAACTTTTGATCTGTGAAATATGACTGTTTTATATTCCCACTTGTCTCACTGTGTGAAAAGAAATGAAAAAATATGGCAGAACTAGAAAAATAACATTCTATTATTTGACACAAACACCATTGTCCAGAACTATTAACCACTTTCCAAAATAAAGACATGGTGGGAAAAAAATGTTTAACATACTCGGATGTAATCCAAGACATTCAAGCCTTTTCTGAAAATGAAAAATAAGCCAAATTAAGATATTTGAGTTAATAAATAATATTTTAGTTATGTTTCCCTATAGTGTGGGTACTTTAATTAAAAGGAAACCTATAAAATTAACTAATTAAAATGATCAATAGGAATTTCATTTTGTTATATTTAGGTATTAAATCAGACAACGAGACTTGAACTTCAGCTTCTAGAACACTCCCTTTCTACAAACAAATTGGAAAAACAGATTTTGGATCAGACCAGTGAAATAAACAAATTGCAAGATAAGAACAGGTAATAATAGTACAAAAATATTTGTAATTCAGACCTGTATACTTTCCGATATGAAAGCTTGTCTCCAATGATGAATTCTCAAAATGATGGATTTCTTCATGTTCACTACAAGGATCAGAAACCTTAGGAGGGAAGGACAGGGGGATGGTGCAGGGAAAATTCCTGAATTGACAAGGACCTTCTAATATAGTTCTCGATTTTGTTTTTCATTCTCTGGCTCCTTAAGGATTCTCTTGCAGAAGCCTCCAAACTCTACCTCAATATTAGGCACATTAATCTACAAAAAAATAATGCTAGGAGGGTTGTGGAGAAGAAGTAACACGAGCCTAGGCATTTTAATACTAACTTGACCAAGTTTCTTTGCCTTTGGGGACTTAGTGTCTTCCAAAGCAAAATGATCTACAACAGGGGAAGCTACACTAATGTGTAAGTCAATGCATGTTTCATGATGCAATACTTCCTCTTAAAACATGTGATCAGGTAAAAACAAAAGTTAATATTACATATGATTACATTAATATTTAAATAAAATATAGAAAACCCCCAAGATAAATAGAAAAAAATTTTTAGGTGATAAGTGAGGTTTGTTTTCACAGGTTTATTCCAGCTGGGGACATATGAGGATAATTTTATGTACATACCTAGTGTGCTTATTTCCTTGTTTTTAATCAAGACATGTATATATGGCATGGAGCAAGCTCATAACAATATATTCGTTCTATTTCACAATTTAAATAATTCTTTATTCTTAACCAAAAATGACGATAAACTTACTGTCTTATAATCATTCTTTACTGTTAATCAAGAACTAAACTGAAATAATTATTTTCTGTTCTTTGGGTATCAAGTTTAACTCATTATTGATTTAGGGTTTTGAAAAGCAATTAGAATTTTTTTAATGTAACTATTTTTCTTTCATATTTAAAATTTCTCTTCTGCAAAGTAGTAAATAAAGGTTTGAGAGCAGTAATTGAGATATAACAATCTCACTAATTTCATTTAGTTAAAATGGCCTTACTTAATAATGTTTTCTTCAGTACACTGCAGTGATTTTGGGTATACGTGGGAGGTGGTGATTACTTTTATTTGGTTTACCATCACAATAATGTTCTTAAGAGACCTAGGATGTGTCCAGTTTGTGAAAAATACCCTAGTACTGAATACTGTTTCCCTCCTAAGTTTTCAAATTTCATATGCCACAATGCTAAAATTATCAATTATATCACCCACATGTCATCTTTGTTAAATACTTGTCAAATCATATTGCCTTTCACCTAAAAAAGTATGACTCTCATTCCTTAGTTTGGAAAGCAACTTAGGAAAAGCAAACTTTGCTATACTAAGTCAGCTATTCAGTGAGCTACTTTGAAATACTGCCAACAACTTGCACTACTTTTTTTGAACTGTCGCGTGGAAATTTCTTTGTATGTCAAAGCTTCACAATGTATAGAACAGTGATTCCAACCATACTGTAGCTTGCTGTACTTTCTGGTCATTCTTGCGTAAAAGATCCTCCACATTTTTGTTCAGCTTAAATCCTTCATATTTCCTTCCCCCACCCCCCATTTAACTTACATGGACTGATAATGTAATTTTCCCATAATTCAAATCTACTTTTAAATAAGATTAAATTTAAACTTCACAACATTTTTTCCATAAAAGTACCTTGTGGTCAAACATAACTAAGAAACTAAAATACTCATTGTCACATACTGATTTATTAATACAATGACTAGAGGGCTGGAATAAATTTAAGAGCTGTAATTGAATTTCCACTAATGATTATTAATACCGATTGTTATTGTTTACGCGCAAGAACTGTAATGAGTAGTCAGTTCCTTGGCTGGTTAATGTTGTTTGCAGGGTTAAAGATTCAGAAAGTTTTACTGTCAAAAAAAGACAAAATCGATTTACAGAGCATTTGAACTAGAAGGGGCTGTGGTCATTTTGCTAGTGGCAGCAAAATAATTCTGAAACACAAAGATGCCATCACTAATAGACTTCATTTTTAAAGGAGATAATTGACTTATAGAGAACTTAGAAAAGGGAATAAGAGGTCGTCTTCCTTTAAAACAAAACATTGCAATAGGAAAATTCATTTCCACTAAACTTTACATCGGGGAAAATGTCAGTGATAGGATTTGACATCTGGTTCACTGTTTCACTATTTTTAAAAGTACCTGTATCTTGAAAGCTCTATTTACTGGCCTGTACCAACAGGGTGAAGATCTTGAAGGGCCTTTGTTATTGCTTTCCTTGCAGTTATCAGAGAAAGCCTCCTTTGTGCTGAACAATATATTAATAGTGACTGAACAGAGAAAGGAAGACTTACCATCAAGGGTCACACTATCCAATTTTCCTCTTATATCTTTTTTTTTCCCCCACAGCCTCTTGTATCTTATTAAAAAAAATAAAAAAATAAAAAACAAGCCAGGCACAGTGGCTCATACCTGTAATCCCAGCATTTTGGGAGGCTCAGGTGGGAGGACCTTTTGAGGCCAGGAGTTTGAGACCAGCCTGAGCAACATAGCAAGACCCCATCTATAACAAAAAAAAAAAAACAAAACAAAACAAACCAAACCAAAAAAAAAAAAAAAAAACCCTAAGAAATTAGCTAGTCATGGCAGCAGACACCTGTAGTCCCAGCTACTATGGAGGCTGAGGCAAGAGGATTGCTTGAGGCTGAGTTTGAGGCTACAGTCAGCTGTGATTGCACCACTGCACTCCAGCCTGGGTGACAGAGCAAGACTCTGTCTCTAAAGAAAAAAACAAAACAATCAAACAAACAAAAAAACAACTGCCAAGTACCTTTACTGTGTATGTCTTTGAATCTGTTCCTGAGAAACAGTTAACGCTCTTAAACATTTGGTATTTACATAGATTCTACACACTTGGAATTGTTTTCTCTAGTTTAATGGACAGGAATTTTCTAGTTTAATGGACAGTAAATTTCCAGTTTCAAACTGATATGTTCTTAATTTAACATATGTATAGTAACATATATTTATAAATTGAAATTAGAAAGCCAAACTATATAACCATTAATAAAATCTTTTGAGACTTACATGGCATAACTTTATCACCTCTCTAAATAATTTTTAAAAAGTTTTTTAGGGGGATAGCTCACATTTGAACTGTTAAGTATTTTTTTTTTTCAGCTTATCATGGGGGTACAAAAGTTCTGGTTAGATATATTGCCCATGTCCCTCCCATTCCCCCGAGTTTGAGCCTCAAGTGTGTCCATTCCCCAGACAGTGCACATTGCACTCTTCTTGTAGGTATACACCCATGCCCTCCCCCACCCCCATCCCCCCAAGTCAGAACTTCAAGCGTGCCCATTCCCCAGACAGTGCACATTGCACTCATCCTGTAGGTATACACCCATCCCCCTCCCCCCACCCCCCACCTCTGTCCAATACACAATTGGTGTTATTCCCAAATGTGCACTTAGGTGATGATCAGGGAAACCAATTTTCTGGTGAGTATAAGTATTAAGTATATGAGATAGTGCTGGTTAAATTTCTTAGAGAAGAAAGATCTGGGTTTGAATTCTGCCCCTGCCACCTGTTATATGTGACATTAGGCATATTATTTATTGTCTCAATATCTATTGTCTCAAGTTTCAATTTACTTATTGGAAATGGGGATAATAACATTGATATTAATATTAATAATAACTATCATCCAGGTGTGGTAGCTCATCCCTGAAATCCCAGAACTTTGGGAGGCTGAGGCAGGAGGATCGCTTGAGGCCCGGAGTTTGAGAACAGCCTGAGCAACATAGACCTCCATCTCTATAAAAAATAAAAATAAAAAAACCTCCTATCATTTATTGAGTTACTGTGTGACAGGAACCAGTGTAAGCAATGTAAAATTTACATTTTAAAACTCATTGATTTGTCACTCCAACTCCATGAAGTAAGTAATATCATCACCACTTACAGATGAGGAAATTGGTACATGAGCGATTAAGAAAATTGCTCCAAGTCACAGGGCGAGCCAGCCAGGATTTGAACCTGGGCAGATATTTACCCCCCTCACAGAGGAGTATTTCCCACATAGCATCAAATGCTATTATCATTAGGATTAATATTAAAATATAAGCTGTTTAGGAGAAAGCTAACATCCCATCCAAAGGTCCAGCCCAACTTACTCTCCCTTCACAAAAAAATCACTTCATGAGCACTGTAGCTTGAAACACTTTCCCTCTTCTTCTAAACTCCTACAGCATCTGACGCTTGTAATAACTGTGTCTTCTACCTATCATGGCTCAGAAGGGGGGGTCTCTTTTCTAGTGTGTATGTATAAGTGTGTGCATACATACACAGATATATACTTCTATGTATGCGTACATATACACATATATCTATATATCTAATCTTCCCAGCAAGTTTGAGAGATTCTTTGGGGCTATGGCAACATCTTATTACTTTATAACTTTTATAACATCTTAACAGAGTGCCTTGGAGAAGTAGAAATTCAAATATAAAAGATTTTATTAGAATTATGCAAATGATTAGATGTTTATAAAACACTTGGCTTTGAAAGTAATCAGATAATTAGAATACCCTTCACTAACAAACAACTATTTTCCTTACAAGTTTCCTAGAAAAGAAAGTGCTGGATATGGAAGACAAGCACATAGTTCAACTACAGTCCATAAAGGAAGAGAAAGATCAGCTGCAGGTGTTAGTATCTAAGCAAAATTCCATCATTGAAGAACTAGAAAAACAATTAGTGACTGCCACAGTGAATAATTCAGTTCTTCAAAAGCAGCAACATGATCTGATGGAGACAGTTCATAATTTATTGACTATGATATCAACATCAAACTGTAAGTAAAGTTTACATATCATTTTTTCTTCAGTTTTAATAACCTTTAGTCAGTGAAACTCCCAAAATTCTAAAACGTTCTCATCTTTCAGAAAAGGTGCTATTTTTCATATATTCCATATGAAAGCTCTACAGAGTCTTGATATAGAACCAGTTAAAAAGGAGAAGGAAGGGAGGGGTGGGTGGGGGGAAATATATATTACAGTAATTAATTATTGTGAGGCAAAACACGCCAAACATACTTTTGATTCACGGCAGTAAAGAGTCTCTTTTGAGTTAGTTCCATCACTAGCTGGATGGATGGGGCTGGGCATGTTACCAAACCACAGTAGATCTTAGATTCTTTAGTTTTTAAATGGGAAAAACAATACTGGACCCACGAGATTGTTGTGAAGATTAAGTCAGATAATACTTCCAGTGCTGGCATAAACTGGCACATAAGAAATGCTACCTCCCTTCTCCCACCAGGTCCGTATATACATGCTGCCTTCTTTATCATTTTACCTTTCAGCTTCTCTGAGATATTAGAAGGAAGAAGGACTCCATCTTCGGTCATTAAAGATGTGATATATAATCTTTGTGGCATTTTTAGTTTTTTTGCTTAAACAAATTGGGTCTAGTTCATACTATGGTTTATTTCAGAAAGTCCTTTCAACTTGCACTCTCTTGACACCGACAGCTTTGCACATGAATCATGGAGGCGTAGTCTCCACTTCCATAAGAAATACGTTCCCACATTTTCCCTGGGTCATGCTGATACCCCAGCTTTAATAGAAACACTTAAAAAAGGTTCCTCCTTAAACAAGTAAACAAAGAACAGAAACAGCAGCACAGTCTGAGGAGAGGAGGTGGCTGGCCCTGCGGGGCCAGTGCAGTGCGTGCTTTCCAGCTGGAGTTTCCCTCTCTCGTAATCTAGAAAAATCATACTTTTGTCACATTCACAGAAAAAGGGAGAGGCAATCGTCTGACCCTGTCTGGTGGGACCAGACAGTGTGAGGTGCCACCTTTGATGAGGCAAAGTAGAGAGAACTGTGTAGCCCAGACTCTGGCAGAAAGAAAACGAGCACCTGCAACAGAGCAGGTTCCCTCCCCATGACCCTCCGTTGGCCTGTGCTGCCCACCCACCGTCCAGCCACAGAGGCCTGTGCAGGGCCCAGGAATAGAATGCATGTAGTTTTGAGAATATAAACGCACACACACACCACACATACACTGTGTATTTTTTTTTTTTTTAATGTGGCCAAAAAGGAATGGGAAGTCCAAATGTTGAGAACAGGATAAAAATGTGAAGGAATTTCATAGCCCTAGAATTTTTAGACTTAGAAGAAGAATTCCAAAGATTCAGATAAATCAACATTATGCTCCTCTTCAATGCAAACTGTTATGGTATAGTTGCTAAAAATCCAAAGAAAACTAAATGTCTCCACCCAATACTCTAAAGAAAATTAAGACTTGGCTTCGGCTATGTGAAAGAAAGCAAAACAAAACAAACAAAAAAAGAAAGAAAGAGAGAAAAAAAAGAGTGGGGGATGCAATGGAACCACTGCAGAGGTGGCACTGGTTGGGTACATTCTTTTTTTATTCGTCTGTAATAAGTTTGTCCTATTTCACTCAAGATGGAAGATTTTTAAAAAGTAATAATTTATTATAGCTGACTGTGAAGTACTTGCATTCTGTGTAGTGTAGTTGATGATAAAAAAAAGGAAGTTTGGACCATTTGTAACAATCTTTGAGAATTAATAGGAATACAGGCTGAAAGAATAACTGTTTTGGAAGGGCTAAAAAACTGGCATATTCTTGTGCTTATTGTAAGAATTCAAATGTAATAAAACTCACCAAATGATTGGGTCTTGAAATAACAAATTTGTATCTTTTCATGAACTCCATTAAAATCCTTACTATTTTTCAAAAGCAGCTAAGAACCCCTTTGCTGCCAAAGAAGAACAAATCATTTTCAGAGACTGTGCTGAAGTATTCAAATCGGGACTTACCACTAATGGCATCTACACGCTAACGTTTCCTAATTCTACAGAAGAGACAAAGGTAAGATTCGTCTCCCCTTGTAACTCTGGCTCTAAGCAGGTCATTATAGGCAGTGACAAATGACCAAGGAGAACTCCCACACCGTGATCCTCCCGGCCTCACCCCGTGCAGAGCAACAGTCCCTGAGCAGCCACCTCACCTACAGTGCTGGCCACCGGCTCTGAGTTCAAATGTGGCGCATAGACTATTGACATTGCATATTAATTACAGAGAAATAGCTATCTTATCTTCCACAAAAATACATTCTCCTTGCATTTTGCTTAAATAATGCATACTGTCAGTTGTTTTCCTTGAAGAGCCAGACTCATTTCATTAATTTTAAACAAAATATCTTCTAAAAACAGAAGTTTGAATAAACATAGTTTGTCTTTTGATCATTCTTTCAAGCAACAATTGTATTCAATGAACAACAAAAAGGCTCATTCAGCTCACAACTAAAACAATCATACAGAAGTGATTTCTTTCAGACACCCATGGTACTTTGATATGCAGAAGTGATTTATATATATTTCCCATTTCATCATTAAAATGAGAATAATAAAAAGACATGGACTTTGCAGTAGAGGTTTCATAACAATAATTTTTACTGCTTGTCAAAGATATCTTTAAATAATATTGGCTTTTTCTTTTTCTAAATTGTGTGTGTGTGACTAAAGAATATAGTGACTTGAACAGTTTGGTACTTGTTTCATGCGAGGATGCTAGCAGCTTTACCCACAACATGATGTTAAAGAACAATATCGTCTTCATGTTCCGAAAATAGTTCCAACCTTGTGGACTTGCTGACATGGTCTCAGGGCCACGGGACTCTGTAGTCCACACTATAAGAACCTCTGGGGCAGGCTGTTCTAACCTCATCTAATGCAGTCTGAAAGACTTAAAACACACCATCAAAGAGAACATGCATTTTCTTCTTAAACACCAGGAGATTACTTGAGTGTGCCTGTTCAATTTCTATGTGTAACATGAATGAACAACCAGCACATACCATCAGGAGAAGCAACTATGTAGCTTAATTCAATAACTGTTAGTTATGCTGCATTATCAGTTAGCACGTCTCCTAAAGTTGCTTTGGGAGACACTGAACTTTAGATGAGAAAAGAAAAAAAAAAAAAAAAAAAAGAAATCACTTTCCCAGGGAATATTTCAATGTGACTTCTCTTAGAGGTTTGATGAGGTAGAATGATATTCTATGAGAATCAGTATGAAGTGTTATATACATATTGGATGATTTTATATATTAAATGTCTATAAATATGTTTGGACCTAAATGCAAAAGCAGCTACATATTGAAACAACACAAACTATAGAAAATACACTGGATACTGTATCAAAACAGATATTTTAGAGGCTCCTGGAAGTATTATCTTTTTGAACTCAGTATTATCCTAAGTATTTAACATGGTATCAAAGAAAAACTCTTTTTTTTTCCCTCTTCTACTCTGAAGGAACAAAGAAAAATGCTTTAAAAATACAAGCATTAGGGTTTTAAAGACCTGGAATTTGAAACAGTAACATATACCTTGATTATGAATTTAAAAGATAAATATTGTGTTATTCATGATAATACTTTCCAAAGCAATCTTTCTAATTCACTCACGCTGCGTTAAATCAACCTTGAAAATCAGTTAATGTCCCTAGCGCCCTGGAAGCCGTGCATGGGGGAGGAAAACACCACAAAACAAAACAGTCTGCTGCAGATGAAAAAGCAATTAACAGGCTCTAGACCAAGCCTTTTAATCCCCTTTGGATCTGGCTTTTATGACAGCTCTTTGCATGCCATTGTCTGTCACCAGATGTTGGCATGGTCTTGTGATAATCTGGTGATAATGGGGACAGGAGTATTATGTGTGAAAGTTGGATGCCCCTGAGGGGCAGCTGCTTAGCTGCAGCCCCATCACAGCTAAGTAAATGTTTCTCTGCCTTAGTGTGGGGTTCCCACCCCAGTGTACTATGCCACCCCCGAGGATTGCCTGAAATGTTCTGCAGAAAGACGCAAATATATAGCATTCTGGGATTATATATGAGTCTTGGGTCATGGCTGGAAACATTAGGATTTATACTCCCTTTAAACGCTACAGTAAAAGTAACTCATTTACACAGCAGGGAACAATAATCTTTCAAAAACCACAATTTTCTCATCTCTAAAATAAATGGCCTAGATTCTTACCTTTAAATTCCCTTCCAGACTTAAGATTCCATAATTTACAATCTGATCTAGGAGAGATAGTCAGATAGACTTGGGTTTAAATTCTGGTTCTGCCAATTTGTGGCTCTGAGCAAGTCATGTAAGCTTTTTGAGCTCTCAGTTTCCTAATCTGTAGCATGACGAAAATACCCTCAGCCTTGGAGGTTATGACAACACAGGTATGGCACCTAGGACAGGTCTTGGGATAATAAATGGGAGGTGTCATCATTTTGACTGTCTCCAGAGACAGTCTACTAGACAACTTCTCTGCATGGCAGGGTACCCAATTTTGCCCTGGCTCATCTAATTCAAGAAAAGAATGTTCAATAGATCTTTGGGCTGATCTTTTCCCAAAAGATGTAAATACTGCAACTTCATTTTTTAAAAATTCATTAGGTTTTTGTACAAGAGAGATACTGCAAGATGGTATTTCAGACACATGAGAGTATGCTTTTGCTAGTTAGAGACATAATAGTTTCCTTCCCTAATTTTCACAGGACAACTGACTCCTAATATTTATCTCTGTGTTTGCTCTTTAGTCAGTCACTTAACCATGGCCTCAGAATTGAAGCACAGCATTTAATTCAAGCATTATTTGCTGAAAAATATCAAACTTTACAGAAAGATATCAGGTTTCTGAACCATGCAACAGTGTACTAATGAAATGTATTAACTGCCCTCAGGTTTGTTGTAATTGGAGTACTGAGGTTTTAGGCAGTATCTGAGGACTTCGGCTTCTCTGATCTTGATATAATCTATTAAATTTCAGCATTTTTACTCAATATCTTCTGGCTATGTGGATAACTCTATTTGATCACTGTCTTTCTCTGCAAGTTTCATGGCTCAATTAACCACAATACTCCAGTTTTTATAAATCCTATTTAAAAAAATCTGGATGAAGTATACAAATGCTTTGTCTACTGGCAGTGACTCTTGGACATCTGAGAGTCTTGCCTCTCACTATCACATCAAGATAAACTCGTTCTCTGAGTGAGAGATGGCACGCATTTAAATATCAGTAATTTCATAATAGTGATTTTGAAACTGAAGTATCAAATACTCTTGAAACAAAGATAGGCTCACTCAGAACCATACCAGTCTCTTCAATACACCACTATGCCACTCAGGATACAGGAGAACTAACTTCCATATATACACATGTATCCTCAAACCAATGTAGCTTACTCAGCTGGTTTCCTAAATGGCTTTTTAAAAAGACATATTGACAGAAGTGAGCAGCAATGACCATTTTGTTGACCACAGGCAAACACAAGGCAGTATTATTCATGAACTGATTTCAACTTGGAATTGTGTGGAGGGACTTTTGGCTTACCGACAAAAGGGTCGAGTTTCTCTTTTTGGCAGCACGATGTAGTGGAAAAAATATCACACGGTTAGGAGTTAAAGAGACCTTATTCAAATCCTATATACCACTTAATAGCTGAATGATCAAATTAATCTAACCTTACTAAATCTTTTCCCCTTTCGAAAAATGCAGAACTGTGCTATCACAGCAGAGTTGCTGTGCAATTGCAGATAATATATGCAAAGTATCTGGCATAGTGCTTGGAAGAGAGTGGTGGGTAGCAATGCTAACGACGATAATAACATCGATGAGGAGTGACAATATTAAGGGGTACCCTCAGCAGATCCGTTTTCTATGTGTGATTAATTTAAAATGGGGAAATAGTTTTCTTAATAAATGTAATTTTCTTCAATGGCACATATCTTTCCAAACATGAGGCCCACTGAGGAAGGTAACACAAGCCACGTGACCTGCCTGGAGAGATGGGAACAGCGGAGCAGGGTGCTCCGGGGGCAGTTCCTAGAGCAACGAGATGTCAGGCAGCTGCTTAATTCCTTGGGTCCCTGTTTCCTCATGTATAACATGAAAGAACAGGACTAGGTGCTCTCCTGGCTCTCTTTTAGCTCTCATGTTTAGGATTCTAACTCGTAAATACGGAACAGTTGGCATGTAAACTTGTCTTGTCAAGATTGTCTCCGTTACACTCAAAAAGACCACGGAGAACAACAAAGGAGGAATATTTATAACTGGTTTTGAACCTTAACTTTAATATTGCCTACCTTGTATGCTGTAGGGAAATTATCTTCCTTTCTGGAAAACTCTTTCGTTCTACTATAATCTCATTATTTAAAACTATTTATGTAATCTTATTTTCAAGGGTTTTTAATTTCATAATAAAACTCCAGCTGAGTTGAAATTGAGCATGTATACTCTTAGCCCAAGAAAGAATTCTGTGTTCTGGACAAAGTTGAAACCCACTGAGCCTGTTTAAGTGTAGAAATAAAGAGTTGGGAAGAGAAATCCCACAGGCGATGAGCAAAGTGCAGAGGAGCTTGGAGTCCTGACCTGTGGGGCAGAGCTGTGAGGCCAAGCTTCGGGCATGTACCTCACATGGTACGCCGGAGCCAAGGCCCTTGCACTCAGGGATGAGCTGAGAAACCTGATTTTTATCGCACATACAACCTAACAGCACCAGAGCATGAGAATGCAATAGGGGTCTTGAAATTCTACAGTGAAGGAGTATCTCCTTTACACAACTCTCTGGAGAGCTGACGGGGCTGGCAATTAGTGAAGGGTTTTCAAGGCTGTGAACACAAGTCGACGGTTTTCTACAGGTTGGAGAGGTGGGGTTTGGGACCTGTCTGCCAAGATGTCCCATTCACAATGAACCTCTAAAAAACAGTGGTCTCTGGGTCAGCTCTGGGGGTAGGGTCTTTAGTCTGGAACAGAGATGACAAGTCATATTTTTATCAACACTTCATATTATATTACTGCTTATTTTCATCATCATTTCAAATCCACCATTTTCAATGTATTTAAAACCATCTGTTTCTTAGAAGACCACAAAGATTTACTCTGTGTCTTATCCCAGAGAACCCTATCAGCATGAGTCCTACACTAGGTGTCCACATTTGTCTTGTTTCTGTTACTTAAGATGACGGCCTCCCTCACCCACGTTCCGCATTCCCCCTGGCAGGCTTACTGTGACATGGAAACCGGCGGAGGCGGATGGACGGTTATTCAGCGACGTGAAGATGGCAGTGTTGATTTTCAGAGGACTTGGAAAGAATATAAAATGGTATGAATATTCTTTAAACCATGTGAAAAGAAGTCATTTCCCTCGTGAAACTAACTTTCAAGATCTGCAGAACCTTAACCACAAATCCAAAACTAACCAATAACGTTTGACTTAGTTTTTTACTAAAGGGTTCTTCAAACAGGTGTTTTAGTCTCCACGTTAAAGAATGATTGGTGTCATGTAAACTATATCTCAAAATAAAGGCATGCGAATGCTTGGCCTATTTTTAAAGGCAGGCCCGCATTTTTTGGTAAGCCAGCTGTTTCACACTTTTATAAATTTAACTGTCCATACTTATATTTCTACAGGTGGTTCCCCAAATAGTTCTAATTATTCTAACGCTAATTTTCTGCTAGGAAAACTTAGTTTCTTAAAACTGACCTTTCTAAGATCTATTTTCCTATATGAAAGACCTCGAATTTTCACAGTATCAGATGTAATTTCTGTTATCTGATAGTTATTCTATATTAAATCAATGGACTATTGATTTCAAATATGTGAAGAAAATAAATGAAATAACTGAATTTTACAACTTGGATTCCAGGGATTTGGTAACCCTTCAGGAGAATACTGGCTGGGAAATGAGTTTGTTTCACAGCTGACCAATCAGCAACGCTATGTGCTTAAAATACACCTTAAAGACTGGGAAGGGAATGAGGCTTACTCACTGTATGAACATTTCTATCTCTCAAGTGAAGAGCTCAATTATAGGTAAGTAAATTATTGTAATTGAAACAAATTAAAGGATTTCCTGGCTGATTTTTCCAGAAAGTGAGAACCACATTGGTTTAAGCAAGATCTAAACTACTCTTAGACTGCTTGAATGGAAAAACATCTTGTTTCTTAGAGTTATTATTGTCTTTATGTAATTTTCTCAGGTTTTAACATTCTAACTTTGGTTACAACAATATAATGGAAACTTCATGAGGACAGTATGTTGTCTGTTGTGTTTGCTGTGTTCCTTGAAAGCCTAGCAGATAATGGGTATTCATAACTATTTGGAGAATAAATTAATGTTAAATGCCCCTGTTATAATGTGTCATGTGAATAGCACAACAGATGGGTACTCGTGACTATATTGTTTTCTTCCAAAAGGTTTTAAAAATTAATCTTTCTTAAAGTTGAAGCTCATTTAGTTGTGTTCAATTCCAAAGTCAGGACTAGTTGCCAAGTTTTTAAATGGCAGGATTAGGTGGGATGGTTCGTCAACTCTCTCCTGTTGTAAGTACATCCGATTCACAGCACTCTCTTAGTATCTGCCTTGTCTCTACTCATTCCGTGGCAATAATCTTGAATAACAGCATGGGCAACCTTGACCAGGAATTTACTTTCTGGCTCTAAAATGCCATCAGAATAGAGACAGAACAGCAGAGGCACTGGACAATCTACTGTGTAAGACAAGCATGGTAAAGCCACATGCAGTTATGCTAGTATATAGTGCACATGGAGGTGCTCCGAAATGCACGTGCCACGGTGAGGGGAGAGAAAAGTGAGACCGTGTGCTGGGCCGCAACAAAGGAATTGGTCTAAACATGGATAAGTCACCAACACTGCTCTGGGAGCCTAACGAGCACAGACTGGTGGTGTCTGGTGATCCTGGAGCGCACATTATGAAATACCTACTCCGCGGTCAGAAATTAGCAAAGGAAGTTCAATGGGAATATCGCAGAAAACAGTCATCAGCTGGCCTGGAGTCCCATCTGAATGAATGCCCAACTCTGACCCTCTATTCAGCAGAAATCCCAAGACCTGAACAGTTTGCAAAGTAACTATGATTTTAAAGTCCCTGAGGGGAGGGTCCCAAGGGGAGGGTCACAATGGGTGGCACAGAGAAGGGGCTGAGAGTCAAGCTGCCTGATCAACCCTCAGAAAACCACACCGTGTGCCCAGTATGTCCTGCTTTACAGTGGATGGAAATTCAGGAGCATGTTTGGAAAACAGATAAACGTTGACGTTACTTTTAGAAAGTCAGTGAAGCATATTCCATCAGTTCTCATTGTAGAAAGAACGGGCTCCCTTGGAGAGGCAACAACTGAGATGAATGAAAAGATAGGTGTTTGGGCCTCGCAGCAGTTCCAACTTGACTCCAAAGAGATCAAAACTTCAATGAATTCTGAGACACAAGTGGTCGGTCATTGTTTTACCTCCAAGTTAAATATTTTTTCAACTGGCAACAGTTAGGGATCCACAACAGAGGAATTAAAAAAAAAAAAGAAACACAAAAATTAAGGATTATACTGTTTGTATAAGAAGATTTTACAAAATGGGTCATTACCCTTGTATGCTGACATTATAAAAATATTCTAAACTGAGATGGTTCTTAACTGATATTTCCTTTAGAAATGCAATCAATTTTTGGATATGCCATTTAAAAAACACACACTGGTTTAAAGCTTAGTTTAATTTACTTGGCAATATAAAATAGATATCACATTAAAAATCATTATCCTAATAAAACATGATGCTAATGTGATAGAAGAACCGCGGGAGGACTAAACGCATTGGGATGCCAACTGTATGCAGTGGCGAAGACTTTTCTCTCAAGAAATGTTCCCCAAATGTTGTCAAACTGAAAAGTATGTGTTATAAGAAGTAGATAAATCCATCAATAGAATTTGATTCTTTCTCATACACATTCTAGCAGTTTTTTTATAAACACTGAGATGTAATTGTTAAATGTTGGCCTTACCTCTTTACTCCACTGTTACATAAAATAACTTGTACCCATGTAAAGCAATTCCAAGAACAAGGCTATTCTTAACAACCAAGTTTTAAAGAAAGCACTTTAAACCAGTGGGCCACAGAAGGATCTAAGATCAGACAACCTTTACAACAGAGACTCGTACTAAATACTATTCTCCCTTATTCTGCTTTGAGAACTGCTCTGGTGCAAGGAGGCAGGAGAGTGATCAGGAGGACAGGCAGGCTTGGTGGCTCATCTCGACCCCATCTGGGGCTGACGAGGAGAGGCTGAGAAGGAGGAGAGTGTTTCAGGATCCCAACGATGATGAAAACTTACCATATTAACATTTTGCAGCAGGTATTTAGAGACTGAGCTAGGGCCAGTCTCACTTCTGAAACATTTAAGAAAACACTGAGCTTCAGATGTCCAGTCAATGCCTTATGATGAAATTTCCAGGGCTACTATATTAAAAAAGTTTTTTTAATGTAAGTCATTAACACCAAAGTAACTTAGCACCCACACTTAGGGAACTTCCCTTTCACATGGCCTCACCCCAAAGTTTCACGACTTCTTCCTCAATGAGCAAACACCCCTGACGGAGTGCGCCAGGGCGGAAACGCAGCACAGGAGTCGCTCCACAGCTTAACAAGGTCTGACCTTGGACAAGTTCACAGCTCTGCACCTTGATGACTTTCCATGTGACAACAGGGATGCTGCCCGTCTCTGGGGGTGTTATGAGCACCCAATGCACACGCCTGTGTAAGTGCCTGGCCCAGCCTGGTCAGCAGACAGAACGGAGTAAACCTTTCCTCTCTTCTCTGTGCTCTGTGCCAAATGAATTCTTGGAAACTGTAGCACTTCCAAGGTAGTAGTTGGCAAATGTCAGCAGGTTTTTCAAAGAGGAGCATCATTTGGGGGCTTAAAGTACAATTCTCCTGCTGCCACTGCAGGATTTTTCTTTGTAGGAGCCTCCCCTGGTTCTTCATGTGCCTGTATCTCCATCAGGATGTGGGGACTCGACGCGCCCAGCCCCAAGGGTCAGACACTCCGTGAGCCAACACGGTGCCAGGGCACACCCCGTTACGCGAATGCCTGTTCTGATCTGTCCTGAACCATCTTCCAAGGGGCTTTTTTGCATCAGTGACTCTTCAGCAAAGTTATGAGAAATAGAAAGCCAAAACAACACATACTTTCTTCTCTCCTCCCCTGCATTCTCCTCCCTGGCACACAAATCACTGATGTTTAATCACTGATGTACGCGTATTTTTTTCAACACAGAAGGCCCCTGACTTACTATGGTTTGACTTAGGATTCTTCAACTTCATGATGGTGCAAAAGTGATATGTATTCAATAAAAGGCATACTTTGAATTTTAAATTTTGATCTTTTCCTGGGCCAGCCATATGTTGTACGATACTTTCTCACGATGCTGGGCAGCACCAGCAACCTGAGGCTCCCAGTTGGCCACGCAACCACAGGGGCAACGACAGATACCCTACGGGGCACTGTGTGGTCAGTGGTTCTGCCCAGCTGTGGGCTGATAAGTGTTCTGAGCAGGTTTAACATAGGCTGCGCTACGTTATGAAGTTTGGTAGGTCAGGTGTATTAAGTACATTTTCAACTTACAATATTTTCAACTGACAATGGTTCTACCAGGACATAACTGCATCGTAAGTCAAGAAGCATGTTTACTCTAAATGTATGGGCTGTTATTTACTGTCATCTTAGTATGATGTTTGTTCCTTTCTGAATGTCTAACAGGCTTATTACACTACCTATATAGACATGAGGCAAAGCAGCCGTAAGGATTTATTTTCTACACCATTTTGTAGACTTCTATCCCAGACTCAATGATCATTCCTTGTTGTCTGCTGCCCTCTCCATCATCCCCTCCCCACCCCATAGTGAAAATGATGATGTTTGAGGTTGTCCAGTCAACTCAGGACTCTCGTTTCAAAATGGATGATGGCTGCAGACCTGGGAAGCGGTCCCCTCATGTTGCATTTCCCTCTCTTCTGTTTATCTGAAAGCAGCAGGAAAATAAATTACAGGGCCCTACGGTCTCTGCTGATGCTTGTGCAAGTGATATGTGTTGAAGGTTTCATGAAAACATCCTTCTTTTCTAAAGGATTTGATGATAAGTTGGTTCCTGTTTATATCAGTGCAAAATATTTTGTTCAGAGTATGCATTCGTACACTAACCAGGACAGAACACGCTTCTGTAGAATGGAATTCTTCATTACAAAAAATTTTCCACTACGGTAAATCAACAACCCAAGCCAATTACATTTTTTTTTTCCTTTGCATGCTTACAGGATTCACCTTAAAGGACTTACAGGGACAGCCGGCAAAATAAGCAGCATAAGCCAACCAGGAAATGATTTTAGCACAAAGGATGCCGACAACGACAAATGTATTTGCAAATGTTCACAAATGCTAACAGGAGGTAGGGATGACTTTCTCTCTTCCTATTTGTATTGGCAAGGGACAGTTTCATAGGGTGAAATGCTGGCAATCTGGACTTCAAACTGTGATTGGTAACAATGTCCAAAACTTCATAAATAGGCGTGCTAGCTTGATATAGGTCAATTTGTTTTTCACTTTTGTAGACTGTTAAGTTTTCAGTGAGAATGTGATCTGGAGCTAGAACTGTCAGCAGGCCAACTGTGTCTCCTCACGACCTACCACTGGCAAGGACGGGGACATCTGAGATTCAGCAAGCTCTCAAGTGCATGCCCGATCAGAATTAGATGTCAGAGAGATGGTTTAATTCCTTTTGCTTCACTAAAAAAGTTAAAAAGTCAAAATGACAACCAAAATAATGATCTAGATTCATTACTATAGAAATATTTCCAATTAATAATTTAATTCTCATGCAGGAAATTTTTAGTTGTCTTTTTTTTAAAGATCCCATTAATATATAGCAAACACTTACAAACACAAAGAAACTAACTAACCAGCCTGCTTTTTTAGCACATCAAATTAAAATGGGGGACTGTCTCCTTTAAATTAAGGCCTTTCATGTTTTCTACCTTTAGTATCAGCTTGCCTTAAAAATGATAATGAAAACCATATGCAAGACTGTTGTAGCAGTGACTTAAAATGGCTAGACTGGTATTCAGAAACATGTAAGAGTTCAGTCATAGGAACCAACTGTTGGAAGACTTATTATTCCCATTTTTAAAAGTTTAGAAATTGGCTAATGAGAACCAGTTAGTAGTGACGGAGACAAGAAAAAAGTCTGACAAATGCTGTCAAGTTAGTTCCTGAAAACACCGATAGGTTTGAGACAGCAACAAAAACTCTGCCAATAGCACAAACTGAATGAAAAGGTAAACAAGAAAATTGGCAAGGTTTGCTTTGTAGAGAACATAAACTGTATAAAATCAATGCATTACGCATCTAGGAAAACCAAAGGTAAGACTATGGTCAATATATTTTATAAACACAAGTTACTGCATAAAACAAGGAGAAGATCCAAGTTATAGTGTATTTACACTATAAGAACCACCATTTACAGTCAAAAGGAGGACTTATTTATGAAAATAAAGTAAAATGCAGTAATTTTCATGTTTTTAAGTTTCATGTCTTTCATACTGAAAGAATTAGGCCCCATCTAAAACATCAATCCTCTGGTTCCTTAGATAACAGAATTACGATTTGGTAACACAGGTCTTCTTTTTTAGCCATAATGATGTCATCGAGTGAAAGCGATTATATTGGCTTTGTAAAAAGCTGCTGTCTCCTTTATTCTACCACAATAATCCTTTTCAAAGCTGGAAAAGGGGAAGGGGCTGGTGGAGAGACCACATACACCTAATGCTGTTTCCCGCCTGCCATCCCCACACGCGGGACATAGCTCTCTCCGTGAGAGGGTGGTGGTTTTCAGACCACCCTTGTGTGGTGAGCTACTCAAGAGAGCAGGAGAACTGCATTAATAACCAAGGAAACAATATATTTATTTGCTCAAATCAAGATTGAGGGGCTGAGAATGGAACTGGAAAAGAGACTGGGGAGGAGAAAAGCAGCCAAGAGAGAAAGTAGCGTGGTCTTGACTGTGAGGAGGTCAGACTCCAGCCAGCGTGTGGACTGGGAATGAACCCGCCCAGAGAGCAGCTAGATTGTGCATGGACAGCAAGTTCTACGGTTAAGGACAGCAAGCTCCAAAAGGAGCTGACCTGTGAATCTGTAATATTCCTGAATATGTGAAGGATTCTGACAATTCACACAAACTTCTTATCAAACCTACATTAATCTGAATCAACTCAAGTCATCAACTGTTACTGCCAGTAACAGAATTTAGGCACTTGGATGAAATAACTGGTGCTCATAAACCAATGTGTAAACATCACGTATGTAAATTCTTTTGCATTAGATTTTTTTATTTAAGAAATAAAGCATTATAAGTAAGGCTAAAGCAGCCCTATCAATGCCATTCCCTACCTACCGCTTGGGTAGGCTGGAGTCAAGTTTCATTCACTTTATTTTCACATTTAATATAAGTGGTATCATACTGTATGTGTCCCTTTAACACAGTGTTTTTGAGATTTATTCAGATTTATATATGTAAATCAAGGTTACAGTAGTCTCTCTTTATCTGTGGGGGATACATTACAAGATCCCTAGTGAATGCCTGAAATTGCTAATAATATTGAACCTTATATAGACTATGTTTTTCTCTATACATACCTATGATAAAGTTTAATTTATAAATTAGGCACAGTAAGAGATTAACAGTAACTAAGAATAAAATTGAACAATTATAACAATATACTGTTCACAATTTCACAGACAGAAGATTCATTCTTATGTAGATTTAGCACCCTCAGCATAAATTTTTTTTTTTTTTTTTTTTTACTTATTAAGTCTAGACACCTTTCCACTTTAAGGAAGCACTTTGCAGCTTTTCTTTGGCATATCAGAATCAGCATCACTTTTCTTGCGCTGTGGGGCCATCATTAAGTCAAATTAGGGTGACCGAACACAAACATTGCAATATTGCGACAGCTGACTGGATAACCGAGAAGCTGCCACGTGACTCAGGGCAGGTGGCACAGACAGCTGGATACGCTGGACAAAGGGATGATTCACATCCTGGGCAGGATGGAGTGGATGGTGGGAGATTTCATCACGCTACTCAGAATGGCATGCAATTTAAAATTTATGAATTGCTTATTTCTGGAATTTTCCGTGTAATATTTTTGGACCATAGCTGGCTGCAGGTATCTGAAACTTCAGATAAGGGAGGACTACTGTATTCCTTTCTCTCAAAAACCATGGCACCTGGCACACTCCTGTTTTTTGGCCAAGCCCAGGGATCAAGGTGTAGATGAGGTCCATTCCCACACCCGGCTGTGCTGGGCACCCCTCCTGTCCCTACCTCTAGCTTAGTGAGCACATCACTCTAGCTCTAAATTCCCCTTTTATCTCTGGAACTTAGTGATTTCTTTTCTCTCTAGCTCCACTGAGTACCTAACATTCTGAGTCCTAGTTCAACCAAAAAACCTTTTTATAGTAGAGGGAAGGGAGCCTGCATGAGCCCAGCCCACCATGTTGCTGGACTGAAAAGTAATCCCGGTCCGAAGAGAGTCATGGACAGTTACTCAGATGTTTACCCTCCATGCTGTAAGTACGTCAGTGCTGTGTGCTCACCAAATCAGGACTGCGGAGGATCCCTGCCTATGGATGCTGGGCCTTTCCATGAAGCACAAGAGAAAAGGAGTAATAAAGCTTATAAAAACATTTGCCATAATGGAACTATGAATTCACTGGGGTGTAAACATGCATATGCCTATTTTAAATGCACGGAATGTGATTACTAGCTAGGCTGAGTATTTCTACCTTCATAGTGAGAGAGTTGGCATTACCTAGTTCCTAATTCCTTCTGTTTCACTTTTACAGGCTGGTGGTTTGATGCATGTGGCCCTTCCAACCTGAACGGAATGTACTACCCACAAAGGCAGAACACAAACAAGTTCAACGGTATTAAGTGGTACTACTGGAAAGGGTCAGGCTACTCGCTCAAGGCCACAACCATGATGATCCGACCAGCAGATTTCTGATGCCTGTGTGCACCTGAGGAAGACGGTATCACACTACGTTCAAAGACTTAATCCCAAAGCACTGAAAGACACGGCTGCAAGCTGTTCCTCCTCCACTGCAGAGGGTGTGCTAATGGGATCCACTTGCTCCAGATCAGAGCCCTGTAAGCTCCATCACCTAAACCTGCATCACATGACGAACCAAAGCGGAAACCCGAAACACCTGGTGTTGCGATCTGGTAGAACACCTATGCAAGGATGAATCCAAGCCTGAGAATCAGACTGACAATTTACAGACGCTGCTGTCACAACCAAGAATGTTATGTGCGAGTTTATCAGTAAATAACTGGAAAACAGAACACTTATGTTATATAGCACAGATAATCTTGGAACTGCATTCCTCTAAGCACTGTTTATAGATCGTGTAAATATCCATATGTCCTGAATTCAGCATCACTATCACAGTTAAAAAAAAATTCTCTAAGCCATGATATATTTTATATAGTCAGGGATTTTCTGAGAAGTGGTTATTAGCAGTTTAATATTTGGAAAAACAGTTAGTGCATTTTTATTCCTCTTAGGGGCTTTAAATTTTCTTTTTGAAAACGGCATATTTACATATATGTTGACAGCTTAGTTTTAAGTTAATGCTCAAATACATAGTTCAAGTTTATATGGTGGAAACTTCCAGGATCTCTGAAATTATCTATAGAAATATGTGCCATTTTAGTTTATGTAAAGATTGTACTATTTTTCTGCTCAGCTGTTAAATATGAAGGTATTTTTAGTAATTAAATATAACTTATTAGGTGAGATGACTATGTTTAACTTTTGTGATAATATTTACAATTTTGTAATTTGGTTTTGAAATAACTGTGCTTCATGACAAGGAAGTTTGATTTTTAATAATGAGCTCAATAATGAAGAAAATTATACATTTAATTCCATGACAAAGAGACCTTATCTTCTCACTATTCTAAAACAGGGGTCTATTTTCTCTTCTAATAAGATATATTTTTAGAGAACTAGGCTACAATTTAATTTGTGGTGAGAAGAACCTTTGATTTAAGACATATACAGAGCTATACTTCTCAAGATTCACCCTTACATTTATTTAAGGAAAAAAATATTTTGCATTAGTAAGTTTTTTTAATGTCCATCAGCAAACTGAAAAGGAAAAGCACCAGCCTTTTGGAGTGCAAAAACAAAATTTGATGTTCGTAGTACGTTCAAATGTTTACAAAAAATTTTGAGAACACGGCTTTATGATCATGATTGCAAAACTTTAAACTCCTAGAGTTTCAACTTCTTTTGAAGTTTTCATAGTACAATTAATATCAATGAAAATTTGTGTAATGCTTTACAATTTAGAAGCAATTTCTCATGTGTTCCTTTTTGAGGCATCTGCTAGGAAGTTTAGAGTCAAATCTGCAATCAGCTTTTATTACATGTCTGTCTTCACCTTCTACTGTTCTACCATTGTTTTTTCTTTACTCTATTTTTTAAATCTAATTTATTTTGCCCCACATTGCCCCCACACACCCAAACATAGTTTTAGAACACTTACCTGTTGCTACATGTTTTGAGTCAATTATGGACTCTGGAGAAGTTGAGGCACTGTTTTATTTCCACCATGGTGCACTTTTCTAACAACTTATTTAACTGAGTAAAGAACCTCCCTCTCTTAGAACTATTTCTATTTTACACTTAAGAAGGCTTTATAAATTCAACAGAGGTATCATGGCTTTGTATCAACTTAAAAAACATCTGAGAATAAGAAAATTTCACAGCATCAAAAGGCAGTGAGTTTCCATGGTATCTCAATGACCACAATGACAGATACTAAGGTAAGGAAATGATAATTTAAAAAAATTTGGCAACAACATACTTAATTTATATCAATTCCCCATATAGGCAAGTAAAATGAATTTCAAAAGCAAACATCATCATGTTATTTGAAGTTATATATAATCTTTTATGACAGAGAATAGGGGAATTTGTGTTTTTACTTTCCACTTCAATTCCTTACACAGTAATTCTAACAGTCTTACTGAGCAGAACTTTTTCTCTCCTTAAAAAAACATTTATAAAGTTGAAAGGAAATCAAAACAGTAATCTTAAAAATGAAAACAAAAACAATCCAACAACCTAGATAACTACAGTTGGTAAGAGAGCAGAGTTCAACTTCTTGTTATGTTATAGTCATATGGCCCACTCAAACAACTAAATAACAACAAGACTGGTTGCAGATAAAAACCACTATTTATCTTTCAGATATTAATCCTTTGAAAGAATAAACTGTCACAAACCAGTTAACCTTTCTGAAAATGAAAGCCAACTTCTGCACAATCTTGCTTTCAACTAAACCTTAAATTACTCACTTCATTATTACTCAATCTTTAAAAAGTTAGAATCTGGAAATTTTCCATTCAGCATTTTGAAATACTTAAAAGTCAGTAAAGTTGAAGTGGAGTTTAGGAAAAATATCATACTATAAAGACATGACAATGCTAGCAAGCCACAATTTTTATACCTATCAATTCTATCTCTATTAACAACATAAGCATTAAGCAACATATATGATGCTACTGCAAGAATCTAGTCATTTTCCATTTTTGTTTTTCTCAATTCTGAGGTCTTTCATAGTAAAAATTTCTTGGGACTGCATTCCTTGCTACATTTTGCAGAATGTTCTCATGTTCTCACATTTGTTCTCACAAATAGATAAAAGGTATTAAGTCCTGTGAATGTCTTTTTAGTTATGCTCTTGACTTGAGAAAAACTTGAGTTTATCCCTATGCTTATAATAATTTCAAGAATACTAAATACTAAATTTCATTTACTATCATAAAAAAAATCTGACTTACAGCAGCTGCAGGGAAGTAGGTAGAAAGTTCAAATGGCTCCTCAGATATCCAGTGACCCGATTCCAAAGACCATAGTACCTACAAGTGATACAACAAGCAGAACATTTATTATAAATTTATTAGGCTTAGTGGGCAACAAACCAAGAGTCACTTCAAAGACACAACAAACACAAAGCAAAACAAACAAAAAAATCCAGCAGTGACAGACTCCATAGATCTGAAACGGATGTGCTCTCAAATACAAAGTGCTTTCAGAATCTTCATGTTGCATAAATGCTATGAATGTTAATAAACACTTGGTTAAGAAAAAGTCTCACAATGACTAGAAATCTGGGTCACTATCCTAGTAAGGCCAAATATTTAAACATTACCTTTTGCTTGATAGTTGATAAGAAAAATAAATTAAAAAATAAACATCATCTCGTTTTTAAACATATGAAATAATTTTATACATATATTTTATTTCCAAGTTTCTAAGTTATGAAGTCATTTATAAGCAGTCCTTCATAAATATTCCAGAGTTTTGTTAATTTAAAAAATAAATTAGGAGAAGATAGGTCACATACCTAAATTCAAAAGCAATCCTTTTGACTTATGACTTTGTTTCTGGCATTGTCTAATATTTTTAGGGGGCATAAAACATTTGAAAATCCTTCCCAGACTTTGGAAGAGTAAAATATCTCATAACAAGCTTTCATCATCATCATCATCATCATCATTTATTATTTGAATCCACAAATTTTTAAATAATCAAAACAATGTTTTCCTTTTTAATTCGACAATGTCTGAGATTCTGTGGCCATCTCTACTCCACAACCAAACTCCCTGAAAATCTGCATGTTTCTATGCACTGGCAGAATTTTTCAGCTAAAATAATCAAACTGAATCATATAACTCACATTTATTTTTTATCTGCAATTTCATTTTTTATATTCAGTGAATCCATTCTTTTTTTCTAGAATTGCTACCTAAAGCTTAAGCTCTTTTTGCTGAATCACCATGAAGGAGGCCTACATCTTCCCTTTTAGTGGTTTCTAAGGTTCAGCATCATCAGTCTTAAATATTTCCTTTCTTATGTGTTAAAGCTAGTACTCATCCAACATCAGACAGTAATATTTTTTCTAAGAAAAAATGAGCATGATAGTGTAATAAATAAAGACAAGAACAGCATATAGAATCTGAACAGTAATTTGCAGCACTGGCCTGGTTCTTACTTTAAACACATGCATTTACTTATTTGATGACTGTTTTTCTCTACTCACTATCCATTCACAACCCATGAGCAATGTACTGAGAGTCCACCATGAACACGAATGCAAGCTGGGTCCTGGAATCTCAGCCCTAAACCTAGAGAAGCCCACCCTCCAGTGGGAGGCATGAACAACGTTGTCTTTCCAACAGTGCTAGGGGAAGTGGCAGGAGGACACAAAACTCCACCTGGGAGAATCAGGAAAAGGTCCCAGATGAGCTGACATTTCAAGGTGGGTCTTAAATGATCAGTAAAAGTTCTTCAGGCAAAGAGATAGACATTGGGAAGGGGAGAGGGTTTGGTTTTATTTTTACTTTTTTTCTTGTTTGGCTACAGTAGAGGGTGCTTTGGAAGAAGTAGTACGAAACCAGGGTTGGTTGGGTCCAGATGGTGAGGTATAGGAACACACCTTGTTTCTATCTCAGTGGGGTGGGTGGCGTTGGCACGTTGTGAGAGAGCTGAGTGTGAGAGTCAGAAGACAAGCCAGGTAAGACAGGAGAAGCAGCTCTGAGGATGCTGGGCCCAGGACAAGCCAGGTGAGACAGGAGAAGCAGCTCTGAGGATGCTGGGAGTGAAGTGTGATGCGGGAAAATCTGCCTCCAAGAGAGAGAAAATAGCAAGTTGTGTTCTCAGGAAACCTGTTCAGTATAACTATTTAATCTTCAATTAGATCTTCATGTATAGGATCATTCTGTCATTGAAGTCTCTTTGTTTTCCCCTAGTTTTTTATTGCCTAAACAACATCACTGCCCCTGCCAAAAGACTTATCTTAATAAGTTCAATAAAAGAAGGTATTAGAAAATTGGTAACTACACCGAAATCATGTTTCTATCTGGCTCTTTATGGGTAGTTAAAAACATTTAGGCAAAGTATTTACTTTTATCAGCCTATGCATGGTATTATGTACAGAGATATACTATCAATATGTGATTCCCTACAAACTCAGATAATTAGCCCAGGAAATAAAATGTAAAAAGTTTCAAAACCAGGTTCATCTCAGACACGAGGCACTGTAAAAGAATAGTACAGTGAGAAACACAGTGTACCAGTGAGAGAAGACAAGGAACCAGTCTTAAAAATGTGTGTGGCATTTGAGTTCAAATATAATCCATTTTAAAATGTCAACTGAAATGAAACAACCTCATGGAGAAAATTTATGATCTCTGAATTTGTCCCTTTCTAAATGTTAAGAAAATAAAACCATAAGGCAGCTAAAGTAGAGTTTTGGTAAGTAAATTAACAAATTTATTTAAATAGGCATCCCAGAAATTAATATTGTACAGATATAGCAGAAAATACTAATTGTACTAAAATCATCAAATCAGAAATGTAGTGTAAACATTTCACTTTTGTATTTTCATTAACTAAACCTATCTTTACCTTAGTAGAATGTTCAATAGGGAAAATTTGTTTTGAAAGATCACAAGTAGGCAGTAAGTGAATTTAAAAGATTGGCCCAACATATTTCTCATAAGGAGAACAGAATTGTTTCAGCATCCACTGCAACAGAGAGTCAGCATCATGTATGTAACAGATACACAATGAAGATGGTATTTGTGGCATTTTAAAATTATTGTTCATAAAATCCAAACCTTGTTGATGAATTTAAATACGAACCACTTTCTAGCTTTATTATTAGATTAATAGCTACTGAAAAGACAACTTTCCATAATGTAGGACTGACTATGCAGTTAATTTCATACCAGGCAAAATACAGTCTTTCCTCATTTTATATACATCTAATCATTCAACTTGGACAATGTGAGGCCAGTGTAGCTACAGTGAACCCAAATCAGAAAATGGTACTGTTATTAAAAGCTAGTGACATCAAACACAATAAAGAAAATGAGGTCAACTTACGGTTAAACAGCAAAATGAGCATACATTTATTTCCACTGTCTCTCAATACTCAACTAAAATGATGGAATTAAAAGGAAGGGGAAAAGAGTCTATAGCAGAAAACATATGATGCCATCTTGGAAGTTGCAAAGCAGATAGATAAATAGTAACTGACTATTTAAGAGACAGTTTTATTTCTTCCTTTCCAATTTGTATGAATATTTTATTTCTTTCCTTATTGCACTGGATAGGACTTCCAGTACAATGCAAGAGAGGAACAGTGAGAACACTAAATTTCTTGAACTACTTTGGGAAACAATAATTTGGCAATAATTTTGTTTGTTATAGTAATAGGATATCATAAAAACCCAAAGTGTTCTTGTCTTCAAATTAATGTATCTATGAAAAGCATAAGTGTTTTTCTTTAAAGATCTTATATTTTTAGATCAGTTTTAGGTTCACAGCAACATTAAGAAGCAAGTATAGAGATTTCCCATAGACCTACTTCCCCTACACATGCATAGTGCCCCCTTTATCAACACCCCCCATCTGACTAGTACGTTTGTTATAACTGGTGAACCTGTATCGACACATTAGTATCACCCAAAGTCTGTAGTTTACATTACAGTTTTTTGTAAGTAGGAAAAGGCATATACTTTTATATAGTATTGGTGCTAGCTAGTGGTCATGGTGCCTTCCTTAGCTGTTTCAACTTCCTATTTCTCAAAGAATACTTAGAAAATTCTTAGTAATCAAAATGATTACTCAGTTCAAGATCAGTAAATGGCACTATATCAACCAAGACCAATAAAGTTCATTTTCCCTCATTCATTCATCTGACTTCTTAATTTTTCTAAACTAAGAAATTTTCTTCAGCTAAGAAAAAATTAATTTATTCATAAAGTATTTCATAAGCAAAAACACTAAATAAGGTACCCTTAATTTTTGACTTCTTAAAAAAAATTTTTTTTCAAAGAGGGAAAACAGGCTGGGCACAGTGGCTCACACCTATAATCCCAGTGCTTTGGGAGGCTGGGACCAGGAGTTCAAGGACATAGTGAGCTATGACTGGGTGACATAGTGAGACCCTGTCTTTAAATCAATCAATTAACCAACCTGGGAACCTGCAGCAGGTGAAGCAGGTTGGGACCCAGACCTACTGAATCAGGATCTGCATTTTAATAAGATTCCTCTGGCCGATGCACATGTTATTAAAGATTAATAAGCATTGCTCTGGGTGTCTCATAAAGAAAGTGGCAGAAATCTAAAAATTTAACACAACTTATTTAACCAAGACAGAGAAGATAAGCAATAAAATGCTAAAAATAAGAAGTTAACTCTTTTCCCTCTTTAAAAGATACTAATTGGCCGGGCACGGTGGCTCACGCCTGTAATCCTAGCACTTGGGAGGCCGAGGCGGGCGGATTGTTTGAGCTCAGGAGTTCGAGACCAGCCTGAGCAAGAGCGAGACCCTGTCTCTACTAAAAATAGAAAGAAAATGATCTGGCCAAATAAAAATATATATAGAAAAAAAATTAGCCAGGCATGGTGGCGCATGCCTGTGGTCCCAGCTACTCGGGAGGCTGAGGCAGTAGGATCGCTTGAGCCCAGGAGTTTGAGGTTGCTGTGAGCTAGGCTGACGCCACGGCACTCACTCTAGCCCAGGCAACAAAGCGAGACTCTGTCCCAAAAAAAAAAATAAAAAAAAAAATAAAAGATACTAATTGATAGAGGCTAAGTACCAGGTGGTGAGAGGAAAAACAAGCTGTGCATTGATACGTGCCAGATTAGTCTTACAAGGAAGTTCAGCTCTACCGAATACAGGTATTTAAGTTAGATTTATTCGGCTTGTATTTTTGTCCAATCTTTTCCAGTTTCCAGAAGTGAAAATGGATTATTCTTAGAAGTTAAGACTTAAATGCTCAGTGAGATCCACTTTTTAAATATTGCTCAGCAATGACCAGGGTAATCCTGCATTTCACCACTGTACTTAAATGTGAAGCCCAGACATCTTTATAAATAACACAAGCATGTACTTTTCTTATCAAAATGAAAACAAAGCAATAAATATAACAAATTCCGATGTAACTAAAATAAATAACAGAAACATCACTTCGTTGTATGAAAACAAAACAGAAATTATTATTACCAACACAGACAATAAACCAAATATTATGCCTACTAAGAGTAATCACTGTTTTTTTTTCTTTTTTCCATGAATTTGAATCATAAAGATTTTTTTTCTTAAATGAACATCAGGTCATCTTATTATACATTAATAAATTTTAACAAGAAACACATTAACTACATGGATAATTTGTAATTTAGAATGACATATAATGTTTTTATATGACATTTTTAATCCATCAGGGGAAAGAAGAAATTCTGAGGTTTTTAAAAGAAATTACACGTCATCCATCTACTCTTTTACTCATTCAACAAATAAGCACCGACTGAGTTCCATGTCCAATCCTAGGTCCTGGGGACACATAAGCAAAGACAGGCGCGATCTCTGCCCTCAAAGGGCAGGCAATTGCTAAGTAACCAGTGTCCACTAAAGAGGCTTTGCTTTCATCTTTGAAATATTCTCCCTTGTGCCAAGAAGGGTATGGCTGTCTCTAAGTTAAATAGTTTACAACGTAACAATTGAAATAAATGTTCTACTGTAATAAAGTGTACATAAAATATTAGAAATACATAAAAATAAAAAAACCTATAACAATAAGTATTTATGTACTATTCTTTCTTGTTTTGTTGTTATCCACCAAAACCAAAGTCCAAAAGATCTGCATAACGTTCAGTGGAGACACGTCTGTCTGCTCACGTAAGGGCACTACCCACGTCTGATGCGTAATGTGGCAAATCGTGGGCAGCCTGCAGAGGAAGGGCAAGACCATGGTAAGGGCTAAAGCACTTCCCTCTGCTGTAGCTTCACTAGAGCCAACAACCAGCAGTGATACAATGGCATTTACGTGCCTATGCTAAACTGTGTGGGTCTGTACTACCGGAGAACCATTGATGCTTGACAAATTATGAGGTTATGCAGAACTTTAATATTCAGGCAGAGAAACTGTCTTTCAAAGGAACAAAAGTTGATTGAAAAGAACTAAGAAACAGACCTACTGTGAACCTACAGCAAGCTGTTATTTCAGTTGACACAATCGCTTTGAGTTATTAATATATATTTCTCAATCTCTGGTAAAGGAAAGCCTAAAGCTTTTCTGTAGAATGAATTTTATGGGAAATGTATTGTGTGTATCATACATAAAAATCATCAGGTAGCAAAATGTACGATGTTGCCAATTAGTTTGGAAAAAGTGCAACAATTTTTTAAAATCTAGCATTTCTTACATCAGCTCTCTTCAAACATTAACTTGTCACTAAAGCCTAATTCACAGAGGGTATTTATGCAGAGACTAACAGAATTCAAGTATGATGTTCTTTGGCAATCTCTTTTAACTCAGGATAGAATTTAGAAACCTTGAAAGAATAGATAGTTAACAATGTCCCCAAAGTCACTGATGGATATCTAACTGATATCTAAATGATGGCTAGTTAAAGACAATTTTTGAGAAGTTACAGAGGGATCAAATCATGGTTGAATTTTCTGATGAGTACCAACAGTTAAGATACTCTGTGCTATTATTTAAAGCAAGATCTGCTTGACTGAAACATCAGCAAGAGAAGCGAGAATTCAGGGACCTGACAGAAAGCTGCAAAGGTTAGGCAAAGACGCACCTTTAGGTGCAGATAAAGTGAGTTTTGACCCAGGCTACGATTCAGCGTGGACTAAGAGGAGGTCCTACAGTTCTCAATCCGGAGACAATGAAGGGACAACTGAGAGCTGAAGAAGTTACAACCTGGCGTTACTACTCAGTTGCCCCAAGTTAAAAGAAAACTAAAAAACAGTGGGACCCCTAAAGCCCATGATTTTGAAAAGGATGGGCAGCAACTGGTACCCACTGGACGTGTTGATTCTCAGCCATACCCATTCACACTATTTGCCAAACGCAGCAACTTTTGTTTTAATATGGGTACCCTTAATCTGGGTTTTTGGATTTTTTTTTTCCTGTTAACTAGCCAACAGATTTGGGGGCTTCCCATGACCACTCCCAATTCATCATAATATGACCCAGTCATCAGGCACCAGGAACGTTGTGTTTCAGCAGCTACATCAGAAGGCGAGAGCCACACCTGACACTGCCCCATCAGCTGCCAACCACCATCTCCGCTCTGGCTACAGCAACGCATCAGCCGCACACTTGCTGCATCCGGGGTTTCACGTCCCGCTAACTCTTCAACCCTCTTAGTCATTTGATTAAGTGTGCTTTTTTCAACGTCTCTGCCAACATTCATCTGGTCAAATCCAACAGCCACTTCTCTGTCTCCCCCTAAATCACCTTCCGGCAGCATTCAGCAGAGCGGAGCATCCCTCCTTCCTGAAGCAGTTCCTCTTCTGATGTCACGCCACAGTCTCCTGGTATTTCACCCATGTCACTAACTGACCCTTCCTGGTTCCCCCTGCATGTTCTTCTTCCTTCTCCCCAACTGCTAATTGCTGGCACAGCCCAGGGCTTAGGTCTAAACTCATTTCTTTTCTCATTCTATACCCACTTCCTACATACTATGGCTGTATTGAATATTTATAATCCTAATTTTTCCCCCGAACACATACAAATATATAATTTGATCTGTGATATCTTTACTTGAATGTCTAATAGGAATCTCAAACTCAATATGCTTAAATCAGAATTTTTTATTGTACTCCAAACCCTGCACACATTTTTCTCTCCCAGAATTCCTTATCTCAGTAAATGGCACCACTATCTACCTTCAGTTGCTCCAGTAAAAAATTTAGATGGGAGACATCTTGGTTTCTCTATTCCCACAGACCTCACTTTATCAAATCCCATTAAATCTTCCTAAGAAGGTTGCCAACCTGTTCTCACCTCAGCCTGTGGAACGCTGCTCTAGTCATGACCACGATAGTTTCTCACCTCAAGGACCCTAGCTGCCTCCTGCTGGTCGCTCTGCTCCACTTGTGCCCCCCTGCAATTCATTTTTTTTTTTTTTACAATTACTTTTTCTATTCATTCTTTTTTTTTTTAATTTCAGAATATTATGAGAGTACAAACATTTTGGTTCATTTTATGTCTTTGCCTCACCCAAGCGAGGATTAGAGGCATGCCCTTCCCCTCTACAATGCTCACTCACCACATCCATTAGTTGTGAGTTTACCCACCCCCAACTCCCACCCCCAAAGAATATTACTACTGTGTGAGCACCTTAGTGTTGATCAGTCAGTGCCAGTTTGATGGCGAATACATGTGCAGCCTATTCTTCCATTTTTGTGATACCTCACTTCGGAGGATGGGCTCAAACTCTATCCAGGAGAATATAAGAGGAGCTAGATCACCGTCGTTTCTTATAATTGACTAGTGTTCCACTGTATACAAATACCATATTTTATTAATCCACTCATGAATTGACGGGCACTTGGGTTGTTTCCACATCCTTGCAATAGTGAGTCGTGCTGCCATAATCCATTCTTTACAGAAAGGCCAGGGAGACAAATGCAGCCACTCTCTAGTTAAAATACTCCAGTGGGTGGCTTCCACATTCCTGGTCATGACCTGCATGCCACGCTAGGTCCCCAAAGGCTTCTCCAAATGCCTGTCCTTCTCACTCTGAGAGCCTCAGGTATTTCTCTTCCGTGCAAAGTTGCAGTATTAGGACCTGTGCACTTGCTTTTCTGTGCCAGGTGTATTAAGTAGATTCTGCCTAGCACCTTTACAAAATTAAAAAATATTAATGTAAAGATATGAAAATGATGACTGAATTTCATTCCCAACAAAGCCCATGGTTGCATTCATTCCAGGGTGACTTCACAGTCTTCTCACTCTAAGAAAATCACTTTGACCCCTTCACACTCCACCATTTGTAGTTCCTAGGTGGCACCCAGAGTCCTGTCCACACATCTGTTCAAATGTCCCCCTGGAGGGCAACTCCAAAGCCTTCAATTTTCCCAGTCAATCACTCATATCTGTCCTCAATTATGAGATTATGTCACTGGGAAAGTGAGCACCTCCAATGAGGGGAAAGTGCACCCTGGGATCTTGCCAGGATGAACAAAAGAGTGCAGTGGGGGGAGGACACAGGCAGAGCCACCAGCTTCCCTGGGCTTCCTGGCTGTTCTCGGCAGCCTGTGTGAGCTTCCCCAGAGAAGGAGCCTGGGCCTTGTGCAGTGACCACCTCAAGTGAAAGGAGCTCTACAGGTTACATGTCTGTCCAAAACCAGAATCCATTATTCTAATGAAAATTTATAAATTAGGAGTACTTTGAGACAACTGTTCATAGTCACTGCCTTGGGACAACGCCTTGACGGACACTGTTTCAAAGATCCACATTCAATCAGACGAGCCTTGCGTCTCTAACACTAACTTTAATGTTTATCACCGCATAGCACCCTTCTCTACCTCAAACCTGTTCTGTGAGGATCCAGCGAGACAGTAGAGGTGAAAACGCTCTGTAAAGTAGCCAGTCCTTTACCAAGGTACAGTCTGTGGCAGGATAAAAGAACTTTGAAATGAAGTCTGTAAAAGTTCAGAGACCCTAGCCTGAGGTCCGAGTCAGCTTGGTAACCCCAGTGCCCGCTCGTGGTCGTGGCTGACAAATGTCTCCAGGAGAGAACTGAAGGAAACGCTCAGAAAATCCGGTGGCAATACCACACACCAAGTACAACCTGCCTGGAATTCATTCCTAGAATGAGTTAAGAAGTTAATCTGCCAACTTAAGGCAAAAAAAAAAAGAGACTAGTTTTCAAGATGATCCCTTTTGAATAGTCGTGAGAAGGCAGGGTGATGATTCCAGCTCTGGTCCTATCATACCACAGGTTATAGTTTTAGGAGAGTGACTTAGTGTTCTGTGACAAAGAGTGAGAGGCCTGGACTGCGTGAACGAGGCGTCTTATTTTAATTCTCACGATTGATTGATATTGTGCTCATTGCCAATAACATGTCTTACCTCACTCATGCTTACTGAACTCAATGAGAGAAAACCCAAACTGGATCACATTATGTCAAGAAAATTGACTCATTCTGACATCATTTCTGATTAATGAAACACTAGATTATTTGTTAATAGTTAACAGCCTGACATCTTGCTGTAAAACCAATTTAGCTTTAAGCCCTACATCTGCATTGACGACTGAGTTAGCTTTAAAACCCTGTTATCCAGCCTTATTCATAAGTTGTTCAGAATCAACATTTTTTTTAACCTGAATATAGGCTGAATTATTCCCCAATACTCCATGTCTTTGAGAGGGCACAGAGGGATATGGGATGGTAGTTGGAAAAGGAAGACTGGGTCACAGGACACCCCACTTATCCTAGCGACCACACAAGGGCTGGAAGGTAGAGCAGAACTGTAGATAAATCATGGGGGTATAAGAAACGCCAAATGAGTGAGAGTGAGAAAAAGACGCTCTACAGATTCAAACAGCGCTGTGCTTGAACAATGCATGACAAAACAACTCAAATCTACTGGGACGCTCAAATCATTTTTTTTTATTTTTCTGTTGTGTTACTTCCTGTCTCCCATGAATAGGAAATTGAGCGACTCTTGACATGGTTTTCTATTTCTATGTCTGTGCCAGACAATTCAGTCATGAAGCAGGAAGAACACAAATTATTCTCTTTCCTGAAAACAGTGGAGTTAATGCTGGAAGGATGAACTGATGTAAACAGGTAGAAATTGCCAACAAACTTCTCCAAAAAAAAAAAAAGATTAAGTAAAAATTCAAACTGAATTTCGTTATAAAGTCACCACCATTTTTCCAATAGGAATATCTGGGCCACACAGAACCATCTAATTTTGAAGGACTGCTACAACTCTCCTTTAGAAGAAATTTCCAGAGAATACCACACAAACTCTGATATAAAAACATTCTCAGTAATGTTTTTCTTGGAGGGAAGTTTATACTGCTAGCCAAAGGGAATATTTTAAGAATCCCCCAATTGCATTGGAGACAGGGTTAGAAGGAGATGGACCAGACAGAGAGAGAGAGAGAGAGAGAGAGAGACAGAGGAGACAGAGAGACTCTGATTCCTTTTATACAAGTCAATATGATCCTTCAAGAATATACTATGCACACTTCAAACCTTGACCCTAAAAGAAATTACAACCTGGGAAGTTCGTATCTAAAGTTATATACAAATTGCAGTTGAACATTAAATTGGGTAGTAAGCTTTAGAAATTATGTGGAGTGGCTTTATTAATGGTGGTGCCAACTATCCTCTCTCAAAGAAATTTGTTATGTTTGTATCAATTAATTTTGTTAAAAAATTAAAGTAGGAAGGCCATGCAAGAAGTAGCAGTTATCTTTGTCTTATTGAAAGATAAACAGAGAGAGAGATTCAGCTTCTTTCTAAACTCTTTTTTGAGGGTGCAAGTCAGCAGCAACCTGTTACCATCAATGCATACACCATGCCAGCTGGAAGGAACATCTGACAGCCGTCACAATTATGTTCATAGCTACACGAACAGATATTTTGCTTTAAGCCATAGTATATCCAGGCCTTTTTAGTTTCCCAGGAGTTGGTATTTTTCACAAATAGTGAAGTGTTTGGGTGTCACTGGTAAGGCAAGGCCAAGTATAAACATGTATTTGTGAAGTTTTGCCATGAAAGAGGGGGAAGAAAGCACAGAAAGCAGAGAGCAATCTGGGAAAAGTTATTTTTAATTTTTTTTCATTTTTTTTAAGATAGAAGAGATGAGACTGAGCTTAAATGTTGAGACGGGAAGCACCTAGAACAGAGGCAGAGGTTGAAGATACAGGAGAACTCCAAAGGCATTCAGCATGCAGAAGGGAATCTGGTTCTGAAACCACGGCGCTAAACTAGCAGACCCTGTGTGCTCAAACATCTTCACCTGGAAAGCCACATTAGGTTAATACTTTCTAATTTAAATTTACAAATAGTAAAAGTCACTTGTGTGTGCACGTGTGTGAACAGTCCTCTGCGTTTTACACATGTGTAAGTTCTTGTAACCACCACCACTAACAGAACAGAGCAATGGCACGCCCCAAAGACATCTCAGGTGCAGCCACTTTGCCGTCAGACCCTACGCCCACCTTAACTCCTGGCAACCACTCATCTCTTCTTTCCCTACTGTTTTGCCTTTTCCAGAAAGACATATAAATGGTATCACACAGCATATGACCTTCTGAGACGAGCCTGTTCAACCTGGCACAAGGCACGACAGAGTCATCCAGGTTGTTGCCTGTGTTATCATTCCTTCTTAGCACTGAGTAGTTTCCGCTGTGTGGCTGGGCCAGCCTGTTCGTCCACTCACCCACTGACAGACATCTGTGCTGTTTCCAGGTTTGAGGGATTATAAATAAAGCTGCTACAAACATTCCTGTACAGACTTTTATGTGAACATAAGCTCTCATTTCTCTAGGGCAAACATCTGGGAGTGGGACTGCTGAGTGAGAAGGTAGGTGAACATTTAACTTTGTGTGAAATTGCCAAAGTGTTCTCCAGGGTGGCTGTATCACTTCCCACTCCCGCCAGCAGCCTTTGAGAGTTCCAGCTGTCCTGCCTCCTTGCTACAGTATCATTGATGTTTTTCATTGTAGCTATTCTATTAATAATAGAGATTAGTGGTATCTCACTGTGGTTTTAAACTGCATTTCTTTAATGACTAATAATGTTGAGCATCTTTTCATGTGCTATTTACCACCTGTATATCTTTGGTAAAGTGTCTATTCAAATATTTTTTTTTGCCAACTTTTTGGGGGTTCTTGTTTTCTTATTGTTAAACTTTGAGAGTTCTTTACATATTCTGGACATAATCCTTTGCCAGATATGAGATTTGTAAATTTTTTTTTCTGGTCTCTTTATAATGTCTTTGACAGAGTAAAAGTTTTCGATTTTGATGAAGTCTAATTTATTAACTTTTCCTTTATATTAGGTCATTAAATATGAAATGTCTGATTTCAAATCAAAGTGTAGTTTATTATATCTCAAACAAGAAGAAGTATAGTTAATCAAAGTATGAGCCTAAACTATTGACACAGTTTTGCCATCTTAACAGTAGCTTGTTTGTGCCAGCAGTGAAGAAACCTCGAGAGCGAATGGCGAAGCTTTTTTATCTTGCCAATTTATTTCAAATGGTCCAATATTGTTGGAATAATAACGTCAAACCTTGCTGCTAATGCATACATAGGTTGAGATGGATTTGTTTCCACCATAGCTTTCAGCTCATCGTTATCCGTTTTGGTCTCAGGTTGCCCACGTGGCTCATGTTCAAGATTAAAATCACCAGACTGGAACTTCTCAAACTATTGACGCACTGTGCATTCATTAGCCACATCCTTCCCAAACACTTTGTTGATATTTCGAGCTGTCTGTGCTATACTGGTTCCACAATGGAACTCATTTGAAAATAACATGAATTTTTGACTTATTCATGGTTTCACAAAAATTGCTCTAAAATTTTTTTGAAAGATAATCACAAGCCAAAAGATGCGTTTGAAAGGCTGAGGATGGACCTTCACAATAAAAATAAAACTGGAAGTGTTAAAGTGAAATGTCAGTGATATCAGCTTCAAACTTAGTACTTAAGGAAATCGGACATTTCATACTTAATAACCTAATAGCACTTGCTTTTGGTGTTATACCTAAGAACTCTTTATTAAGGTCATGAAAATTTTTCTATGTTTACTTCTAAGAGTTTTATAATTTTACATTTTAGTCTATGATTCACTTTGAGGTAATTTTTGTTTCCTGAGTGAGGTTTAGAGGTTGAGGTTTCTTTTTTTGCTTACGGATGTCCAATGCTCCAGCACCATTTGTTGAAAAGACTGAGTTTCTCCACTGAATTGCCTTTGTGTCTTTGTCAAAACCTATGGGATATATTTCTGTGGCTCCATTTCTGGGTTCTCCATCTGTTCCACTGTGCCTGCCAATACCATACTGCCTTGATTATCACATTTTTAAATGATGCCTGAAAACCAGGTAGTGCCCGTCTCTCTACTTTGTTCCTCTCTTTCAGAATTGTTTTGGCTATACTTGTTCCTTGATCTCTCCATATAAATTTTAGAATTAGCTTGTCTGTATCTTCAAAGATTTTGCTGAGATTTTATTTGGGAATGTGTCAAAGCTATAGATCATTTTGGGGAGGAGTGATACTTTAGCTATATTGAGTTTTCCAATGTGTGAATACAGCATGTCTATCGATTTAGTTCTTTGATTTTTAAAATCAGCATTTTGTAGTTTCAGCATACAGATCCTGCACATATTTTGTTAGATTTATACTTAACTATAAATTGTATCCTTATATCCTGAGAATTTGATTTAACTCAGTTATTAGCTCTAAGAACTGTCTTGTAGATTTGTTGCAATTGTCTAGACAATCATATAGTCTGTAAACAGAGATTTATTTCTTCCTTTCTAATCTGAATGCCTTTCATTTCTTTTTCTTGCCTTATTGCACTTACACTTCATTCATTCACTGAAGTGACTGAGTGCCTCAGGTTCTTCCCTCCAGGTGAGGAATTTAGCCTGAACATTAGAAGTTTATTAAATAACGTGTTTTGGCGCCTACCTTTCTCATATCAGATAATCCCATGAGAGTTACTGTAACCTAATGTGCATCCAGTTCTTTCTATGTATGATTAGTGGGAGAGTATCGCCAAGATGCTGAGCAAAGACGTGGGCATCCAGGCAATAGGTCTTTACATGTCAACAGTAAATGCAGTAAATTCTCACGTCTAACCTCTCTGGATGGCTCAAAGCTCCAGAAGAATAGGATGGGTATAGAAACAAGTACAGATACCTATCTTTACAAAAGGTATAGAATATTTTTTCTTCTGAAACCTGAGGGAAGGAAGGGCTGATGAAGACATATACATGTTTTGAATTGGAGAGAAAGAAAACAGGGAATTCATTCACTGAAGCTGGAGTTATGCATTATACAGTAGTCCACCCTTATCCAAGGGGGATAAGTTCCAAGACTTCCAGTGAATTCCTGAAATTGTAGATAGTACTGAACCCTATATATATAATATGCACAAATTTCTTTTTCCTTCTTCACAACTTCACAGATGGAAGAGTCATTCTTACCATAGATCCTAGCAGCCTCATTATACCCTTTTTCTCTCCTTAAGTAGAGAACTTTCACTTTTTCACTTAAAGGAAGCACTTTACAGCTTCTCTTTGGCATATCAGAATTGCCTGCATCACTACTCTTGAATTTGGGGGCCATGATGAGATCAAACGAAGGTGACTTGAACACAAGCACTGTGACACCGTGACAGTGGATGGGACAGCCGAGAAGACTACTGAGTGACTCTTGGAGGGAGCGTCCACAGCGCAGACACACTGGGCCAAGGGAGGAGCCACGTTCTGGGCAGGATGGACAGGACCCGAGATTTCACCATACTACTCAGAAAGGCATGCAATTTAAAACGTGTACATTATTTCTGGAATTTTCCATTTAATATTTTTGAACTATGGTAACTAAAACTGCAGAAAGCAAAACCAAGGATAAGGGGGGACTACTGTATGTCACACAAATAAACATAAAACAGTACTAGTATACAATTAGGTGAGGTAATCCCCAATTGCCACCAATGCAAGTAGTATTTATGTTTGGAATTTCAACTGTTTCCATTTCACAACTTTAAGCACTAATCTCTTGAATCTCTTGTAACAGGGAGCTGCGGAGTTAAGTTTATAACATGGAAAAAAGATCGCAGCCATTCTTAAAAATACACCTGTAGTTTCTGCATATTATAATTCTACTGGCTTAAATTAACGCAGTATTAATATAATACGTTCTTGGGGGAGGAGGAGGGAGGGTGGATACTTAACAGATGAAAAATGGTAACTCAAGTAACAAATGACGCTACTGTCATCAGAAAGCAATGCTTCTGAGTGACCTTAGCTTGAGGATCAAAGTAAAAATGGAACCATTAACAGACAACTTCAATTTTTGTGAATAATGAACACGCTTATATATTTTTTAAAACTACCTTTAAGGCACAGAAATAAGGGCAAAGAATGTTACAGCTAGATATGCATAAGATAAAACATATCCAAATGGGATTAAATGAACATGTTTCATCCTAAGTAAATCCATCTGTAAAAACAAGCGCTGAATTCTTTTGGCTTTTCAAACCACCACTAGCATAGGTCACGTTATTTCTTGGTCAAACACAGAGTAAAGCTCATTTGACTGTGAGAACACGCACTTTGCGTTTTCGTTCCACATCTTTCCGATCTTATTCCTGCTTTATCTTGAAGGCTGCTCATTTCCTGCACTCCACCCTCCCTGTCACCTTTTCCCCTAGGACTTGGCACTGGCTGAAGGGTGCCAGTAAAGGGAGACAAGTTCCAGAAAAGAGAGACAAGTTCCAGAAAAGAGCGGTCCTCCCTGCTTGCAGGAGAGCGTGCAGATACACAAGGGTGCACACTGGCAGGGGCCCCAGTGTCATCACTTCAGGACGACCAGATCTATCACAGCATCTTCTGTTAGAGTGTGGAGTTCGAGCACGGGGCTTACCCATTCATAAGAGAGAACCCAGCAGCCACGCGCGATTCCCAGCAGCACGTTCAGGGTGCGGATGGGCTCCCCGCAGAGCACGTGAGTGGTCGTCTCACAGACTTCCGGTGCAAGTGAAAAGCCTTCAAATTTATTCAGAACCTGGATGATGACATTCTGCTTTCTATCAAATCGAGGAAAAAAATAAACAAAATGAATATATTTGCTGCATATGAACATCAGATGATGACACTAAATAGTAAGAATAATAAAAAAACTAGAAAGCTAAAATTTTAAATTTTATTTCAGTTATGGTGCTCATGTCTTAATTAATGACTTGAAACTTGGATAAATTAAAAAAAAAACTTGAGATCTCAACTTAGACTATTTTAAGGGCTGAGCAAACAGGCCCTGAGGCTGCAAATGGTCTGCCCCAGTGGGGGCCCTTAGAGCCGGCATCAGAAACCAGACCTTATTTGAACCAATTTGCACATGGTCAAGACCAAGATTCTCACTTACTTACTTTATTTTGAAAATACAACATTTATTGAGTACCAAACACATAGTTTTTCTACGAAGAGGGGAAAAAGACCCTTTTTTTTAAATCATCAGATCCAACCTGGGGCTTTGACAGAGGCCCCTGTGTTTCGCAAAGCTCATCACCAGTTCTCTCCAGCTCTGTGCTTTCCTTAATGCTTAGAGTATCCTTTTGTTAAAAAAAATTCCTTCCATCTAACTTCCTTACCAAATAACTCTCAGTCCTTCTTCTCTTCCTTTTACAATGACCTCACTAATGCCTTTAGCTCTGACATTGCTTCTCTCTCTGTCTCCCAGGAAGTTTTAAAAATCCCCAATGAAATACCAAGGATATGAAAGGGTTTCTGAGCCACACCATGATGTACATGGTGAGTTCAATAGACACCTCTCCTCTCTAAAAATTGTATTAATATTACAAAGAGACAGAGGCTTTTGTCCATGCTTATACAGACTGTCTCTAACCCTTTTCCTTCCAAATGATGGTGTTTCTTAGTTTTCTCTCTAGTGATCTCAGATATGTCCATCTTAAGACCTCAGTTTCTTTACCTGTAAAATGAAAGGGCTGAATCATATCACACTTTAAAATTCTTAGAGATCACCAGGGTAGAGAAGATATATGCGTGTGAGTCAAGATCTGGGCCCCCTCACCACTCCAACCAGAGGATCTGTGCTTACTTGGATCATGAAAAATATTAAATTTGGAAAAAATAAAGGCAAAAATGGCAAAAGAAAACAAAAACAAAAGTAAAAAGTAAAAGCCTCTAAACTAAATGTTCTCTGGAACTCTTCATTTCTGAATATCTAATTTTCTCCATCCAGGTCTGGCAGTTGCCAGCTATTTGTTGGATGTGTCAATAAGTAACAAGTGTCTCCTCGAGGCATGGTTAATCTGTATGGAGTCAGAATGTCCCGGTCTTGCTCGTAACCCACACAAGAAGTCTATGTGCGGAACAGAGTAAGAAACGATGTGACCTAAATGAAAATTTCATTTTTAAACCTTGAATGAGAAAATAACTAGTTATTAATTTTTTTATTTTTGAAAAAAATACAGACTTTTAAAACTTTTACACCCATATTCAATGTTCATTTCTGTATTATACTATTTAGAATGTTCAATATATTTCATAATATATATATACAAACATTTTCAGTGAGCTCCTTTTTCGCTATCTAATGTATGGTGTTTGAATTATCCATCCTTTTATTTTCAGCCCATGAGCAGGAAAAGGATCCTAAATGTCTACTCTTTATGTAGCATATTTCTCATTGAAATGTTCCAGTGTTTTGATGAACGTCTGAAAACCTTATAAAACCTCTGACTGATATAAAAATCATGGTTTTCCCCTTTAAACAGGAATTCAAAAATCTGTTACAAAGAATATAGCACTCTATTTTTGTTGGATGTTCTTATTGTGTTCAATGTTTAAGGAAGATGATAAGAGCATGCCAGTAGGCTATTAACCCTTCCACAAAACGTGCAGATAGCTGGTTCAGTACGGCTGTCGGAAGCTTTCCACCACAGTGTTTCTTTAAGACCTTTAAGGGGAAGGTTTCCGTCAGCCTTGCTCCATTTACTGAACGTTCATGGGGATGGGGGTGGTTAGACAAAGCCATTAGGTTTTAAGCAGGCAAAGGGAATAGCAAAAAAGAGCATAAACCCTCTTAATGCTGTCTAAACAAACCCCAAAAGTTTTCAGCACTAAACTGTTCACATTTCTTTTCTTTTTTTTTTTTCTTCCAGGTTTTCCACATTGGTACACATTTAACCACACTTTTTATTTTCATTGATTATCTAACTCAGATATTAATTAAATAAAGCAAAAGTGATACACGACAGATCTATGAACTGCCTAAAAGTACAGAGAATTAGAGTATATGGCAGAAAAGTTTAAAATTTTACATTGAATAGAAAGTTATCAAAACAACGAGTACTTACTCAGATGGCATGCTTGTCATGACTAATGTTCTTGTTGGCTAGAGATTTCAAAAGAGAAGGAACAAAAAACAGTCAAAAATATAAAAAATATTTTTCCCACACAAATAAACTTTAATAAGTTTTTTTGAAAAGTTACGTCATTTAAAAATAAACATTTAAGCATATATCAAAGAAAAAAACTTTATATTCCTGGAAAAAATAGCCCAAGAGATAGAAACTCAGATACTATCCCAAAACCAATCCAAAATAATCCAGGCATGAGGTAGCAGAGCAAAAACAAATATTTAATATTTCCCTCTAAAAGTTTGTCCTACCAGTTAGCTAGCAGACCTCCGAATGTGTCAATGTCTTTATGGAGTTCAAAGGAAGGAGGAGTAAGAAGAGCATGTTTGCAGGTTTAACAACCACTTTTCCTAAGGCTTCTAGGCCACCACATTCTCGCTTCAGAAAATGTGCACAAATGTCTGTGCTTTTGTTGCATGGGCCAACAAATCCCTTGCACACAGAGGCACAGGTAATGAAACTTACTTGTGTTGGCATCTGCTATTAACTGGAATTGTAAATTTTTTTTTAAATAAAAGATTTATTTCTTTTACTTTCATAATATACACTGCAAAAAATTTAAATGCTATGGAAATATATAATTAGAAATATGAATTCCCTGTAATTCCACCAGCTAGAAATGACTATTATTTGACAATTTGGTAATATATTCAGCCAAATGTTCATTCTATGGGAGAGAGTGTGTGTGTGTATGTGTGTGTGTGTGTGTATTATACGTATAAACAGAAATGAGTTCACAGTATTCCTCTACTTTTGTAATTCATATGAGATATTAATACTTCAAATACAACCAACTGTGTAGTCTAACCATTGCACAGTCACTCATGTCTTAAATGGTCAATGTGAAGTAAATGCAAAGAAGGAACAAAAGCCATTCAAAGGACCGAAGGTTAACTAGAATGATAGAATTGAAGGGGCCTGTGTGCTACATAAGTACATTCAAGGAAGGTGGAGAAGGAAGAATGAAGAGGTAATATGAATCAAAAAGATATTCAAAGGAACAACCCCCAGGAGTGATAGATAAGGTAACAGATGACTGCTTCCCTGTCTTTTTGGTTGTCTCTGCAGAATATTCTTTCCTATTTCTGATAGCACAAATGGGACAACTACCTGGCTTAAGTCTGGAGACAAGGCCTTTATGTGGGAGTCTCTAGTCATCAAGATACTGGTTGAAACCTCATCTTGCTCTTCAATGTCATTCTTGAATGAAAATACACAGGCCCAGTTTTGTGCCCAGCCCCAGATGGTTCTGCAGAACCATCCAAAGGAAGCCTGTAGGGTTCCACTGTGGGAAGCACCATCTCTAGGACCATGGGGTACATAGGAAAGGAAAAGGAAATGGTCTTGATGACCCTTTGACTTCTATGACGACATGAGGCTTCTTCTCCTTGAGTTCGCCCCACGAAAGATGTCCCTGTGTCCTTCGACCTCACCTTTGACTTCTCCCCTCACCCACGCTGCTGCTGCCACACTTTTCCTTGAATGTGACACGTGCACTTCCAGCCATGGCCTTTGCAATTGCTGTTTGTTCTGCCTGGAATGTTCTTTTCCCAGATTCCCACAGGGCTCTCTCATCTCCTTCAGGCCTTTGCTCAGATATCACCTTCTCAGAGAGATTGTCTCGTAACCACCTGGCTAGAACTGCAGCCCCACACCACACACCCTTCCTTCGCCATTTCCTTTCAACATTCGTCGCGCCACGTTCATCTTGTTTGCTGTCATCACTGCCCATCTCTCACAATCTCAGGCTAAGCTCCGTGAGGACAGGAGCTTTTGGTTGCTTTACTGCTTTATCCCCAACACCTGGAACTATGCCTGGCAGACAATAAGCACTCAAAAATATTTTATTAAATATTTTTCATAAATGGATCATTACAAAATGGGAAATAAGTGCTGATATCTATCCATCTATCTCTATACACAGTCATGCTCTGCATGATGATGTTTAAGTCAACGATGGATCACTGATAGGACAATCGTCACAGCACTAGGCTGTACTGTCTATAGGTCCTTGGCAGGCTATACCATGTAGGCTGATGTATATACTCTCTACGATGTTTGCACAAAGAGGAAATCACCTAATGATGCATTTTTCATAATGTAAACCTGTAGTTAAGTGATGCATGACTGTACATCATATGTAAATATACATACTGTCACCCCTGTATGTGTCATGGGTGACTGGTTCCAAGAGCCCCACAGGCATCACAGTCCTTAGACGTTCAAGTTCCTTATATAAAATGGTGGAGTATTTTGTATGTAGTAGCATATAACCTGCCTACATCCTCCTGTATACTTTAAATCATCTTTAGATTATAATAATACCTAATACAATGTAGATGATATATAAGTAGCTGTTACACTGTATTGTTTAGAGAATAATGACAAGAAAAAACATCTGTATATAATTCAGTTCAGGTGCAACCATCCTTACTTTTTCCTGAGTATTTTTCATCGCAGTTGGTTGAATTCATAGATGCAGAACCCATGGATGTGGAGGGCCAACTGTACTTTATATATGTGTATATACACATACACAATTTATATATACTCACATAATCCACTAGTCTATTCTATTAAGGTCTTATCTATTAATATCATTCAGGAAAAGAGAACCACGGGCAAGACCCCTATCGGTGTCAGGAAAGGAAGGTTTGGATAGATTCAAGTCAACCATACACATGTACATCCCATCCCAGGCTGAAGGAGAGAAATTTTTTCAAGGAAACTCAAAACCCTAAATGGAAGTCTAGATGGAAAGAAAAAATATACAGAAGACAAGAAAATCCAAACCAAAAAGAATACTGTGCTTCTCTATTCCCCTAACTTGCAGATGTTGTCAAGAAATCTAGAAGACTAAAGGTTCATTTACATGGTCTAGCCTCAGAACCTAAAAGAGGCAAGTCCTCCCTAGAGTATGATGTTAACCTGGGCCAAGATAGATGGCACATGTTAGGGCTGTGAGACAAATGCACCCTGGACTGAAACAGTGATGAAATGAATAGACCAATCTATAGTAATAGCAAGCATATCTGCTTATCTGATCTCTTAAGTTAGGAATCTGAAAATATAGCCCGTATGATTCTGTTGATTAATCAAAGAGACTCCTGAGGAGATGCCGTGTATTGATGCCTCCAACATACTTGGAAATAAATTAAAAAATAAGAGGATTGATAGAGAAATGGATAAATATATGACAACGTAAATAGAGTAAAAAAGTAAACACTTGTAAATCAAGGCGGGGAGGGAAAAATTGTGAAATACTTGGCATTGTTTACTACACATACGCTTCTGGACTATTTGAGATTATTTTGATCACAAGGGAGGAAAACTGCAGGGAAAAATTGTGAGAAGACTTAAATGGAACAAAAGATTACTGGGTGACTTCAGTGGGAAACTGTGCATGGCTGCAGACACACCCTTCAGGGTTATCTGATTCTGTGGGCTTTATGCCTTTCATTGTCTTTGAGCTTTTTACAACTCTGTCAAGTGTAGCAAACTGACAGTAATGTAAAGAATTCTTGTCCACAGAGGCAAAGTCTGCCCAGTGGAGGTTCAACTGAGTCCCTCCCACTCCAGAAGAGGCTAGTTTTGCACTTCTGAATCAAAGGCATTGCAGCACTCCCAGTGGTGTGCTCATTCCATACTCCTTTCAGCAGGACATAACAGCTTTCTGGTTCCCTCATTAATGAATGAATTAAGTAACACTCATATTAATAAGAGTCAAGATTACAACATTCTAAAAAAATTATCCTTTAATGAGTTGGTGGGTATATGAGTGTTCAGTGTACAATTCTTCCACTTTTTCTCTAAGCCTGAAGATTTTTATAATAAAATTTTTAAAATATAGTTGTGCATTTTATCTAATTGGCAATTATCTTAGTTCATTTTCTGCTGCTATAACAGAATACCACAGGCTGAGTAATTTATAATGAACAGAAGTTTACTTGGCTCGCAGTTCTGGAGGCTGGGGAGTCCACAAGCATGGCACCCACATCTGGCGAGGGTCACCCCGTGGTGGAAGGGCAGAAGACATTACATGGTGAGCAAGCACACGGGTCAGAGAGAGGAAATCAAACCAAATTCATTCTTTTTATCAAGAACCCACTTCCACAGTAACTAACCCACTCCCATAATAATGGCATTAATCATTCACAAGGCAGACCCCTCATGACCTAATCACATCCTAAAGGTCCCACTTCTTAATACTTACGATGGCATTTATGCTTCCAACACATGAACTTTTAGGGGACACATTCAAATCACAGCAGCAAGACAGATGAAAACTACAGCAAAGACAACTCAAAGGGCCAAGTTGTTGCATATCTCTTAAGGCACGGTAAGTGCAGCTGGCATTCAGCATGTTCCGTTGAGTTGAAAAAAATTTCTACATATGAAAGTCAATGTATTTTTCATCCTCTTAGAATGTCATTACTATTGGAAAATCCACAAAATACAACAATAAGTTATACAAAAGAATATATGAAGTATGAGAAATACCACCAGCTGCTGGTAGACCCAGAACAAGATTGTAATTCAGGAAATCTCTCTGAGGCTCACGTGTTAGCGGTTTTGTACTTGACAGGCCACTTTGCCTTTCCTTATCTCAGGTGTCTCTCCTAAGAGATGGGATGCTGAATCACTCCCAGAGAGCTGCACGATTAACAATTCTGTTGGTCAGTCACCCATGACAGTTTCCAGCTCCAAACCCCCTACCCTGAGTGTTCCTCAAAGTGGTCAATCCAGATATCGCTTTATACAGCCTCCTCCTTGTGACCACTTCCCTGTGGGGACAGCCTTGGCTGGTCCTGCTGACCCCTAATCCCTGCATGGAGTACACGGATTGGGAGATCACCTCTCAGTCACGTGTGACCTCCTGGAACTCATGCCTGCTTGCTCTAAACCTGCCAATTAAAACTTGCTTGAATAATGCCCTGGACCCCAATAAAGGTGTTGGCCCATGGGTCCCTCCCTCACTCTCTCTACCTGACTCCTCATCCCCACCTTTCATGACCTGAGGATGGAGGACTGCCCTCCCAACTCAAGGCACCCTCCCTCCTCAGGATCTGTAAGTAATATGTCTTCAAACTCATCTCTTATTGTGGTGGTGTATTAAATTTGCGCCTTCCATCTGAAGAACCAGGGGCTACCCCAAGTGGCTGGATTCCCCAGAATGCCTGGGAGAACACAAGGACAGGCTGCCAGCACCACAGTGATGGTCAGACAAGAGCCACAGAGCGTCTGCCCGTAATGAGTACGTTTCCCAAGTGAGGAACTGGGTTGGACAACTAGGCATTAGGTCATCCAGCCCATAAAAAAAGTGTCCTGTGAAAGGCACATTGTAAGCACCCACACCCAGTTTCCCTTGGTCTCCCATTAGGGCAGGGTTGCTAGCACAGATGGTACTGGAACCCAATTTAGCTGGGAACTTTCAAAACACCCATTAGCTCCCATCCTGAGATAACCATCATAGCTGGTGTAATAAAATGAGATTCTAACTTCTCTTAAAGAAGTTCTATTCTGAGTGGCTTAGAAATAAATAAGCACCTATAAATTGAATATTCCTAAAATTCCCAGAAATTAAGGAAGTTGAATTCTTAACAATACTTTCAAGAGTGCTAAATATATAGTATTCTTATGGAAACTCAAATATTTTAAGAATTCAAGTTCACATATTTAGGTAAATCTTTGGGAAATAAGACTAACTGAATATTTTTGGTTTAATAAAAATAGCTATATGTTCTATGAGTTATCAGTATTAAGCATACGTCTTTATTCTACTTGTACATGTTCTTCCAAAAGTTATACAGATTTACAGATCTAATAAATGAATGTTACTCCTACTTGATGTTTAAGACTATGAAAAACGTAAATTTGTCCTTACCCAAATTGAATCACTACTTTGGCAAACCTTATTTCAACAATAATTGTTTTATATTATAAAACTTGCACATAATTTCCAAGATTTTTAGGTAACTTAAAACCTTGAACTAATGTTAAATTGAGTTAATTAAGGGATATTCATTAGATTCCGGAATCACTGCTAAGTAGTACAGAATAGAGAAATACCGATTACTAAGTATAATTTTCTTTTTTTTTCTTTTTTTTTTTTAGGCTTCTCACACACAGAAACTAAGTATAATTTTAATTTTCTATGCTTTTATTTCTTATTTTTATATGCTACGAGAGACTGTATCTTTGGGGCTGTAATGAAATATGCATAAATGCCATTGTGTGACAGGCAGTGCACATTTATTCACCCCCAGTTCTCTCTATGAACCAGAAGTTAGTGTCCTGGGTGAAAAGGTATAATCGATATGTGATTTGTACTATATTTAGGAGGAAAAACTTTCAGAGAAACACAACTGTCTACGTGCTTCTATTTTTCTAAGACAGGAGTATTTCTTCTATCCAAAAGGGGTGGGCTTTTGGGTTTTGTGCTCTTCAAGCTTACTGACAACCCCAAAAGGATTTCTTGATGGGTTATAATTACTGATATAGATTTGTTTGGAGATAGCAATCACAAACACATTGCATGTCAACATCTTAGTAATATTGTGAAATTAGTTCTGACCTCACAGACCCTCTTAGTTCCATCCTAAAGTGTCAATTTGTTCCAAAGTACAAAAAAGCATAACAAAAGACAAAATGGGGAATGAATTTTATATTTATTGGTCCTGTTTCTGTGGTTTACTCCCTTCACCTAAAATATAAAGGGTTATTCTTTTTATGTGTAATTTGCTTAGGTACCAAAGATTCTGTATTTTACCAGAATAACCTTTTATGGTTTATATTGACTTTATTATGCCCTTGAGTATTTTAGAAATCAAGTCACTTAGGAAAGAGCTAAGGTTCTTTCTTTTTTTTTTTCTGTTTACTTTAAAGACACGGTCTTGCTCTGTTGCCCAGGCTGGAGTGCAACGGCGCGATTGTAGTTCACTGCAACTTTGAACTCCTTGGGCTGAAGTGATCCTCCTGCCTCAGCCTCCTGAGTAGCTAGGACTACGGGTACACACCACCATGCCCAGCTAATTTAAAAAAAAATTTTTGTGCCAGTGGGGTCTCACTATGTTGCTCAGGCTGGACTTGAACTACTGTGCTCAAGTAATCCTTTTGCCTCAGTCTCCCAAGAAGCTGGAACTACAGGTTTGAGCCACTGTGTCCAGCTAGGAAAGAGACAGGTTCTTTACAATCATGTTACCTCTATGTTTACTTTAAAAATCTTTTACAGTCACTTTTATTAAATAGGTAGTCAAGTATTGTTTCTAAGTAACTTATGATCCTATTGTAATCAGGTATTCAAAATTTTCTGTAATTTTTGATGTTTTGCCTTCCCCAAATCGAATCCTAAATGATATCTTTTGTACCTAAAACTGTCTGAGATTTCCCAGACATACCTAGAAAATAACAAAGATTTGTTCTTTTACCTTACAACACTTTTATGTCTTAACATTGTTATGCAATGAGGAAAAAGCACACAGGACTCTGTTCCTTAACAGGAAAAGCACTTGTTCAGACAGTTACCAGCATGGAAAGGCGTTAAGAGCAAATGTCAACAAGGTGCTCTCATGAGATAATCCACTGACCAGTGAGAGACGATTAACAAATATGAAACACTGTATTTAATTTAAGCAGAAGCATTTTCTAGAAGTTCTAAAAGAGTGAGTGGGGAGAGAGAGAATATGAATATTTGGGAAATAGTCTAGTTGATTTTGTTTTAGTAAGATCAAAGGTAGGTCAAATTAAACAAATGTACTTGTTTTATTAGTGATAAAAAAGAAACATTTAAAAAATAAAACATTCTTTGAAATCTTTTGGGTTTAGGTACCACTTCTTAGGTAAACAGTGAAATTGTTTTTCTTTAAAAAGAAGTCAAATAAGAAGATAATGCACATATTTACAAAGATGATTGACCTTGTTCACTACTGATGTAGGCCCACCTAATTATATGGGCACTATCAGAATCATATATTTATATGAATTTTGACTATAGAGAAAACAAAAAAAGCAGATCTGACAAAAGATAAATTCTGGAAAAATATCTTCAAATCACTCACTTCTTGGGGATAGTCTACTATCTAGATCCCTGGCAGCTACCTTTAAAGTGTCTTCTGAAAGATTCAATCCATGGACCCAAGAGACCTCAGTCCTTTTAAACAAGTAGCTTACTACATACATTCTTCATACTGTTGCTATCCCCCATTTTTTAATCGGAGAAATTCCATGTGCTAAAGCTGAGTTCACTGCAGAACTCAGGGGCTAAAATCTTTAACTTTCTTACATTAACAGTTTCATAATTTAATGGTCCTTCCTTGTATCTTTTTTCCCCTATGTGAACTGTTTATTAGGAGAATTCCAGGGATTCTTACTACTCAGGTTGCTTTTTCTAACAACTATAATACCTTTCCTAAACATTCTCAAATAATACAATAATAGTGATCAGTACAGCATCAGTATCAGTTTTGAATACTCATTATCTTGAATAAAGATTTTTAAATTTTTATAGTGAAAAAACAAACATAAAGTATACTTCTAAGTAATTCATCATCAATGTCCTAATTGTTAAAACAATACATATATATATATATATATATCACCTCACCATTAGGATGTCTTATCTAGCAAACAATACCTAACACTAAAGCTCCCACTGGGTCTATGCACACACCCACCTCCTGGGAGAGTGAGATTAGAAGCAAAGATGGGGATCAGAGAAGACACACATGCCAGACCGAGTTCTCACACAATCCTTTCTCCACTCAACAGACTAGGGGCCGCAGTGGGGAAAGTGAACAGGAGCCAGGCACACCGGAGTGGTGCTGGACAAGGAGGAAGGATGCTTGCAGGACAGAGCACGTGGGAGGACAGTGCAAAGGGCTTTCACTGGTTAAACCTGGGACCATCTGGACACCACCCTTCCCCAACCTAAGGAAAGTAATGAATTCTAACCTGCCAAACAAAATAAGAATCTGTGCGTCTGCCTGGGGCAGGGGCAGGAAAGGAGGGGGCACAGAGCACCGAGCTTGGTGGGGGTGATGGGGGGTGGCTGCAGAGCAGAGACCTCTGGGCTTTGAATCCTTTGGTGTGGGCTTAAAAACTTGCTCAAATGCTTATGCTCAGGTGTAGGGCAGGAACTCCTTTCACTATTCACGCTAAGTATTAACATAACCCCAAACTCACCAAAACAAATGGGGTGAGCCTGGGGGAAAATATGCAAATTTCTGGGATTTCCGGGCTAGTGCTACTGTTTTGAGAAACAGGCACATCCCTCTATCTTTCCACTCCTCAAGGATTACACAATTCCAATCCTTTGAACTGTTTGATTCCTAGTTTCCTATCCTTTGTCCCTCTTCTTTGTTAAAACTTTACCCAAGGAAGTAGAACTACTCAGTAAAAAAATGCTAAAAACAAAATAAGAAAAAAAAGCACAACCCTATTAATGCTAAGATTCTAGTGCCCTTTTTAATGATCAGAATCAGATTATAAATTAATTACAAATGTATTTAAAAATGAAAAGCAGATGATATTTTTGCAGAAAAATAAAACAATATGACTTCAAAAAAGTTTTCCAAATGAAAATCACTAATAAGAAAGACCAGAATCAGAAGTCCTTCACACCAAGTTGCTCCAGTTTGAAAGTCATTGTATAGTATATTATTTTCTTACAAAGACTCACCATTGATATATGAACTAAGTCTTAATTCGTATCCAAAAGCCACAAAAGTATATGCCAAAAGTCTATTTGAAATGCCTCATATTTTATTGTTTTAACAAACTCTATTTTAATGCCTCGTTGATTTTGAATTGCAGTTTTTATCTGTCACTCTTCCATTTAACCCCTTGCCTTCTGAACAATCCTGTTTTTATTCCTTTAATAAAAAAAAAATCTAAATCGTCCTGGATTAATATCCAATAATTTACATTCCTAAATATTCTTTGAAAAGCAATAACTTTTAAAAAGAACAAAGAGTTAAAAAGACTTAATAAAGGCAAAGCAATAAATATCTTATGATTGGGGAGGAAATAATTGCTCCTCTAGAGAAGAGACGGAAAACCTGCTTGGGAAAACCATCCACATTTAAAGTGAGATTTAGCCTTCAGGGCAAATATTCACATATATGGCTATGCAGTTCTGAATGTACACGTTACATCATCTCTGAGGAGCATAACAGATGAAGCCACTTGTCCCTTACTAAAGCATCCCTGATGTCAGTGGAACAAGCAGTGAGCAGCTGCAAGGCGCCAGCCCTCCTCTCTCCTCCCTTCCTGTCTCAGGTTCACGCTCTTGGCTTCACCCTCAGGCAGTTCCAGGAGAGGCATCCAGCCACAACAAAGCTCCCAGGAATCAGGGAGCTTTCTTCCCAGGGCTATCTTGAGTGGGAGAACACTTTTTCCAGAAACCTCCCAGTAAGACTTCCTTTCACATCTTATTGGACAGAGGTGAGTCACAGTCCCAAACTAATTACTGTTAAGAGGAACAGAATGACCGTGCTGAGCTGGACCAGTCGTCCGAGGACAGGATGGGCTCTGGGGAGGGTGGGGCAGTGCAGAGGGGGGTGGCGATTACGCATGAACAGCTCCCCAGCAGAGCAGCTGCTCACTAAAGAGGAGGTATTTATACCAGGGAAGCATCGGCTTGGGCAACTTTCACTTGTCTACAGTTCTTTTACTCCCAAGGAATCTTTTTTTTTTTTTTTTAAACATAAGGATTCAAGTTTGCTACTTTAGCATGTTATTGTTTTGTTTGAGTTTCTGCATATCTCAATCATATTAATTTGATATTTCTAAACCAATTTAACATAGTTTACTGTCATTTACCTAACATCCCCCAGATGGTATATTCAGTAAGCCAGACCTTACAAATTAGCAGCTAGAATGATTTAAATTGGGCTTGCATGTCTCTCCTTTGCCCAGTGCATAGAATGTCTACCAGCAGATCTTAGATTTCTTCAAACAGCTCCTCTCTCTCTGCCTGTGGCTCTCTCCCAGTGGGGAGTGTACTCTGACCTTGGCCTCTCTCTGCCTTGAGGTGGCCCAAGGTGACCACTGAGGGCACAGGAGGATACACCCGTACTGGTCTTCATTTCCACCAAAACACATTTGACCATTACTGAACCATGCATTTTATAATGCATGCAAAAATCACTCATTCTGTATTGAATATAGAGAACACATTAACAAAAGAGTTCTTTGAAGATTCTATTTAATATTTTCTATGGAAATATTTTCTTTCCCTCATACATAACAAGAAAAAAATGACATGCTTCGGGGAGCTGAAAGCAACTGTCGGGCCATCAAGAGGCGGCTGGCTTTTAAATGGCTTCATAAAGCAACATCTGCTGGTGGACTCCGCACCTGTGACAACGAGCACATTCCCCACCTCTGCCAGCTTTAGGTATACGTTGCCAAAAGTGATTTATCAAAGCAGTGACAGATCACTTAAACAGCCGTGTTGGAAATCAAGGGCACCTTCAATCTTGTAAGCTTATCTGTCAAGTGATCGGCACCCCAAGGACCTACCCATGAGACAGACCCTATCTTTCTGTGTACAGTGGGGCTGAACAATGGGACATTATGTACATGGATATTTATAAAGGGTGTCATCCTCCAGGAAGTGTGGCAATTCCCCTAAATGTGTAATAACAACATACTTATGCTGAATTTTCAAGAAAAAAAATAAATAGCACCTGTCATTTGGATGAATCACTGCAATTTCAACTTGAAAGCTAAGTTTAAAATCAAAACCATGAGACTGTATACTTCTAGCCAACTGCACTATCTAACTGCAAACAGCGAAAGTCCTGGAATTACTGCAAATTGTAAAACCACATTCATGAAATGTTAGGGTCTCTATTACAGCAGTGAAGTACTCATCCTAGGACCTTTTTCTTAGAGGAGAGGAAAAAGCATGAAAGTGATCTCTCTGTTTTAACCAAAAAGTGACTCAAATAGCCTGTTCTCTTTATTCAAGAAGGCTTCTGTACCCTGGCAGCTCTTCTCACCTGCCCCTAGATGGACTATCCACACTGTATCTGTGCTAGACCTTTCTCAGCCTCTCATCACCCAACATTGCTTCTACTCCCACCACTGAGACCCTTCTATCTTCTTTCCACTGCAAGGCTCCTTCTTTGAAGAAGCCAGACCCAAATTAGCCTCCACAACAAAGATAGGATGGCAGCTTTTTGAATGACACTTTCTTTTCAGCACCTCCACGTGACCGAGAAATAGAAAACTCAATCTAAAAAGAGGTCACTGTGCTCAATAACTGGCAGCTATTAGTATATTATGTGCAACTTACACAGGTCTATAGATCTCAGTTATTTCAGGATGGTGATAACGACATTAGAGATGAGGAAAGCATTTGTCAGGGAACTCTCCGGGGAAGCAACAACCCCAAGCAGGCATTACTGACTATAAAATTCATGTCTCCTGCCTCCTGGGTGAGATGACAGGGTACAATTTCATGCTAGTGGCCTAAAGAGATGCAGCTCCATCTCACTCCTAACCAAGCTTTCAACTGGGAGGCGGACTGTCGTCTCGGGACCACTTAGGGAGCTTTTAAAAAGTATACCACCCACCTTCCCTTCCCCTATGCCCAGAGATTCTATTTTGGCCCAGGTATGACTGTTGTTAATAAATCCAACAAAAGATGCAGTTTGAACTATCCTGGAGTTTGAGGGTCATTTTCATTAAAGACACATGGCAGTCTCTGGGGAGTAGGAAGGGGATGAGGCAAGTGACAGGGACCCAGTTTATCTCAAATTATAGGTGCAAAGTGAAGGACAGTCAACATGTGGACATGCTCTTCACCCACACTTGGGCTGAAGAAAGCAGCTGACGTTTTTTGAGCACTTTTGTACATCAGATACTATGTTAAACTCTTTGCATGTTTCAACCCATTTAATTAGCATAATGCCTTGGAGATTGGCACTATTATTACCCTTGTTTTACACACAAGGAAGCAGAGGCACAGATATTAAGTAACTTTGCTCAAGGTGACATTATAGAACTAGTAAGCAGTGGAGTTGGGACTGAACCCAGGAATTCTGGCTCAGGAGTCAATGCTTTAGCAACAATGCCCACAGTACACGACCCTGGAAAAAAGAGTCCAGCCTCTACTGACATTAAGACCATCTCAGGAGTTTAGGAAGAATATTAAACAAGAAATGACGTACACAACAATGATGACAACATTACTTAGTGTGATGGCTAAGAACACCAGAAATAATTTAAACATCGAGTCACTCAAAAAGTGAATGGGAAATTAATGCATCCTTTATTTACTCAGAAAATATTTACTGAGCACTTATTTTGTTTATAGTACTCTATTATGCTGAGTATTAAGAGATGAATAGGACATAGTCTATGTCCTGATGGGCTCATATACTAGAAAAAATGCGAGAAGAAGCAATTATCAGAACATATGCAAGCTATCACACATTTGTTTTTTACCCTATTTAAGAAAGTTTTAGAATTTAAGCATTCTATCTGGTGTGTAATTCTTTAATTTTTTTTAAAACTGCTGTCAAAATAAGTGTACTGTATTTGGTCCTTCATATCCCTCTTGGCCCCTGGGCTTAAGAAAGCCACCTGTAAACAGCTCTGTGCTCTGACCTGCAGCTTGCCTTCTCGTGGGACAGTCTGGATTGGCACAGATGGCTCCAAAATGAGATTTTAAAATGTAGCCACTTAGGCTATCCAATTGATGACTGGATGCCCTTTCATAAAAATTTTGCTGAGGATAGTCAATATTTTGAATAACAATAACAACAAAACTCAGAAGTAGTAGAATAAACAAAATACCTTCAAAGAGAAAAAACCATATTCACGTTTTTTTTATCAGAGGACTAACACTGATCCTACATTTAGCTTCTTCAGGCTCTAAGTCTGACAATATTCAACAAGTAACAATGAAAACAAGTCAAAATTTGTCATGACATTTTATATTTCTCCTGCTGAAAAGATATATAGCTATCTTTCCTTGTCAATGACCTATATATTATAAGCTAAGATTGAACAGGTAATAAAATTGCTCAACTGGATCCTCAAAATAAAAAAGGCTCCACAAATTTATAAATATACATGTAAAATAGTAAGTCTAAAAAAGAAGACTGATTTTCCCACTGATTTACAGAGTGATTTTCCCCATGAAAAGTGGGTACCTTGAATCTTCATAGGGTATAGAAAAAAAAAAAAAAACGTGGGTACTAAACCACGTTTTTCCATCTCTGATGGAAGTTACAGCTTTGAGATTCTATAATTCTTTATTGAATCATATTTGTTTTCACTCTTTAAGAGAAACTGAATTAATGTCACTTTAGATGTTTAGTGTCTTTTGCAAACAATGACTTGAATGTTCATCTTAAAAAATCTTTTCTTCTCTTGACTTAGCCTCTTACTGTTCTTTTCTCTGAGAAGGATTTATACCAAAACTCTATTTAGAAAAGTTTTCTTTTTTCAAATGGCCATTAAAATTCACCCATTATTTCCAGTAATGGTGGACTAATTGATTTGGAACAGCCTCCTCCCTGTGATCAGTAGAAAAGCCAGACAAGATGCAAATGAACAAGTAAGTGCCAGCCCTTTGACGGTGCTGCCCAGCTAATGAGACAACGAGTCACAGAGGAAGAAACCCTGAGAGGTGAACCGGCGTCTGAAGCCCATGTTTCCCTGGGGATAGTTGGCCTCACAGAGACAGAAGCCAACTTCAAATCCTCTCAATTCCTGAGATAGGAAGATAAATAAAAAATAACCAGGCATGTCGGATATCAAACATATGACTGAAAACAATAGAAAATAAAAACAGAAACTAGGGGGAGCCAGAAAATAGAGTTACCAGGTATATATTTCAAAATAAATATGCTCACTATGTTGAAAGAAATAAAAGACAAGATTAATAATTTTGGCAGAGAACTGGAAATGATAAAAAAATTGACTTTACACTCTAAAATTGCATTTTAAGAAATCTGTATCATTCTTCCTTCTTATCTGTAAAATGATAAACCATGATCATTCATCTCTCTAAAAAATTCATACACAATTACAAGGACTGAAAAATAATAAATGAAATGTTAAAACTCAATATGCAGAGTTAGCATCAGAATAGACTTATAAAAAGTAAAAGATGAAATGGAAAAGAAATCAATAGAAAATATCCAGAATGAAATACAGAGCTACGAGAAGAAAGAAATATAGCAACATCACCAGGTATGGGCCATGGGAGCAAAGGCTGACACATGGGATTGCGTTCCCAGCAATGGAGGCGTGAGAAAACAGGCAGAAGAAATAACAGATGAGAATTTTCCAGAACAGATCAAAGACAGGAAGGCCTGTGACTCTCAAGTAGGCTAACAACAAAAACAATACTCTGGTATGACAATCACAATGAAACTGCCGAAAACCAACAATGAGAACAATCTATGTTCAGAATCTTCTGGGGCCAACGTCAGCATCTCTCTTCTTGCAGGTTCCAGCATCCACCCCCTGGGCCACGCTGTCTACTGAGACTCTGCTACTTCACCCACAGGCTCCACATTTCCCGACCTTCACACCTTCTGCCCTGCACCTTCATATCGCACAGAATTCGGATTAACAGCTCTCATCAGGCCTGCTCTGCAGGGCTGCCCAGAAGGGACATCGCCTATCCGTGTTACTTCCAGTTTAAGATCATTAGGGCCATGAGACTCATCTGAGTTCCACACCATTTTCATAACCACAGAAACAGCACATAAGCCAGCTCTCACGTGAGAACATAAAAATGTCAGTCCTATCCTATATTCCAGATCTCAGTGTTCTCCATCTCAGTAGAGAGACATGCTTCAGCAATTAGCTGTTGAAAGATATGTCATGTAAACTTACTTTTTTCAGCTTTAAAATTCAATTAAAAGATTTTTTTGGGGAAATAGTAAAAATTTTTTTGCATAATATAATCTAATCCTTTAACATACATTTATACATAAAAATATGACTATGCTAAAAAGTTTCTAATTTCAGTTTAACACAGATTATCTTAAATCTAATAAGGAACAAAAATAAGCAGGTAAAACCTCAGTTTCAGTGGGGAAAAGGGGAATGATTGAGATACTAACGTAACCTTCAAGACTGACATTATAATTTTAAGTTATAGGTCAGAAACTTTTATTTAATTTACCAATTCAATCCTCCTACAATCCCACTGTAGACTTTTAAAACCAGGAAACCAAACTTAGTGTTTTTGCTGATGCATTACAACATAAGACAGCAACATAAACCCCTATCTCCATCCCACATTAAAAGATCTCAAACTATTGGGAACCTGTGTCTTTACACACTAAAATTGCATTTTAAGAAATCTGGATCATTCTTCCTTCTAATCTGTAAAATGATAAACCATGATCATTCATCTTTTTATATTACTATCTAAATTTGCACTTCTACTAATAAAACACTTAATCCGCAAGCAAAGAAATCAAGACTTTAAGCCTTTGTCTTCAAAGAGTCTAAAAAAACAATGAAACAAGTTTATGTGGGAAGTGTTTAGAAACAAACAAAACTTCTTCCAAGACAATTTGTTTATTTAAACTATACTGAAGTTTAGGGGCCTAAAGTCCCTAAGGGTGGTTTCCAAATTGCTTCACATGAGGATCACCTCAGGAGTTTGAAAAAATCCTAATGGCCAGGGTGTACCCCATATTCTTGACCCCAGAATGTCTGGGAATGTGAGCCAGGCAGCCACATATTTCATAGACCCTCCAGGTGATTCCAGTGTGCAGCCCAGCTCGGAAGCACCACCCTTGTATGGTGAACTGCAGTAACAAATGGAATTGGAAGGCTATCAAGTCAAAGAAAGGAAACGTACATCTCATTCCTTCTGCTATTAGCAAGATATGATACCTAAGGATGACTCCTCTCCCCTCTCTGAGTGGTAGTTTCCTCTCTGTCACAGAAGGGAACTGTACTGGAACAGCAGCTTTCACAGGCTGGCTGGCAGCTTCCTGGTGGCCTGCGAGCTGCTGGCCCAGAGGGTCTTAAGTGGGGCCAGAAAATCTGCATATTTAAAAATTGTTTCAGGTGATTCTCCGTGTAGAACCAGAAATGATGGATCCCTTTCAGCACTAATATTCTACTATTCTAAATTACGAGGGCAGAAAATTTACTAATACATTTAAAATATTTTCAAAACAAGAGTTAAAGAAAAAATTTGAGCAAGTTAGGCAATTAAATGTATTAAAATATTTTTGTTCCTGTGCGTGTCAGTTGAAGGCAGCTTGTAGGTGTGTACATATTATTTTGCATTTTGTTTTCCTCTTTGACCACTTATTCTTTCACTGTTGTTCATGACAATAATACCACCCTACATTATGTAGCACTTACCACTGGATCTGTAGGACGATGTCAGAAAGTCAGACAGGTATGAATCCCCCATTTCAGGGGCCACAGAAGGTGAGAAGGGACCACTCCCACCCAGGATGCGGATCTCTCACCCCGTGCTCGTCCACAGACCCAGCCAGCAACTCAAGGGTCATCACCAGGAGGAAGGCAGCGAGGTCATGTGTCTGAAGGTCAAACCTCACGCTTTCTGATCAGACAGGATGGAGCATTTTTATGTAACAAGTTAACTCCATGATAAATATTTACTGAGCGTTTTTTTTTTTTTAAATGCCAGGCATAGTATCAAGTACTGGAACAATAGTGACGTGCCAGCCACAGCTGCTTCCCTGAGAACTGTCTATGGGAGGCAGAAAGTGGGAGAACAGGCGCACGGGGTGGGAGCCGTAAAGCTGGGTGGCGGACGAGCGCCTGTGGACGTGTCAGCAGGGGCAGCGCATGGACAGCAGGGGATGCTGAGTAAACACCGGCTGAATGAATACCAAAAAGGCTTTTTCTTTATTTCTTTCTAAAGGAAACAGGTCAAGTGGCCATGTAGCAATTAGGGAGAAAACTAGGAAACAGGAAAGCAAAATGTAAACCCGGTCTCGGGGTCACCAGCTTTCTATGAACGAAGGGCACGGTCCCTGGGAGGCAACTGGCTGGGCAGGTCCAAAGGCTGCGACACTCAGGGATGCTCGGTGCAATCGTAAGACAGGATGCCATACGCCTGGGTGTCCCTTATATGTTAGGGGACCTTGATGGTTTCTCTCTCCACAAATCTGTTGCTCTACCCAAAATACGGTTCCTTTCCATTTTTTTTTTTTTGCTCCATTTTTTTTTCTAAGACAAACCAGAAAGCACGAGTAAAGAAATCTAAGTTTCTATAAGTTACAACAGACTTTCCATAGAACCTGTGTAATTTTAAATGTCTTTTAACCATTGCCAATACAAGGAGCAAAGCAGTCACGTCCAAGGGTAGAAAGCAGCCGCGCATCTGTTCAAGCCTGAGCGTCCAGAGCTGATGCCCCAGTGCAAACTCTTCTTACTGTAATCGCCATCATTTTCACTTCCTGCTTATCAGTACAGTTTGAATCCAGGCTTCGCTATATTAAACTTCCTTGGCCTCATAAAATGAGGCATGAGATAATATTGAATGGCTAAATTTAAATTTAAGCAATGAAAGTAGATGTTGAACGAACAAAAAAATTAAAATCCTCCTGACATGATTCATATAAGCTTAGCCTGGTATAAGAGAACTTTTTCTTTTTAGAGGAAGAGCTAGGTTTTAAAGCTGAAACCACAAAGGAATGGGTGACCCTGCGTGTTGTTGTATAAAACTTTTCACGCTGCTGGCTTGAGGTCAAACTTTGATTAGTTTGCAAATGCAAGATGTTTGGGTTCTTCACCTCCTGTCTAGCAAATATTTATTCAGATTATAAAACAGCAACAAATGCTGGCACAACCAACATTTTCTGTTCAAGAGAAGCCGTGGGCATTTTTACAAGAAATGCATTGGCAAAATGATAGGAGAAAGCTTTGTCTATTAATAGTAACTTTTTGTCCTGAATGCAACCAATGCTCTCAGTTTTATATTCAGAGTTTTCCAACATTCACCCATAATCAATTTTTTAAATAAGACACAGTTGGATAGACTAGTTTATGTTTCACTAACCCAGCATAGAACATTATGATGTAGCAGCATTTAAAAGTTTAAAATATTTTCACACACTGACCTTTTTGCCTTTCCCATTTTTCTTTGATTCCTCATGAGGTCTGATGAGGCCCTTCAAGCCGTCATATGAGGCATGTAAAACATCATGCCCTGCTGGTCCACTGTTAACATCTAAAACCCAAGTGGATTGAAGATTAGAACTTGACATGGTCTGAATACTGACACAACTTAAGCAAAACAAAAATCAAAAATTACATTTATTTACACATAATGTGTAACAGGAAACTATAGTCCCTTTAAATAAACACTGCATACTTCTTGCTGTTTGAGATATATTTAGAACTTTCAGTTTATTCTACTCCAATATCCCAAGCAATTCACTTCACTCAGTGTTCAGAAACAATTTAGCCTGCCAGGTTAGAAGGTGCTATAGCGTTACATTTGCCTAGTTGATAATGTAAGAAAATGTATGCCTATTCCTTCTGCACTGTTCAAACTTTAATTCTTAGATTTTAAAATAATGATCAAAACCCAGATCCTCCAAGAAGTCAGTTCTATATTAGCAACAATAAGTAATCTCAGCTTTGGGGGCAATTTGAGTTTTTCTAGAAGAGTTTTCAGTAGTACAAAGCATCTATTTCAACCTACAGGTGACAGATGATTCTACTCCCCCAAATTTCCACCACAGACCCCATGTCTTGCCATGAAGGCACACAGACCAAAAGGAAGATACTCAAGTGAAATGTGGTTTCATTGGATGCTGAGCTGTGTAGACTTAAGTAACCCACAGTGAAGTGTGAAATGTTTACTTTGAACTGACTCACCCCTGCTATTGTTTTACATGCTGTTCCTTATTCTCACCCTTTTCCCCCAAAATAGTCTGCCTACTTTATGACTTAGTTGGGGTTTTGAAGGAGGACCTGGCATATACCATAACATGGTCGCAATGGTATAATGCACACCTTGACACAGAGGGCATGTAGCTGCCTAGGGTGCACCAGCCCCAGACAGGTGACGGTTAGCTCAACTGCACATCCCACTCATTTGTTCACTTATCGACAAATACCTAACGACCATGGGCCGCCCACTGGAGATGAAAAATGTACAAGATATCGTCCTACTCTTAGGGAGCTCACAACCCAATAGACAATATAGACACAGATAAATAAATGTAGGCAAAAATAATGTTAGTGCCCTCAGAAATTAAAAATCGTACAACACGAGAAAGAAAGACTGCTTTGCAGATAGGATGCCACAATAAAACCAGATATAACTAAGTTTGGTCAGTCTGATTTGAAAATTTTTACTCGTCAAAAACACGGTTATATTGAAATGAAAAAGAAATGCAGAACAACAATGGTTAAATGTCCTCTTGAATTTAAACTAGTTATTTGTAGCCTGGGCCCTAGAAACATTTTAAGGTCAGGTTCTGAACCACAAACCAACACTCTTTGCCATAAACCCTAATACTGAATCTCTTTGGAGACTCAAGCCAATCACATACTGATCCCCCCACGTCCTCAGCAACCTCTTATAGTTGACTTGCACTCACTTCTCTACTTCAGCCCAGATGACTGCCTAACATAGAGACAACTTCAACCAGCTAAATACAGACAGGTGAATCAGAACAGATGGGTTCACAGGCCATGTAAAAGGGTATCATGCAGTTGATATTTTGTTCTAAGATCTGGCTAAGTTTCTCACTTTTGCTCAGTTTTTTTTTTTTTTTTTGGAAACAAGGTCTCACTCCGTTGCCCAGGCTAGAGTGTAGTGGTATCATCATAGCTCACTGCAACCTCAAACTCCTGGGCTCAAGTGATCCTCCTGTCTCAATCTTCCGTGTAGCTGGGACTACAGGCACGAGTCACCACACCCAGCTAATTTTTTCTATTTTTTTTTGGTAGAGATAGGTCTTGCTCTTGCTCAGTCTAGTCTCGAACTCCTGGCCTTAAGCAATCCTCCTGCTTTGGCCTCCCAAGTACTAGGATTACAGGTGTCAGCCACATTGCCTGGTCTCACTTTTGTTCACTCTCCAGGTAAAATTACCTGTCTGTCTGTCTATCTTTCTACCTACCTACCTATTATCTATGTATTACTTTCTACTACTTTCAACCATCTTTTTTTGAAAATGCTGAGAACTTCTAGGGTAGGATATGGATGTGACCTGTTTTTCATATTTAAGATCTAAAAGTAATTATAAGATTAGAATATTAATCATATCCACTATGCATTTATTTTCCTTTTTAAATATAAATATTTACTTAAAGCAAGAGTATATCAAAACAAGAAAAGCAGTGAACTAAAGTTGTAATTTGGGCCACAATGTTATTGTTATTGAAACCTGAACAAATCTGCAGCTTCCTTGTGTATTCAAAAAAACATTTTAAAATGGCTACCTGCCTCAGTTCGTGCTGAGAAATGAAACAGGCTGTAAAGCATTTTCTAAACACAAAACTCTAGGAAATGCATCACAACCTTTTAAAACTTAGACTAACATTGCTAATGATGTATTTTTCACAATTTCCCAAATAATGCAGTCACAAAATGATCCAAGTAAATAATTTATTTGGTTATTTAAAACATTTCACAAACCCTGCCACAGTAATTCACCAATGTTTTCTTTTTTTTTTTTTTT
>CM052451.1:20793388-20829525 GCA_028533085.1 Varecia variegata
CTCCCAGCTGAGGTAAGGCTGGATATATCCAACTCCCTAATGGACATCTATTTTTTAGAAATTTCAACTAACGTGCCAACATACCCCAGAGTTTGATGAACGCCTGTCTTCCTTCAGCTTGGGTTATCATAACAAAACACTACAGACTAGGTGGCTTGAACAACAGCAATTTATTTTCTCAGTTCTGGAGGCTGGAAGTTCAAGATCCAGGTGCTAGCATGCTGGGGTTCTGGTGAGGGCTCTCTTCCTGGCTTGCAGACAGCCATCCTCTCACTGTGTCTTCCCGTGGCAGACAGAGAGGACGAGAGCTCTCTGGTGTCTCTTTTTATAATGGCATCTAATCTCATCATGAAGCCCCTCATGACCTCATCTAAACCTAATTATCTCCCAAAGGCTCCCCCAACCTCCAATCCAAATACCATGCCAATGAGGGTCAGGGCTTCAACACATACAGCTGGAGGGACACAATTCAGTCCACAGCAGCTCCCTCCCTAAGCCACAGATCCTAGCCTCCTCTCTCTCCCCCCACTTCATTCTACCTGCATTATACACGATTCATTGACTTACTTTTCAGAAAATGACGAAATACAAACCTCACTCTCCCAGAATTTTTATCATTAAGTTATATGACCTGAAATTCTACCATTTAGAAATTTGTTTGGGTTAATAATATTATCAAAATACAAACACATCAAAGAAAGTTAGCAAATGGTCATTCATTCACCTCAGTGTGAATTAGGTAAATCACAACCTTCAACTACTCAACGGAGATAAGGATTGATCCCGAGGGAAGAGAATTGTGAATGTGATCACTCTGGAGGCAGAGCCAGGCCAAGGCAGGATATGGGCGTGTGTCACTTAACACATTGACTGCCATGTGAGTTGTATTTAACTTAGGCTAGTTATGAGCCCAGGGCCTCATGAAGCATATATAACTCACACGTCTCTTTACCTATTGACACCTTAATTCTAAAAATGTGGATTAAATGGTCAATAAATTTCATTTTTGTATTTGTTTACCTTTAAATTACACTTGAGCTTGACAAGTCAAGAAAAACACTTTACCCTTAATGAACTATTTTTCAAGTTTTCACATTACTTTTTACATTGTTAATTTTCAAGTTTTTGCATTACTTTTTTATTGATGATGTAACAAATTTTTCATTATATTAGAAAGGAGTGTTTTGTTTTCGAAGTTTTTAGTTCTATTTTTAAGGAAATTTTTTTTTTCTAGTGTGGCAGTCAATGTGTTAAATACTAGGAAAGGGAGAGAGATGAAGAAGTGGATGTTGAAAAAAACTGTAAGAGAATCTTGGCTGTGTCTAAGTTTTGTCTAGAGCCAAGGTTTAAGAAATAAACTTTTATTTCTAACATATATCTTTCTGCACATCCTACTTTCCTACTTCCAAGACAAAAATTAGGACTAATAATGCTAGTACTAATAAAACATTTAAACAGTTAGTATTTATTCATAAAAGGTACTCTGCAAGAGCCAAAATGAAAAAGGCTCCTGAAGGCTCATTTAATAATCCATAACTTTTTGCTATAAGTTTGATGGGGTTAAAAAAATCCATACTTTTACCATATAAAAAAAGCATATATAACATTTTACCATTATCCCAATGGGAAATTTTTTCTGAGCCCCCCCAAATCTGAATAATGAATTATTTAAGAACAATATAGAACATAAAATCTTAAGATTGTGGAAAGAACTTTAAAAGACCCCTAGAAAAAACTTCTTTCCAAATGTACTTTTGGGATATATACAAGTTACTCACAGGTTCTGTACTAGGCAAATCCCAGCTAACAAAAACCTGTACTCATATTCGTCTGTTAGAAATATCAAGTTCACTTTGTTAACTATGGAAAAAATAAAAACAAAATCATGATCTTCAGTAGATAATTGAAATTCTTTCCTTTATAATCTTGTAGAGAATTAAAATATAGACTTTATATATTTAAGTTAGTTTCAGTGCTACATACCTTTCCCACTGGGAGTAATCTTGTCTTTTGAATTCCCTAATACTTGTATACAGACTGTCTTGACTGTACCTTCTCTACTTGTCTAAGCTCCTTGAGGAGACAGAGCTTCCTATTAATCTTACTCTCACTGTGTTTATTTGAATACCTGGAACATAGTAGATACAGAATAAACATCTCATTAATGAAAAATGAGTAAGTAAATGAATGAACGAATCAACCAATCAGTTAAATAATCAACAGCCTTCCTTCCTTGTGGTCAGCCTTCCTGTTAAGGCTGACTACCCCACATTGAGCTGTTCCAACTGCTCAGTCTTACTACTTAATCAGTGAGAGGGATTTCGAGCTACAGGGAAGAGGATTGAGAGAAACATTCCTCTTAGCATACTTGTGGATTATATGAATTGTCAAAAGTGCAATAATTACTTCTCAATTTAAAATATTTAAGGAATACATGTACACCTATTTGCTATAATTCAAATTTCCTCTGGAATAAAAAATACTCAGAATATATAAAATATAGTATATTATATAAGAACTCCCAAATGCTTATGATTCGATGGGTTTAGTTCTGATAAAGCACATACATTTTCAGTTAACTCAGTTTTAAAAGTGGTATACTTCCTGATTTCAATGAGATGTACTCAAAACCTAAGATTATCAAACCTTCTCATATTACTGAAAGAGAAATATGAAATTGCAATTCTCTGCTTTAGGACGAATTATGATGAAATGTACATATAAATATATCTTTCACAATCACTATAGTATTTTTGCCTATAATTCTCCATCAATTAAAGCTATAATCCAAACATACCCCATCTTGAACCACATGAACCAATTAATCCTCTAGGCAAATACTACTAGTTTATCACGTTATTTTTTCCTTCAAAGCCAGGGTCGAACGTCATAATCCTTTCCAACCTAGACCTGCAGGCAGTGACCACCAACCAGCTGAAGTCAGCACAGGCCTTACTTGCAATTTCTGTCACAGAAATTAACGCACTAAGACAAAATAACAATGTGTTACACTGGCTGGCTGGAATACAGTTTAAAATACTTCAGCATAAACTGTATGATATGAGGTATGTTAGTTCATCTGCATGAAAAACACATCCAGAAGTGGTCAGCTAGCATGTTAAGAGAACCACCACACTCCAGAGACAATTCCTATAAATCCTTCAGCCCATTATTAGATGCTTTGCTAACTGCCAAATGAAAGGCAGAAATGAGCTGTAATTGGTGATGTTGTTGGCTTGTTAATCAGCATAATGGATGTCAGAAATAGTTTCTTGTTGGTTAAATGAATGGATTCAAGAAAATTGGATGGGTTTAAATATTACAGGGGCACTCCCTCCCCACGCACGAGTGGGACATAAAAGTCTAGCAGGAGTTGTAGCTCGTATCTCTGCCTATGGTATCCAAGGCTTGATCCCTAAATGGCCCCATGATAAACCACAGGGTCAGAGGATATCTGATGGTCTGATGTTGACAACGAATATGTTTACAGAAACATACTCTAGTAAACCTTTCAGATAAGGTATGGACGGAGAACTGGGACGTCAGCATACTGGTCAGTTTAGTGGACTGATTCCTGTCTGCCAATAAGTGTTTAATGTCTATGTGTCTGAGACTTGCTTTCAATAAGATAAGGCAGATAGTGTTGGTAGAAGAGTAGTTAAGCACCATCATCCTCCAACAATTGGTGGCTATTAATCTATGAACAAGAAATAGTAGTTGGATATAATCAAATTGGTCAGATAAGCTCACAACAAATGTGTACAAGGTGCTGACATGAAAAAGACCATCATGCACAACAAAGAAGAAAATTTGCATTAAACAAACAGGCAAGAGTGGAGTGTGGGTGTGGGAAGGACTTTTCTGCTTGTGCTGGTGGACACTTGGCACCTGTGGAGCCACTCTGTCCCCCTTCCTTAGTGAGAAGTAACTAGGAGTCAAGCTGTGCGCTAGGAGGATGACCAATTGGCCTCATCTACCGGGCAATTCAAACCAACTTCTGTTGGTTGAAGAGCTATGATTAGCAGTGTCAGACAGCGTGTGGGATGTCATTTGCACAAATATGTAACCTTAAGCTGCTTAATATAATACCTGTCCTGGGCTGTCAAATGTTAAAACAGGATGTGAGATCTCCATTCCAATGCAAATTTGCTGTGGACATTTTCCCTGAGCTCAAATGACAGTTCCAGCAGCATTTTTCAGACTGCATTCAAGAACAAAAAGAATTTCCTATTTCAAAATCCATTTAACTGTATAATTAAGGAGCTTCCACCTAACCTTCAATTAGAAGTGATTCATTTGCAATGTAAGGACATGCTGAAAGGCACTTATCAAGAGAAGAACCAAACAGAATTCCATAAGCTTTTTAAGCATGAATATGCTCAATGAAAGTCATCTGCTTGTGGATTGGGAATATGTATCTTGGAGGTGTGCACACTGCTTTATTCTCTATGATCTCCCTACCTGCCCAACAGGTGCATGGCTAACTTCCATCAGTTATTAAGTGAACTAACAAAGGGAGGTATGTGAGAAGCATGAGATGGGAAGGTTTTATTCTTTTTTACCAATCTTTGTTACAATATAAATGTATTTGTGTATTGTTTATAAAATTAGAGAAAATGTAAAAATGAAAAACATTAAATGATTTTAAAATTATAAAAAACAAAATTAAGTTTTTCACTCAGCTCCTGTTCTATGCATGTTTAAGACTGAATCTCTCCATAATTTGTTCTTGAAACCTTTATTATACTCTACCTTAGATATCAACGACAGCAAAAAGTGAACTGAAAACAGAAATTGAAAAAGGACCTTTATTTCAACATGAAAGATTTGGAGAGGTATAATTTGATGTACAGAAGTCTTTACTACTCCATAATTTCTGCAGGTATGGAATGTGCATATGTGACATTTAAACTGAAGGCTTTATAGTGTCATCTAAGGTAGATTCCAAAACAGGCTTGGTTTACCTGAGTCCCAGTGGGTTGACAGTGGACAGTTTAATATGTCAGTAAGTCTTAATTTTATTATTATGAAAGAAAGGGGTTAGATTTTAGGCTAGACAACATGTAAGTCCTTCCTGTCCTAGAATGCAATGATTTTCTATCTTGGATAATGATGTGAAATAAGGCAGATGACTCTAGAAGAAGCCCTTACATGAGGGCATATAGTGAGTTACACCAGGGCCCTGTCTGTACACCACTGTGTGATGGCATGAACCACACGACAGCCAAAATCCTCCTGTTACTTATTTTTGAACCTGTAAAAGGGAAAAAAACGTATTCCTAAAGAATTTATCATTGGAAAATATCAAACATACAATCTTTAAATGAAAAAGGGGAAATATTTTAAATTATAAAAAAGTTGTGATGAATTTAAAATATGGATGTACTATTACATATTTGTTTAACAAAGATACTTAGAAAAGGAGATTCACATACTTTCAGTATATCCTCTGGATAAGTTTTCCTTTTCTTCTGTAGATTTTTCCACATTACAATCATCTACAAAATTTAGCCTATTATCACTTTGTGCTTCACCTTCAGAGGAGTTCAGCGTTTTGGAAGTGGTACCTTCTTTCTGTGTGCTTTTTATACCAACCACTTCTTTCATTTCTTTACTGCTTCCTTTCAAAGGTGTTAAATCTCCATGAGGTCCTTCTGGATGAGCAGGGTCATCAATGGTGCAGGAAAAGCTGTTTCCATCTGGGCATGTGTCCTCTCCCTGCAGAGGCCCAGCCCGTCTACAACACCCTGGAGTTTCTACAGTGGCAGAAGTTCCCTCAGACATCATGCAACTCAAAGTTGTGCTGACTTCACCATTTCCAGTTTTCTGCAGACTGGAGCTGGGTTTTACTATTAAATCGGAAATGTTGACTGATCTGAGTTTTTTACCAAGACAGGAAAAATCAGACATTTCTAATATGCTTGTTCTCTCCCTCTTAGAAAGACTTCTGCAGCTGAAATGAGCAGGGCTTGATGGTGGCTGAGACTGAGGAAGATTCTCTGAATTCCTTTCCTTAAGATTATCAGGTGAAAAATAATCATCATATGAGGACTCTCCACAATCCAGAGTCTCAGCAGCAGATCTGGGCACGAACTGCAGGCTGTTTTCTGACTTAAACAGCTGCAGCCTTGGCATGATAGAGCTCTGCCTGGACCTCTTTTTTAGGTTTTCTTTTGGAGATGAATGTAAGTACTCTGCTGTCCTTTTTCTCTTCATTGTGGAACCCTTGGGTACCGAATGCACCAAAAGGCGGCCTTTCTTTGAAGATAATGTAGGAGACAAACTGTATTTCTCATCAAACAGCTCCTTAGATATACCTTCAGCCTGCTTTTTGTCAGGGGTGATGGTTTCACTTGTAGTATCTCTTTGCCAATTTCTTTCTTTCTCTGAAAGATTACTCATGAATTTCTGAGGACTTAACTGGTTGAGGTAACTGGAAGATGTTGATGAATGAATACTATCTGCTTTCAATACAGGTGAAGAAACACACATGTCACTTTTAATTTCATTAATGGATCCTCCTAATTTCCTTTCTTGATTTCCACATCCTGAGTTTCCACAAAGATCATCAAAAGATGAATGTAAATCACCAGCAAAGGATTCATCTGAAAATTATTAATAAAGAGTCAACTTTTAAAAATGGTTTAAATTATTATAAATGTCATTTCCAGTTGACCAATAAAATAATACTTTTTAAGCATAGTTATTAGTTAAGAAGAGTATTGGCTGGATTTTCATTATTCTTCTTTCTACTTAAGGATACATTTAAGGCCAGTATTTTTAACTACGGAACCTGGGCTTCAGTGAGATAAAGGTCGGGCTGGAAAAGAACGTTAACAAACCTCTAAACATTTCGTACAAATTTCCAGATGCAGGTGCATTTTTTTCCAGGAAGAGCATCCACAGTTTGTCACTAATTCTTTAGGAGGGCAATAATGCTAAAACTTAAGAACTACTGGTTTAAGACAATTTCTAGTCTTTCATGGAACATTCCCCCAATTAATATAGCTCATCTTTACTTTCCCTGTCTTCTAGTGAAGTCTTCAAATAATATTTATGTTCAAAAGTGAACCACCTGGTAGATCTTAATTTTTGACTTCTCATATAACTTATACATTTCTTCAGAGTAATACTAAGCTACTACCTATCTCCTGAAAATTCCATACTCTCCCGCACTTTTGGGCCTTGCCTTTCCTCCACACTTTACTCTGGGTAAATACCACTCATCCTTCAAAGCCCACCTGGGTTGTCACCATCTCTGTGAACTTCCCACCACCTTTGCCAAGACTAGTTGGCCACGTCCTCCTCTGCTACACAGCATTCCGCATCACGTCGCACTGTGGTAGGTGTGTATCTGCCCCTCTCACTACTCACTAGAGGACAGACACGACTCTCTGCTCATTTAGGAACATGAAGTCTCCAGCCCAGTGCTGGCTCCCCCAAGAAGGGCTCAGTGCTTGCTGGTGGAGGACCTCTATTCTACAGTAATCACACATCTGGAGACAACCAAAGTGTTGTAACTTTGTGAATGGAATCACTAAAGCACTACTTTTAAGAAGGAAGAAGACAGTAATCATCAGAGCCCTTCCCTTGCTGCTGTGCTCCAGGAAGAAGGGAAGGCCAGTGGGCAGGGTGGTGCCGTGTCTATGCCAAGTCAGACAGCCCTGCATGTCCTTAAGGCAGCAGTTGGAAATATAAGTCACACTTAATTTTAGCAGCTGAATACATTTATAACACGTTTCAAAAAGCTGATAAGCAGTGTAACATGTCATTAAGAATGTAAATTCTAAAAGACTGCCTAAGTTAGAAGCCTGGGTTTGTCACTCGTAAAAACCACATGACCTTGCACAAGCTGTCTGACCTGTGTCCTGGTTTTCTCAGTGGCAAAATGAAGATGGTGATGGCACTTATTTCATAGGGCTAATAGAATTAAGCGAGATACAGTAAATAAGACACTTAGAGCAGTGCCTACAACATAGCAAAAGTGAAATCACTGTTAGCTATTATTAATACTTGTTTCCAACTTATAAGAAATAAATATATCAATATAAACAAAAAGATGGAGATTATTTAAGATAAATGGGTAAATAATTCCAACATACACAGAAGAGACTGGAAGACTAAACCATGCATTGAAAGGAAACTTTAGTTTAAACTCCTAATAGCTTGATACTATTTTGTGCTTTGTCACCGTTGTGGCTTTCATAATAACATATTCCACAGCATTTCAAGCACTTTTGAACACAGTTCTTTTAGGGGTCACCACTATTTACTTGGGCCCTATGGTGGGCTAAGTGAGAAAAGTGTAAGAAATTTGATATAACCAAAGTAAAGATATGCCCATGAAAAATTATCATCCCAACTCAAACAAGGGTTCCCACAATAATAAAATATATATGTATAACACATAACCAATTTCATTAATTCTTACCAAATGACCTTTCTGCTTCTAATTACAAATCCTGTTAATCCCCTAAATTTATTGATGACCTTTATATATTTCACTGACCCTGTTTAATAACATGTTCCATATGTTTATTATACATTGTGTGAAACAATTTTTTCCTTAGTTCTGACTGCTCTCAGTTCTATACAGTTTAAAGTGCATACGCATAATACCACAAAATTTTAAAAAAAGGAGCAATTGATTCTGTAGTAAGAAAACAAACACCTAGGAGAAAACCCACAGGAACCAAAAAGGTAAAACTCGTGTCTTAATTTAGGAGGAAATTTATGAGTTCTATCTTTTAACTAATTATTCTATTCAACGGAAATTGTTACATGAAATTCTAAGTAAGAAAATCATACTACGTGGAAAGCTTAAATATATCACAGAAAAGAAAATAATAATTTTACCTGAACACAAAGTATCATGTGAAATGTTCGAAGATGCTTCTTCACATGGAGAGTTACCTGGATTATCATGAGACTGTTCGATCATTTGGGAAGCTGAAAACAGAATTAAAACACTTCATTAGATATAACTTCAATATTTTTTAGTAGATGAAGACAACAGTAAGTCCACCTATTAATCATAGGGGATTCTATTAAATCACAGAGTCACAAAAGTCAGAAAGGATCTTAAAAAGTCAACTTGCCTGAACCTAATCAGAAGCTTAACAAAGTTAAATGAACATTTTCCGTCAGTCTTCCTGTTTGATAATCCTGGCTTTTTCTTTAAGGATGATCGTAATAGTTACTTCTGTAATTAGAGCAGTGGTTCTCAACCAGGGGTGCTCTGGGCTCCCAGCAGATAGGTGACAATGTCTGGAGACATTTCTGGATGTCACAAGAGGGGGAGGGAGGCAGGTGTATTATAGGCATACAGTGGGGAGAGGCAGGGACGCTGCCCAACATCCTGCCATGCACAGGACAGTGCTCACAACAAAGAATTATCCAGCCCAAAGTGTCAATGGTGCTGAAGTTGAGAAACTAGAGTTTCATAGGAAACATCCAGAATATCAATGATTTAATAAATAAAGTCAAAAACGTTACCTTCAAATGCTGTGCATACAACAGACAAGAAACAAAAGAAATGTCTGAGTCTCATATCCAAAGATATTTTTTAAAGAGACTCAAAAGGATACTTTTCTGAGAAAATCTAAGCAAATAATTGTAAAAAGAAAATAAACCTTATTTATCTTGGTTTATTCTGTAGCAAAAAAGCCAATGCTTACGAGAAAACCCATAGGAACCAAAAAGGAAGTTTTAATTTTATGTTTTAATCTTATTACAATACCTAATTTCAGGGGGAAATTTATGAGTTCTAGTTACAGGTGAGAAAATTTTAAGAAATTTGATAGATCCAAAGTAAAGATATAACCATGAAAAATTACGACCCCAATTCAAACAAGGGGTTCCCACATTCAAAAAATAGGTATGTCTGTTTATAAGTTATAGTTATTTTATCACAGAGATAAAGTTTTCAGTCTTTGAGTTTAAAACTGTGCTGGACGCAATGAAGTGGCAGAATTAACACTGCAAAGTAATGAAAAAAAGTTTAAGGCAAATTAGTTTATATACGTAACTACAAGTTGAAAGAATTTGGATGTCCATTTAGGACACAGCTAGCTACCTACCTCAACATCCATTCTCAGCTTCCTCTAGAATAGAACTTTGATTTTACTAGCACAGGAATGCGCTCTAGCAAAGACTACACACTTCAGTCTTGCTTGCAACCAGGAGTGGCTGTATGATCAAGTCCCAGCAATGGATTAGGCAGGATAATGGACCGGACACGTGGTAAAGCTGTTAAAGGGAACTGGCTCAGCTGGGAGGCACACACATTTTGGAAGAAAAGCCAGGCACCCAGAAAGGCAAAACAGAAAGATGGAAACCCAGGTTCTTTTTTTTTTTAAGCTGTAGAGTGCCTTTTTTTAATTTCAGCATATTGTGGGGGTACCAAAGTTTAGGTTATGTATATTTCCCTCCCCCTCCACCCCCCCGCCGAGTCAGAGCTTCAAATGTGTCATCCCCTAGACAGTGCGTATCGCACTCATTCACTATGGAATGCCACCAAGCCCTGCCTGCCTACTTTTGGACTTGACACACACGGAAAGGTAATTCTACCTAATCGAAGTCATTGGTTTGTGTGTTGCTTTGTGTGCTGCAGCCAAAACGAAGTTTAACCGATATAGGTGCCCATTTTATAGCACATACAAATATAAATCCAAGACAGACTAAATATCTAACCTTAAAAAAAGCTCTTACAAATCAAAAAGAAAAATTAGGTGGGATTCAAGATGAATTTTTACTATTAGCTAAGTTTTCAAATATTTTATTAAAATGTACTTAAGTACAATTACTTAAGTAATTAAAAATGTTAGAGATGAAAGAAATAAGGAAAAACATAAATTGATTCATTACATGCAAATTCCTTTCAATGCCATCAGGACTTGTCAAAAAGTAAAATGAAATAAAATAAAATAAAATAAAGCAAATTTCTCCAAGAGAGACATGATTAATTAAACTTTTAAAAATAGAAAAGAAACTCTAAAGATAGAAATGACAAAGAGCTACAGCAAACAGGATTGTAAGCTTGGAGAACACTATACACCCAATATAAGATTCAAAAATCTTAATGATGCATAATATTTTTTGGATCAAAATATTAACAAAGTCTGCCCTGAAGTAAGTCAAAATTTGTTGAAATCAGGAAACATTAAATAAAATATGTAGGTAAAGAAAAAAAATCTTTCCACCACAATTTATTCACCTATTCGCACAGTTTTCATGTTACAAAATGTAATCACTTACAGGTAGGGGAAAGATTTTCCCTTTTCTCCTTCATCTCTTGTAATCTCTTCTCCATTGCACTGTGGTAACTACTTTTAATTGTGCTTGTGGGACTATATGTCAATGAACCATCGGATTCAAATAAGAGAATAGGTACATCATAATCTGAAAATAAACAAAAATTCAACTTTAAGCTAAAAAAAAAATGCTTTCAAACTTCAACAACATGATTCCTTTCAAGGGACACCCACCCTCTATCCCCACCGTTTTCTTCTTCCCTTTCAACATCATCACCCTCTTCTACTAATATTCTATGCCCACCACCTCCTCAATCGGGCGATGCTGTCACTACAGCTGCTGGCTAACGTTTGCTGAGCAATGACCACTCACCAGGAGTTGTGCTAAGCACACTAAGTGCATTATTTCATCTAACCGTCTCCCAACTAAACCCACACATTAGGTACCAGTATCCCCATTTAAAGAAAAAGAAACTGAGACACAGAAGTGAAATAACTTTCCCAGAATCATACAACTAGTAAGAAGTTGAGTACAGAGTTGTGCATTTTTCTGGCACATACCTTGCCTGTGCTCAAAAAGGACTTCAGGATTTTGTCACCCACTCCCAATAAGAAAATACCAAGATTCATTCAATATCTTCTCTTTTGCAACTCTTAAGTCTAAACAACCCTTACTGTTGTTCTGACAATATACAGCTATACACTAGTTGGATCATTAATACCTTATATCTGTAGTTTTTAAAAGGCAATTCTATTAAGATACATGTTTGGTCTAAAAAGAGAAAATTTTGTACCTATCATTACCATTTTGTCAAATTCTTTTCAAATATACTATCACTGACAAAGGAAAGAAGGCCAAAGTGGCAAAAGTATCAAGAATTACAAGAAAACGTGCACTATTGATTTGAGGCTCAAGGAAGAGCCCAGATCATACAGGTTCTAGTAGGTAGGACATGTTAAACACAGGATTTTATCCCAAATACTTTTCCTTAGGATGACACCAAGGAATTTTAAACCAGGGTGGGAGTGTCCTTCTTACTTGAGATTCACATCATTCTGACTGAAGCATGGAGATGAGGTGTAAGGGGACAGGGAGTGGAGAGCCAGGGTTGGGTGCTGTTGCAGTGTATAGGAGGAATGGTGCAGGCTGGACAAGTGTGCAGAAGGAGAAAACAGAAGGAGTCAAGCAATTATTCCAGAAGCAGGGGCACGGTCTTGATGGGTTTTAGTGTCAGAGCAGAAGGAGATGTCAAGGACAAAAGCGTGGTTTTGGCTTGAGTAGTGAGGAAGACCAGACAGGTGGTGTGGGTTTGTGAGGGAAGGACAAGCACACACCAAGATAGGCAGCAGGAGGGCTGAGCACAAAAACAAATGACAAAGGCCATGGTTTTGGAAAATTATGTGGCAGCACTGTGTGGACTAAATTCTGTTGCATTATCATCACAGATTTAAAATAAAGCTTGGTAATTCTATTTGAATAATTTCAAAATATAGAGTAGAGAATATGTGAGAGTAATATAGACTAAATCAAAGGAAAAAAAAAAACTAGAGGAATTAATGCTTCCCATTTCTGAACCATGCATTGTCTAATCATTACAATTACTTATTTGTAGCAATGGTGAGTCAGGATTGGTATGATATACTGAATTTAGAAGACAGTGAAAAAGGCAAATGAGAAATACCAAAAACACACAAATTACTTTAAAAGTTTCATGATATTCTAAAGTATTTTTCTAAATCATTAAAAGAATATATCATCTAAGATTTGCCTATTCTGTCTGGTTAACAAAACAAAAAGACCTAGTGTTAGGTAAAAATACAAAGTTATATATAAAGAAGAAAGAAATAGGAATTTATTTCAATGGGGCCTATTAGTCAAAGCTTGCTTTTCTTTTGTAATCATTCTTAAAAGTAAAAAGTTCCATCAATTTGATGAACAATTAAAACTGCATGGTTGATTAGCTCAACTATATACCCCTATTATGGCCCCTGGTAAAGTTTCCTGTAGGCTAATTACATTTTGTTTTCTCCTTCCTAGTCTAGAACTACTGCGGTCTTCATTAGCTATCTCACCCTGAATGCCACTGGTCGTCACACCAGTTAAATGAGACATATGAACACAGATGCAAAGAACTGTGCTGCATTTCTTGGCTCACCTAGAGTTGTTTTTTGCCTTTGTAGCTCTTCAGCCATTTTCTCAAATTTCTTCTGAAATCTTTTATCATTTTCTGGTGTCTTAAAAATAAAATCTTTGGGCTGCATACACTTACGCTGTGCAAAAAGGATATAAAAATTAATAATACTGTATAATTGTTTAAGACAGGAAAAAAGTTCTTTTATGTACATTTTTTACACCATTTACAATATCAATAATAAAAACTTCTTAAAAAGATTTTTTTTGTACTATATGTGAATTGGCAATACTTACTTCTTTTTATACAATTATAAAAAAATGAACAGAATTTAAAAAATTGAATAAAAGGCTCTATATTACATAACTATATTTTCTAAGTCATTTTCATGATCCTAGCATTCTTAGTTTCCATAAAGGTTCTTTGCAAAACTAGTCTCTTTCCATTTTTTGCTATTCTCACATTGTCTTCCCCCCCTAAAATCATGACATGGTAATAAAACAAAAAAACAATTACTATCTTATAATTACCAAAGACAAGAGCCATTATTTAATCTTGCCTTATTGTCTTTAGATTATAGGAACTCCACTCAGCCAGTAAAACCCCAAAACTATAACTACACCCACAAATACATGAAACCCCAGGCTGATTTCCACAAGAAAGTCTTGGGTTAACTCTCTAGTCTTACCATCCTCAGACAGAGAGGGACGATGTCTCCTTTAAAGCATATCTCACATTCCCTCCTTACCTACTTTCTCCTCTTCAGTCCTACCCATTACTACCCATTTATTTCCCACCTTTAGCCCAGCATCACCACAAATACAAAAACCAACCTTTTCATCAATTTTATCTACTACTACTTCTATGCCTGAGTTCTTTTTTAAAGGACCCCAGAAAAAGTTAAGTCTCTATCTAGGTCTCTTTTGTTTTGCACACTGAAGCTACCAGTGCAAATTTGCTTATCTGGATACCTAGCCTAACTTCTTTTGTACCTATCTGGATACCTAGCCTAACTTTTTTTGTACCAGTTTTAAAAGAAAAAATTTCTATTAGCCATTCAAGGCTAATGCCTATACTTGTGTTCTTGCTCAATCAGTTAGTTATTCACTCATTCATTAACAAAAATGTCATTATGTGTCATGCATCGGTCTTGAAGCCTAGAAGGATCCTTGCCATCACGGAGCTTGTACTCTGGCAAGGAATGACAGAAAATAAATAAAATAAAACAAGTAAATTGTATCAAATGTGTGTTGGGAGGCTAATTTTAATAGGCTTGGAACTGGCTGTTTTCCCTGAAGTACCTGTACAACATGAGAAGTACTAATTAACAGTGTTGCTTTGTAACCAGGGGTCCAAGAAGTTTGGGGGAGGTTAGTACCGTACTAGCTCATCAAAGTCCTTTATTATCAGTGAGATTAGGATTTGCCTGGAAGGCTCTGCCAGTGGGGCTGAGTCACATGGGCACAGGGCCAGCAGAAGACAAGAGGCTCCCCATGTGCTCCCTGGTTCTATGGGGCTCTGTAGATCTAGAGGCATTGTTATTCTGGGGTCCTGTGAATCTTCTTTAGCAAGTGAACCCTGGTTGACTGCCCCGCTACTGCAGTGTCACAGAGAGTAAGTGCTACAGAAAATAAGGGACTTGCACGCACAGCTGGCACAGGCGGAAAGGGACCGTTGGTGCAAACAGGGTGCCAGGGCTGGTCTCGCAGGGAAGGTCACATTGGCACAACGCTGTAAGGAGGTTGGAAGCCAGCCATGGGGATGGATTTGGGGGAAGCATGTTCCAGGCAGAGGGAACAGCTAACACAAGGCTCTAAAACAGACACGTTTGGTATGTTTGAGGAGCAGCAAGCCGGCCAGGCTGGCAGCAGCACGTTGAGGTGAAGGGAGGCAGAGAACCTCCTCAAGAACCCAAAATAAGGCCTCAAGCCATGTTTACTTTGCAATTGCCTTTGGAAAAGAGAAGGAAAGGGAAGGTTTTTAGATATGAGTAAAAATTAAAGTGGTGAAGGATATGAGCAGTCACTATTTATGGCTTTAGATGAGGAAAAATTAAAAAGATTAATAATATTCAGCAGTGGTCAGAGTGCCAAGAAATAGGTATTCTTGTACATTGTTGGTGGAACTGTTAAATTAAAATGCGTATGCATTCCGACCTAGTAATTTCCTTTCTAGATATCCAACTTGGAGAAATAAACTTCAATATGCCGCTATGCTGCATACGTAATACACTTAGCAAAAACTGACAGTGATCTAAAAGTGCATGAACACAGGAAAGGCACATTCACACTGTATGATACAACACAGAAAAATGAGCAGAGTTACAGCTACTCTCATGAAATGATCAAAACCATACTGTTAAAGTGGAGAAGAAAAAGCAACACACCAAACGATATACATAAGGTAGCAGAGCCCCATTCCTACATGTGCACAAAGCACGTACATGTGTACACCATGCACCAAAGACATCCTGTCGAGAAAGATATTTGTCAAATTGAAAAGAGAGATGTCTCTTATCTGTCTTTACTAAATGCTTCACAATGAAAATATATATGGATTTTTTTAATAATAAACACTTTATTTTCACATGTCACAGAGAGTCAAGAGACTCTGCTGAATGCTCTTTTTTCTCCTACAATCAGATGAGGTTGGGATAGAGATTGAAGGAGGCTCATTCATCCCTGCACTGGCAAACTCTGGCTTGTCGGACATGAATTGTAACTGAGATACATCCTTTACTACTTTTAGAAAATGTGCACAAGTCCCCAGCTATTTCTCCTTTACTTTACAGGAACTGTATGGTTCTCATCTAATCCAGTTTGAAGAAGTTGTCAAATCCTCCAACACAGATTCTTATGTGAAAACAAAGTGGCTTTGATCTTTCATAGTAAACTACTCTCAAATAAAGAAACCACAATTAAAACTCTCAAATAAATAGAAAACTGAAAAGGTTGGAGTTCAACTGTGAATCAGATATCAAATGAAAGCAGTGTCATTCACTCTACAGTTGGCCCTCCATATCTGAGACTTCTGGACCTGCAGATTCAACCAACCCTGACTGAAAATATCCAAAGAAGAAAAAACAAAAAAAACCCTCAAAATTCAACAATACAGTATAACAACTATTTATACAGCATTTGTACTGATTAGGTACAAGTAATCTAGGGAGATATAAAACATACAGGAGGATGTACGTAGGGTACATGCAAACACCCACCCATTACATAGGAGGGGCCTGAGCATCCGTGGATTGTGGTATCCGCAGGGTGGTCCTGGGACCATTCCCTTGAAGATACCGAGGAACAACTCTATTTGCAAAGCAAATTTTCTGTAATAAATGACTTTGCACACTTGGATGTATCTGCTTCAGACTTTTGAGATTCTCTAGCTAACAGAATGAAGGCATTTTACTACAGATATAACAAACTTTATTCTGAAGTAATCACCAATTCACCTGATTGTCTAATGGTCTATCAAAGATTTTTAGTTTTCCCATGGCCAGCCAGTCTCGTCCATTTCTTACAAATTATATGAAAGCATTCACAGGATAAAATTATCTCTATAATTTGCTAAAAAAATGCTATGTGAAAAAAAAAATACCATCAACAGCACACTTAAGAAAACTTGTGGATGTATTTCTAAAAATTAAAAAATAAGCATGAATAAATTCGTAATTGCCAGTGTCTATGCTGAAATCGTTTACTTACTTTTTTTTTAATTAGACTTGGTAAGTGTTCATGAGAATTAGCTGCAGGGAATAATGATTCATCAACATGTACTCCAGCCGTCCTGCATCTGTACAATTAAAGCAGTTCAGTGAGTGTTTCCTTGACATGTTCACACAGCATTAAATCTGCACATGTATCGGCTATTTAGGAAATTCATACATAGGTCATTTTAATAGACACTTCTTTTAAAATAAGTACACATAACACCAAATACAAAAGTCAACATAAATTAAACTTTTGGTCTCCACATAGCATTTTTTATGCAACAATTTTTGACTTATAGCATAGGATATTTCAAAATTATTGGTGCCTGGCACTCACAAAGGTATAAGCGGATGCTATTAAATGTATAAGAGTAAACAGGCCATCACATGGATAATTTGGAGCTAGAAGTGACCTAAAATTGAGGCCAGAGAGCCTATTTCTCCTCTAAACTTGGGTTGTCCTTTTTGTGTGTTTTTGTCATGACACCACCATCAGTCCAGCGAGCTCAGTGTGTGTCGAGCTCTGCATAGCTGTGCCCCCTCCTTCTACCCATCTGTGGCTACACTTGCCATTTCTCCCTTCAATATACTGCTCACTCTTTGTATCTTTGGATTCCCTCCACCAAACTATCAAGTATCCTTAACAGTTAGCAGTTTTGGGAAAGGCTTGATTCAATCCAGTAAAATGTGGGCCCGACACAGGTGACACAGTTGTAGATGTCTTCTGTCCCACTGGAGAATAAGCTTCCCAACCATTCGTGTATCACTCTGATGTGTGCTCTAGCACACTTAGTAAAATATTGACACTGCTAAATTAAAACTCACATTTACCAGGCACCCAATCAAAATCTAGTGAATAGGCAGAAAAAGTTTCCAATTAGATTTTGATTTTTCTTCAGAAATGTAAAATGATGACATTATCCCCCCACCTAGTGGTCAAGAAGAAAAATGTTTCAAGACATGTCTCTAATCACAGAGCCAGCCTTTTGACCTTCATTTCCCAATTGCTGCTACTTCACAGCCAACGGAAACCAAAGCAGCATCCTTCTCCTTGGGAAGCCCCTGCTCTGATAAACCTTCTCCCCAGGGAGCCGAATAACTCCAGCACTCCTACCACAAGCCTGCTAGATGCACTAGGGACCACAGACTGCCTTTCTACCCCTCGACTTCACCTGCACCAATCCTGCAGCTTTTCCTACTCTTCTGCCAAACTGCTCAGTGTTACCACCTTATTCCTTAAACCCAGTCAACAAGACAATTCAGCAAAACTGCATTAATCTCCTATGCAGATGGTATTGTACTAGCCACTAAGGGGAAATAAAAAAGTGAACAACATCATTTTGAAGGTCCCAGCCTGCAAACACACAATCTTAGCAAGTATCTCCCTGTGGCACAAGGAAGAACACAGTAGGGGACTCAGAGAAGTCCAGATAAGGAAGCTCTGTGAGTGCAGAGAGAGGAGATGAATCCAAACTGGGTGTGAGCCTGGAGCACCTGCTGTGATCCAGCACTGGAACCACCACCTGGCACAGGTAGGTTTAGGCACTGCAGGAGGAAATGGGGCCCAGAGCTGGAGTAATCTGCCCAGGACCAGGCCGCTGCATACCACAGCCCTACTGTGCTCCAGCCTGTCTAGTTCAGAGCCTGCATCTTTGCAATACACTGTGCTACTTTCTTTGAAAGCTGTCAGGGAAGAGAGAAGATCTGAACCAGGCCTGCAGGAAAGGAAAGGAGTTTAATGCCTGTATGCGAGGGAAGGGCACTGGAGGAAAGCATAACAGCAAATAACAAAAGAAGAGGACACCAGAGAAGTGATTTGTTTACTGCTACTAAATCATTCTGAAGTTCACCAGCCCGTGCTTTTTTCTCCTTATGCACACATTAGAAGCCTAATCAACCCAGGCCCAGCCTACCTTTCCCAGGAGTGACCACATTATTATGTTCAGCCCTGTTCACTGATCTTCAAACTACAGGATGCTGGGGAGATGCAAAACCTCTCCAAAGAGTCACCAGGCTGGGGTGGTTTTAAGTCAATACATTTCCTGGCAGCAAGTACTACAAAGTACTCCTCTCCAAAACTGAGCTAAGAACTGCAGGTCTCTGCAGACCCTCACTTCCCTCTACCCTCCCACTTGCTGACCCCCATAGGGTTCCTCCCCCACCAGCCCGGCCCTGCTGCAGGGCCTCTGGACTTGCTGGGGAAACGCTGACAGGAGGACATGCCCACGGTAGGAATAATCTATATTACTGGTTTGGTGATCCTCCTTTAAAAATGAGTCAGATTCTAATGAATTTGCCTTGCTCTATAATAAATATTTCTGTCAAGAGTAAAATAAGGGTAAGGAGGACATGCACGTGGTGGCCCAGGGCTAGGTGGTCAGGGCTGGTTAGCAGGCAGCAGAGCCCAAGCAGGGGGAGGGGTGAGGCATGGTGTAGGGTGTTGGAGCCCAGGGATGGCGAGACCCAGTAATGTGCCAAACGGCTCACAGAACTCAGGAAAGTGCTTTATTTACCATCACTGGTTTATTATTAATATAGAGGACACAAACTCAGAACAGCCAAATGGAAGAGATGCATGGGCAAGGTACTGGGGAGGGTTCACAGAGTCTTCACACACACTCGGGGCGTGTCACCCTCCCAGCTCCTTGATGCATTCACCAGCCTGGAAATTCACTGCTCAGGGGTTTTTATGGAGGCTGCATTGCAGAGGCATGACTGATAAATTCACCGGCCACTAGTGATTGGCTTAATCTCCAGAGTCTCTCCCCTTCCTGGGGGTCAGGAGGCCGTGCTCAAAGTTGCAGCCCTCTGATCATGCCTAGGGATGGCCACCAGCTTCCACCCTGAAGTTACACAGAATGTTCAATCTAAAATGGCCTCATTAGGACAAAAAACACTATCACCCAGGAAATTCCAAGGGACTTAGGAGCTGTGTGCCAGGAACCAAAAATATAATACATGCATACATACACACATACATGAAAAGTGTGATGAGGAATAGTTATTGACATAGTCTGGAAGAACCTCCCTGCAAGCATATGAATTGCACATTTGCTTTACGGTGGAAGCCTGGCAGAGGCCATTGTGACCAAGGGATCAAAGTGCACCTAACCAGGACAGCACCCGGAGATTATGCACCACCTGAGAGGGTGCAGTAAGAAGAACTCATGATCACTTCCAGGAGATTCCTGTAGAAAAGGCAGAATCCCATAACCTCATGGGGACATGTCAGACAGGCCCAGACCACGGACATTACCCATCACCGATTGGTAATTTTCAATAGTATCAAAGTCACAGAAGCCAAAGAAAGACCGAGGGATGGCTCCAGAGTGAGAAAGACTGCATTACTGGAACTGCTGATGAGACAAAGAGGCAGTGTGAGGATTCCTTGGCAGGAAGGTATCCACAGTAGGTCCCTCACGTTGACAGTTGTGTTGTGGTTATGAAGGAAAATGTCCTTGTTTGCAGGAAACACTAAACGCAGAGGGTGATGGGCTTCAGTCAGCAGCCTACTCTCAGACCGGTGAGGATGAAAGCCTGTGAACTGTATTTCCAACTTAGCTGTTGGTTTGTGATTGTTTAAAAAATTTAACTTTACAATAAACTTTCTTCATAAACTAAAATCTCTTTCTTAAAGAGAACTTAGTCCAGCATGAGCTCCGTTGGGAAAAAAAAAAAAAAAGAGAACTTAGAAGTGAGAGTCAAGTTGACCTTTATTTCACCTTTCTTCAAAATAAAAAAATTTTCCTGTCCATAGGAAATGTCATAATTTCATCAGTGGCTTCTGTCTGCTCTTACAACGACATGGGATTCTAGTGACACCTAGTGATCTGGAGTAGTTAATGCCCACATTTTCAGTGGAAGTTATGAGCAATGGCCCTGGACAGGCAGTTAACAAAGGAAGAACAGACACTTGATATATAAAATAAAGGTCAGTTTGACTCTTACTTCTTCTGATGAAGAAAGTTCAAGCTCACTAAAAATCATGGAAATGTAAATGAAAACTATTATTTTTCACCTACAAGTTATGAAAGATTAAACAGACTAAGAACTCAGGATTATGAGTAAAGGTACTGGAAAATAGGTGCCCTTTTATACTGCTAGGAAGAATGGAAACTGGTACACTCTTTCTATTAAATAGAAGGTGATCTGGCCAAATCCATCATAAATTTAAATGTGCAAACTCTTAACTCACAAGTCCACTTCTAGAATTTAAACCTGTGGAAAGATTTATCATCTGGAAAAAAGCAATATATAGAGAAGCTCAATGTCATACTATTTCTGATTGAGAGAAAAAGAAAAAAGAAATAAAAAACTTCATGGTCATCAACAGAAGATTGGTATATATTTACGAGGTACAATGTGATATCTTGATATAGCATACCGTGTGGAATGATTATATCAAGCCAATTAACACACCCATCACTTCACATCCTTATTTTTTGTAATGAGAACATTTAAAATCTATTCTTTTGGCAATTTTGAAATATACAATACATTATTATTAGCTTATATATACATTTTTTATATGCTTAGTAGAAAGTCTGAAACTGTATATTCCAAATTTCCAACTTAGGGGAAGGAAGGCAAGACAAGAGGTAGATTAGGTGAGGATTTTTCGCTTTAAAAATACATACATGTTTACATATAAATACATTTAATTCAAAAGAAAGTTTATGTTTTCAAGATAGCAAAAGGATATCCAAAAATCAGTAATTAAGTACATGTAATAATTAAAATGTGACTGTATTACAACAAACAATATAATAAGAAAAGAATCTGTATTAAAAATGCCAAGACATTATGTTACTTTGAGGGAACTTAAAAGTTTGCCTCTGGATAATAAAGTTACAAGTACTCTGGAGTCTGTGCCAGCCCCAGAGGCTGGGTGGGGCAGAAGCAGAGAAGTGGATGAAGAACAAGAGAGGAGAGGGCACTGGGGCCAGAGCAGCAAATAAGAGCAAGAAGCCAGAACTTTCAGGAGAGGGGATTCTGTGATGACTCCCAGCATCAGGATTAGTTGAGCCCCTATTTAAGTACAGAAAAGATTAATGGTCAGTTTTGCATTTTGGTTCGTGCTTCTCCATTTACTCCAAGCTCTCAGTAAAGGTCTACTGTTTTCTATACCCTTTCCTCCACATTTCTAAACAACCTCTTAAATGTAGCTCAAGTCATGTCCCCATGACATTTTCTGATATCTCCAGGCCACTTAAGTAAATTTTTCTTTGATCATTAATTTGTTTGAACAAATATTTATTGAGCATCTACTATGAGCCAAATATGTGTTAGATGCTTGCTGGAAACACAACCATGAACAAGACAGACACGCAGTTGCTCTCACAGAGCCTACATTATAATGGAAAGACCAAAATGCATGATTAGACAGATAAAGAAATGAACAAAGTAAGTTTTAATAGCAAAAACAGGAAATAAGTTGAGATAGAGAATAACAAAGAGGGCTCTACCTGTGGATTGGGGGACAGAGAAAGCACTTCTAAGAACGTGACCTTGAAATGTGACACGTAGGAAGAAGCTGAGTACAAAACTGGGTTAAGAATCAGTGAAAGGGCACAGAGTTCTTAGGCAGGAAAGGGCTTGGCCTGTCTGAAGTCCTAGAAGACCAGAGCGTTTGGAAGATGCAAACAAGGGCAGGGGAACAGCTGAGGGTGGAAGAAGAGATGGATCATGCAGTGCTCTGGACCAGGGATCAGTAAACTTTCCTGTAAAAGGGCCAGATGATGAACATCTCAGGCTTTGTGGGACATACGGTCTCTGCCACAACTATCCAATTCCACAGCTGTAGCACAAAAGCAGCCACTGACAATACATCATCAGATGAGCATGGGTGTGTTCCAATAAAACTTTATTTGTGCATACTAACATTTCAATTTTATATAATTTAAATATGTCTTGAAATACTCTTCTTTTGATTTGTTTGGGGGGATAACCTTTTAAAATTGTAAAAACCATTCTTAGCTCATGGGCCACTAAAAAAGACAACAACAGGGTGGCAGGCAGCATTTGGCCTGGGGGCCATAGTTTGCTATTCCCTGCTCTAGACCACTTAATTTTAAGCCATTTTATCTCAGCAAGAAGGATAAAACTGATTTATGTGTTAGAAGTGTTACATTTGCTAATGTACAGGAAACGAAATGAAAAGGAGACAGGCAGGCAGCTACAACAGTAATTGAAAGAAGACATAGCTGTCTGGACCATGGGAGTAACAGCAGAGACAGACTGATCAGAGATCTATTCTAAGAATCAATAAGCCATTCTAATGGACTCCATAAAGAAGATGAGGGAGAGGGAAGAATGACAGCTGCCTGATTATGAATCTTCCCCCAAACCCTCCCTGCAAAACCAGAAAATAAGGCTCACAGCACCATTATTCACAATAGCCAAAAAGTGGAAATAACCCATATATCCATCACTTGACGAATGCATAAACAAATTCTGTGGTATAGGTTAAGAGTCCCTTATCCAAAATGCTTGGGACCAGGCTGGGCGCGGTGGCTCACGCCTGTAATCCTAGCACTCTGGGAGGCCGAGGCGGGTGGATCGCTCGAGGTCAGGAATTCGAGATCAGCCTGAGCAAGAGCGAGACCCCATCTCTACTAAAAATAGAAAGAAATTATCTGGCCAACTAAAATATATATAGAAAAAATTAGCTGGGCATGGTAGCGCATGCCTGTAGTCCCAGCTACTCGGGAGGCTGAGGCAGTAGGATCGCTTAAGCCCAGGAGTTTGAGGTTGCTGTGAGCTAGGCTCACGCCACGGCACTCACTCTAGCCCGGGCAACAAAGCGAGACTCTGTCTTAAAAAAAAAAAACAAAAACAACAAAATGCTTGGGACCAGAAGTGTTCTAGGTTTCGGATTTTTCAGATTTGGTGATATTTGCATATACATAATGAGATATCTTGGGGATGAGACCCAAGTCTAAACATAAAATTCATTTATGTTTCATATACACCTAATACACATAGCCTGATATATATTTTTAATAATTTTGTACATGAAACAAAGTTTGTGTTAAGTACTTAATATGTAGAATTTTCTGCTTCTGGTGTCATATTGGCACTCAAAAGTTTTCAGATTTTGGAGCATTTTGGATTTCAGATTTTTGGATTAGGGATGCTCAACCTGTATATCCGTACAATGGAATATCATTCAGCCACACAACGGAATGAGGTACTGATATATGCTACAAAATGAATGAACTTTCAAAACATGCTAAGTGGAAAGAAGCTCAACATAAATGGCCACATATTACGGAATTCTCTTTTTGTGAAATGTCTAGAATAGGCAAATCCATAGAGACAAAAAGTAGATTCGTGGTTGGCAGGGGCTGGGGGCAGGAGGGATTGAGACGTGATTGCTAATGTGTACAGAGCTTCTTTTTGGAGTGATGAAAATGTTCTTGAATTAGATAGTGATGATGGCTACACAACTCTGAATAGAATATACTATAAACCATTGAATTGTACACCAAAAGGGTGAGTTTTGTGATATATGAATTTTATCTCAATTTAAAAACAAACAAATGCTAAACAGAATAATTCATAATTGAAAGGAAAAAATACAAAAGGAAACTCAACTCTTTAGGAATGAATCTGCTTCATCACATTCTTTATTGTTTCCTGAATATACCAAGCGAACCCCTGCTTCAGGTCCTTCCTGTTCCTTTTCCCTCTAGGCAGAGTTAGGTATTACATTATGCTTATTTTTCAGCTGCAGAAACTGAGGCTAGAAGATATTAAATTACTTGCCCAAGTAAGAGGCAAAGATGGAAAGCAAACTTTATCTGGCTCTGTGATATGCACAATGTATCTCCACACTTTACCAATACTTGATACTTAAGGGAAAAAGAAGAAAGACTTACTTTTCAACCCAGAGCACCGAAACGAGCTTTACCCCTCTCTGCTGAGCTTTGTCCCAAGTGCTCTGGTATCCGTCTTTGAATACAACATGAGTTACTTGTTTGTTAAAAGTTTTTGAAACCTGTAGACAAAAATACAGAAAACAAAGTGTACATTAGTATTCACTCACAATTTCTTAAGTATAATTGATGAAAAAGGATACTTTATTCAATATTTGTCAAAATAAAAATGTCCAAAACTCCTACTCCAGCAATTCTATGTCTTATAATCTGCCACAGAGAAATACTCTAAGGAATGCATAACACTGCTTAAAAACACATCTGTTCCAGTTAGAATGGTGCATCACACACATGATTTGGAAGCCTCAGAACAAAAGAAGGGGGTCTGATAAAAGCTCTACACCTTGGGTTGAGAACCAAAGAGCTGCATTTAGGCAAGGTCGCAGGTCAACAGTCTATTCTTAAATCATTTCAAATCCTGAAATTGGATTAAGATAGTCCTGGATTATGAGTACTACAAATATTCTTTTTGCAGCAAATCTGAATCTTTTTTTCAGTAAAGATGATACAATTCTAGGTCTCACAGTATTTATAAATAATTTTAAATATATCATGCTCAAATTCAAAAAAAGTGAACAAATAAAAAACAAGCATAGAAGGTGGAACAACAGGAACAAAAACCAGTGGATAAAACAAAAAATAAACGCAGACCTAGATATTGCAATCTGCCAGATGAAGACTTCTTGTGGAATGCAGCAAACGCCCTGCTTAGGGAGAATGCATGATCTAAAATGCATAAGTACACAGTAAGAGGGTTGAAAATCAATGTACTCCTCTCAAAAAGTTGGGAAAAGTACAGCAAATTAAAACCAAAGGAGTTAGATAATACTAAAGATGAGGCTAGAATTAATAAAGTGAAAAAGGGATACAAAAAAGAACTAGAATGCCAAAAGTTGGTTCACTAGAAAGACTAATTAATAAAACCCAGGTAAAAACAAGGTCAAGAAAAAAGAGAAAAGGCACAAATAATGAATATGAATGTCAGGAATGAAGGATCATCACTACAGATTCTGAAGACATTAAAAAGATTCAAACAGGATATTATAATAGCTTTGAAGCAAAATATTTGAAAATTTAGATGAAATGGATAAATTTCTTTAAGGAAATCCCCAACTTTTTAAAACCATTCATAATAAATAGGAAATATGCATAATTCTACAATTACCAAATAAATTAAAACTAATTTTAAAAAGAAATTTTAATAATACCAATCTTATACAAACTCTTCCACAGGATTAAAAAAGAAAGAAATGCTATTCTCCAACTTGTTTTATGAAGCCAGTAGATTATTAGCACTCAAAACTATACACATAATGGCATTACATGAAAGGAAAATTACAAGCCAGTCTCACCCTGGAGACATCTACAGAAAAAGCTAAACAAAATACTAGCAAATTGCATCAACCAATATATGAAAAGGATAATACGTCACCACCACTTGAGTGTATTCCAGGACTGCAAGGTTGGTTAACATTTAAAAAAAAATTGATCACTATTATTCACATTAACAAAGTAAAAGAGAAAAATCGTATTACGTATAAACTGATCCAACCACTTTAGAAGACTGTTAAGAAATCATTGTTAATTTTCTTAGATGTTATAATGGTATTTTTGTTATACAGGAAAATGTCTGTTTTTAGATGATGCATAAGAGTATTCAGGGGCAAATTAAGATGTCTGCAACTTACTTTCAAATAGTTCACATATAAAATACAACGTATAGAGAAACAGCAATAAAGAATGTCAAGATGTTAACAACTGTTGAACCTATGATCACTGTACTATTCTTTCAACTTTCTGTGTGAAAATTTTTGAAATAAAAGGTGAAAAACACAAAGATCCAAGAGATCTAAGATCTTAATATGACCCTCAAAAACCATTTTGTCAACTCACATGTTTAATGGCTTTTTTCTAAGCCACAATGATTTGTCTTCATCCCAAGTAAACTTTAGGGATCATAAAATGGAAACTCTCTCATGTTTGTACGTTCCAACATTATCAAAATGGGTGTGTCTCCTCATGGGCAAAAGTAGGCCCTACTCATATTCTGTTCCTTCCCACTCCAGTCTGTTCTTACGCTTTGATCTCTCACTCAGAGCAGGGACTAGGGAGACCAAACAAGGCACCCACTCTTTGCCTGGGGGGTGGAGAGTGCCCCTTTAATTTATTCCCTTGGCGCCTCTCTCTAATCCCAGCCCTACCTTCAATTCTCTTCTCATTCATTTTAATTTATCCCTTTCACTAAGTCTTTCAGCCAGTCTCTCCCACATCCCAAAAAACATACAAATACAGTAGTGCCTCCTTATCCATGGGGGTAAGGTCCAAGATCCCCAGTGGATGCCTGAAACCGCAGATAGTACCAAACATCAAACATACTATTTCTTCGTATACATACAAAACTATGATAAAGTTTAATTTATAAACCAGGCATAGTAAGAGATTAGCAACAATAACTAATAAGAAAATACAATTATAACAATATACTGTAATAAAACTATCACGCAAAACTAGCATGAATTTTTTTCACAATTTCACCGATAGAAGGTTCATTCTCTTAGCAACCTCAGCATGCAGTTTTTTTTCTTTATTGAGAACTGCGACCTTTTCACTTAGAAGCAGTGCTTTGTGACAGTAAATCTGATAATCTAGATCAGCGGATCAAACTTTTTGGCACCAGGGACTGGTTTCATAGAAGACAATTTTTCCATGGTTGTGGGGTAGATGGAGCTCAGGCAGTGATGCGGGTGATGGAAGGAACAGCTGTAAATACAGATGAAGCTTTGCTGGCCCACCACTCACCGCTCACCTCCTGCTGTGGGTCCCCCTACAAAGACAATTTTTCCACAGCAGATTTGGTGTGGAGGCAGCAGAGCTTTGTGGCCCTGTGCCCAACAGGCTGCATACTTTGGGTTGGGGATCACAGATCTAGATGGTTCCCAAGAAACCTCAAATAAGGAGGGACTATCTCCATTTCTTCACATCTCAATGATTCCTGGACTGATTTGGATCCCCTTTACCCATTTCACTGAAAACTATGCTAAGTTCAACCAATGACCTTATGGTTTTGAAATCTAAAGTACACTTGCCAAGCTTATCTTTCTTGAAGACTCTGCAGTGTTTCCAAATTCCATCTTTGAAATACTTCCCTCCTTTGACTTGCACACTTGCCTTCCTCATTCTCCTGGCATCCTCTCTCTTTCTCTCTCCCTTAGGTCTCTGCTCCCATCGCCTGTATATTTGCATATACAACAGGTATTTTTAATATGACCAGATTTATAACCTTTCCTTAGAAACCTATTCCTTTTCCTATATTCCTCACTTTAATTACCAGTACCATGTACCCAAGTAACCAATGTTAGAATCCAGATTTTCATCCTAGATTCCTCCTCCTCACTCAGTGCTTACAAGCCCAACTGTTCTGTAAGTCCTACTCTTCTAAATTCTTCATATTTTGGCTCTTTTCTTTTTTCCCCCACCACTTACCCATTGCTTTGTCCTTCATATTCTAAGTAATAACTCCCCAAATAAGAAATGCAAATGTATCTTTTTACCTATCAGAAGACTGTCATATGTAACAATAGTAAAATGAATTTCTTACCTTTGCCCCCATATCCACAAGTTGGTTTGTAAATGTCTTTGAATAATTTTCTGTTCCATTGGATGACCACACTTCAACATAGGCCACTACATCTGAAAACAAGAAATCAACATGGAATACACATTTGTCCTTCTAGCATCCACTGCCCAATAAATTTTTCTCTTGTTCTATCTACATTAAAAAGTAAATTTAAAATTGCTTCTATTAAGTCTATTCAAAATAGCATCAGTACAACTTATAGTTCTTAAAATTTTAAGCAAAGAACTTTACTCAAACATGTCACAGTTTACATTCCTAACACCTCACGCGCTTCCCAAATTCCTAAACTAGGCTTAATTTTCTAGGGCAGAAGTGTGTTTTCAGTAAAGGGACAGTAAACATTTAGGCTTTGCAGGCTGTACACACCTGTCACAACTACTCAACCTCATGGTCACAGCACAAAAGTAGCCATAGGCAATACGATGATGAGCCAACCTGTGTTTCAATAAAACTTTATTGACAGACAAGGAACTGAAGTTGACAGAGTTTTCCATTTGTCACTCTTCTTCTTTTTAACCACTTTAAAATGTAAAAATCATTCTTAGCTTGCAGGCCCTACAGAAACAGGCAACTGGCCAGATTTGGCCTGGGGGAGGATATGGTTTGTGGACCCCTGTTCTAGTGGGTATCTTCTTCTCAAAACCTGATGTTTTAAAAGAATTTTCCAGATGTGCCATTGGTAAATAATTGTGAGCAAAGCCACAGGAAAGCCGGGTTAATTTAACAAAATACTAACGTTAGAAAAATAGCCACATCTGATTACGGAAGTTCGGCTATGAGGTTGTGCGCTGCTCCAGGCCTCTCAATACCGACCCCTTTTCTCCAGCGCCAAACTCTACTAGGCTACTCCCACCCTCCTCAGCTCTTCCCGGCGCAGTGACAGGGCTGGGCGCAGTCTCACTCGCAGGCTAGGACCGCAGCTCAGGCGCTAAAATCCCGCCCGCACTGACCAGCCACGTGACAGGAGGGAAGTACCTGAACTCCCCATGCCTTAGTTTCCCCACCCGTGAAATGAGGTAACAGAGTTGCCGGGCCGTTAGAAATCAGACAATACCATGTAAGCGTCAGTCAGCACAGTGCCCGGGACACCATTCCTCACTAAAAGGCCGCTCCCGTTACAGTAACAACAAGCACGGACACCCGGGAGAAGGGCTGGTGTTTCTTTCCCTAATCCCACAGCTGCCGCACACGCCCAAATTCGCGCGGCCATTCAAAGCCGTGAGGACCTGGAGGAAGGCTGAGAACCGACCCATCCTGTGGCCCCGCGCTTTCTCCGAGGTCCCCCCACGTACCGGACCCCCAGCTTCACCGTGTCCGGGGGGCCCCTGGACTAGACGCGGGGACTACCCCAGACCCCGACTTCCGGGAGGGCGGGCTGCCCCGAGAGCCCCGCGGGTCCGCTCCACGCTCGTGTGGGAGCCCGAGGCGCAGGGGCGGCAGGATGGGGGGCGGTGAGGAGGGGTCGGCGGGGGGCTGCTCCCACCAACTCCCCCGAGTGCGCCCGCCACCAGCGGTGCGGTCCTCAAACCCACCCCCTGCCGGCGCAGGGCGACTCTGCGCGCCCAGGGAGCAGGAAGTCCCCTCACCTTTCAGGACGGAGTCCCCACAGGGTCCGGAGGACGCCATAACGAGCGGCGGGGTCGGGACCCGGCGGGAACGCGCGCAGCTGGAGCAGCCTGACGGAGAGGCAGGCACTGCGCATGCGCAGAGCGAGCGCGCGCTGCCCCGCTTCAGACTCTGCGGGGATCCGCTCGCCGCGCTTTCCAGTCAGCTGCGGGGCGGAGCAGGGAGCCCAGGCCGCGCCCGGCGGGAGGAGGCGAAGAAGGAGGAGGCGGAGAAGGAGGAGGGCTCTCCCGCGGGCCGGACCGCGGGTTCTCCTGTCCTCCTGGGAGTTGGAGGACGGATGCCCCACAAAATCTGAGGTAACCGTCTGTGTCCATCAGGTGACTCAAGCTTACCAGCGCCTCACCTGGGCTCACCTCAGAGCGGAGGGTCAGGGCAGGGGCCCCCTCAGAGAAATTGCCTCAGAATGTCAGCGGCTCCTGGCCGGTGACCTTTTGGCCCGCGCACCTGTGGTGGACGCGGGGTTACCGCCGAGGGCGACCCCCGGGCCTGCCTGCTGGGCGCGCGGGGGCGCAGGGCCAGGCCAGCGCCCTGGTGGCTCCGACCCCCGGGGGACCGAGACCTCAGACCCACGAGGGGGGACCCCAGACCGCTGACCCCCAGGCGAGACCCCCCAGCCCGGCGGCCCCCGGGGCTGTGCAGCCCACAGACGACGAGCCGAGTAGAGCTGGCCGGAGCGGCCCTGCCCGCCCGCCACCCGCGCTCGGGTCTTCACACCTCGCGCCCGCCGTCCCCGGCGACCCCCGCCCGGCCTGGGCCTGGGTCACCGCCCGCCCTGGAGGCTGCGGGCCGAGGCGTGGGCACCGAGCCCGCCCGGGTGGGACGCGTGGGGCAGGCAAGATCTTGCTCACCTGTTGATAAAAGTTCTCTGGCTAATCTCCCTGCAACTCAGGCCAGTTAAAGGACCCTGTTTATTGAAAAATGAACCAAATGTGTAAAAACTTTCTCTGCCTGCAAGTTCAATACCATCTTTGTGTTCCACTGTGGAGAACAAATTCCATTCCCAAAGTTAAGGAACGACAAAGTCCTAAAAGTTAAAGGGACTCCCTTATAATGTAATGGTCAGCAGTGTAGGCTCCGTTTTGGAAGCAGACTGGGTTCTGGTTTGGGAGCTTGTGTCAGCCACTAATAAGCTGTGCGATATTGATGAGTTCCTAAACCCCCCAAGCTTCTGTTTCTGAAACACGAAGTGTCTCTGTCCAACCATGCCAGTTCTCAGGGGAATTTGTCTTTTTGTTTTTTAACAGTTTTATGGAGATATAATTCACACATCATACAATTTACCCGTTTAAAATGTACAATCCAAAATGAAAGAAAATGTGCAATCTAGTGTTTTTTCGTGTATTCATAGAGCTGTGCAACCATCACCATAATCAATTTTAGAACATTTTCATCATTCAATAAAGACACCCCACAATCATTAGTAGTCATTCCCCATTTCTCTCCCCACCCCTCTCCTATCCTCTCTCCTACCACCCCCTGCCCCAGGGAATCACTTGTCTAGTTGCTGTTTCTATATGCTTGCCTATTCTGGGCAATTTTTTTTTTTTTTTTTTTTTTGCTACTATCTGACAATGACTGCATAGGCTTTGATCTTCATTTCCGTATCCTCCCTCCTCTCTAACTCCCCAAACCTCTGGGAACCATCATTCCATTCTTGACTTCTGTGCGATCAGCTTTTTTAGATTCCACATATGGGTGAGATCACGCAGTATTTTTCTGTGCCTGGCTTATTTCACTGAATGTTCTCTAGGTTCATCCATGTTACCACAAATGAAAGGATTTAATTCTTTTCTTTGGCTGAGTAGTATTCCATTGTGTATATATACACCACATTTTCCTTATCCACTCATCCATGTATGGACACTTAGGTTGATAACATGTCTTGGCTATTGTGAATAATACTGCAATAAACTTGAAAGTGCAGAGGTCTGTTCAACATAATTGATTTCAGGTCCTTTGCATATATACCCAGAAGTGGGACTGCTAGATCACATGGTAGTTCTATTTTTTAATATTTTGAGGAACCTCCATACTGTTTTCCATGGTGGCTGTACTAATTTATATACCAACAGTGTGTAAGGGTTTCCATTTCTCTGGTCCTCACCAGTACTTATCTTTTGTATTTTTTTTTTTTTTTTTTGAGACAGAGTCTCACTCTGTTGCCCAGGCTAGAGTGCTGTGGCATCAGCCTAGCTCACAGCAACCTCAAACTCCTGGGCTCAAGCGATCCTCCTGCCTCAGCCTCCTGAGTAGCTGGGACTACAGGCACAGGCCACCATGCCCGGCTAATTTTTTCTATGTATCTTTAGTTGTCCAGCTAATTTCTTTCTATTTTTAGTAGAGATGGGCTCTTGCTCTTGCTCAGGCTGGTCTTGAACTCCTGATCTCAAAGGATCCACCTGCCTCGGCCTCCCAGAGTGCTAGGATTACAGGCGTGAGCCACTGCCCCCAGCCATCTTTTGTATTTTTGATGGTAGTTATTCTAACAGGTGTGAGGTGGTTTCTCATTGTGGTTTTGATATACATTTTCCTAATGATTAGTGATACTGAACATTTTTTCATGTACCTGTTGGCCGTTTGTATGTCTTCTTTTAAGAAGAGTCTATTCAGGCCTTTTGCCCTTTTTTAAAAATAGGGTTATTTATTTATTTTTTTAGCTATGAGTTGAGGTCCTTATATACTTTGAATATTAACCTCTTGTCAGGTGTATAGTTTTCAAATGTTTTCACCCATTCTGAGGGTTGCCTCTTCACTGTGCTGATTTTTTCTTTTGTTGTGCAGTAGCTTTTTAGTTTGACATAACCCTGTTTGTCTAATTTTCTTGTTTTCTATGCTTTTGAGGTCATATCCAAAAAAATCCTTGCCCATATCCCTGTCCTGAAGTGTCAGAAAAGATGCTTGGGATGATTTCAGTCTTCTTAAACTTTTTAAGACTTGTTTTGTGGCCTAACACATGCTCTGTCCTGGAGAATATTTCACGTACAGCTGAGAAGAATGTGTATTCTATAGCCTTTGAATGGACTATTCTGTAAATATCTATCAGGTTCATTTGGTCTAGAGTGTAGTTTAAATATTAAGTTTCTTTGTTGATTTTCTGTCTAGATGACCTATCCATTGCTGAAAGTGGGGTGCTGAAATCCCCTACTACTACTGTATTACAGTCCCTTTCCCTTTAGATTTTTTAATATTTGCTTTATATTTTAGGTGCTGTGATGTTGGGTGCATATATATTACAGTTTTATGTCCTTTTGCTGAATTGATCCCTTTATCATAATATGACCTTCTTTGTCTCTTTTTACAGTTTTTGACTTAAAGTCTGTTTTATCAGATATAAGTATAGCTACTCCTGCTCTGTTTTGGTTTCTTTTTGTGTGGAATATCATTTCCCTTCCCTTTACTTTCAATCTATGTGAGTCCTTACAGGCTAAGTGAGTCTCTTGTGGGCAACATATCATTGTATCTTTTTTTTTTTTTAACCCATCTAGCTATTTTATGTGTTTTAATTGAAGGTTTAACCCATTTACATTCAAGGTGATTATTGATAGGTAAAGATTTACTACTGCCATTTTGTTACTTGTTTTCAAGTTATTTTGTAGATCTTCCTTTTTTCTTCTCTTACTGTCTTCTTTTATGGTTAAATGGCTTTCTCTAGTAATATGTTTTGATTCCTTGCTTTTATTTTTAATGTATATCTTATAGGTTTTTGCTTTGCGATTACCATGAGACTTTCAAAAAAAATTATAACAGGGCATGTTAAACTGATAACTTTAATCATTAAAAAAGAAAAAAACAAACCCCAAATTTATACATTAACTCTTCTCCCCACTCACATTTTGAATTGTGATGTCACAATTTACAACTTTTTATATTGCATATCCCATAACCAGTTGTTGTAGTTTTACTTTTAATAGTTTTGTCTTTAATCTTCATACTAAAGACATAGTTGGTTTACATACCATGATTACAATATTAGTGTTTTGTATTTGACCGTATCTTACTTTTGTTAGTGAGCTGTATAGCTTCAGATGTTTTCATGTTACTTATTAGCATCCTTTTGTTTCAGTTTGAAGAACTCCTTTTAGCATTTCTTTTAAGACAGATCTGGTGGTGATGAACTCCCTCTGCTTTTGTCTGTCTGGGAAAGTCTTTATCTCTTCTTCATTTCTGGAGGCTACCTTTGCTGAGTACAATATTCTTGGGTGGCAGTTCTTTTCCTTCAGCATTTTGAATATATGGTCCTGCTCCATCCTGGCCTGTAAGGTTTTGGCTGGAAGTCTGCAGACAGGATATTGGAACCCCCTTATATGTTATTTGCTTCTTTTCTCTTGCTGCTTTCAGGATTCTCTCCTTGTCTTTGACCTTTGACAGTTTGATTATGTCTTGAGGTAGTCATATTTGGATTGAATTTGATTGGTACCCTTTGACTTTCCTGTACCTGGGTAGTTATATCTTTCTCCAGTTTTGGGAAGTTTTCTGCTGTTACTTTTTAAATAAACTTTGTACTTCTTTGTCTTTCTCTACTCCTTTTTTAACACCAATTACCTGAATCTTTGCTCTTTTGATGCTGTCCCATATATTCCATAAGCTTTCTTTGTTCCTTTTCATTCTTTTTTCTTTTTTCTCCTCTGACTGTATATTTTCTTTCTTTCTTGTCTTTTTTAGAGACAGGGTCTTGCTCTGTCTCCCAGGCTGGAGTGCAGTGGTGTAATCATAGCTCACTGCAGCCTTATACTCCTGGGCTCAAGCTGTTTTTGTGCCTTAAACTCCTGGGGTCAGCTTGCTGAGTAGCTGTAACTACAGGCATTTGCCACCACACCCAGCTAATTCATTTCTATTTACAAAAGTATAACCTGCTAAATTGTTATGAGTTTAAGAGAAAAGAGTTACTTATATGTAGAAAATAGAACATTAAAGAACAAGCAATGTTCCAATCAAGGGCCATAAAAAATATTTTTTATCACTCTCCTCAGTCCTATGTAATTAATTTTGGTTTTTCTTAATCTTGGATTAGCAGTTTCATGAATCCATCAGCTTTTCAACTAGAGTTCTGGAAATCCTTACTCAGTGCAGTGGTATGATTTTCAAGTTATTTAAGCAAATGTCATCAGAAGCCTGTCCCCCAGAGAACCTGTCATAGGCCTTTCCATGGATCTCAGAGACACAATCCTTTTTGTTGAAGATAATGCATTCTGGCTAGTAGCTAATTGCAAGAGCTTTCAGGAAAGCATCAGACTAAAATAAAAACTATCTGTGAATGACAAAAGCCTTAAAATCACCATGGTAAAGATCTGATGAGATCTCATTATAACACAATTGTCAAGGAAATTCAGTTGTTTCTGTGGCATACAACATTTAAAATAATATGACTGAATTATGACCGATAACGTCATACTGGGACATATCATGGATAAGGAGGACATTGACAAATTTCTAGGAACTTCATACAATTTCTGAAACAATAACATTTTACCCATGCAAATATTACCTAAGGAAGGTTAAGTATCTTTTCTTATTTGACAGTGCTTCCCATGCAATTTAACATATCAGATAAACCTAATTAGTTTGACAGCTCTCTTTTCCAAGGTGAAAGAACAAATATTTCGAGATTTTCTAGGGTCCCTGTGGGAAATCTCAAAGTCAGTTCAAAGTAAAGAAGCCTTCATTTAGAATTTGATTTTGGGAAGTTGTCAAAAATGTCAAAATCTTTGAACACTTAATTAAATAGGATCACAGTGACCTGTGAAACAATACTTAGTTATTCATTTAACCAAAGGGACAATATAAGATTTTTAAAACAAACATAAGAGATTCTATGATTGTTAAAAAAATAGCTTTTTTATT
>CM052451.1:20829625-20862417 GCA_028533085.1 Varecia variegata
CAGGCATGCGCCACCATGCCCGGCTAATTTTTTCTATATATATTTTAGTTGGCCAGCTAATTTCTTTCTATTTTTTAGTAGAGACGGGGTCTCGCTCATTGCTCAGGCTGGTCTCGAACTCCTGACCTTGAGCGATCCACCCGCCTCGGCCTCCCAGAGTGCTAGGATTACAGGCGTGAGCCACCGCGCCCGGCCAAAAAAAAAATAGCTTTTTTAAAATAGGGAGAAGATTCAGTTCTCTTAAATAATCAAAGGCATTATAAAGAACCAGAAATTATTTTGATAAGACACAGACTATTTCCTAGGTGATGCTAAAGAAAAATTATTCTGATGCTTGTTACAGTGGGGAGGAAGATGTTATTGAAGACTTTTGTGATAAGGGAGAGAGATTGGGCTCAACTCTGCATGCAGTGAAGACAGCTGGGGATTTATGGCCATTGAGCAGAGTGAGGGAGTCAGGGGATGGAAATTACTAAAAGGAGACATCAAGGGTAGGGAAATTCTTGCTAAACCAACTGCTATGGTCTGAATGTTGGTGTCCTTCCAAAATTCATATGTTAAAACCTAACCTCCAACACGATAGTACTGAGAGGTGAGGCTTTTGGGAAATGATTAAGTAATGAGGGCTGTACCCTAATGAATGGACTCATGCTCTTATAAAAGAGGTTAAAGGTATTTTCCTTGCCTCTTCTGCCAGGTGGGAACACGGTGTTCACCCCTTCTCCCATGTGAGGATACGTAGAAGGTGCCATCTATGAGGAACAGGCCCTCACCAGACACTGAATCTGCTGGCGCCTTCATCTGGGACTTCCTAGCCTCCAGAACTGTGAGCAATAAATTTCTGTTGTTTATCAATTTCATAATACAAGATATTTTGTTATAGATGCCCAAATGGGTTTATACAGAAATCGGTACCAAGAAGTGGAATGCTGCTGTAAAAAACTACCTAAAAATGTGAAAGTGGCTTTGGAAGTGGGAAATGGGCAGAGGCTGGAAGAGTTGGGAGAGCAGGGTAGAAAAAGTCTATATTGCCACAAATGGACCATAAAGGGTGATTCTGGTGAAGGCTTTGAAGAAGAGAGCTGTGTAAAAGCCTCAGTCTTCTAAGAGCTTACTTAAGTGGTAATGATGAGAATTTGTGATGTTGGTAGAAATGTAGACAGTTAAGGCAATTATGGTGACATCTCAAACAGAAATGAGGGGTAGCATATTGGAAACTGAAAGAAAGGCCATTCTTATTATAAAATGGCAAAGAACTTGCCAACTTGTGTTTGTGTCCTAATGTTTTTTGGAAAGGAGGAACTTATAAGCAATGAAATAGGATATTTGGCAGAAGAAATCTTTAAACAAAGTGTTGAGGGTGTGGCATGGCTTCTCTTGACTGCCTATAGTAAAATACAATAAGAGAAACAAATTAAATACAGAGTTTATAATAAAAATGCAGGAAGAGCTTAAAGATTTGGAATATTCTCAGCCTGACCATAAAGAATGAAAAGCATGTTTGGTAGAGAATACCAAGGGTGTGGCCAAGCGACCCTCTAATAAGGAGGTTAGTATGGATGGGCGGAAGCCTGGTGCTATTTATCAAGAGAGTAGAAGCATCTCAATTCCATGAGAGCTGGTGACAGTTAGTAGGAATATAATGTACCTCGTATCTTGGGTCCCTAGACCGCCAGTTGGCTGCCTCTAGACACAGACCTGACAATCTGTGTCCCCAGCAGGTGGAAAACCAGAGAGAGAATGATTTCTCTGATTTCCAAAGCCAAATTATCAGGGCACAAAATTGGACTGGAGAGAACTTCATATGGTTTAATAGATGAATAACAAGTGTGTAAGGCCTATGCCTAAGTTCAACCCTGATTCTCCTTCTTATGACAAACAGCACTTTTAAATAGCACGACATGAAAAAGTAATATCAAAGACAGACAGTAGGTATCTGTAATAAGAGTCACAGTATCCAAAGAACTAGTTCTAAACAAAAGTTTTCTCCTTTAAATCTAAATTTTGGAAAATCCCTTTAAAAAACCTAAGGAAAGGCTCTTACTGCATTTGTTCTATGAGACCTGAGCAGAGATCAGGGAGTTTGGTAAAAAAAGGTTTACCTTTGCTGGCTTGGAAGAGGCCCTGGGATCTCAGCTGCAGTCTCTGAAGAGATCAGGGAGTCCCAACCATCTCATCCTTGTTGCCAAAGCTATTGGGAAAAAAACATTTTCAATTTGGATCCTGTGCTTGGGGGCCTGCAAATTAAATGATAATAGATGGGAGTAGTCAGTGATGAGCAGCTCACTGACTAGCCAGAGATAAAAGGTTCATATTCAAACATGATGTTACTGAAACTGCAAGTGGGTTTTGGCCTAGGTCGTGTTTCTCTCTGCACAGAAAGCCAATTACTGAGACAGTGAGGACTGTCAAGGAAGAAAGGAGTATTTTAAGACTAATGATGTCAGCTGGGAGAACAGGAGGGGCAGCCTCAAATCCATCTCCCCAGTTAATGGGGAGTAGGGGCTTTTTATAATATAAGAGGTTAAGGAATGTGGCTACGTGCATCTGGGCAGGTTCTGTTGAAATTAATGAGGGGATTCAGAAGTTGTAAGTTAGTGAAGGATGGTAAGTCTTGGTATCAGGAAGTCTGAGGCCAGGACCTTGGGAATCTTAACTGCTTTATCTTGCAGAAATCCTGCCATTTCTGAGAAACAACTCAAAAGGTCAAGTAGTTAGTTAAAAATTACAGGGCTCTGGTTGTCAAGCCCTACTGGCCTGGGAATCCAAAGCATAAGAAAGGTACAGGGAAAACACATACGGGGTTCATCCTGTGTTTGTTCATGGGACTGGTTCCAGTAACAAAGGGTTGCAGATGGCAGTGGGATGTGGGGAAGTAGTTTTAGGGTTGAAGATATGGAAGGTTATATCGGGCTTTTTGATGCTAGTGTTTTGTGAAGGCTCTGCTTTAGTCAGATAAGGGAAGTTCAGATAAGATCTCTTTCTGCAGTTTATTTAGCTCAAATTCACTTTAAAATAATCTTTATTCCAACCCTGAGGGTCTGAGTGGGTCCCCACACCTGCAAATAAAGACAGCTTTGCTTCCTCCTTTTCAATGTGGATGTCTTTTATTTCATTTTTCTTGCCTGATTACACTGGCCAGAAGTTCTAGCGCAGTGGTTTTCAGTTGAGAGATGATCTTGTTCCAAGGGACATTTGGCAATGTCTGCAGATATTTTTGATTGTTACAGCTGAGGGGGAGCAGTTTGCTACTGGCATCTAGTGGGGGGAGGACAGGGATGCTGCTAAACATCCTACAACACATGGGGCAGCCACCACACAGAATTACCCAGCCCCAAAGGCCAATAATGCTGAGGTTGAAAAACCCTGGTCCAGTACAATGTTGAATAGAAGTGGTAAGAGCAGTTGTCCTTGTCTTGTTCCCAATCTTAGGGAGAAAGCTTTTGGTCTTTTCATGTTAGCTGTGATGTTAGCTGTGGGCCTTTCACTGACGACCTTCCTCAGATTGAAGAAGTTCCTTCCCACTCTGATTTTGCTGAGTTTCATTTTTAAAATCAGGAATGGATGTTTGGTTTTGCCAGGTGCTTTTTCTGCATCTATTGAGATAATAATATGGTTTTCTTTTCTAATTTGTGAAATAGTGAATTACATTGACTAGTTTTTGAATGTTAAAATAACTCTGCATTTCTAGGATAAACTCTACTTGGTCATGACATATTATTCTTTAAATATATCATTGGATTTGTTTTGCTAAAATTTTTTTAGGATTTTTGCATCTATGTTCATGATAGATTTTGGTCTGTAGTTTTCCTGTAATGGAAGCTTGGAGATACAGAAAGGAATAAAAATAACAAAAAATATTAAGATATGGGTAAATCTAAGTGAATATTGATAATATAAATAAAAATAACATAAATGTTGATTAAATAAAACAATAATAGTCTTATGAGGTTAAAATACAGTGTATTGATAGCAATAATGCATGATAATAATGGTATATTAATCAGGGTTCTTATGTAAAGTACTATAAGCTCTTTTCATAGGAAGTAGTAAAAGTACTCGTCAATAAGACAGGGATATATTTTGCAATCTCTAGGGAAATCAATAAAGCGATTAAAGATTGTGTAACTACCAAAATAAAGGAGAAAATTAAATAATAAAGTATAATTCATTCAAAAAAAAAGGAAAGAAAAGAGAGACAAAATATAGCAAGCAGGAAAATGCACATAATAAGAAGGCAGATTTAACCCAAAATGTATCAATAATTATATGAAATAAAAGCATGCACTCCTGATGGAGATAGTCAAGAGAATAGAGATATATTGTTTCTTAGCATAAATACATATTTATAATTATATCTATACATATGCATGTATACATATATGTGATCTTCCTAAAACCAAGGTCTTACCACCTACTAGAAGCATTTCTACTAAGATCAAGAACAAGGCAAGGATGCCCACTATCTACTCAACTGTTCAACATTATTTTGGAGGTATTAGCCACTGCAGTTAGACATGAGAAATCAATCAGTGGCTTAAGAATTTAAAAATAAGTAAAACTATTTCTATTGCAGATGATACGATAGTTAACCTGGAAAAACCTAGAGAATCACTGATAAAACTAACTTAAATAATAGACAAATTCAGTAAGGATCCTGAAATAAAGTTAGCACAAAGTTAGAGGACATATGGATAGATAAAAACCCATTTGCAATAACAACAATAAAGAATAAACTTAATAAGAAATGTGCAAAACCTATATGAGAAAAACTTGAAAACACTCCTGAAAGACATGAAAGTAGATTTAAACACAAGAAAAGACATCCCTTGTTGTTAGGGTGCTTAACATCATAGTGATGTTTGTTCTTTCTGACTTAATTTAATATAATACTAATAAAAAATACTGACAAGTCTTTTGATGGAGCTAAACAATTTGATGCTAAAGCTCATATGGAAAAACAAAACTAAAGAGATATAGCAACTAAATACAATGTATGATTCTGGGTTGAATCATAGCCCAGGACAAAAAATTAGAAAATGTTTGCTATGAGGAATATTCATGAAACCATTATCAAAATTTGAAAAAGTTTTGTAGATTAGATAATAGTGTTGTATAAAGATTAATTCCCTGATTTTGATCATTGTACTATAGTTATTTACGAGAATGTCTTATTTTAAGGTAATACATGTGTAAGTATTTAGAGGTAAATGGCATCATGTCTGCAACTTCCTCTCAAATTTGTCAGGCAAATATTATGTATGCATACACACATTCATATGTGTAGAGTGATAATGAAGAAGCTAATGTGGTAAAATGTTAATGTTTGGGAATCTGGGTGAATGGTTATGGGAATTCCTTGTACTACTTTTGTGTTTTTTCTATAAGCCTGAAATTTTTTCAAAATAAGAAGGAAAAAAAATATGGCAGGAAAATAGCTGCTGGACAGATCATTATTAGCCCTGATGGTCCTGAGCTCTCAGTTTAGAAGCAAAATTCTGGTGACTGTTGAGTCAGACCTCATAGTACCCACCGCAGTTTTGATTGGCTACCCTACTTTTGCTTATGCACATGGCAACAGCAAATAAGGAGTCCAAGAATATGCATGCAAGAAATCAAATCAATCCTTGAATACATCTGTCTAGTCTGAGCAGGACTGCTATAACAAAATGTCATAAACTGGGTGGCTTATAAACAATAGTAATTTATTGCTCATGGTTCAGCCTGGGAAGTCCAAGATCAATTCACCAGCTAATTTGGTGTCTGGTGAAGACCGGCTCGCTGCTTTATAGATGGTGCCTTCTCGATGTGTCCTCCAGCTAGTTCCCTGGGGCCTCTTATATAAGGGCACTAATCCTATTCATGAGGGCTTATAACCTAATCACCTCCCAAAGGCCTCCACTTTCTAATATCATCACATTGAGTGTTAGGATTTCAACATAAGAATTTTGGTGGGGACATACACATTCAAACCATAGCAACATCTTGCCCTATCAATAGAAAATCATTTCTTGCTATTCCATTTAAACATCATTTCTGTTAAGATTATGATGAATTTAGTATAGAAATTCTCATGTCCAGGGAAATACTGGTATAAAGTACTATATATTTTTAAAAAAATATTCCCCACATAAACTTTGTAAAGATATGTACTCTGTCCAAAACATAGTCTCAAGTGTAAAGGTTTTTTGATTTAGTGCTGTTTCAAGGGCAGGTTTAGAGCAGTAACAAAAAGCCTTGTTAAAAAAATTTCTTTTAAAGGCTTGACTAAGCAACAGCATATTGAAGAAGACCTGTCCCTGACACAAGAAAATACTAAATTTAAGCGATGCTATCATCCAATCCAACTTACTTGTTTCACAGGTTAGAGAAATAAGGCTAACAACTCAGAAGCACGAGCCACTTAAATTATTAATAGTGTCAGGTCTAGAACTCAGGCCCCTTGTCCTCAGGCCTGGTTTGTTCATTTCTTCATTCTGCATCCCTTTCTTAGATATGTATTGAGCATCTCCTATGTCCTAGGAGCTGTGCTGGACTCTGAGTGTATGATAACAAACCTCTTCACATTTGACTCACTCCCTGTTCATACTAGAATTATCCATCATCAGAGCCTAAGGACTATAAATCTCATTATTAAGAACAAAGTGAATTAAAATTAATGAGCACAAGGAAGCCTGACTTTTGTACTAATATACTCTAGGTTTTTTTTAGTCATTGCATTTCTATTCAAGATTTTTAATACAATAATTCCATCTAAAAAAGGATCTAGTAAAGCCTAAAATAGGGCATCTCTGCTGTTTCATTTTTACTCTCCATAGAAGGATAAAAGATGAAAGCCATTTTTCTTTTTTTTTTTTTTTTCCCAAAAGCCATTTTTCTTTACCAATACTCACCTGCAATAAAAGGGATATACACTAGAAAGCCTTTTTAAACACACTCAGGCCAAAGGAAAAGCTGAAAATATTGACTTTTGTGAGGCCCACACTCCAGCTCAGCAGGTGGTGGGCTTTTCAGAGATTTCTTCCTAACAACCTGACAACACTTGGACAGGAATCAGGACATGAACATCTCTGAGAAGTCCTGGCAAACAAGTCAGATAAAAGGCCTGGTGCTTCAGAAGGAAAGTCCTGGCACCCTAGAGTCTGAAGTTGCCTGTAGAATCTTCCATTCCCAACAGCACAGCGTAAACATTTAGGGCAGCTGTAGATCTGGGTTTCCTAGGAGTTCATGAATTTCAAAGGTGAAGCACAGATCATTCAGGTACACTTTCCTTCATGGTGTTTTTATAAAACCAATAAAAATAAAAAAGACAGTGGAGAAACTTGACTAGAATACATTAAATCTAATAGAAAACTTTATTTTCTCCATTCATATTAAAAGCTAATATGGCTTTTTTTCTTGAATAAGAATAGCAAAATACCCTTCTCTTAAAATTAAAATAAAAAGGATTTTATATATTCTAAAATGAGAATATTATTTTATATAGGACAACAAATATACTTGTACTTGCAAATATCAAAACATTTTAAAAACCATGACTACCTGACCTGAGTGAATGACTAGAAGAGGATGAAATAGCAGAGGGCATGACAAACTGAAGAACTGAAATGATTTGTAAGAAAAATAAGGAATTATTTTAGTTGTGTGCCTTGGTGATTTTTTTCAGCAATAAAAATGGAACATAATGGCTAACGGAAGGAACTGAGGTAGTAGAGTTCTTATCCTAATGAACTCAAATGTGAGTTCAGATAAGATAAGGATTTCTTGGGACTTGACTAGTCATTTCATGTAAGTGCCAAGAAATACGTAGCCCATTCTCTTCATTCCTACCAGGATCTATGTAAAACTTAATCAGAAAACCTGAAACTATTAATATTATCCTTTTGTTGTGCTGAAGAAATGAGAAATTAAGACAGATTGTCAGGGAACTGATTCTATCCTAAGTGCTAGTTTTTTAAATGTTGTTTTCAGTTACTTGAGTAATTATAATTAAAAATATGTAAGTTAGCGTCTTCCCTCTCTTGTTATTCTTACCACACTTGGTGTATGCCTTTTCATTTATTCCATGGATGTTTGTTTACCACCTCCCATGATCCAGGCATAGTGTGTAGGAAGATCTACAGACACAGCAGTGAACCCAATAGACAAGGTCCCTTCCTCATAAGAGGGAGAAGAATACACTATTATGAAGCAGGTTGTTCAGAAGAATTTTCTGTGGCCTAAAGCAATTGTCCTTCAACACTCTTATTCTGATTCAAAACTAAATTGCCTCAGATCCTTTCTGGAGGCAAAGAGATAAACATAGAAAGTGCCTATTGTGGGAAAATGCTCACAATATACTGTTAAACAGTAAAAAAGTAGGGCACTAAATTATAGATGGTATGACTTCAAATGTGCTAAAAATTCACTGTTCAGGGCCCATGTTTGAGCCAGGACACACTGGTACAGCTATGCTGGTTGCTAAAATACCAGATTACTACTGGATCACTTGAAAATGACCACCCTACGATTGGCTGCGTCTCTCCTGGTTCCCACCTGGCTTCCAGCAGGTGAAGGGTTAACATTAGGCCCACCAGGGCCCTGGGACTGGGTTCCAGACCCCAGTTGATGTCTATTCTGATTGGTTGCTGCCTGTGCCGTACTGTTTTTTTTTTTTTTACTATTCTGTCCCTGTTTGTATGCAGCAAAATAATTTTTCCCTAATACAAACACTGAGTGCAATTATCTTGCTTCCTAAAACAGATTTTAAATTTTGCTCCAGAGTAAAAATGCTTCTGTTTATTCACCCCCTTCACTCATTCACACTCTCCCTCTCTCACTTTCTCTCTTCCTCCCTCTTCCCCTTTACTCCCTCATACAAGAAAAGCTGGGGGAAGAATGCTCCAGGAAGAGCAATAGCACGTGCAAAGGCCCTACAGCCAACACAGGGCCTGCAGCGTTGAAAACTACCAGAAGGCCATGTAGGGGGAGGGGTGCAGGTTGAAGGTAAAGAGTGGGCAGGGACAGGTCCCATAGCTCCCTGTGGGGCAGGGGAGTAGTCTGGACTCCATTCTAAGTACAGTGGGAAGCCAGTAGAAGGTGTTCATCTGAGCGCTCAGATTAAACTCAGGGCAACAGCTGCCGGATTGGATGTGGTAGCTTTCTTACAAGGGGTGACCATGGCTCTGATCCCTGGTTTGCGTGATTAACCTGGCCAATGCAATCTTTTCTGTGTCCATTGTGGGGAGGATTGGGAGCAGTTCAGATTCACATGTGAACAATACGCACTCACATTCACAGGACTATGTTTTTTTTTTATTCGTATAAATTTATAGGGAACAAGTGTGATTTTGTTACCTGCATAGATTGCATAGTGGCCAAGTCCTGGATTTTAGTGGATTCATCACCCAGATAACATACACATCGTACCCATTAAGTAATTTCTTATCATCCACCCCCTCCTGTCTGTTTCACCCTCCTCCTGTCTCATCTGCCAGATCTGTTCTTTCTTTTCCCTTAAGTAACTCTTGTCCTTCTTTGTACACATCCACCAAATTCTCTTTCCTTACCTATTCTCCCCAATCTGACCAAAAATATCCAGAACTGAGGTAGCAAAGACAGAATCTTCTTAGAAGATTACAAGAAAAGAGGAGAGGTTATAAACACTCACAGGTTATTATATTTTGTCACCTATACTTTTCATTTAAAAGAATTTTAATTGTGGTAAATAACACAAAGCATAAAATTTACCATCATAACCATTTTAAATGTAAATTCAGTAGTGTTAACTATATTCATGTTGTTGTACAACAGGTCTCCAGAATGTTTTTATCTTGCCATTCTGAAATTCTGTACTCATTAAACAACTCCCCATTTTCCCCTTCCCAGCCCCTGGAAACCACCATTCTACTTCCTGTCTCTAGGAATTTGACAAGCAGAATCATACCGTATTTGTTCTTTGTGACTGGCTTATTACGCTTAACATAATGTCCTCAATGGTCATTCATTTTGTAGCATGTGTCAGAATCTCCTTCCTTTTTAAGGCTGAATAATATTCCCATTGTATATGTACACCACATTTTGTTTGTCCATTCACCCCTTGATGGACACTTGGGTTGCTTCCACCTCTTGGCTATTGTGAATAATGCTGTCATAAACATGGGTGTGTGAACTTCTTCAAAATCCGGCTTTCAGTTCTTTTGGATATATATCCAGAAGTGGGATTGCTGGATCAGGTGGTAATTTGTCACCTAATAATTTAAAGATATTTCTTAAAAGTATTAATATATGTTCTTTACATGTTTCAATAGTTGATAAAGAAAGGATCACTTGGGTAAAACATAGGGACCTGGACATTACTGTTACAAGTAAATACAGAAACCATTATTATATTTGGTACTATTCTTGGCCCCTTTACTCCTTAACAATTCAGTAGTAAAAAGAAGATGTAACAAGTCAGGCAGGTACGAATAGTACAAGCATGATTCCTCAGAGAGCAGTGCTAAATTTCACAGCCCCAAAGAACTAAAGACGACCAAACAAAAAGTGGGTAGAAAATGGAAAGATTTGAAAAAAGAAAACAATACCTTGAAATTATGGAGGAAAGTGCTATTTATATTCCCATTTAAATTTTTAGGTGACTTTTCCATGTAAAATCTGGATCAAAAAGTAATATAAAGGTGCTTTTAAAAACTGCCAGAGGTGGAGCTCTTCCCCGAAGGCCTTGCTATGGTGCCCGTGGGATTGGCAGCTGTCTTCTTATTCTCTTATGAGGCAGAAATACGGAACTGTTCACCTGTGTCTTTACATTTTATATTCTCTTTTTATGACAGTTTACCATTGCATATTCTTTTCTTTTAATTTCCATTTCATTTGGTAATGTGTTTCATTTATATTTTCTAGAGGAGAAATTGCTTAGCTGACTCATACTCCAATATCAACCCTTTAAAAAATTCTTTTTTTTTAAATTTTTTTTCTTTATTTGGCCTGCTGTTATGAAGTGAATTTTATTTTTTTCTTTATAAAAAATTCTAATTGAAGAATCAGGGCAGCAAAAATTTTATTGGTGTTAATAAGCTGTATATTCAAAAATTGTTTGCTTATTATAAAACTAATGAAGAAAGAATCAGAAGTGAGACTTTGAAAGTTCATGCCAATCAGCTCCTGAGACGGAGGTGCTGGGCAACTCCATGGGATTGTCTGGGACTCTGCCTTCTGTCATTTGGTGCCCACCTCTAGTGGGATATTAGATTGAAGACAGAAAATGCATGAGTTGAACACCGATCAAAGTAATTTTATCAGCACTCTTGACACTCCTATCAGTCACGTTGAATTGAAAACTATCCAGAAGTGAGAGTCGAGGTCCCTGCTATTTGGGATCAGACAATGAGGTAGGGATCCCGGAGCTACTTGTCACGCTGGAACTCTTCTCTCAGCCTGCAAAGTCACACAGCTCTGAGTAGGTAGAGATATATCGATTGCAAGATCGGCTGCACTCAGCAGCATGGTTGATGTGGGACAAAGGGTTACATTCAGTAAAGAAGCAAGTCCAGTTTTTAATATCCAACTGGCTACTGACAAATTGTCTCCCCACATCAGTTTTTTGTGTTAAGGTATATTGAAGAATGGTGGCAGTTGAACATTTTACATCCTAGTCTTGTGGTGCAGAAGGAGAAATATGTATAGTTAGGTCACAGACTAAAAGAAGATAGTAATGGGCAGGGATTATGGACTGATTTATGTCTCCTCCCAACACTCATATGTTGAAGATCTAATCCCCAATGTGACTATATTTGGAAATGACACCTTTAAGGATGTAATTAAGGTTAAATGAGGTCATATGGGTGGGCCCTAATCCAATATAACCAATATTCTCAAGAAGAGGAAGAGACACCAGAGATATCTCTCCAAAAGCCACAGAACAAAAGCCATGTGAGGGAGGACACAGCAAGAAGGTAGCTGTCTGCAGGCCAGGAAGAAGGTCCCCACCAGGAACCAAGTCTGCTGGTACCTTGATCTTAGACTTCTAGCCTCCATAACTGTAAGCAAATAAATTTCCGTTGTTTAAGTAACCCAGTCTATGTTATTTTGTTATGGCAGCCTGAATAGACTAATATAGCAGGTCATCTAATCAATACTATTTTCTTTTATAATATCCAAAAAATATTTAAAGCAGGTGGTTCTTTGAATACCCATTCAACAAAAATTATTGTGATATTTCCAGTAAGAGTCCACTAGCACAGCTACAACTGTCCTTGGTAATGATGGGTTTACATTTACAACTACATCATGATATGGAAACAAATTGTCCAAAACATCCTGGTGATGGTATGTTCATTTTTGTACCTTCATGTGGAAATGTGTAGCAAAGGATCCAGATCAACTCTCAGTGTCAGGGAGAGGAATGGCTTTGTAAGGGTGAGTCAAGTCAGATGTTTACCTTTTATTCCACGTGCTTAAAATTATTTTAACAACGAGCATACATTCATGTATTACTCTTGGATTTTAAAAAATGGAACAAAAATACTAATGGGGAAAATAGATCACATTGGCAGCTGCATTGGAGAATAGCAATAATGTACTTGAAGAATATGTTTTGAAGGCTATAGAAGTAAGCCTGACCAGGAATGATTGGATTTCCCCACTCCCACTCTCGACCTAGTCTTACTGCTGCAGCCAGAGTGGTCTTCAGAGAACAGAAATAAGATCATGTCCCTCCTCTGTGTAAAGTCCTTCAGTGACTTTTCTGTCCTTAGGGAATATGCAAAATCCTTACTGCAGCCTGTAAGACGCTATGTGATTTCTCTCTCATGTATTTTCCTGCCTCCTCTCTTGGCGCTTCCTCATGTCATTATCCACTCAGTGATTGCCTCTGTTGCTCACTGCCGGATCCCCAAGCCTGGTAAGTGCTTGTGCACAGTAGAGGTTCAATTTGTCGAATGAATGAATGATGAGTAAAGAAAAGGTAAGACAAAGCTTAGAACAAAGCTCTGGAGGGCTCCAGCATTTCTGAGTGAGGTTGAGGAGGTGCAGCAGGCAAAGGTGTCTGAGAAGGAGGGGATAAGAGGTAGAAGGCAAACCAGAATAGTGTTGGTGATGAGAAAGGCAAGAGAAAGAGCTATTTCACAGAGAAGGAATAGTAAACAATTTCAGTGTTGAAGGATCAACTAAGATAAAGATAAAAAGTGTCCATCTTAAACTCAGTGACAAGGATACCATTGGGGATTTTATTAAAAGCAGTTTTAGGGGAATGAAAAGTGTAGACAGCAAATTTCAGGGTTAAATCCTCTTATTTTGGCAGTGTGGTAAGTGAGAATGAGTATAGGCTTGGGGCTCTAGCTTCAGACCTTAGCCTGAAGGTCTAAGCAACACACTTCATCCTGGTGTTATTCGTCTATAACATGGGAATAGTAATGATACCCACCTGCTGAGTTGTTGGGATAATTAGAAATAATCAGTGCCGCAGATGAAGATACTCAATAAATGGTAACAGTCATTATAATTGAATTCAGCTTATGTATTTACATTTACTATTCTGTGAAAATAGACTTAGCTAAATCATAGATGCTGAGACATTATAATCAAGTTAAGTTACTGTCAACTCACTTGCTTTTCAGTTAGCTTAGTGGTCAGCTAATGTTTGGACAGGTATTGCCTGGAGTCTTTGCTAAGGGACTCTGTGTATCTTGGGACATGCCTTCAACACTCAGCCAGGCATCTTACAATTCTGCCTTACCCTTCACTCCTTATGTAAGGAAAGGATGTGCAAGTCACCATTTTGCTTTGTATCCCAGTTTTGAATACTTCTCCTTAGAGCTACAGAATTTCCGGATTACAATCCAGTGGGCAATATGGAGAAAAACTAATTATGGTCCAGTGCAGCAAGTGAACAGAGCAGTATAGTACCCTGCTGGTATGTCCATGAATATCAGTTATCATTATACCCATTACACAGTCAAGAGATATTTTGAATAAATAGAATTCTAGATGAAACCCATTATACTGTTGCTGCTATTCATTGCAGAAACAATATAGGAAAATAATAAGACTATAAAATTGTGGCTAAGAATCCAAAAGAATCAGGAAACTTAAAACCAAAATAAATCCAGTATTGTTGGCAACTAGTATAACTTCACATATGGTAGATTAATATCTCATACAGAATTGGTTGGCTGTCACATTTTACAAATTACCCAGAAATGTCGCTAGTACCAGAAAATGTCTATCTCAAAAAATAATGTAAAAATATTTTCTTCATAAAGCCTACCCAGTTAAGAATTTCTAAAAATTCATTAAGGAATAAGTGATAAGACAATAAATCTAGTGATAGGGTTTGCATAGTATGTAATTTGTAAAATAACTTAATAAGAACAAGTGATTTATACACCAGAGTTCACACTCTCTGATGTAATTCTATAAAAGAAACAATTCTTTCATCATTAAAACACATCTATCTTTAAGTAAAATGTGTCTGATCTGGCCAACATAATACAAAATTTATAAAAAGTTTTGAAAAGTTATTGTGAGCTTTTACAGGAAATACTGGAGACGTACTGCCACTACTTATAAAGAGTTTTGAGGTTTTGACATTTTTGCGATCCTTTATAAGACTTGTATCACTAACAGAAACGGAAACTTGACTGTGTAATTTTCTTCGCAATAAAACGAGAGTGGGACCAAGAACCGATTGTTTAATGCCAGGAAGTGATTGAAAGACCACACTGAGAAGGAAAAAGGGAGCCGGCAATTCTGGTTTTTACCACTAGATGGCGCCGCTCTGCTTGGAGTCGTGCAGACCCGCACAGCACCTGCAAGAGTTCACCAGGAACAGCCACAGAACGCTCACCTTTTACCTGCCAAGCGTGTGCTAGACAATCTGTCGCTTGCCGATAGTGTGCATGTTACTGTATTAGGGGATCATTGTGCAAAAGTGTCTCACAAGCACATATTTCAACCTCTCCAATGTAGTCAGTTATTCTGTACGCAGATGCTCCAGGGATATAGATATTAGGACATACACAAGAACTAGTAAAATTAACCTCGGTGGAACAAGAAAACATCGAATCATGCAATATTGCTTTAAAAATATTACACAAATAATCTAGGTTGAATTTAGGAGTTAATAATAAAAATGACAATATTACTTATAATCTTTCAACATAGCTTTTATTAACACAACAGCGAGGCTGGCTGACTCGGTGACATTGGAAATCTAGGATACCAAAAGGGACATCAGCATCGTATGTTTTTAACCCTGTTAGACCTTCATATTATTCTGTGGCAGTACTAGTCTTCCTAATTTTTTACCCTTATCTTTGTCTTATGTACTGGATTTCATCAATACTGTGATGCCCATGTGTTTTACATTTTAGGCCTCTTAAATTGGGGTACAGTCTACTATCTATGCTGTCTTACCACCTCTGACAGTCAGGTGGCAGTCGTGGTGCAGAGCATAGGAGTGAATTGGCAACAATGTGTGCTGGAAAAAATGAGACCAAACTATCCTTTTTTTTTTTTTTTTTTTTAACTCTAGAAACCAAATGGTTCTGGAAGAAGGTGAGAAAGGTGGCGAAGCAGGTGTATTTACCAGTATTCCTGAGGCAGGATCAAAAGTAGACCAGAACTTCATAATTGTAAAGCAGGCTTAAAAACCCAGCAATAATAGCTTTTAGTTGAATTATGGATTCTTTTAAGACATGCTTCATCACCAACACTTTAAATGCTGCAAAAGATGACTTTTGGGTAAAAAAAAAATGCAGACATTTATATCTCTGAGACAAAAAGGGTTTCAGAAGAGTTAGGCTCAAACATGAAAAAATTTTAGGAAAACCTTAATGATATATTTTGCTTACATGTCCCTTTTTGTATATACAAAATTAATATATGAAACAAATCTTTGTGTAATTAAGTATAAATGAGTTCTTTCAAGATTTATATATGAATATTTTAAGTGATAATTGTGTCACAGTTTATGTGGCAGGAATTTTTTCTTTCTCAAACCAGTGGTGCATCTTATGATCAATGGCATTTTAGATTTGATGGAATACAGGTAGCAAATATAAACTGCTTATTCTTATACTGACAGCAGAGCAGGCTAGTGGTTAAATTTCACCAAGTTAGTGTTACAAGACCCAGAGCTGACACTGTCTATTTATGTCGCACACATTATTTAATCTCTGTGATGTGCAGTTTTCTTACCTGTAAACAGAAGGTAATTATCTATGTCCTTAGGAAATAATACACCTAGCTGACTTAGCACTGTTTCAGGCATGTAGTATACAACCAATAAGTGCTAACAATTCATTGATCTTTAGATATCACAGTAAGTGGATATTATGAGAATTCATAATTTATTCTAAAAATTTGTGAGCTCTACACTATGACATATCCATCTTTGTCGTATGTAAAAATCTTGTTTTTCTTTCCCACGTCTTCATGTAAGATGAGTCGTCCATCATGTCCCTCACCCTAGGTGATTTCATCTACTCCTACAGCTTCAAATACCATCCTTAGCTGACACCCTCAAGTTTAAGTTTCAGTGCAGGACTTCTTCCTGAGTTCTATGTTATATATCAAACTGCTTACTCAGAATCTGTGTTTGACTATCTCTTATGTACCTTAAACTTAATATGGCCCATAAAAAATTGATTTGTTTTCATTTTCCTTCCCAAATCCAATTCCACCTGAACTGCCCCTTCTCAACAAATGGCAGCCCTGTCCAAATACCTGATTCCCCTCTTTTTTTGCCCCAATAGTCAATTGGCAGTATATCTTGATGGCTCTACCTTCTAAGTATATACTGACTCCAAATGCTTCTCCCCGTCTCCACTGCCAAAACACCAGCAGCCCCTCTCACCTGCCTGCTCTAACAACTCCCAGGTGGTCTCCCTGCCTTCATCATGCCTCCTTAGCTTGTTTCACACCACACAGAGCAGCCAGAAGTGATCTTGCCAAAGTCTAAATTAGCCTGGCTTGAAAACTTCCAGTGGCTTCTCATTAATTTCAGAATATAGTTCAAAGGTTTCATTATGGCTTGTGAGGTTGGCCAACATCCAGCATTGCTTCTGTTTTTTTCCCTTGTTGACTGTATTTTCTTAACATTTCTTCTGCATCTTAAACATGCCACGCTGAGTTCTACCTCAGGGCCTTTGCACTTGTAGTTTCTTTGCTTACTCCTCATTACCATTCTGGTCATTTCAACTGGTTCACTTTTTCATAGGAGGTGATGGCCCTATTTTAGTCATTCTTCTACTGTATTATTTGGTTTTATCTTTTTCAGAGAATTTGTTGGTGCTTAAAATTTTTACCCATCTCTGTTTTTTTTTCTTCTAGCTCTGCATCTGTCTATCTGTTGTGTATTTTCTGTCTCCTGCTACTAGAATATATGATCCTCAAGGGCACAGGGCTCTGCTATCCTTGATGTTCTATCCTTAGCTGCTGGAATAATGAGGGGATGCTGTGGGTACTCAAATCTTTATCAACAGCTGAGTATGGCCGTCTGTATGTTCTGTATACCATGGCAGTTAAGGAAAAGGAAAAAGGCACTTCATTTGGAATTAAAACATCTGGTTTGAATCTTAACTCTTCTTACTAGTTGGTTATTATGCTGTAAGCACTTTGGTAAATTGCTTCAAAACTTTCCAAAACATTGGAAATATGAAAAACAAACAAGTAAAAAATATCTTGTGATCCAGGATAGGTAATTTTTTTTCTGGCTGGTTTCCTTTTTGTTAATAAGAAAATACCAAACTACACATGTATGATCAATGAATTTTTCAATAAAGGGGCCAAGATAATGCAATGGAAAGAGGATAGTCTTAAAAGCAAAAGGTGCTAGAACTATTGGATACTCATTTGGAAAAATGAAACCAAATTTTTACACCATACACAAAAAATGGACCCAAAATAGATCAGAAACCTAAACACTAAAACTATAAAACATTTAGAAGAAAAGCATGGGAGAAAATCTGGGTGATCTTAGGGAAGGCAAAGATTTCTAAGATAGGACACGAAAAGTATGAACTATAAAAACATTGATAAATTGGACTTCTTCAACATTTAAAACGTCTGGTTTTCAAAAGACACCATTAAGGAAATGGAAATGCAAGCCACAGACTGAGAGAGACTTCATAATACACATGTCAGACAAAGGACTTGTATAAAAATATTTAAATAACTTAAATTCTTTAACAAAAAGGCAACCCAACAGGGAGAACTGGGTGAAAGATTTGAATAGAAGATAAGTGAATGGCCGATAAAAAGATGCTTAGTATCATTAGTCATCAGGAAAATGCAAATTAGAACTACAATGTGACACCATTTTGCACCTGTCATAAGGGCTATATTAAAAACCAACAATACAAAATGTTGATGAGGATGTAGAGCAATTAGAACTCTTATATGCTTCTAGGAGGAGGAATATATAATGGCACAACTACTTTGGAAAACAGTTTATTATAAAGTTAAACACACATACCATACAACCCAGAAATTTCACTCCTAGGTGTTTATCCAAGAGATATTTAAACTTGAGTTCACACAAAGACTTGTTCATGAATGTTTTTTATGTGTTAATTTATAAAAGCCTCAAACTAGGAAAAACCTAGATGCCCATCAATAGGTGAAGCTGGTATAAATAAACTGTAGTCATCCATACAATGGAATACTACTCAGCAATCAGAAGAAATGAACTACTGAGAGCTGCAATAGCATGGATGAACCTTGAAAACATTATATTGAGTGAAAGAAACTATAAATATGTATATACTATATGGTTTTATTTATATAAAATTCTAGGAAAGGTAAGAATAATTTATAGTGACAGAAAGCCTATAAGTGGCTGCCTGGGGGTGGGATGGGGGAAGGAGGGAGCTTTATGGGTTGACGGAGCTATTCTGTATCTTAATTATGTTGTTGGTTACACAGTTGTATACAGTTGTCAAAACACATCAAACTGGACACTTAAAATGGGTGCATTTTTTATATATAAATTATACCTCAATATAGATGATTTACAAAGGAAAAAGTAGGGAGGGCTCATCATCCAGAATTGCTATGAGAACATCTGTAAGAATCTGGCTTTTTAAAAATGTATGATAAATGTAGCTGAATCTGAATCTAACTGAGCCAATACTTTCTCTCCTTTTGGAGAGAGCAGTCATCTTAATTGACTTTCTCTTTCATGAGCTATCAGGAGGTGGCCTTGGGTTCTGGGAGATGAAAGTTCACTGGGCAAAGAGCCAATTTGCTCGTTTTTCTGAGTGAGGATCCAGGGACTCAGCTTGGCTTTTTGAGCCCAGGAAAGAGGTATGATATTTGGGGGCTCACTGAAGTCTCACTACAAAGGGCCCCTTTCTCACCTACTGTTTTCCCTTTCGATATAATAGAATCATAGGTTGAGTGGGAAGAAACCTTGGAAATTGTCTAGTTCAACCTTCACTTACTTCACCATTGCCATAATCCCTGACTTGTTTTCTCACTTTCGCCTCCCTAGAATCTAAGGAACTCTCCTTCCCTTTCTTACTTACCGGTATTTCCCTTTTCTGATGCATGCTTTCCCCCACTGCTTTGACTTTTGTGTCTAAATTTCACCTCCCCAAAGTCAAAGGTTAAAATTCATTATGCAAAGTCAAGCGAAACTCATCCTGAAGAGACTGATGTAAATCAGGCTTGTTTACCTCCATTTACATAAACACATACATTAGGAGATGTGTGAAGTGTTGATTTCTCTGCAGTGGCCTTGATCGTATTCCTGGACTAATTTACTTCCCAGAAGTTTCTTTTATTTATTTATTTTCCCTTTTAATTTATTTTTTAAAATTTTAACTTTTTTATTTTTTAAATTTTATTTATTTTTTTACTTGATACATAGATTCTCCTATTTTGGGGGTGCATGTGATAACTTAATACATTCCTATAATTTGTAAAGATCAAATCAGTGTAATTGAGATATTCATCACCTTAAATATTCACCTTTTCTTTATGCTGGAAACATTTGAACTATTTTTTTTTCTTTTTTTCTTTATTTTTGTTTCTTTTCTAGCATTAATGTAACTGCAACATTTGAATTATTATCTTCTAACTATTTTAAAATGTACAATAGATTATTGTAAACTCTAGTCACCCTAGTGATCTATCAAACACTAGGGCTTTTTTCTTAAAACAAACTGTATTTGTACACATTCATCAACCTCTCTTTAACTCCCTTCTCCCCCTCTCCCCCTGTCCTACCCAGAAGTTTCTTTTAGCTTAGTGACTCTGGGAGAATGGCAAACACACGATGCCTTCGTTCACACTGGGGAGCTGAGCCCCGGTGGACGGTGGACGGTGGGGTGACTCCGAGTCATGTTCTTCTCTGTTGTCTACTAGTAACACGATTGTGTTGGTCTTGGCCAATTTGCTCAACTTTTCTAAGTCTTCAAATCCTTCAAATGGGCGTAATATTATCTGTTTACAAGAATTTTTTTTTCCTTTTTTGAGACTTAGAGAACATAGAAGCAGTTTGGCCCATAGTAGACACTCAGCAAAGGTTGGTTTCTTCATCTCTCCTGTGTCTCCCCTAGATTTCCTTGGCTTTCCCAGGGAGTCAGACCCTGGTATAAGAGTTGTACAAAGCATAAAAAGTCTTGGGTATGCCAGGACGGGACTGCTGTATTTATTTGTGAAATCTCTAGTTTAGTTTGACTGAGCCTTGGCCCAGCCATAATAGCTTTTTTCCAGCCTTTGTGTCAGAAGTTTGCACGTAAAGAAGGGACATTGCAAAGTATCTCTCTCTCTCTCTCTCTCTCTCTCTCTCTCTCTCAAAGTTGTTGATGAAGGAGCATTTTATTTTTTCCTTCTGGACTCAACACGGTGAGTCCACCTAGCTTATGTCTACTTATTTGTCACCTTTGTGTAGCTAGAAAGATTCATGATGGTTGTATCAGTTCACTTTAAATGATTGAATTTCCAGCCTTTGCAAAGAGAACTAAAATTATTTTTAATTTTATTTAAATTGTAAATATATGTAGACCAAGCTATCTCATATGTAGAGTGATTAACTTTTCTGTCCCATTTTTTAAATATTTTGTGTATAATGTGGCAGGTAACTCACTTCTTTTGCAAGGAAGGAAAAGCAGGCAGACCCTGTGGTGGGCAATCATGAGTAGCATTCTGTGGTAAGAACATCTCAGTTTTCCGTGTGTTTTTTGTTAAATTTAAAATGGGGATAACAGTACACTGATGTTCATAGCAGTACTAGTCACAGTAACCAAGAGATAAAAGCAGCCTAACTGTCCATCGAGGGATGAATGGATAAACAAAATGTGATCTATACACACAGTGGAATATTATTCAGCCTTAAAAAGGAGGAAATTCTGACAGATGCTACAACATGATTGAACCCTGAGGCCACTGTGCTAAGTGAAATGAGCCAGTCATGAAAGGACAAATGCTGCACGATTTCCCTTGTACGCCTGTCAAAGTGGAGAGAGGCACTCTAGGTGCCTCATTTTTATTCATAAAAAATGGGCATAATAATAGCTACTATTAAGGATAGCTGAAAGGATTAAGTGAGATATTGACTCACAGGACATAGCAGTTGCTCAAGAATTGTCAAATTCAGAGAGACAGACAGTAAAATGGGGATTGGCAGGGGCTGGTGGAAGGAAGGGTGGGGAGTTACTGTTTAATGGAGACAAAGTTTCAGTTTGGAAAGTTGGAAAAGTTCTGGAGATGGATGGTGGTGAAGGTTGCACAACAATGTGAATGTACTTAATGCCACGAAACTGTACATTTGAAAATAGTTAAAATGGTAAATTTTGTGTTGCATGTGTTTTACCACAATAAAAAAAGTAAAAAGGAATAATAATATTTAGTGTTAGGATAGCTGAAAGGATTAAATGAGACATTGATTCAGAGGGCAGTTGCTCAAGAAGTGTTGATTGCCTCACCCTTTCCCAGGGGTAAAACTTGACAATCCCACTTCTCCAGAGGGAGGATACTTTGTCTCCTAGAGGCTGGGGTTTGAACCTTCACTCTACAACCTGCTGTGGGACGTGAATCCTCTTCTAAAAAGCCCCTGGCAATCTTTGGTGGTGGTGGACAGACATACGTATTTGATACTAGTTGAGAGCATCCTAAGAACCTGTGTGTGTGGTCTCAGCTCCTTTATGCATGGAAGTGGTGCAGGAGACCAGAACATGCTTTTCATGGAAGAAATAGAACTTCTGGAGAAGGGTGGGGTTTGGGCAGGGAGGAGGTTTCTACTAACTGTATCAGAATAAAGGAGAGTGAGCAAAGGTATGCAGCTCCAAGGTCCTGTTTTATCCACCTTCACCCTCCCCCTTAGCACAGTGCCTGACAGATAGCAGATGCCTCACACGTACTTGTGAATAGACAAATGCAGCAATGTGAATGCATGAAGGTGAGCATGCAAATGGCATGTTGAAGGGGCAGAGAGTCCATAGGTTGGCTTGTCTCCTTAGGCTTTATGTGGATCAGCTAGTGAGTGGTATTAGAAAAGGCAACAAACAATAAGAAAAGGCATTGGAATTTAATCTGAAAGCACACCAGAAGCCATTATAGATTTTTTGTTAATTTGCTATGTTTAATGAAAAGGTGGGAGTGGAGGAGCTTCATTTTTGGGTAGTCTACTCACAGCTTCAAGGCTCCGAGTTAGACCCACTGTTCTTGTGGAGATTTCAAGACATCCTGATAGTGATCTGCGTGTATCTCCCTTTGCTGGCATCTGCCTACCCTCAGTGGCGCACATTGTTGTGGTCCATCGTGTCTGTTGGGCTGTAGTCCATGTATGTGACTAACCATCACTCCCACTTTGAACTCGTGGATGTTTCTCAGTTGTATGGAAAGGCAGGAAAAAGGCCTGAGTGTTTCTCAAGCAATAAGTAGATTCTCAAGGTTTGTACATTAACAACCCATGGTAACAAAGATGGTATAATTCAGAAGCTTATGGAAAAGGAACCAGAATGTGCAGTTATCAATGAATGGTTATGTAGAAGAGTTAAAACCTAAAGACACTGAAGAATAAAGAGTAAACCAAAGTTTTCTGTTTAGCTTCTGATTTTTAATTTTTTTTATTTAAGAGAATGTTTTGTTATTTTATTGTATATTTGTGAAGATTTAGCATTGACCTCTACTTGAAAAGCAGTTTTTCCAGTAATACATCTGCATTTGCTTTAATTTTATGCCACCACTATTATTTGATATATTTAAAAAGACATTGACTGTCCAAGTAGACCTCGGTAATAACTGCTTTTGTGTTTTCACTGCACACAGGCAAACAAGTGCATTTTCTAGCTAGCTGATGCTGCATTGATTCTTGTACATAGGCAGTCATTGAAAAATTAAACTTTGTAGGTTAAAAGTAGATTAAAAATGTAAAGATGAACATGTAATATAAAGAAGACAATTTCTAAGGTTGTATTCAAAATGAAACATCACTGGTGGGAAATGATTATTTTGGCAGAGGTAGTACTTAAAATAACACTTGGATTTGCAAATTGAAGAACATCAACAGCATAATTCATAAATGTGCTCATTTCCTCCTTGCTGGTTATTAGCCAGGAATACAGTACAGCATATGGCTTATTATTCTGGTAGTTGGAGAGAGCAAAATTAAATCCGGAGATGAATGACTGTTTTCTCTTCCAATTCCCAGCCTGTCCACCTTTCCAGGAACTGGATAGTTGTCACGGCATATGGTTCTGCTGTGAGAGTGAAGCCAAGAGAGGGGTAAGGGGAAGAAACCCACAGGGTCATCTTCATGACAGGCGAGACAGAAGCTTGAGTCCACCTTCAGCCCTGGTCAAGTAGATCCCTAGAGGGCAAGCTGGCCTTGGATTGACATGTGGTTTCTGGAAGATGGAGTAGAAGTACTTTTCTCTATTCTTCCTGCTAAGTCACCTAAAAACCCTGGACATTATATGTGAAACAAACAGAAGAAGCCTCTGGAAGGTGGAAGAAAGCAGATGGCTAGTGACCTCAGGGCCCGAGGAGCATCGTGGTGGCAGGGTGGTATCAGTGAAGGCCCAGAGGGGGCAGCGGGACCTCCCACCCTCCCTCTAGCAGTAATGAGGGGTCCCTCCTGCTTTGGGGTATCGACAGAGACTGAATATGGAATCCAGCTTTCTGCCTCTATCTGACAGTAACACGGTGGCCTCTCCCTTCGCTTGGCACAGGGTTTTACGTTTGCTCCTTGTGGTGGCTTTGGATTGTGTTAGGGCTGTTGAGTCAGATGTCCCTATGTTCTGTTCTGCACAAAACTGACCTCCCTTCTTTCTTCAGATGAGTTTTGATCTTGTGATGACAAGATCAAGTTGTGAGCTTCTATACTAAACTGTGGTTTCCTTAAGGGCAGGGGTGGACTCTAATTCATCTTTCAATTAGAGTCTAAATAACCCATAGCGCTTAGTGTAGTGTCTGGGCCATAGATACTTGCTAAATATTGGTTGAATTCTTTATGGGGCTATTGAGTGTATAAGTACCGCTGGAGTGTTGGGAGGATCTGACTTTACACCGATTAAGTAGACATGTCTTACAGAGACTCACCTAGAAAAATGTGAAGTTGGAATTGCTCTGTCACCAGAACTGAAAGCTGCCACAGGCTGATGTGACTGAGATGCCACAGAGAAACTCTCATAGGCCCAGAAACTCCATTTTCCTTGGGAACCCACAGAGTCAGGGGAACTACTCGTGGTGATCAAGCTAGCAAGAAGGTGCTGGGTAAATTGGAATGAATGTTTGCTAATTAACCATGAACACAGAAGTTCTGAGGAGACTGGCATATTCCCTGCTGGAGAAGACACGTGGGCACTGACGTGAAAGCAGAAGTTTGCTTGGTGCTCAGGGAAGCTGAGCAACTGATGATGCCCCTGGCTGGCAACCTTCAGGCAATGATGGCTTGAGAACTCCGACTTTGCTACAGAGAATTACCTTCCAAGGGAACTAGGATCTGCCACTGAGAACGTCCTTTGCTACAGACAGCACTGGAGACATTTGAATTCTTACTTTTCTATTGAAAGGTTATGGGATCTGGAGTCAGACTTCAACTCAAATTTCATTGCTATGCTCTTGGGCAAGTTACCTGGCCTCTTTACACTTGTGTTTTCTCACCTGTGAAGTATAACCCTTCCCAAATTGTTGTGGAAATTCAGTGAAAAAAGATGAAGATAACATAACTAGCAGGGTGGATAATACCTAAATAAGTCTAACGCTTCACCTCCTAATACTACACTATTCTTCAAACTAAGCACAATGAACTATAAACGTTGTTAAATACTAAGCAATATCTTCCAGTGACCATACATGATCACTCAGGGCAGGTAATTCCTTCTGTGGATTACTGGGCTTATTTATTACAAACTCTTCCTTTTAATTTTATTAGGGAAAATGGCTTTTAACCTCAATCACATTTTAAAATACCTTGCTGTTGACCATATAATCTGCCTGCAGATACAGATATTTGAAATAACTAACTAATAATAATGTGTTCAATATTGACCTACCTTTATTTTAATTAATGCATTAAAAACACTAATTAGCACAAAAGCCCTGTTTGGAAGATAATGTATCTCCTAATGTACATAAAAGCCCTTATTTTTTCAGCACGTTCATATCACTATTATTAAAATGCTGGATTTTGTGTGAGGGCATCCAATTCTTCTTCTCATTTCTCCTCCGTGGCTTGTCCCTTATCCAGCTTCTTATTGCCAAAGCCTGGAGTGCAGATAGATGACTTTGTAAGGTATAAGTAACCACTCTTAGGGGGAAAAGATAGCTGATAAATCTAGTGAATATGGCAGCTGAATGACCACAACCTATTAGCCAACTTGTATCCAACAGTAAGGGCAAGTAGACAAGCTTCTCAGTATTTAGAATAACAGGGGTTAAGGTTTCTTACTGAACTTATATCCTGGAAAGAACACCGACTTCGGACTTACAACTGCCCTCGGATCTTGGCTTTGACACTTGCTGCCTTGGGTGAACTACTTATTCTCTTGGAGCCTCACTTTCCTTGTGAAAATAATAAAAATGGCAAAATGTGTTGCTGCTTACTGTGCACAAGCACCTGTAATTTACATATATGTCACTTTCAGTTGCCACAAGGTCCTTATAAGCTTGTGGTTAGTATAACCCATTTTTCAGATGAGAGAACTAAGACTTGGAGAGATGAAACAACTGGCCCAGGGGCTCACTACTGGTAAATGATAGATTCAGCAGTGGAACTCAGGTCTCTCTGGCTCTGAAAACTGTACTCTTAAAACTGCACTATGCTGTTTCCTTTGCAAAACTGATAAAGAGAAGATCAACTTTGAAGGAGTTTAAAATAATGAGAGGATATATGTAACATTTCCAGAGCAGTGCCCAAAAGAATATGTTCAATAAAGGTAATTATTGTTATGTTATTCACAAAAATCATGAAGAGTTGAATGTAATATTTAACAAAATAATGATTGCTGTTTATTAAGCACAATACATGCCAGACTTTTTGTTAAGTGAATATATGCACTATCACATTTACTGTTCATAAAAACTCTATTATGTAAATATTTTTTATTATCTTCCTTTTTTAAATTAAAAAAAAATTGTGGCTTAGAGAGATCAAGTGTCTTGTACAAAGTCACATCACACAGTAGTGAGAATCAGAGCCAAGGCTGCTGATTCCAAAGCCCAGTTTTGTTTTTTTTTTTGTTAGTTTTTATTTTTAACCACTTTGCTGTGTGGATTTCCTATAGAAGAAAAGCTTGTGGCCCCCAAAATGAACCTGAATCTTGGAAGAGATATGTGTAAATGTGTGTCAGAGGGCCCATTTTAGGTGAACATCCTTGGTAATGGTAGACAAGGAATAAAAACAACTTCACAGATCAGAAAGCTGAGCAGGAAAGGAAATATTTTAAACCAGGAAATGGTGAATTAATTCATCTGGGGGAAAAATAACTCCGAACATACATTTGATGAAAAACAAAGCTTGAAAGCAGCCTAGTGAATCTTGATAGAAAGATTGATTTTTGGCTTCCTTCTGTTCTGTTCATTACACCTGAATAATCACTACCATTTAATCTCTAAATGGTAAAATTTCCTAAATCAGGTGGAACCGGAGCCTCCGTTTTGTAAGCTCTGGGTTAATTCCATAAGACATTTTAGTGCCATACAAAGTTATTGACATCGTATCTAATTATATTTGGTCTTTCCATCAACCATAGCATTTTTCTTGCTCCCAGAGATAAATGCCATTATAAAATATTCAGAATTCTATAATGTTTCATTGGGAGTTTTACTTGAGGGCAGTTGCCTCTCAGGGACCTATGCAGTGCCCTGATGAATCCTTCCGTACCTCCCCAGGCCCTGCTGGAGTGGTACCTTCAGCCTGAAATGTCCCCAGTCCCCCACCTCTGCTCAGTCACATGCCCATTGTTCAGAACAGAGCCCCAGGTGACTTCTGCAGAAAAGCTGTCTCCAAATAATCCTCGATTGAAAGTTCTTCTGTTACCTGCTCTCGGGGCAGAGCCTATGACATAGTTGAATAATGTATGTATAATGTAATGACGTTTGATGCCTATTTTCCCTGCCATAAGGGCAAGGACAACATCTGCCCCCCTCTCTGCTGTATCCTCAGAGCTAAGCCAGCTTTATTTATATTTAACCCTGTGAAATTGCTGATATTTAACCATTTTTATCCCACAAAAGTGGCAATTTCATATGGTTTAAATAAATACCTAACATATAATGGGTGCTTTATCCATATTATATGAATGTCGGAATATCTGCTACAGCCCTTTTTAGAATTGCAGCCCACCTGCCACCGGCCCTATCTTCTGTTTCTTAAAGAGGGTGGCAGGGTATGGTGGGGTGGTGGTTAGACTATAGAGGACGATAGTCTTCCTCCTAAAGCTGCCTTCTAAAGTCATTTTCCAGTTTCTGGAATTAAGCAAGTAAGGGTAGTAGGTAACTATGGCAAGTCCTCTGGCAATCAGTCAAATTGACCTGATGCTGAAGCCAGTGCAGGAGCTTCATTAAAGCACAGAAAGATTAAGTGACTGTGGGTTAAGCTTTTAACTGCTATGTACCAACTGGAGTAGTAAATAACTGATCACATGTCTTTCTTTCCTTCAATATTTTGGAAAGAAAAAGAAATTGCTAAATATTGATCCCCCCCACCAATTTCGCCGACCAATAGAAACTTGAGCAGTGTCCAGAGTTGAGTTCTTTGCTGTAGCCAGTCTCGACAAACACCATTCAACAAAACAAACTCCACAGTAATGCCTCAAACCAAGAAAACATAACCCCAAATGAGAAATTATTGAAGATTACAATGAGGTTACAGGCACATAAGAAATGGAGACCTAATTGTGATCTCAAGGGGGTCTGGGATTTCAGTCGATTCTGGGCATTGCAAAACTGGGGAGCGGCAAAAAATGGGAAGAAACTTAATTTCCAAAGTGTCCTGACATTCTGAAAGCAAACTTGCCAGAGTCAAGCAAATAAAACTCAGAAAATTTTATTGATTAAAAAAATTATCAAATTAAGAAAGATTTTTAGAGAAACAAGTCCTCAAGTTTAGGTAACAATGCCACATAATGGAGGGTAGACATATTTTTTTAAAAATATTTATTTGTCAATTATACTTAAATAAAGCTGGAAAAAAATGACTAAGGCAACAAAGAAAGGAAGAAAGAGTAAGAAAGCAAGAAAGAAATTTCGTTAAGCTTCTGTGTTATGGCAGCCTGAAATCTTTCATATCTTGACATTTTATATGTGAGTTGAGAGCATCTATTGTTTGTCTTTTAAATATAGATGTTGGGTTTATAGTTTCATTCAGAAAAACAGTCAACATAAACACACTCCCCTTTCTGTTTCTCTTCTATGTAAAATGCTCCAAATAAACAATAGTAACCATTTATTTGTTTATTATTGCCCAATATTTTTCCCACTTCCTAACCACACTCACATTCCCTTTTCGGGAATTATGCATAGGGAACAGTAAATGTGAATGCTTTTTTCTCCACTGTGGAAGCTGAAGAGGCTGGGTCCTTTCCCTTCTACCATGAACAGCTGGACAGGAGCAAGTGACTGGCCTTGGCTGGTTGGATTGTCTTCCAGAACTCTGAGGCTGGTGAGAGAGGCTTGAGGATGCAGGAAGCCTTTGCCACAGACTCATCCCACTCTGGGTGGGCCGCTGCATCTGCTTTTGCTGCAGTGCAGTTGCTATGATTCCAGCATCTCACTTTCCTTGGTGGGCTGCCCGTTTGTTTAGCCTTTTATAGATTTTATGAACCCCCAACATGCTTATAATAAATGTTATTTTCTGAAGTTAGTCTGAGGCAGTTTAAGTTATTTATAACCAAGAAGTCCTAGCTGAGACACTGCCTTAAGCAACTCTGGCGCAAGGTAGGAGGAAGAGCCTACTGGCATGCCACTCATGGCGTGATAGAGAAAAGGTTATTATTGAAGGAAGGACTATGAACTGGTTAGTCTTCACTAAGACTGGGTTCAAGGTCCATACGTGCCAATAACTGTGTCCTTAGTTAGGTCTTATAATGTTTCTGAACTTCATTTTAGAAGTTGTATTAAAAAGGCCATAATGATACTTCCTTTGTCTCAGGTTGTTAGAGAAAGTAAATGGATTCATGTGCATGAAAGAGTACCGTAAGCTCTAAAGTGCTGAATCAAAGCTACCTGTCATAGAGTTGGAGGGCTGACCGCCTCGTAAGCCTCCCTCAACAACAGCACAGGGCTCCGCAGAGACGCTGACAGCATTCAATTATTCATTTATTCAATCAACAGATATTCATCCAGTGTCTCCTATGTGCCAGTAACTATTCTAGGCAATTGTGAGACAAAGATAAAAGAGACAGAGCCTTGTCTTCCAAAAGGTCAAAGCCTGATAGAGGAGACAATTGCAATTCACTGTGGCTAATATAAAACCCAAGTTTGGCAGCAGCAGCTTCAGCGGTGGCATGAAAGGAGGATTCATTTATTTGGCTTAAGGAGATCAAGGAGCCCCCATTCTTGCTCTTGGAAAATGACTAGATTTCCATCAGATGGACGGGAGAGAAGGGTGGAGGGCATGGCATGGCATGCTGCATTTGAGGGTATGTGGCAACTGGACATGGCTGAAGTGTGGAGGTACTAGAAGGAGTAAGAGTTCTCAGGACTCTCTGATGCTCCAGATCGCAGAGGGGGCCAGGTCTTCACGGAAGAAGGGAGGAATGGACTTGGAATAAGTATGTGAATGGGTGAGTTCTCTCACAGCTCTGACTGCTTCTACTCTTACTCTTCCCTGCTCTGTGGCTGTGGATATGTCTAGGCACCATGAACAACTCCACGGAAGGGCAGATGTCCCTTCCCTAATTTAATTCCAGCAGCCCACCCACTGGAAAGGGATTAGGCTCATTCACAGAGGCTGCTCATATCACTGTCTAGAAGGAAGAGAGACTTACAACAATTTTGCTTTCAGCAAGGATTGTTTTCATGCTGAGAATTCAATAAAACCAAATTCTACTGTAACAGCCTAAGCAAATCAACAAACAAGCCTGGGATTAGAAGTGATAGGGAAACACACTGTAGAGAAGGCAGGGGAATCTAGGGAAAGGAAAAACAAAAACATGCAATGGTGTAGAACTATTGACTCCCCGTCTTCATTTTTCTATTTGCTTTCTTCTGTTCTTGTCACTTACTTTCTTTGAGCTATTTCTATTTCCCCATTTTCTCCCCAATAGGTTTCAAGTTATTAGGAAAGAAAAGTCCCAGGCAGAGGGGTCCTTACTCCTTTCTGCTGGACTGAAAATTTTGACTTGTGTGGGAGAATGCTGGGCTTTCCCAAAGAGACCCCAACCTAATTTGGAAGGAGCTGGCCTTGACTGAAGTCACAGTCCAGATGAGAGGTTCCCAAACTTGTGAGGTTCATAGTCTCAGTAACTTTTTTCATGGTTTCCTGAGGTTCAATATATCTAATAATTCTGTTTATTAAGTAGAGATGTTATAATAAATTAATAAACATTTATGGCCTGCCAATTTAGCGGTCATTTGATAAAAATACATAAATTGAAAAATAATATATTTTATTCTTAAATAACCACAATTACCAATGGGATGTGAGAGCCTCTTGGACCTGCCACTGCACAACTTCTCAAATGTTGGAATCAGATGAGATACTACCCCCCTCACTTTGTGTTCCATCTTTATTTTCATGTGTGCTTGCTTTTTATCAGAGTAAATATCAAAACCCACTTTGTTTCAACTGTTGCTGGCTTGCTGTGTGTTTTCATACAAGGGTCAGTAAGTTACAGCCCATGGACCAAATCAAGCTTACCACTTGTTTTTGTATGGCCTGGGGGCTAAGAATGGTTTTTATGTTTTTATATGGCTGAAAAAAATTTAAAAGAAGAGTAATATTTTGTGATGCATGAAAAGTGTATAAACTTCAAATTCCAGTGTCCATACATAAAGTTCTGTTGGAACGTAGCCATGCTTATTCATTTCCATGCTGGTCTGTGGTTGCTTCTGGGCTACGATGGCAAAGGTCTGCAGCCATGGCAGACCGTATGGGGTCCTCATTGCTTCACACTGCTGCTCAGCTCATTATAAATTACAGTGAACTCAGTTATAACTTGACAGTGTTTCAAGTGCTGTATGTATCATCATACGATGACATTTTATTTATTTGTTTTATGACCAAAAGCACACCCATTATGTCAAAACAAAACAAGCCAAAAAAATTTAAAAAAGGAAAGAAAAAGTGGACTTTGAATTTCACACTTTTAAGGCACAGCAAAGCATTAATTATTTTGTTATTGAATTAGATGACAAAGAATTGTATTTATCATTGGATGACACTATAGTTGTGAATCATCATAACCAGACTAAGCACTCATCACAATGTTCCTAACTCACAGAAAAGCAATGGTTTAAAAATCATAAAATTTCAAATAGAATATGTTATCAGAGCAGAATTTCGTCACAAAAATAAATAATGAAAATGATGCTGCAAACAAAGTAAGTTTCCATGTGACTCATTTGTTAACCAAGCAAGGAAAGCTGTTTACTGATGGTAAGTTAATTACATTGTGTTCGATTTGGCAGCCAAAGGAATGTGTCCAGAGAAAATAAACTTGTTTAAGACTATCAGGTTCTCAATAAGAATAGTTGCTGAAAGAGTTGAGGAATTTGGGAGCAATAGCAATATCAAAAAACAAAGCAAATTATTTTGAGTAGTTTCTCTTGGTTCTTGATGAGTTGACAGATGTTATGAATACTGCTTAGTTCTATAAGGAGTCAATGCTGAGTTAAAGTGATAAAAGATTAGCCTCTACAACAAATTGTCTACTCAGAACACTTTTGATGAGAATATGCTCAAAGAAGTTGAGAAAATACTAAGTACAACCTGAAGTGGAATCTGATAAGATGTGTTACAACTGATGATGGTAAAATATGTGTTAAGCAGAAAAAGTCTTAGTTGGACAAATTGCCAAAGCTCATGAAAATGCGAAGTGTTTAAAGCCAATGGTTATTGATTTTATCATTAGCAAGTACTATGCAGAACATATATTTTTTTTTTTTTTTTTTTGAGACAGAGTCTCACTCTGTTGCCCGGGCTAGAGCGAGTGCCGTGGCGTCAGCCTAGCTCACAGCAACCTCAAACTCCTGGGCTTAAGCGATCCTACTGCCTCAGCCTCCCGAGTAGCTGGGACTACAGGCATGCGCCACCATGCCCGGCTAATTTTTTCTATATATATTTTTAGTTGGCCAGATAATTTCTTTCTATTTTTAGTAGAGACGAGGTCTCGCTCTTGCTCAGGCTGGTCTCGAACTCCTGA
>CM052451.1:20862917-20967668 GCA_028533085.1 Varecia variegata
GCCTAGCTCACAGCAACCTCAAACTCCTGGGCTTAAGCGATCCTACTGCCTCAGCCTCCCGAGTAGCTGGGACTACAGGCATGCGCCACCATGCCCGGCTAATTTTTTCTATATATATTTTTAGTTGGCCAGATAATTTCTTTCTATTTTTAGTAGAGACGAGGTCTCGCTCTTGCTCAGGCTGGTCTCGAACTCCTGACCTTGAGCGATCCACCCGCCTTGGCCTCCCAGAGTGCTAGGATTACAGGCGTGAGCCACCACGCCCGGCCCAGAACATATTTTAATAGATAATATGTTATTGAACCAATAGTTACAATGTTAAATTTCATTTGCTCTTGTAGACTTAATCATCATCCATTCTGTAAAATGTTTTCAGAAATAAAAACTGAATGACCTGACTTGTTTTAACCCATAGCAGTTTGATGGCTGAGCAGAGGTAAAGTTTTAGGGTCAAGATCAAAATTTTTTTGAATGAGAAGAACTACCTTCAACCACTATTATGGAATACTACATGCTTTGGAAATTAGTCTGTATTGCAGACTTGATAACATTTTTAAATGAATTAAATCTAAAATTACAAGGCAAAACAGTGTTTGTGTGTGAAACTTATATTGCTGTAAAGTCATTTTGACAAGTACTAATGTTATTTGGATCACAAATAATGTCAAGCTGCTTTATATACTTGTGGTAATGTCAAAAGTTAAAGCAAGAATTAAGACCTGTATTCCCACACAATTTTGCAGTGGATATAATTTCTAAGCTCAAACTGTAGTTCCAGCAGCATTTTTTGGACTTTGATGGAAGAGCAAAGGAAATTTACATACTTAAAAAATCCATGGAATTGAGGAACTTCCACCTAACTTTCAACTGGAAGTGATTCATCTGCAATGTGTGACATACTAAGACTATGAAGAGAAGAATCTAATAGAATTCTAAAATATCCCTTTCAGATGATGGATATCCTCAATTAAAATCATATGTTCATGGATTTATATCAGTATCTGACATTTCCTATTTGTGTGAAAAGACATTTTTCAAAGATGAAATACATCAACTCATTACTGATAAACACTAACAGATGAACATTTCCAATTGATTTTGATGATAGGAAACACTAATCCCAATTAAGTGAAGCATTACCCACTTCTCAAAAAACAATTTTATTCTTCTTAATAGTAGACCTATATTAGGAAAAAAGTATTCAATTATTATTATATTTTGAATTTCATCCATAAAAATTAGTAGAAATTTGTTTTATTTCTTATTGTATGATACCTAAAAAGTATCCTCAATTTTACCACTTGGCCTGCAAAGTCCAAAATATTTACTACTTGGTTCTTTACAGAAGTTGCCAACTCCTGTTTTAGTATATCTAGGATATGAAAAAATGGGCCAGATATATTTGGCTTATTATTCTTGTAATGGAAAACTACATTATCAGATTAATCGCTTGACCATGAGTTAGTCACTTATCATTAGAACATTAACAAACATTCATATCAGAGCGGGCCAACCAGGTTAGAAAAATGTGCGTTCTGAATCGAAGTCAGGCAAAGGGTCAGCAAACAGGAAGCCTGTAGGAAGGACAGAACAATAACTGGACATTGGAGGTCAGGGACCCAAGTACCAGGAGCCAGGCCACAGTGAATCAGACCCCAGCATGTATTGAGTTTGGGATTGAGCCAGCACTTTGCGTATTGAGCTGACACTTGGCTTCTTGAAGGGAGTGGATAGGGCATGATAAGTCTGTGGTTCAGAGTTGGGAGAGAGATCAGTGGCTTGTGTGGAGAAAATAAGTGGAAATGAAGGGGTGGTAGATGGGAGAAGGGGCTGTGAGTAGAGAACCTGACCCTAGGGGAGAAAGAGATGGAGAAAATTTATGAATCCATTATAGTCAAATCAAACTCAGAGAGATGGTGTAACAAGAGTCCTGCAGTCTAATTATACAAGTAACTTAGTTTAACAACCAGAAAACAAGTTTCTCTCTCTGTTCTGTAAGATAAGGGAAAAATTGGAAACAAGTTTTAGAAAACCAATGCCTTTCTACCATATCTCACTTGATGTCATTCACTTCCTAATCTAGCAAGTACATTTTTCGAGCATATTTGTTGGTCTCAGCCAGGCTCTGTGTCCTGCGTCAGAGTCTTTTGAGGCCAGAGTCTGCCATGGAGATTGCATCCTGGGATGAGGGAAAGAGCCACCTGCTGGACAGGACTCTGTGTGGACTGAGAACTCTGACAGTGGGTAGGAGCAATGAGGTGCCATCAAAAAGTCAGGACAGGCAGAGATCAGAGAGATAACATTGGGATCAGATGGGATGCAAACTCCCAGGAAGCAAGGGTGGAAATGGTTAAATGTGGCCATGGTTAGGTGGGAGGTCCAGGGAAAATAAGGAGATATGACAGTTGAAGACATCTTATTAGGGTTAGACTCAAATCATAGCATACCAGGACTCTTCGTTATCAAGCTCTTGAATTATAGAAAAGCAGCAAAAAACTCCAAACATTCATCTCTCATATCGAAAGAGAAAGCATGGACCATTGGTAGCTCCTGGCTTTCTTGGTAAGAAAATAGAAGTACATACACTTCCTCAAACTTGTCCAGCTCCTATTTATTGCTTAGGAATGGGCCAACCTTTCCAGAGAGAACTTGGCAACATGTAACCAAAGCATTAAAAAAGTGCATGTCACCCCACAAATTATGTTTGAGTCTTAAAGGAAAAATGGTACATTTGTAATTGAAAAAATCTGGCCGACAACACCTCAACCAAATAATCAAACTCACCACCAACCATGATGGGACACACTGACATCATGTGTCTCTTGATGTGATACTTTGAGGACACAACATCAACCTATTCAGTACTGCCACCAAAAAAAACGTTTAACCTGAATCTAATCATGAGCAAAGAATCAAACAAATCTAAATCCAGGGACCCTTCTGCAAAGCAACATGGTTTATAGTCATACATCTCTAAAAATATATGTATATATAATTATACACATTCATAAACATTTCAAATATTGAAAGGACATACACTGAAATATTAATGACATTTTCGCTGTGGCTAGGATTAAAAGTAACTTTTAGGGGGAGTGTTTTTTGTGTTTATTGTTATTTTTTAACATTGAACATATTTTATTAAGATCTATCAATTTCATGAAAAAGAAATCTGGGGTCACTGCTTGGGTTGAAGGAGACCACAGGCACCTGGCAGCTCAATGTAATTTGTGATCTTTAATTGGCTTGTGGATAGAAAAAATATAAAGGATACTTCTGGAACAGTTGAGGAAATTTGAACATGGCAAACACATTAGATAATAGTGTGGTGTCGATCTTAATTTTCCTGGGTTTGGTAATTTATGGTGATTATGGAGGATAACCTTGTTTAATAAAAAGATGTTAAAGTATATAGGGGCAAAATGTCACAGGGGGTCCTAAGGAGTGAGGAAGTGAGAAAATAAGAGAGAGAAAAGTAAATGTGGAGAATACCCTTCATCTGGTATCACTAATTGTCAGCATTGTGCTATTTTTACAACTTTTCTATAGATTTGTCATTTTTTTAAACTAAAAATTTGAAAAGAAAGGTGCAGTGATTTATATAATAATTCTACTTCTATGAATTTATCTTAAGGAAATAATTATGAAGTTGCATAAAGATATATGTGTAAACACATTTATCTTAGCCTTGCTTATAAAAGTGAAATGCTAGAAATAATCTGTTTAAGTTATGGTGCTGCATTTCTAAATATATGGTCAAGAATATTATACATTCATTAAAATTATTTTAAAGGTTACTGTTGCTTGATATGGGAAAATATTTATAATATATTGCTAAGTAAAGAAAAATTGCAAAAACATGGTTTATAGTCATACATCTCTAAAAATATATGTACATGTAATTACACATTCATAAACATTTAAAATATTGAAAGGACATACACTGAAATATTAATGATGTTTTCTCTGAGACTAGAATTAAAAGTAACTTTTGGGGGAGTGTTTATTATTATTTTTTATCATTGAACATAGTTTACTATTTAATTTAGGAGAAAAAAAGTCTCTTTAAATATGATTAAAATCTTCCCTCAGTATTATTTATAACATCTCTCAATTGTTGATATTTGAGTTTTCTTTGCTATTTGGAAACGTCATTGTTTTGTATCAAATCTCTGTAGATTTTTATCAATCATTATACAGTTTACTTATTTATTTCCACTGTGGTCATGCACCTCTTTCTGGAGGCCTTTGCTTGGTAGTTTAGAGCCAGAAAAGGTCATGTTGATATGCTGTGGTTTATTAGGCTGACACTCAGAGAAACAGAAATATAAAGTGGTACTTAATACTTGGCTACCCAACCCTCATCGGACTGGGGAGTTAGTGCCAAGAAGGGAAGATCTGACATATCCAAGTGAAATAGTTTAAATCACAAGACAGACTCATTTTGCTAAAAAGAATGTTGCCCAGAATATAGGAGATGTTTGAGAAGAAACTTCCAGAGACCTTTCTGAATTTCCAAATTCATAAATACCATAATAGCAATAACTGTCCACCAGTGCTCATGCAGTGGTAAGTAGATCACAATGCCTTTCTTCTTTCAGGGATGGCAGAAGGTACTGGAATGAAAATCTAGAAAAATATTTCTCTTCTTGGACCATACATTGATAGTAGTGAGGCCAAACCAAAGAAGCCTTCTTTCTTAAACCAAAGAAGGAAATATTATACTAAGAACTCTATATTCATTTTCAACCCCATTTTGCCATCTATGAAAAGAAATGTTTATATCAAGGAAAATAGGCTCCATGTCCCACCCCACCCCACCTGAACAGGGGAGCTAACAAAATAAGATGCTGCCCTTTCCAGGTTACTCTTACGCATCTTTCAACAAGCCAGCTAACATTATAAATGAGATTCCCTAACTATGGCTTAAGGGAGAAAAGATTTTTCATATTTCTTTTGAAAGGAAAGCGAAGTTCACATATCAAGCACCCAATTTTTAGGCTAATGTCTCCTCTATTCATGAAAGCTTGAAAATGTTACTTGGTGAAAAGTACCTCCCCCTAATATGACTACTCTTCAGAAGGTACGAACTACTGGCCAGGTTTATTGTGCTCCATAAAAAATGGATAGACAGTTGTTGCAGTGGTCCCCAATCTTTTTGCCACCAGGGACTGGTTTCATGGAAGATAATTTTTCCAAGATGGGAAGATGGGGGATGAGGGGATGGGGGAATGGAGGAGGCGGAGCTCAGACTGTGATGTGAGTGATGGGGAGTGGCCCAGGCTACCCAGCATGAGGTGAGCAAGGGAAGCTTCATCTGTATTTATAGCAGCTCCTCATCACTTGCATCGCCACCTGATCTCTGCCTCCTGTCATATCAGCGGGGGCAGTAGATTCTCATAGGAGCACGAACCCTGCTGTAAACTGTGCATGGAGGGATCTAGGTTGCACGCTCCTTATGAGAACCTAATGCCCCATGACCTGAGGTGGAGCTGAGGTGGTGATGCTAGTACTGGGGAGTGGCTGCAAGAACAGATTATCATTAACAGAGAAGTTTGACTGCATAATAAATGTAATGCACTTGAATCATCCAGAAACCACTGCCGATCCTCCCATCCCCACCCCCGTGGAAAAATTGTCTTCCATGAAACTGGTATAAGGTACAGAGTAGGCACTTAACAGTTACTGAATGAATGAGACCACCCTCTCCCTCATATTGCTAAAATTTTTCTTCCCCTCTATGTGCTTTGAGCTCTAAATCCAGCCATTCAAGATTGAAATACTGCAGTCTTTTTTTTTATTGTGGTAAAATATGTGTTACATAAAATTTACCCTTTTAACCATTGTTAAGTGTGCAGTTCAGTGGCATTAAGCACTTTTTCAGTGTTGTGCAACCATCACCACCATCCATCTCCAGGGCTTTTCATCTTACCCATCTGAAATTCTGTATCCTTTGAACACTAAATCCTCATTCTTTTTTGTGATTGTCTTTTTTCACTTCCTATAATGTCTTCAAGGTTGTAGCATTGTAGCATGTGTCAGGGTTTCCTTCGTTTTTAAAGCTGAGTAATAGTTCCATGTATGGATATACCACATTTTGTTCATCCATTCATCTGTCAATGGACATTCGGGTTGCTTCTACCTTTGGGCTATTGGGAATGATGCTTCGGTGAACGTGAATGGGCAAATATCTGTTCAAATCCTACCTTCAGTTCTTTCGGGTATGTACTCAGAATTGCAGTACAGAATTATTATTCTGCGTTTTTTGAGGAACTATTATACTGTTTTCTACAGTGGCTGTCCCATTTTATTATACATTCCCACCAACAGTGCAAGAGAGTTCCAATTTCTCCACATCTTGCCAACATTTGGTATTTTCTTTTGTTTTGTTTTTGGATGATAGCCATCCTGGTGGGTGTGAAGTGGTATCTCATTGTTGAAGTCTTTTAAAGAGTGTCTTATCCAAATGTTTTTGCTTCTGAGAGGAGTAAATTCCTGGCATGGTACCTGTGATCTCACGTAAGGATTAGGAGACAGGAATAGGAGCAGGATGAAAGTCCAGGTGAAGGTGGGATAGGGACTTCGGGGAGGGTGAGGCGATTAGAACTGGAAGAAAGTGAGTGACCAGAGCTGATTTTCTAGACTGCCCAGGTGTGCCGCAATCTGGCTTTTGAATCCTCTCCATTGTACGTGAGTGGGAGCAAGATCAAATTTAATTATAAATCACAGTGCCTACTGGCTACTGTAGTCGAGATAGCTGTCTCCCAAGAGCAAACCTATGAAGGGACTGTGTGTTGGCTGCATGCTAAATTTTAAGCAGGGGTTTTCTTTTTCTTTAAGACTAAACAATAAGATTTTGTTTTGTGATCTGATCTGAAAATCTGTTTCTCATAATAGTCCTTTTACATTTATTAATAAAAAAGTGATGTTTGGTCTTGGTTATATCATATTGTTTAATGTTTTGCTTTCTGTTTTTATGTTTTAAAGATATTATTAAGACAGTTTGTCTTGCCATATCGTAAAAGGTAGTGGGGGACGGAGTGATGAAAAGATGGAGCACAGAGGATTTTGGGGGCAGTGAAATTGCTCTGAATGATACTGTAATGGTGGATACATATCATTATACATTTGTCCAAACCCACAGGATGTGCAACACCAAAAGTGAGCCCTAATGTAAACTATGGGCTGTGAGTGATAATGACGTGTCAATGTAGGTTCACTGATTGTAACAAATGCACCTGTCTGGTGCATGATGTTGATAGTGGGAGAGACTGTGAGTATGCAGGGGATATATAGGGATTCTCTGTACTTTCCATTCAATTTTGCTGTGAACCCAACACTGCTCTAAAAATAAACTCTATTAAAATATATTATTAACTCTATCAAATAATTGCTTTGTTTCTTTGCTTAATTCTTTTGATAATTAGTAAAGTTGATATTTTTATTCAAATGTTACTTTTATGCCATCATATAATTACTTTGGAACTGTGTTTCCTTAAAGAATATCAGTTTCCTTTTAAGAGCAATCATAAAATTAGCTTGTTTCCTTTTTCTCCCTAATCCCACTCCTCAACCATCTATTTTACATTTATTAATAATATTATTCATAGTGCTGTATGCTTATACTTTTAATTACTTTATTAGCTCTAAGCTATATTTAAAAACTTCCAGCTATTTTGGATTAAACATTAACAAACTTACTCTAATTTCCATGTGTTCTTCTCTCTTTCCTGCCTCGTTTCTACTAATTGTATCTTTTCCATATTGTCAGGAATATAACATATATATTACAGTCTCCTACTTCAATCTTTATATTTGTTTACATCTTAGTTCTATATTTAAACATCATATCCATGTTTTTTCTGTTATTTCCCTAACTTGGTTGGCTGAGATTCATCCTTTATTAATTTCCTCAGGAAGACTCACGGGAACAATGCTCCCTGAGTTCTTGTATGTTTATTACTGTTTGTGGTTTTTATTCTTGAAAGGCAAATTCTGGTGGCCACAGAGACAAACATGACTCATCTGTATGGTCCCTGCCTTCTGGTTTACCTGAACCACTCAGGAACCCAGGAGAGCTGCCAAACCCTCACTCTTCCAAGGCTTCACCCCCACTGTTGCAAACAAGTGATGTAGTTGCTGCCTTTTGTTTTGCTCTCACCCCACGAAGTGCATTTTTGCTGGTGTTTTTCGAGAATAACCTTGGCTGCGCCCTCTTTTCTTCAACTCTTAGAGAAGCTTTTGCCCCAAATCAGTGTCTTTTGGCAGCTTCTATATGTAATTTGTAGTCTATGGGTTATATCTGTCTTCTAGTTTCACTGAAAAAATGGAGTTTGCAAAATGGCTTTGGCTCTCCTTATTGCTTTTGTTTTATGATTTCCAGGAGGAGAAGGGGAGCGTGCTGACTCACAAACCTTTGTTTGCGCTGATGTTTCAGAAGCTTTCAAGCGCTAACTATATGGCTTTCTTTTTGTTGAACTTTCAGATATTTACTTCTGATTTTATTGCTTTATAGTCAAAGAATATGGTCAGTATGATATTGATTCAATAATATTGGCTGAGGATTACTGAGCAACTTAGTGTGTGGTCAATTTCTGTAAATGTTCCATGCATACTGTACTTGAAAAGAAAATGCATTTATTACTGTCAGGTGCAGGGTTCTATATATGCTCATTAGATTAGGCTTGCATATTGTTTTGCTTATATTTTTGGAATCTTTTTAATTATTTTTTTTGCTTGTTTTATCATTTGCTAAGAGAGGTATGTTAAACTTTTCACTACAACTGTAGATTTGACCATTTTTTCCTTGGAATTACTTCAAAAAAAATTTAAAAATGTTTTTAGTGTAAGTTTTGAGGCTGTATTATCAAGGTCACATGAGTTCATACAAATTGTGATAATCTTCCTGGTGAGTTGATTCTTTCCTTCTTATATGTCTCTCTGTAACGCTACTATTTATTTATTTATTTATTTATTTTTTTGCATTAAAGATATTTCTTCTGCTTAGTGTTTTCTTGATATATCTGTAAATGTAAGGTAAATAGTTAGGATCTTCGGCTCTTCTCAGGACAAGGGTTCCCTGTTTTGGTGCTGTTTTGAGCAATTGCTCTACCTGGGAAGAAAGATAAGGACAGGCACTCCATTTTGGTGTTGCCCCACCCTTAATCCTATTCTGAGCAACTGCTACACCTGGGGAATTCCTAGATGCTTTATCAATCTAGGAATTCCTCAGCACAGGCATAATAAGATTTAGAAAGTGACCTAGAGTAACCTAGGGATAATTAACATGCCATTAGCTTGAATCTGCACTGTGGTTCACCACCCCCCACCACCAGGTGGGCTTTCTTAGAAGGAGCTCATATATGCAGATGGAATTTTGAGAACACCTGTTGATCATTTGATAACATCCTACACCTCCCAAGAGCCCTCCTCCAGACTGGGCTAATACAGGAAAACAATCCGAAAAGGAAGCAAAGGAATGGGTCAGTCAATCAGTGAGCTGGTCTGTCTCTCTCCATTCACAGAGACAGATCCGTAAAGAGCTGCTCATGTGAAACTGCTCCCTGCCTGAGATTGCTCCTGCGTATTGGCCTTGCTGGTGATTTTTCCAAGAAAGGAGTAGAGGACCGGGATAATAGTCTGGACTTGACCAGACCATTGCTGTGTCTGGTCATTCTTTGGCCACGAGCACACAAGAACCCAGGGCAGACTGCCACCCTACACCTTTGGAGCTGAAACCCACGATTCTGACATATGTACATGTATATCTGTAGATATTGTGAACACAACTTCTCTGAGAAGGGATTTGGAGGAAAGGGACTTTAGTCCAGTGAACAGTGTGCACAAGGGGAGGGCTTGGTTTTTATAGTAAAAGTTACCTCCCAGGTTCCCAATCAGGTCAAACCTGCTGAGTTCTGATTGGTTGGCTCAGCTGATCCCTGATTGGCCAAGGCAGGTGAGCTATAATTGGTTGATTCAGGTTCAGGCTCTGAAAGTCCCAAAGTTAAACAGAGTCATGGGTTTTTGGGGAACTCAGAGTTCTTGTGTGACCTCCTGTTTCAGGTTCATTTGCCTATTTATCTTCCTGTCAACTGCTTTTTTTCTTAATACAAATTGTGAGTTACCTCATTGAACTTGTAAGGATAGTCTTATTACTACAAGAAATATGTTTGGATTTATTTATACTTTTTATTTAAATATATTATTCTTTTATTTTACTTCTTATATTTATTTTTCTTTTCTATTGGATGGGTTGAGTTTTCTTTATTCACCTCTTTCTCTCTACCAATATATTAATAAAATTTACTTATTCTAGTTCTATTCTTTTAGTGATTGTCCTTATATATTTTTAAATTTGCACAGTGTATTTTACAATGTCTAAAGTTATTCAATTAACAACTTTCTTTCTCACATGGTATTTTCCTCAATATTTTAGATACAACATGTTCTTAACTTCCCCAAATATGTTGTTATTGTTGTTTTTACTTAGTGTTTGTTTAAATTTACCCACATGCTCACCCATTCCTAACTCACCCTTACTTGTTGTTTTACTCTTTCCTTTGGGTTCAGTATTCTTCTTTTAAGAGTTCATTCAGCAAGGATATGTGACTTGTAGATTATCTTTGTGTCTGTTGAAATGTCTTTATTTTCCCTTCACTTTATCATGACAGTAGTGGACTATAGACTTTTAGGCAGAGAGTTATTCTCTTTTAGCGTTTTATTGCTTGGTCATCTTTGGGCATTTGAATGTTAATCTTTATTCTTTGTAAATATTCAGTATTTTTTTCCTAGTTTTTCTTTAGACATATTTGGGTGTGTTGAACTAAAATTTCACAGTGAAGTGGCTCAATGACTATTTATTTTATTTATTGGGATAGCATATTAACTATCTATTGCTGTGTAACAAATTACCCTAAAATTTCACGGCTTAAATCAACACACACATTTATTATTTCATTGTTTCTGTGGGTCAGGAATCCAAGCATGGCAAGGAGAGCTCCTATGGGGATCCAGGGCACTTCACCTTTCTGGAATATCATTATGTTCACCAACCAGAAAGCTCCATTGAGCCTTGAGTCCAAAGGTTTTATTGAGGTTTCATCAACTGAGTGTATCATTGGCCACCTGATTGAACTCAGTCTCCAGCCTCTCTTTCCAGACTTTGAGCAGCTGAAAGTCCCAACCCTCTAATCATGTGTTTGGTCTTCCTGGTGGCCATGGCCAGCCCCCATCAGGAAGGGGACCCACCATGAATCTCGTCATTAGCATAACAAAGACATTCCTATTTTTCAGGAAATTCTCAATAATTCAGGGTCATTTAAGCTCTGTGCCAGGAACTGGGGACAATACCAGCTGTTTGGAGTACTCTCTTTGAATTCTCATTTTGGATTTTCTCATATCCCTTCTCTTTATGACACAAGAGAGTCCAGAGCTTATTCCTGTTTGGAGGAAGCACCAACCTTCTCTACCTTCTCTAGGTGGCCAACTAGAAAACCAAGGGAAATTCAGAGGAAAGAAGCCTACAGGAGGCCACTTATTTTTATTTATCCTGCCTTTAGTTCAGGCAAAAATATTTTTGACTCTGCTCATAGGACAGGAAGCCAGAGAGCCTGGGGCCAACGGGAGGAAAACAGAGTGTTCCTTTGCTTGGACTTGTTCTTGTGGGTACACCCACCGGGACCCAGCAGGGAGCTGCAAGTGTGGTGCTTTACCAGGGAGAGTCAGGAGTTCAGGATGCTGGCACACACCATGAGAACTCACACACAGTTGGAGGCGCTTATATTTTGTCTTTCCTCATGTTCTTGCTTCCTTCCTAGCAGCTCCATTTCTGCACAGATTGGTCTATTTTTTTCCATTTCCATCGTATATAATTTTCCTGTCCCAGTTCTTGCCTTTGTCAGATTGTATCTCTCCTTAGTGCTTCTTTCTGAAATCTTCGAAAGTTCCAAATAAAAGTGCATGTATTTATGTGGAGTGAATAATGCATGAATCTATTCCTTTCAGTGCATGAAACTGTGCTCCTTATAATGTCACCCATTAATCTATATGGCAAAAACAATGGGAGAAGGTCAATATGGTTAAAAATAATTAGCAATTGATTAGCACCTGAGAAGCAAAAGACACATTTCCATCGCAATGACTTGGGTTGATAAAAACAAGAACTCTTATTGGAGGCAAGTCATAGTGTTCAGGGCTGTGATAGAGAAAAATCTTTGTGCTAATATGGGCATGAATCAAAGTAAACATTTATTTGGAAAAAGAGGAACAATTCCCTGTTTTCATTATAATGTCTTTTGTTAAAGAATACCTATCACCGGAAATCTAAAATCCTTATAAACATTTAGTGGCAAAAATTTGAAATGCTAATATTACAACACCAATTAAGCCTATTGTTTCCTCCTATGTATTCAATATTTTAAAGGCGGCTATTTCTCTTCTTGACCTTTATTAAGTGGATTCACAAAAAGCCAACTATGATGGGAAATAGGTATGTGCAACAGAACGGTGGTAGGTAGGGTTATTGGGGGCTGAGATGTAGAGACCGCCCTCCCCAAAGCTGCAGGAGCTTGCACGCAGAGACTGTATGTCATTCATATTAGTTTTTCCAGAGCCTTACAAATATCTGAACATTAAAGATGCCCAGTAAGTCCTCACTGAAAAGAAAAATATGCAGGGATTGTCAGTAGATGTAAACAGCTTAGTCATAGATGCATTTTCTTCTTGTGTTCTTTCTCTGCCTTCCACTACTCTCAGTCTATTATTCTTCCTGCTCTTTTCCTTTCCTCTTGCACTGGGAGTTTTGGAGTGACTTACAGTAGTTCCTCCTGTAAGCAGGGTGAAAAAAGGAGGGATATAGATTATAACATTTTTCAGTCTAAAATTCCTTTAGCCCCGAAGAGGAAATCAGAGGTGCTTATCACAAATTGTGAAGCATAGACCACCAATATCCTTCCTCATATTTGATCATAACAAAAATTTTATCAGAAGCACTTTAGATGTTTTGACATTTCTATGAAGCCATGCTATTACTGAAAATGCCAACTGGGGCAGGAGAGAGACTTTATGTGAAAAAAAAATAGACATTTATAAAACAGGGGCAAAGGATAATAATGCATCCTACCCACAGAATTGGCACCTCCAGGGAGCTGTGTTTAGGACTAAAACCTTAGAGGCTAGTAATCATAAAACACGCCTTTCAAACAGAGTTGAAGTGAAATATGCAAGCAAAGAGGAAAAGATTTGAATTTCAGGCTTTTTTCTTCTCCCAAACTTCTTCCCATTATCTGCCAAGACCTGACAGTAATTTCTTAAGGTGGAATAAATACTCTTAAGTGAGCAAACATTTACTAAAGATTTTCTTTGTGGATTCTCTTATTCCACTAATTATGGAGTGTTTTGTGATAACTTTGTAGGAAGCTAGACTCCATTCCCCTATCTTCCTTCTGTAAAGTCCAAAGGCATCACTGTGATATCCAAACCACCCACATTTCTAGAAGTGAGGGCCATCTTTGCCTTCTTGGTTTTTCCCATGGGGGAGGCCTTGAGGACTAGGGTAAAAAACCATGGTTTTTATTCTTACTGCATAAACAGGTTTCATTTTGCTGTAACCCTAATGGGACATCTGCTGGAACAGGAAAAATACAATTTGCCCAAATCATGCCTAAATGTTCCTTAATGGAATTCCTCATCAACCTTTTAGTCCTTCTGTTTATACTGCAGAGTGTTGAGGTTAGGACTGTTTCTCCAAGAAAAAACCGGCCAAAAATGATAATGATAAAGTTACTAATAATGAACTTAACATTGTGTGATTCCATCCCTGTGTATGTGCTTCACACAAATCATTATACTCTGGCCTCACAACAAGCTTCTGATAGAAGCAGATCACTGCTCTTTTTCTTGTGGAAGTAGATGAGGCTTAGAGAGTTTACCTTGCCTGGGTTCTGCAGTGAGTGATGAGTGGGCCCAAGACTCACCCTCAGGCACTCTGACTCTAACAACCTTCCTAACAAGTTTGCAACCAGTCATCTCTTGTCCTTAGACCTTCAAGTTTGGGGACTTTGCCAGAACCTCTGACTAAGAAGTTAAGGAAAAAAATCTTTATTACCATAGTCATGTAATAACCAGGCCAAGGATTAGCAATGAGCATTGTCCTCTGCTTGATAGGGTCATTGCTCACAAGCCTATTTTTGGATAGATACACCAGCAACAACTTGGGAAGATGCTTTTGGAAAGAATGCTGGAATCTCACTGGTGGGCTGATGGAATTAGGTACAGATGGAGCTCAGGGATCAATGTGGTTATGACATGACTCCAAGTCAATGGGCCAAACCTATATTGAAAGGCCGTGGGAGCCTGTGCTTACCTTGGGTTTGTGTCCACATCCAAGGGGGTCTGAAGTGGTGGGTTTGGTGCAACAGCACAACTGGGAAGGCACTGGCCAACCGTGGTACGTGAAATGAGGTAGAGTTACCTGTTATGGTTGTATGAGTTCTGTCAGGCTTGGAGGAGTATTGTGATTGATTTTATATATCAACTTGAGTGGGATAAAGGATGCCCGGATAGCTGGTAAAACATGATTTCTGGGTGTGTCTGTGAGGGTGTTTCTGGAAGAGGTTAGCATTTGATGTAGTAGTTTCAGTAGACTGAGTGAAGAAGACCCACTCTCACCAGTGGGTGGGTGTCATCCAATCTGTTGAGGGCTAGGTGGAGGAAGGGCACATTGGCTTCCACTGCCTGTACTGGGACATCCATCCTCTCCCCGCTTGGACATCTGTGCTCCTGGTTCTTGAGCCTTTGGGCTCACACTGGGACTTGCACCAGGGGCTCTCCTGGTTCTCAGGCCTTTGGGCTTGGACCAAAATAACACCTGTGTCTCCAGCTTGCAGATGGCAGTCAATCTCTAATACTAAATTTCTTTTCATATATATGTATATATGCTATGGATTCTGTTTCTCTGAAGAATCCTGACTAATACAGGTACCTTAGCAACATTTTGTTTTTTTTTTTAATTTGTGATCCATGAAAGGAGGAGACTCTAGGTATGTTCTGGGTGTTCTAAATACATCATTCCACTATTACTGTGTGGAAGGGACTGCCGGGATCTAAGTTCATAACAGGGTTCTTACCCAGCTCGCTGTAAATAAGAAATTACTCACAAAGAGAGAAACTACTACACCAAAGCTGAGCAAGCATGGTGGGAAAGAGAGAAGACTGCAGTTCTGGGGGCATGTCAGTGCTCAGGGAGTTCTCCGGCTGGTCTGCCACTTGCCAACATCACCAAGGCTAATTCTAGAGACTTACCCACGGTGAGAATGGGTCTCCTTACACATGCCAGCTTTTCTCTGAATGGCCTAAACACAAGAGAGGCTGAGTCTATACACCAAATTCACCATTTCCCACAGCTCAATGACGGCCCCAAGAGAAAGCCAGGAGCTGTTGACTTGTGACTTTAGGACGAACTCATTCTGCATTGTCAGGTAAGCAAACTCCCCTAGAGCAAGCCTCCACTGGCTTTCCTTCTGAAATAACACAAATCTAAACGTGGTAAACTGATCATGCCACGCTTGGGAAGCAGTTAAAACCCTATTAGAAAAAAATTGATTTGCTATGTCTTACACAAAGGGGGAATTTTTTTTTTCCTAAGAGCTATTTGTATTCTGCTCAGTTTTCCTTTTGAATTCACTATGTTGTCTTAGACTTAGAAGTTAACAGTGAGTTTCTGTCTCTCTCGTGAATTCTAAAATGCACACTGGGTAACTTCTAGTAGATTACGCAGTCAAAATGAACTAAATAAAATTCATTAGAAAATACTAGAAAATGCTAGTTTTAAGTAGTACCTAGTTACATCTTTTTTTGCTTTGTTTTGTTTTCTTTTTTAGGTTAAGTGGTTCTTCCTGGGAAAGATATATATGATTTTTTTAGGCTAAGTGGCTCTTTCCTGGGAAAGAAAGATATGTGATTTTAGAGCTACATTCAAATATATTAGGGGAGTGCATAGAATGTCTTGGCCTATAGCAAACCCCATATTTGTGAGTGTGTCTCTTGATTCTGGAATAAGGATCCAGGGACTGGAGGATGGTAAACGAGCAGAGAAATAGCTGAGCTGTGAGGTGCTGGCCATAACTGGAAGATCACTGACAGAGAGGGTAGGCATGTGACTTACTCACCCTGGTCACCCAGGTGCCTGGCACAATACTTAGCCTATAACATGTGTTTGTTACAACTGTATTAAGAGAGTGAGCAAATTCAGGATTGTAGGGTTAAAATCTCAGAGTGTTTCTTGTGGTCTGGCTGCTCCTTCACACATACCTGGGATTGACCAGATCTTTTGTAGTCTGGCCCTGGGGTGATTTGTTCTGCCAGCGACTTTCAGGTGTTTAAGGTTCTTCTTTATTGGGAAATTTCATTGCAAGGCTGCAGGGATTTTCTGATGTTTTGAAGCCAAAGTTGTTCTGGGCATCTATTATCATATCATCACACACTGCTCCAGAACCTAGTGACTTAAAAGAACCATTCTGTTATATCTGGGAATTTTGTGGGCCAGAAATGTGGGCCTGGGTCATCTCAGTGAATCTTGTGCTGCAAGTGGCAGTGGCTGAGGTTCCTGCTACCTGTGATGGAAGGGCAGGTCTGGAGGGCCCAATGTGGCTTTCTGCACGTCTGGGGTCTTGGCTGGAGTGGCACAGTGAACAGGACGTGGTCTCTCCAGCATCATGGGCCAGAATAAGAAAGAAGAGGAAGCTGCCAGTTTTTTAAGCCTGGGCACAGACATAAGAAAAGTTTTATTTCTGCTCCACCACGCTAGTCAGTCATAGAGCTCACCTGGATTTCAGGGTAGAGAACATCAATCCCACCTTTTGATGGAAAGAGTGTCAAAGAATTTTTGACCATCTTTATTTGATCACAAAAAAATGTCAAATTAAAAATGTGTCACAATAACTAAAAGGTGGGAACAACCCAAGTATCCGTCGGTAGATAAATCCATAAACAAAACATGTCTATTATAAAATGGAACATTTTATGGCATTTATTCTGCCGTAAAAAACGTTGGAATTGTGGCATGTGCTAACAACGTGGGTAAACCTCAAGGACATTGTGCTAAGTGGAATAAGCCAGTCACAAAAAGACAAATATGGTATAAATCCATTTATATGAGGTTTCTAGAACAGTCAAATTCTTAAAGAGAAAGTAAAATGGTAGTTGCCAGGGGGTGGAAGGAGGGGGAATGAGGAGTTAGTGTTTAATGGGGATGGAGTTTCAGTTTTGCAAAATGAAAAAAGTTTTGGAGACAGGTGGTGGAGATGGTTGCACAACAATGTTAGTGTACCTAGTCACTGGACTCTACATTTAAACATGGATAAAATGGTAAATTTTATGTTATGCATATTTTATCATAAAAATACAATAAAACACATTGTACTTAAAAATGTGGCAGGTCTCTGAATATGAATGGTTTTTTGCATCTCCATTAATGTCTGATTTTCCCGGAGGTCTGAGACTCCATAAAGTTTTCTTTAAGGGCCGTGAGTTTTTCCTTATCCTCCTCTAAGGTTTTGGTTTCTAACCTGATCTCCTTTTGCGTTTAGGATGAACTAGACTTTCTGAAATAGTAGAAGCACAGGTATTTTCACTCTTGGCACCAGTGGGAATAAAATGATTAGGTGATTTTTGAGTGTCATTTAAAAATTAAGTCCACTGATGACTTTCTTATCCTCAGGAAAATTTATTCCTAAATTATTAATGCTGTTTTGTTGCCTTATTAAAATAAATAAAACAGAGTAAAATAGAGTTACTGAGAAGTACCTTAACTCACCTGTCAGCATCAATCAGCAGAGTCAACAGATGATGCCTCTACAACCTCGCCTATTATTTGTATGCAAATGAATTCAATTCTGCTTCCCACTGTAACTGCTCCATGACAGAATGACAGGCCCTGTGGGCTTAAGGAAGCAATAGTAGTAAACTAACTTCAATTTAGAAGGACTTTCTGTTGTCTTTTTTTCCCTAGTAACATATTATTTACTGCCCTGTATTCTTCAATAATGCTTCTATGGATAACTTTGTAAAAAAGTTTCAGTATAACATATATTCAGAAAGATGCACAAATGTTAAATATAGAATTCATTGCATTGTCATAAAGTATTTATACCCATGAACCTCATGTCTAGATCACGAACACTTCCAGAACCCCAGAAGCCCCTGAGCCTTTGTAGTCTATCCCTCAAAGGTAGACTTGCTCTTGACTTTTAATACCATAGATACATTTTCCCTGCTTTTGAACTTTTTTTTTAAATAAATGGAAGCATGTAGCAGTTACTCTTTTTGTGTTGGCTTCTTTCACTCAAATCTGTATTTGTGAGATTCATTCATGTATTGCTTGTGGTTGTAGATCATTTTATTCTCATGGACATAGGAGTATACCACAATTTATTTCTCCATTCTGCTCTCAGGCATTTGGGTTATTTCCAGTTTTTTGGTTAATATAAAAACTGCTGCTCTCAGCATTCTTATACAAATCTTTTGACACTGATGTGCCTGCCTATCTGTTGGATTTGTACAGAGAAGTTGAATTCCTCTGTCATAGGGTATACAAATGGACTGTTTTGCTTGTATAATACATACCAGTTTTCCAATGAATTTGTGTTCTGACCACTGTATGAGTTCTCTCTACTCTCCAAACTGGAATTGCCAGCATTTTTATTTTAACCCCTCTGGTAGTGGGTAGTAAGGAGCACATTATGGTATTTATTTGCCATTTATATAACCACTTTTGTGACATGCCTGTGCAAGTTATTTGCCCATTTTTTTTTCTGTTGGTTGTCTACCTTTTTCTTACTGATTCATAGATGTTTTTACAAACATCTTCTGGATATGAATACTTTATTGGATATATTTATTTGCACATATATTCTCCCATCCAGTGGCTTGCCTTTTCACTCACCTAATGGTGGCTTTTGAGGAACATAAATTCTTAATTTTAATGTACAGTAGTATAATACAGGTTTTCAATCTTTTTCTTCTTTCATAGCACTTTTTTTTGTGTGTGTTTTGTTTAATACTTTTCTATATCTCCAGGGCAAGAAGAGAGTCTCTTACCTTTTTTATAAAAAAACCTCTATTGTCTTATCTTTTAATTTTAGATCTGTAACATTATGGTGTGTGTTGGTTAATTTTATGTGTTAACTTGGAAGGTGTTTTGGGATGGGATTAACATTGAAATCAGTGGACTTGGAGTATAGCAGGTTGCCTCCATAATGTAGGTGGGCCTCATCTAATCATATGAAGGCCTGAATAGAACCAAAAGGCCAGCCTCCCTGAGCATGAGGGAGTTCTCCAGCAGAGTGCCTCCAGACTTCATCTGCACTATCGGCTCTCCGGGTCTGGGTCTCCAGCCTGCAGCACCCAGTGCAGATATGGACCTGCCAGCTTCCATAACTGTGTGAGCCAATTCCTTGTAGCAAATCTCTTTCCATCTGTGTACTCATCCTGTTTGTTCTGTTACTCTGGAGAACCCTCACTCATATGGGGTGTGAGATAGAGGTGGAGATACATTTTTCAGTGCCCTGAAACACCTGAATTTAACTCCAGGGTTCCATGGGAACTCAGTTTAATGCTATAGGTCTAGGACACGTAGCTAAAGTATTCTATGGGTGTGTCACTCATTGTCTGCTTCTGGCTGTCCGTTTTTCCTTACAAGCAATTTAGAGTTTCTTGAGCTTAGGAAAAGGGCCTCTACATGGGAAAAGCTGGCCCATCACCAGGCACAAAACAAAGGGGTGGTTGAAGTTGAGATCTGAGCAAGATGCTGTGCCTGAAAGCACAATCTGGAATGTCAAGGGAGGGGGTGGTGAATAAGAACAACATTAGACATCAAAGGTGAACAACCAGAAAGACCTGTGGGAGTAGAACCTGGAAGAGGTGCCCAGGTGCAATGACAAGGGGAAGGAACTTTTCAGGAGCATCTTGGCCAAGCTGATGGGTGGAGCTCGGAGCCAATGTGGCTGAGTGCTAGGTAAGGAAATCCACTGCGGCCCAGCCACACACTCTGATGCTGTGTCTTACTGGGTAATTCTGACCCTATTATATAACTGGGTTTCTATGTTGGTCTTTGTTCATTGTGTTGTAGAGAAAAGAATTCAGGTGGCATAGATGGTTGTTTTTGGGACATAATCTTATTCAAACAGTAGTAAATTGGAGGAAGAGACAGAGGAGGAGGAATTCAGGGTGCCTTGGACTCTTGATTTTTAATTACGCATAAACCTGCCCTATAGAACCTGCATGCACCTCAGGGAAAACTGTTATATCAGGTAATACATTTTTATTACCCTTTATCTTACACCTGAGCTGTCTCATGGCATCTGTAGTTTATTACATGAATGATATGGGCTCTTTTGGATTTACTGACTGTAAGCCTTGAGGAATAACATGTGTGTGGTGTGCACTATCGCAGTTTCAGATCTATGACAGGTATTGGATTCTGGAGAGTGTTTCTAAAGGAACATAGATTAGCGTATACACGGCTCTGATGAAATTTCCCATTGAGTTCAAGTTACAAAATGCACTAGAATATGATATTATAATTCATGTATGTGCTTTGAAAGGTAGGGACTCTGCAGGATTGGAATGTTAGTCAGCTATTCTTTTAATAAATCCTCCCTCTCCCCATTTTTGCCTAAGTAACCCAGTGTTGATTAAGATGATGATGAGGATTGTCTAATTACATTATTTAAGACTAGATTTTATGTATGATGTACATTCAGCCAGACTTAGGAAAGGTATGTTTATTTTTGGTTACATATAGAAGACATTCATTATGGATTTATTAACTGAATGAGCCAGAATCACAATTATTACTTTTGAAATAAAATGTTTTATTTAAACTCTGTATTTTTCCCTAAGTATTAAGCTCTGCCTGGAAAAATGATCCCCTTTGTAAATTTCTAATCATTCATGCTCACATTCTATGACTATTATAGTCAATACATAATTTTTAGCACAATTAGAGTACGTGACCCTGATACCCTGCTCACCCTAATGAAAATTTATCCAATTGTTACTATAGCTACTGAAGGACAAGCAAAACAAACAAACAGGAAAATCTTTCTCTGTTATGAAGGCAAAAAAAGTCAGCATTGGAAAATCGTTGAAGCATTGAAATTCTGTGCAAAAGCATCTAAAATTATTATAGAGGGCCTTTTCCTCTGACCCCTTATCTTCAGACAGGACTATCAGATCATCTTTTCTAGCAGGTGCTGCTTTTCGCATTGCCTGACGTAGGATGATACACAAGGGCAGCCAGAATCTGTGCTGAGTAGGCTATCCTATTACAAGATGCTACTGTAGGATGTTTGGATCCAAGTAAGAAATAGATATGAGAATATCATTTGGTAGTAATAGAAAGTGTGAACACAGCAGGGAAATGATATACAAGAACATGTAGTTGGCTCCTAGAAATGTGGTCTTTATTTTGATATCTCTTATTGGTTCATCTGTTTCATGCAAGATGAAGTATCAGAGCAGAAAATTGGGTTTGACTGAGGTTAGATACATGAGATAGGGGCAGCCACCAAAACAAAAGCAGATCAGGGACTGACTTAGGTCAGAAGATGAGATAACCAAAAGTCATACAGAGTCTGTGCAAAGATGTTAGGTGTTAATTTAAGATTGGGGTCTACAGGGGTTGTCAAGGACACAAAGCAAGGGAATCTAGAAAGTATGTTTGGTAGGTTGCATTAATCAGGGTTCTCTACAACCAGTAGGACACACACACATACACACACACATACATACATACACACACATAATGAGAATTATTATAAGGAATTGACTCACACAATTATGCATGCTGGCAGGTCCACATCTGAAGGATGGGCCCAGAGGCTGGAGACACAGAAGAGCCAATGGTGCAGTTAAAGTCTGCTGGAGAATTCCTTCTTACTTGGGGAGGGTCAGTCTTTTAGTTCTCTCCAGACCTTCAACTGAGTGGATGAGGCCCAACCACATTATGAAGGGCAATCTGCTTTACGCAAAGTTCACCAATTTGAATTTTAAACTCACTCAAAAAACACATTCATAGAAACACCCAGAATAATCTTTGACCAACTCTCTGGCCACCATAGCCCAGCCAAGTGGATACATAAAATTTACCATCATATAGGTCCAGGTAATAGCCATTGAAAGAGGGAGGCCTCCCAAGGTTGTTTCATTTGGCTCTAAAGGCAGAGCAAAGTGGGTCTGCATTCTGATCTGAGTGCTTTGTACTGCATCGGGAATATAAATGGTTGGAGAAGCTGGAAAAGGAGAACCACTCTTCTGTAACCATGTGGAGTTGGGGCCCCTTTTCAGGCTGGCTGTGCTAAAATCAGAGCTTGGCTCCAATATGGTGCTGCACGTTGATCCTGCTGCCCTCTTTGTTGCAGGGGAGAGTCTGGGAGAGAGATTCTCTGACTCTTTATGTTTGCATCTTGGGCTTCTGCAATGTAAACTATTAGGAAAGAAATATTGAGAAACTTTTTTGATCAATATTGAGAATGAAAATATTTGTGCTGGGTAGCCTAATTTGATTATGACCTCAACCCGGGTAAACTCTTAAGCTACCTGCGTATTCCCAGTGCATGTTCCTGGATTGCAGCATCTTCATCTCCCCCAAGCTGTGCATCTCAGTGAATGGGACATCTCCAGCACCACAGGAGAGACAACAAAGAGCACCAGGCCCCACTTGCCCTGTGCCTCTCAGGCTGGCTAAACACACAGCTGCTGCTTGCATCAGAGCCAACCCGGCTTAGGGACGTGGAGGAGGATCAGACACTGGCACTTAGCATCTTCCCTTTATGATTACCAATGCCATGGCCCCCTGGAGATGGGTCCATTTCAACAGCAGCAGAAGCTCAATTCTAGAAGCAATCCTGTTCACACGCAACAGAAGCAAGTGGAAATGAATGTATGACATTGATAGGCATATTGAGATATATTTTTATAATCATTTAATTTTCTGACTATAAAAGAAATCATGTTCTTAGGAGAAAGCAGAAGAAACAGAAGATAAAAAAGGGAAAAAAATCCAATATTAACCAGTCAGTTAATAGTAAGCACCTATTATGTGCCAGGCACTGTGTTTAAAATAACTGCAAATAAGATACACACATTCCATTGATTCTGTACAGATCCATACATATGAATCTCCATATGGTGTTCTCTCTCCTTGTCTCTCTTTTTCATATAAATAAATCTATTAACAGTGTGTCTGTGCATACACATACATTTTTAATTCAAAATTAAGAAATTGTTTGCATGGTCTAGATATTATTTTTTTCACTTAAAAATGACTTGTGAGCACTTTCCCAGGTCATTAATATGAAGTTATATCATTTATTTAATTCTTATTGTTAAATATATAGGTTGATTTTAATTTTTTGCTGTTATAAAAAATGCTATTAATATTATGGTCATTCTGGCACATCCATCTCTGCTTATTTTCTTAGGGCAAATTCTTATATGTGTGACATAGCTGGAGTAACTGCAGGCTGTGTCCAGGGATGCTTCATACCTAATGGCATCCAGGCATCAGGGATGCAAGTGAAATTTGATTGCCTCCATGCAAATTTTCCAAGGGATGCCTGTCCAGTGCAACTTCCTTGGGCCCTTGGATGTTGTATTGCTTTCTATTGCTGCTGTAAAAAATTACCACAAATTTACTGGCTTAAAACAGCACAAATTTATTATCTTAAAGTTCTGGAGGTCAGAAGTCCAAAATGGGTTTTTCTGGGCTCAAATCAAGGTGTCAGCAGGGCTGCATTCCTTCTGGAGGCTCTAGGGGGAAAAGCATTTCCTTGACTTTTTCAACTTTTGGAGGCCACCGCACTCCTTGGTTTGTGGCCCCTTCATTGCCCCAACCTCTGCTCTGTCATCGCAGCTCCTTCTCCTACTCTGACCCTCCTGCCTCCCTCTTATAAGGACCCTTGTGATGTCATTGGCCAACCCAGATAGTCCAGGGTCATCTCCCCATCTCAAGGTCCTTCACTTAGTCACACCTGCAGAGTCCCTTTTGCCATGTAGGATGGCATAGTCACAGGTCCTTGGGATTAGATGTAGACATCTCTGGGGGGACCTGATTCTGTCTGTCATGGTTGTCATTGTCTCCACTTTTTTGGTTTCCAGGCCTCCCAACAAGGTTGAGGTTGAAGGAGGGCAGGTGTGTCTATGGCTGGTGTTATCAGCTAGTTAGAGCGTGAGGGCCTGCAGTGTTCTAACTTGCAACAGCTGGTGCTATTAATGTGCATCCTTCCTGATTTAACATTTTACTAGTAAGAGCACCCCTACTTCCAGAATGTTCCTTCACTCTCTTTTCCATAGTTCTGTTCCCACAGGCTAGAATAATACAAAAATGGAATTGTGAGCCTGAAAAATCAATTGTGATTGTCCTGGGGGATAGAGGATGTGAAACATCAGGGAGAGAAATGAGGGGTGGGGAATAATTCATAATTATAATATTTTGTCTTTTGTCAGTACAAATTCTTGTTTGGTTAGTTTGTCCCAAAATATAAAAAAATATATATTTTGCACATGGAGAATCCTGGTTTTTAAATATTATCATATTCTGATCCTGTAGCATGCTTTGCCTAGACATGTAAAGTATATTATTTGCAAAAGCAATAAAAAATCATCTATAGAGAAGGTATGTTTAAATACTAGTGTTTTGAAAATCATAATGGAATGGGTTGAATATTTGTGTTCCCTACAAATTTACGTGTTGAAATCCTCACCTCTGAGGCGATAATATTAGGAGGTGGGGCCTTTGAAAGGTGATGAGTGCCCTTGTAGGAAAACACCCAGAGAGCTCACTCTCTCCTTCTCAGCCATGTGAGGACACAGCTGGAAGGGATCATCTATGAAATGAGAAACAGCCCTCACCAGACACCGAATCAGCTGGCATCTTGATCTTGGACTTCCAGCCTCCAGAATTGTAAGACATAAATGCTTGTTGTTTAAACCACTAGTCTGTGGTATTCTGTTATAGCAGCCCCAAATGACTAAGACACGTACATAAATCAATATCAAGGTAACACTCTTTTTTTTTCCCCAGCATCTGGTTCTTTTCTGGTTGTAATTTGGAAATATAATATCTGCCATGTATATGTGGACACTCACCCAGAGAGTGGAACCAAATTAGAGGAGAAACCAAACCAGGCAGTGATAATGCTGTTTTCATTTTGAACAATTACATATCTTCAAAGTGAAATATCAGGCTAGTCCATACGATTTATTCTTGTTTAACAGCGAATGACTATCTTTTGTTTGTGTCGTAAGACAAACTGATCAAGGTATCCTTACTAGTTACCCCAATAATTGAGATTTCTCTTGTGATATCAGCTATCGGTAATCTTATTTACAAACATTTCCCACTCGGAAGCTAGTGATGGCACACGAAATGTTATGCAAATGTTATATGATGAAGTTTGACAATGCAGAAAAATGGTCCTATTGTCAATCTTTTGGAGATCATTGGAAAGTTTATAGGGAATCAACTGAGGAAATGAGAGACATAGTCTCTCCCCTACGGCCCTGAGAACATAAACAGCATTCTAGTTTACTTTTATGCTGCAGAAAATACAAAAAGATTATGTCTTTCCCTTTTTCCCTATGCAGTCTGGGATAGTCTTGCAAGTCTAGAATAAATGAAGAAAATGAGAAATGTGATTACTGTAGTTAATATGCTAAGTGTCCCACAGAAAATTTTGATTTTGTTACTGTTTAGAAGTTAAACTCACTATATTAAGCAGGGATTTAATATCTGTGAATTAAAAATTAATTTGCAATATTAAATTCAGTCTATATTATTTATTCAAATAGATAAAATACATAAGTCAGAAGTGGTATCCTGATGGAAACAAAAAAACAGAGGCTATAGTTTTGGAAATTATTACAGGTTATTTTTCAACTGTATTTTCTTTAACCTTGAGAAAATATTACACTAAAGAGTACATTTTTTCTTTGGTGGAGTATAGAGCAAAGTTGTCTAAAATAATTCCACCTATCTCCTCTACAAATGGAAAATAACTGTAAAAATGTTGGCTTTTAATTTGTTTCTGATCCCTGTATAACAATGACTTCTAGCTTCTTAACTGAGAGAACCGGTTTTTGTATTTGTGTAGTCTTCAATTTATAATGAGTTATGATGGAAAAGGTTGCTTGTAAGTCAGTTTTTTTGAGCTTAGGGTTTTGTTTACTAAGGTAGCAGGTGCTGGTGAGTATCTTTTAGAGGTGCCCTGTGAGAGGGGGTACTCCCTTTAGAGATAGCTCCAGGTGAAGGAGATGCTGCCTGACTGCAGTTAGCCTCATTATCCTGTACATTGTGCCCCAAATTCCTCACCACAGGGAAGTCCCTGACTCCAGCGCTTGGCCTCTGCATCCACCTCTGTCTGGGCTCCTCTTCCTGGCGGCTCATGGTCTTCCCAGCAACCTCCAGCTTCAACTTGGATGGGGCTCAGAGCTTTGCATCTCAGATTATTGGGTGAATCCAACAGTGCTTTTGGTTAACAACCTGCACCACTCTGGCTTTTATTTTGCTACTTCCCACTCTCATGGTTGGGGCAAAAAGCCTATTTAACACATGATACATATGATTTAGAGGAGAAACTAGAACTTTAGAACCCAGAGAGACTAGAAGAAAATCAAATCAAAGTCTTCTACTACAGATGAGGAAATTTCCAGTGTACCAGTAACTATACTCACTGGTTTGAAAGCTCATTTAATATTCAAAAATGAATTTATGAGGCAAGTATTATGTTATAAATTACTTCCATTTTAAAGCTCAAGAAACTGAGGAGATGAAGTAACTTGCTCAGCTCCCAAGTAACAGAGGTGGGATTTGAACCCAGGTCCTAACTATGCACAGGAAGGTTCAATCATTGCCCAAAGCCAATGCGCACAGCTAGCAAATGGCAGAGGCAGATGGCTCAAAAGCCTGTGCTCACAGTCCCTCTGTACGCTGACCCTCAGTGCCTAACACTTAGCACATTCTAAATGGTTTACCTACATTAACTCATGATTCCTTTGTGCCTTCTCTACCTGTGAAGCTGTCTCATTCAGCTCAGGCTGCTGTAACAAAAATACTGTAGACAGGGGAGTTTAAACAATAGACATTCATTTCTCACAATTCTCACATTTGGAAGTCCATGATCAGGGTGCCAGCATAGTGGCAGAGACAGACAGAGAGAGAGAGAAAGAGAAAGAGAGAGAGAGAAGAAACAAGCTCTCTTGTGTCCCTTCTTAAAAGCACTAATCCCATTCACGGGGGCTCTACCCTGATGACCTAATCAGCTCCTGGAGGCCTTGTCTCCAAATACCATCATACTGGGGGTTAGGGTTTCAACATTTGAATTTTGGGGGAATGTTAATATTCAGTCTGTAGCACTAACTGTATTACCTGACTGGGGTTTAGGTAGGGTGCCCAAACATTCTGGTTTTCCCTGGACTAAGAGGGACATTCAGTACTAAAACTGGGAAAATCTGGGGCAAATCAGGACATGAGTTGGTCACCCCAGAGGAGCAGGGACTAAAAGTCACCTTTCTTGCCTTCATTCTGGTGATGTTTTCCCTACGTCGTATAGTTTCACTCCTCAGAGGTCGCTCGTCCTTGTCCTATGAGTGGGTTGTGTTTATTTCCATGGGGTGTGTGTGTGTGTTGTTCCACTTGCTAGGAATCCTTGTGCTTCCCTCCCCTGCTTCAGGTCTGACATGAGTCACTTCTCACGATGGTCATGATCACAGGAACCTTAATAAAGAATAGCATGTCAGGTACCTAAAGGACCCACAGCCTTTAGTGGGCCCACCAGGAACCAAGGACCACAAATATTAATTCAGCTAGAATGGTATCTGGGGGCAGTAAGTCTCTATTGCCTCCACCCTTTCCTAATCCTTTGAACATATGAGCCAGCTGTGGCTGCAGGTTTCAGATCCATGACAAGAGGTGGAACAAGTACACTCTTTGCTTGACCTTTTAAGGCTGCCCCTTATTTAGTTTCTCCAAGCCACCTTCTGGGGCAGACAGGCCTTCAGGCAGTAACCAGATAGAAATATGGGGATCAAATGCACACATCTTCTCTTTAAGAGGAACCTACCTCTCCCTTCCAGCAGGGAAGCCATGGATGTGTATGTGCCCCTATAGAGCCCCAGTGCCAGGGTTTGGAGAACCTGTTATGTTGCATTCAATTTTCCTTTAACTTCTAGAGGCCTAGAAAAGAAAGATACTTTTCTACTTTCTACCTTTGTGATAAAAATGCATTAAAAGGAGGTATTGAAAGAAATTTGTTAACAACAAGAAAAATTAATACCAACTGAAATTCCCACAGTGTCCATCTTTGGGTACTTCTTCAGATTGCTTAGAGTCTGGAGGGAATCGGACAGCATCTAAGTTCCTAGCTGGTATTTATAACTCCCTGCCTCGGGGCAGTTATAATTAATTCTACCACATTGTTGCCATGAAGATAGAGACCACTTGGTAACTCACTTGTGTGGTCTGACCACTGCTGTCTGTAGGACTTGGCCGGCAGGCTTCCCATGTCGTTTACTCATAGATAAGAAGCAGCTGAGTTGTGAGGCCAGCGAGGGCAGTGACAAACTGGAGGTGATCTGGATGACTTATGGAGAAAGGGTGTGTACACCCATGGCTGGACTCACATGTACTCTGCCCATTTTACACAGCGCCCTATTGACAGGGGCCTCTGGGGTTGAGAGCCAGATGTCCACTGACCTGGCTCGCCACATGGCCAAGGAACCTTGAGCAGGTCAACATGTTCTCAGAATGCTTAGTGTCTGTTCCAGAAGCAGACTTTTTTTGAACCAAGTCAGTCTGGCGCAACATGTTCACTGAGTAATCCTATCTGTGAACTGTTTTTTAATGTCCTATGGACTGTGGCTATTACTCTCAAAAATAAACTTAATTGAAGGTGAAGTGATGGATGCAGCAGTGAAATTTGAATATAAAAAGGATAGCTTCAGAGTGAACAATTTTAAATATGTCTGTATGCACTGAAGTTTGTTGGTTACATTTTTCATTATTGAATTGTTAGCTATATATTTATTTTCTGCTTTATGGGTTTGGCTTATCCCATTTAAAAAAATAAATAAGCAAAACCTCTATTTTATTAGTCTGGTATTTCTGTGGCCAGATGGTACCAGTTTACTCCCAGCTGAGCTGCCGCTGCCTGACCACACGCCATGCTGATGAGTAAGACGAAAGATCCTCTTGTGTGGAATGAAACTGTCGAATATCTCAAAGAATTTTCTTCTGGAAGTAGAACTGCTGCGGATAAATGTGATATTGAGCAACGGCAGAACAGATTTTTCCTTATAGTAAATGTGTAATCTAATTTTCCCCTAGTCTTAGGCTTCTGGTGTTATCTCATCGTCCCTAAATGTGAAAACATCCTTGGAACTGTATTAACTTATAAAGTGAGGCATCAGAAGCCAAAGCAATGAAACGCAATGACTTAGAAATGGCAAGGGCTAAATGGGACCTCGCTGATTTTATTATCTTTGTATATCCTCAGTTTGCCAATTTTTTTCCTGGGATTCTTTTAATGATAGTGTATAGGGCTTTGATAGGACACAGATCATGCCAATTTGGTTGAAAAAATCCTGGCAACAAAATTACCCTCAACACACTTTTGGGGACATGATTAGAATTGTTATACAGCTCTATGGACAGCTGTGGGAAGCGAGACAGTTTGATGTCAGAGCTAAGACGATGGGCTCTTTTTGTGAAAAGTGCTGTGAACACAAACTCTCAGTGTTCACACTGATACATTAGCGTATCTTGGACTCAGCAACCATATTTTCTGAACCCCAGTATCAGAATGCATGGGGGTCATCTGAGTAATTTGGATAGGTCACGAGGCCTAGCGTAGCAGCTGTTTCAGCTCCCTAATTCTCATTCATAAACCTCCATCTTGTCAATATTGCCTGGGAAGTTGGAGAATTTGCATTTTCTAGTCATTATAAGATGCATTGGAGTTACCATGGATTTCTTTGGTTCATGGCTCCATATGGTGGCAGAATCGGAGAGTAGACATGTAGGGAATGTTCCAGATCACAATCGCCAACTCTGGCTGAACATTTCTCAGATGTTTCAGAAGGGACAGGTTCCCCTGTGTTAGGTGCATTTGGGGACTGCTTGCCCCCAGGGCCAAAGGAAGACTATTAAGGGAGGATAGGAAGAATCTGTAACTTTCTTCTTAGGTGTAATTGTAACCTAAATATTTTAAATATAACTACAACTTTGATTTCTCTATGTCCTACAAGTTTGTGAGTATGAGATGATGTTATTTTAATGAATCACTGGTCTTATTTGTTGACCTCGAGTAACAACAGTAAGAGTCCTCAGGGTCGTCTCACATGTAAACACATTTGCTCAAATTCTTCTACTTTGCCCTGTAGGAATGTCCTGCAAACTATTTGAGACAGGTGTTTTGGCCTTGCTAATTTTACATGTGCTCTGATAAAATGCTGCACCCTTGTGAGATCTTATTAATATTATGTAGCAGGGTTCCCAGCTGATCCTAAGAGGTGTCTTACTCTGTTTTCTATTGCTATAACTGAATACCTGAGATGACTGGGTAATATGTAAAGAAAAGAAATTTATTTCTGACAGTTGTGGAGGCTTGGAAGGCCAAGGTAGTGGGACTGCATCTGGTGGGGGCCTTCTTGCTGGTGGGGACTCTCTGCAGAGTCCTGAGACAGCAAGGGGCATCTCATGGTGACAGTTCACAAGAGAGAGACAACCAAGCTTTTATAACAGAACCATTCTCGGGATAACTAACCCATTCCTGTAACAACCCATTAATTCATTAACCCATTAATCTACTAATCCATGAATGTATTAATCCATTTGTGTGGATAGAGCCCTCATGAACCAATCACCTCTTACAGTCCTACCTTTTAATACTGTTACATTGGGGATCGAGTTTCAGCAAGAGTTTTGAAAGGGACAAACATTAGAACCATAGCAGGTGGGTACTGGATGTGTGGGGTTAGTGGCACTTCCAGGGTGTGGGTGGGCTGGTGAGAATGTCCAATTTTGTTTTGTCCATTTTTTTGTCTTCCTTTCATTTTCCCCTGCTTCCTCATTATGTAAAAATCCCCACCTTTTGCCAAAACAAAGTCCCCCATATATCTCAACTCTTGCATATTGATTTCTAGGAAAATGCTGTTTTCACACAACAGTCTCCACTCATATTCTATTACTTGCGTTTCAAAGCCCTGTAAAGCATTATTGTTTCCAAATCAACAGAGGAGGAAAGTTGGTTCAGAAGTGGCAAATGACTTGGGGAAGGTCAAACAGCTAATATAAGGCAGAGATAAAAATTTCACCAAAGTTATTTTGATTCCAAATCAGTGCTCTTGTGGTCAGAGTTGGAGCCCTGAGCCAGGCTGGGCAGCATTTTGAGTCGTTTGGGCCTCATGGAATTCTCCAGTCAGGTCAGACAGATGCTACCTCTTTCATTTTTGGTAGCTCAGGCCCTGACAGGGATTCTAGAAGAGATACTGGTGCTTAAAATAAGCAGTGCCCAACACAGAAATAAATCCATCTTTACAGTGTATGCATTAATAAATATTGGAAGAAAACACAGTTGGATAATCTTAACATGAAAGGCGGGTATGGGAACCTAACTGTGCATCATAAACTCAATTCCTAAAGTAGTTCTTCTAAACCCAACTATCAACAATTTTCCATTTTCCTTTCTGCCTGTATTCAGTTAGTTCTGTGGGAGTGAGATGTACGGAGAGAAGGATGGCTCTTCCTGTTTCTGATGAGCACAAAAACGTGTCCTTTTTATGGGAACAGTGATCCTTCAGGCTGATTTGTTTAACCTCTGCCAAAATTCAGTGTCTCTCTAGATTCATAAATGATGTTCTTGAGTCAGGAAATGTATCACATGCTGTGGTTGTCTGTGCAAAAGTTTAAAAAAAAAGAACGAGGCATTTTAGGAAAGGAATAAGACAATTTCTGTCATCTAATCAGACAAATAGTAGCTACTAACTGAAGGGAAAAATAATCAGGCAAGCTTAGCTGACAAAAGAGCCCCAAAGTAGGAAAAAGAAAATATTTTCACTGCGGACTCAACTAGAAAGTAATTATGGATCTTGTTTCTTTCCGGGAGCTGTGTGGCAGCATCCTACATAACTGGTGTTGTTTATGGGCTGGTTGGAAACCTCAAGGTGCACCCACAATTAACATATAAGCTCATTTTACTTTGGTAAGCCACGCTCTTTGCTTTCACCTTTATTTTATTGAAATAAATCACCAGATAATGTCTTTGATGTGTGAAGGGAAGAAATTAAAATTATTTTATCACTAAATGATGCACAGACGATACATCTCTAGTAAACACTCAGGTCTTTCTCTCAATTACCTACTGCGTACAGTGGGCAAGCACACTGATAAAAGGATAATATGAACAACTAGGACCTTTCCATTTTGAGTAGAAAAATTCAGCAAAAACAGCTGTCTGGGGTATTTATGATGCTGTGACATGTTTGAAAATGTATTACACTGAAATATTGTGGCGTACGCGAATGTCTGTCTGCTCTTTTGCCTGGAGTGACTGACATTGTGCTATGGAAACAGGTGCATGTGTTCACAACACCTGTTTGGTGGTTGGGGTGTGCAGAGGGGAGCTGAGAGCTCCATTTCTTGTCAAGACACATGAACATATTGTAGATAAAAATGGGCAAGCCCGCCTTGGTGGCATGGGTTTCATTTTACACAGGCTGCACAAGGAGCGATAACTAAATTGGCTAATGGTGAGCACGGAGTGGCTGTCGGCTCAGCGACTTTTGTGCACATTTCCTCCTTGTGTGCATAATGATGCACAGACTTCTGCTTTTCTGGGACTCATTCAAGCATTCTGTAAGTGAAGTTCCAATGAGCTGGAACCTCTTCCTTCAGCAGATGCTTCTGCAAATTGTTTTCCTGCTGCCACCACACCGCAAGGTTGTTCTAACTCAATAGACAACTGTCTGAAGGGCTTTTATGTCTCTCCTACATTACTGTGCATTCTCTTGCTCTCATTTAAGGCAGAGTTTGGGTCACCTTTACAGTAGGAGACCCAATCACACTCAACTATGCTTTTCTCACTTAGTTCCTACCTCATCATTAATGGTTCACCCTCTGGTACTCTCAGAGACTAAATTGATAGTACAGGTTTCCCCCTCTAGAGATTGATTGAACTAGAATCCACTTCCTATTTTTAAATGAGACTTGTTATTGGAAACTATCCTAAGTGACACTGCAAAGCTGCCTAATTGTAAAATCACCCTATATTTACTTTTTTGACATATGATTCTTAACTATTGTTATAAAGATCTTGTTGATGGAGTAATTGAGTTTTTCTCTGGTTTTTAGACCTCTTTTATGTCTGTTAAATTAGAGGTACCTTTTGAACTGCATTTTTCTATTGTATATTACTAGCATCTGCATGGCTGAATTAAAATAATAGTGCTTGAGAAAGTTGATATTACTCCATTGGTTATCCCTGGAGAGTGGGGATCAAATGTAGTGAAGTAGGGAGTTTTATTTTCTATTTCAAAGCTTCTGTGTTGTATTTGCCTTTTTACCGCAAGCAGATGTCACATTTCTAATGACAAATAAAGGAAATGTTTTCACAATCGGACAAGCAGTTGCACAGACGGCTAGATTGGTAAATCCAGATCAGTTATGCATCTCAAGTATCAGTCTCCTTTGAGCTATAACTTAATCGAATCAAAGTCTAATTCAGTTTTGCCACTTGCTTTCCGAGGGCCCTAATTACTCTGTAATAGAATCGCTGTGAGATCCATTGGGAATTACTTTTTTAAGTAGAAAATTTTAGGGATTGGAAAAGAGCCATTCTTGCATCTGAATGCATTTGTTGCACATTTTCAGAAAGGAATTTGAAAATATTGAATATCTAAGATTCCTTTTGCTAGGGGTTGGGTAATTGTTAAATTACAACCCACTTGAAATCTTTAAATTTGCTATTGCTGTTTAATATTTATGTACTTCTGCAGTGCTGGCTATTATGCTCAATAAAAAAATGTATATATGAGGAGATACAAAGGATCACCATTAGGATGACCCTCTACCTTGAAGGAAGGACAAAACAAAAAAACCCCAAACCAACAAACTTAACTAATAAGAGACTCTAGCTCAATCTTTGTGCAAATTGTCTTCCAAACATTTAAGTCAAAACACTTTTAGTACAACCATATAGATGGGAAGAATGCAAGTCATTAAGAGGCAGTGAATATTCTGAAAAATGTTTGATTCAATGACTGTATCAATTAGACTCTTTTGGTTGGAAGTGATAGAAACTAACTGACCCTGCTGAAGTCATGTGTTCATTCCTGTCAGGGAGATGGAGGTCATTTACTGACCAGTTTGGATCCTGTGCCCCTGGTGGGTGGTGGGGGGTAGGCCTGAGAATGAGCAACCCCACCAGCACAACTTGGAGTGGAGGAGGGTTGTTCTAAAAAATGGCATTAGGTGGACAAACCACAGTGGTCACCAGGGAGGAACACTTGCCTAGGATCTGGTAAATTTATCAGTATCTAGAGAGACTGCCTAAAGGGAATTACAGTTGGGCATTTGATAATTATGTGAATATGTACTCTCTTAACTTTCAGTTCTAGCTAAGCACTTGTAAAAAAAAGTCACTTAGTCATAAATCACTTAGAAAACTAAATCGGTTGCTCAAATGGGTTCATGTTACAGCTTTATGGAAATGCATAAACTACGTTTGGATCATCTTAACGACCATTGTCTTGAAAATCCTTTTTGTCCCCCTAATTCAGTGAAATCTCCCTTATCTAAACTACCTTATTTCATTGCATGTAAAAAGTTATTTATTCTGTTTGTTCCATTTTTTAATTTTTATTTTTCTTATTCTGGTTGTTTTGGATTTGGAAACCTAATTTCAGCCACGCCTTTACCTTTATTTCATAGGTGCCTCATGCATGCTCCCAATTCCTAAGAGTTTCTGAGGCTTAGCGATATAAATTAGCAATAATAATAAGTTTTTTAGTATCTGATTTCTTCTCTAAATTAGCTAGCCATTTTAATATGCTTTTATTATACTTCTTGTGGTCATTTCAGAAATTAAAGTATGCATCCTTGACATTTTAGAGACTACTGTAAATTGTGCTTTTGTCTGTATTTTTTATCCTTTAATCTTTATGTATTCAATGAGAATATTTTATTTAAACCTACCTTACTTTTCATTAGTATTCTCTTATGCTAGATCTATTCTGCTCTTAAACCTTTCTATTTAATTCCTTATTTCAGTCATTGTATTTTTCAATACTAGAATTTTTATTTGACTATTTTAAATAAATTTCTGTTTTCCAGTGAAGCTATGCTTTTTGCCATCTATTTCACTGAATATGTTCATCATAGTTATTTTAAAATCCATATCTAATAACTTTGTGACTATTTCTCTTATATACTATTTTCTTGATTTTTAATAATTTTTATGGAGTGCAAATATTGTGTATAAAACATTTAAGAGTGACCGGATGATTTATTCCTCTAGAAAGGATTTAATTTTCTTCTGGCAGGCAGCTATAGGAATGGTAGATAACTTTGATCCAATCAGGGGCTGAGATGATTTAGGATGTTTCCATCTTTATGAGGTCTGCTCTATTTCCAGTTTGTCTTTGCTGCTGGGGCATGGCCAGGGGTGTCCATCAGGGCTGGCCTTGAACTCCAATTCTTGTTTTTCCAACACTACAAGACTGCTGAAACTCTTTATTTTTTTAGTATTTTGCTAGCTGCTTTCTGTTTAGCTTCTCAGACTAGAATATTGGACTAAATCCTTTATAAGTCTCCTTTTTCTTTCAAGATCTTCCACTTAAAACCCTGTTTGTCTTGCTAATTTTGAATTCCTGTCTTTGTTTCCCCTGCTCCATGAGACCACTGCAAGGCCTTCACAGTGACTTTCTGCCTGGTTTTCAGCTTCTCATCTGATGCTTATAATTAACATGTTTTAGAGCAAGAGGGCCAAAGAAAGATTATTTCACCATCATATTTTTTTTCTTTCCTTTGGCCCCTCGATTCACTGGTTACTCTGCAGTGTCTTCATCAGCATTTAAAAAGTTATCCTGATTTTACAGTGTTCATACTGGGAGACTTGGTGGTTAACTGGGGACATATTAATGGGTTCTCTGGGTCTCCCTAATTGTTTATATCTGTGAGTCTCTTCTCTTAAACTCCTAGTTTCTTGGGGGAGAAATCCTCTAGTCTCCTTCCAGGGGGTACAAGCCTGGCTGCTCGGGATGTGAGGAACAGAGGGCAGCACCCCAGGGTTGAGTTTGCAGACTTCCTGCAACCCCCTGTTTCTGGCATGGAAATCATGCAGGCATTGCTGCATTCTCTGCACAAAATAAACTTCTAGTCTTCCAGACATGAAAGAGGGCATCCACAGGGTCTTCTCTGCTCCTTGGGAAGACTTTGCACCAATACCCCAATTTCAGCCTCACCCTCACCTCCACTTCGTAGGCTGGGTGAATCAGCCTGTGCTGGACAGCCACCAGTGAGTGGAGTGTCAGGTCTCTCTGGCCTGTCAGGTCAAGTGGCTCTCCAGCTTCTGTCATTTTATTGCTGCAGTCTCCTCTTGTATATCTTTCTGAACATGTGAATTGGTGTATATTTCTGCTATCTACTTACTGTCCTATTAGTGGGATTTCAGGCAGGAACTATATGTTAATGTGTGTGTTCAAACTACCATGTTTTCCTGGAGGTTTATGGTACTCTTAAATATTTCTTTAAGGATTAATAGATGTTATAGCTTTACCATACAAAAATATTTACCCAAGTTGCCAGCCCAGAAAAGCTTTCCTAGACATAGATTTTAATTACCAACTTATTGGTGCCAGAAACCTAAACATAGTATATTTTTGACTATGTCTTCATAAGAGTATAATTTCACATAACAGCTCAACCCCAGGGATCATTTTATGGGGCATGGGGGTGAAACTTGGAGTATTACATAAAAATGATTTTATTGGAATATTAAGGAAAAAACATTTTTGCATGCTACCTAGGACAACAATAGGTTTTAACTCAGCTTCTTTAGTAACAAAATACCAACCCCCCAAACCAACCCAAAAATGAAACTTCTGACTGTGTCCTGGTGTGAGTTTATTACACAGAATCTGATCATTGTTTGAAACAGCATCATTTGGTGTTAGAATCTTGATTTGACCTGGCAGAGAGTGTCACTGATCTTTAAAGCAAAAGAGGGTACAGTGTGTACATTGATGATGTGTTGCAGGAGAGGGGACTAGCAAGTTTCCTCTGTTTGAAGGGATTCAGTTTCTCTAGAAATTCAAACTGGAAATAGCCATGACACTGATAATGCATTTGCTATCATGCAGGAGAAGATTGGGCTCTTATCTGGACTGTGGTATCAGGGAAAGAGTTATGATTCCTCTATTAGGAAAGGGCTGCAGAGGATCAGCTCAGGGACACACAGGAACTTGGAACTTGGTTGAAGTTATTTATATCAGAAAGGAAAGGAAGAACCTGCTGAAACAAATGACTGTCTGCCAGCGAGGAAGCGAGGTTGTTCAGATGGCCAGGACCCAGGTCAAACCTCAAAGAAGTCACCATCCCCTTAACAGAGCGAGTTTGCCCTTCTTCCTTTCTCTGTTACCATATTATACCCAAGAAATCTTTCATCAAGTATTCACTTTTCATTGAATGTAGATTGATTGCTAAGTAATTCTTTTCCTTAGAAACTGTAACATTCTACCTCTCTTTATATTGAAATCACATGGCTTTATGTCCCTTCTCCTAATATTTATTTTATACAATAAGCATATGTTGAGAACATTTTTTGTGTGTCCAGCAATGTATTAGGTGGTCTTCCCTTTGGAGTTCTTTCTTTTCCACTTACGAACTCCATTTGTCTCATAGGCATTCTTTTAATTATGGACATCCAAACTCAGAATGTCCTTATGTTACTAGGACAATTTTATTGTAAGTAGAAGAATCCCAATTCCGATGATATTAAGGTGGAAAGGAGAATTTACTGTCATACATAATTAGGAAATGAGGGTTACAGCTGTATTTAGATACTCCTGGATTTAGTAGAACAAACACATAACCAGGATTGGCCTCTTCTCTCAGCTTCTCATTCCTCCGTACCACCTTTAATGGTAGGCAAGCTTTCCCCACCAGGGGGTGGCCACCAGGAGTGAGAGTTTACATCACACCAAAATTAACCTCAGCAGAAAGAGAATGCCTCTTCCAGATAACTCCAGAAAAGTTCCAGAGATGCCTCCTGAAGGCAGGGCTGGGGCCATTTGCGCCTTCCTGAACCGCTGGTTACGCCAAAGGAAATGGAGAGCTCCAGATGGCAGGGCCTGGGTCAGGAGCTCACCCTCGGATCAGGGTGAGGTTTAGTCCCACCTGAACCACCGTTCTTATACAGCAACTGTCATCTGCTTCCTCCCTCAAACCCTCTTTTGCCTCTCGCCTATTTATTTCTGAGACTTTTCTCTTTCTCTTTCTTCATTCTATCTTTGAGTAAAATGTGCCCATAATTGTGGCCAGTTTGAGTACATAGAGGGAAAGTGAAGTTATACATTTTAAAATGATTTTAGATGTAATAGAGTCCTACTTTAAGGTTTACAAGTTCCCTTCAGAATCTGCACAAAGGTCATCCTTCATCCAACTCATTTTCTAATTCAACAGTTTTTACTCAATTATTGGCATTTAAGATACACTCTTTCATGGTTCATTTTTCTTTAGTTTTGTTGAATTGTGGATATTCCAAATGCGCTGCAAAGCTGTTGTAGCTACATTATAGGCTCAATAGTTCATGGATTGAATTGGAAAACTAATAATGGTTTATGGGTTGTCTTGCTCTCTTGGCTTCACTTCTCTGCCTGGCCTGCTGATTCATTCAACTCTATCATCTGCAAAGGACACTTTCCTTTTCCTTCCTATTGCATCTCTTCTGCATTCACCCCATTGCTCTGAAAAGCCTCCACTCAAATTAATTCCAGGAGTGCAGAGGCGAGAATAAACCTTGGCCCAAATGCCCGTGTATCTAAAATACTCATTTTATTCCCCTCTGAATTGTGCTATCGAAAAATTCAGAAAGTTGATGGTGTAAGTGAAGGTCTTAAGCGACTGAAACACACAGGGGTTGGAGGTGGGGAAATCAGAGAGGAAAAATGTAATTACCAAAGCAAATGGGTCTGGACAGAGGCTAAGACTCCAGCTGGGGTCATCCTGCTGCATTTGGCACTTCCACTGCCTTCAGTGCCCACAGTAACACTGGCAGACAAGACTTTCTGCAAAATTCAGTGCGTGGCACATCAATAGTTATGGAGGCGTGATGTCATCCTCAGTTAGTGTTAGTTCTGTGCTTATTGATTGGTGGGTTGTAACAAAATTAATTAGTTGCTGAGGCATAGGGTTGTCAAATCATGTTAAATGATTTTATATCCAATACAGAGATCTAAATCTTTTCATTGGATTCAAGATGCAATACCATAATTACTAATATTAAATTAAGGCTTTATGTCATATTGTGGGTTGTCATACAGCTTTTAAAGTTCTTTTTTTTTTTTCTAGGAGAATGTCTGGAAACATCTACAGCTTTTTTGGCACACACTTACTTCTTTATGTCAGGATTTTCAAAGTTGACTGATTTAAAAAAATTACGGAATTAAAAAATAGTGTAATTAAGTATGTTCTTGATTAGGAGCACAGACTCTTTTCAAATCACTTGGGAACAAGAATTCTGAAGTGTAAGAGAAGAGCACAGTTCAAAGGAAGTCAAGGAGAGAAAACGAACTCAAACCGTAGAGTTTAATGATGCCGTCAGAGGCTGCCAGTCCTGGGGACACAAGAAGGGTCTCGGGTAGGGTGGCAGCACCTGAACAGCAGGACATGAGGGCAACAAGGAGGAGATGCAGCACTGTTTTTGTGTCTGCTCCCTTAGTTAGGGCCAGACTATCCTTTTGAACTATTGAAATAGCCTCTTCACCATCAAGCCTCTACTCATTGCTCCTGTTCTTACCCCGACCTGTTCAATGGATTGCCTCTCTAAATGGCAGTTGTGATCTGAGTGGCCACAGGACTATTTAGTAGCTACTTCCATCACCACACTGATTGATCTAGCTGGCTGCCATTGTACAGCCTTCCTTCCCCGCCATGTTCACGAGTATTTCTTCCAACCTCTGAGCTCATTTGATGGGAGAGAGATCTGATCACACCAGTCCCCTGTTTTGAAACCTTATGAATCCACATTGCTTAAGGATCAAGGGCACACGTACCTGCTTGGCATTCCAGACCTCTCATAGTCTGTACTCATACCTTCTCTTAGCCTCATGTCTCACCTTCCCAGGCTCTCACCCCAGAGCTGCATTAGGCACTGTGCTACACTTAGAACATGCCGACTTCTTTACTCCTCCCAGGCCCTGCTAGGTGGGTTTTCTGTTTGCGGTGCTTTCCCAACCTTCCCCTCTTAATGGTCTTCTTTAGTCTTAGGAACCCAAAGCCTCCTTTGTGACACTTTTCTTGAACACTGATCTCCCAGAGAAACCTCTTTTTTCCTGGTATTTTCCTGTGCTTCTGTGGAATTCTATCTTTATTCTATTTCTTACTACAATGTAGTAACTGGGTGTGTTTACATGTTCAATTCTTCATGAGGACTGTGAAGGTGAGAAAAATGTCTTCACGATGTCAAATGATGGGTACACTGGTGATGTGGTGGCGTAAAGAACATCAGAAACCAAGAAAGGGGGGTTGGAAGGGGGTGAGGGATAAAAATGTACCTATTGGGTACAATGAACACTACTTTGGTGACTGGCACACTAAATGCCCTAACTTCAGCATTATATAATTCATCCATATAACAAAAACACTTGTCCCTCCTTAATATTTTGAAAAAAGTCTATATTTTATGTAGGGATATGTTTTTATCTATTAAACAAGTACCAAAAGGATGCTGTTTGCTGATTATTACCCTGATTTTATTTACCATATATATACTTGAATTAATAAAATATCCTTTCTTTTTGAAAAAAAATCTCCTCCTACAGATCTCTATATCCTATGCATTCTTTTCCTCTGGAGAACCCTAATATGGAGGATATTATGAAAGGAATAATCACAAAAGGAAGCCATCCAGGGGTCACAAAAAGGAGTAGCAGGTGTCAACGCTACATGCAAACTAGAGGCAAGCAGAGAGGGTGGCCACGGAAATGATTGCAAATAGGTGTAGGAATAAGGTAGCAAGCGAAAATACGATGTTCTGAAGTGATCGCTGTGATCAATTTCAGTTGCTCAAAACCAAAAGAGAACTAAAAAAGCAGCTACAGTAATATTTAAGCACTCGAACTAGAAATACATTTCGCATGAGCAATCAGAATCACTGAGAATATTAGCATGAAGGGGACACTTTTGGAGTGGAGGGGAATGTGGCTCCTAAGAAAAAAGGAAGATTGCTGATTAAGCGCCCTGTTGCTGCTGTTGTGGATGTGTTATCACTGCGGCCTTGAGCATCTCCAATCAGGGAGCTCAATGACCTGCCTCGTGTATCAATGGCAACCTCTGTGTTTGAAATAGTGACACACTTTGCCCTGGATGGGTTATAATAATGGAGTTTAAATTGGTAGATACAGATACTATAATTTCCACCAGGTTGTTATCCTTGTGCGGAAATTTGAAGAATCAATTCAAGACACATTTCAGGGTCTATGCAGGAAGGTGGATCAGACTGCAGATGCCCTGATTTATCTTGGCCCTCAGATCAGCTTCTTTCCTCTCCAATCCATCCTTCTTGGCGCTGGGAGATTTGTCTTTCTCAAACACCAACCTGATCATGTTTCTTCCCTGCTTAAAATTTCCCTGTGGCTCTGGATCACCATCAGACATAGGTAGAGTCCAGAATCCTAAACGAGACTTTCCCAGCTATCTTTTTTGGCCACATTTGCTCTGTTCTCTCCACCCCCACTGCCACCCCCACATGCAAAAATGAATATGATAAAGTCCCTGTCCTTGGTGAGCTTATAGTCTGCTTAGAAATATTTCAATTACAATAAAACATGGCAGCCTTGACCACAGAAGGTTTGTGGCAAAGATATTACCAGATACAGAAGTTTACATTTAGAATTTTGTCAGCGGAACAAAGGCCAAATTGTACGTTGGAGAATGGGGTAGTGTTCTACCGTAAGTAGATGCCTTTGTTGGTAGATATTCTTCACGCTTAGTGGAATAAAAATAGTTTCTTATCATTTGGTTACCATCCACTGATAGTACCAGCTAACTTTGGAGGAAGACTGGATCCAGATAAGATTAATCTTGTTGAAGTGGCCTATTAAAGCAGGTATTCATCAAAATGTTTTATGGGGGTAGCGGTTCATTATTTTCACTGCTCTCTGTACTATAGGGAACATTAGCTTTCTGAATAGGTCATTTTGAAAGTACTCTCTATGATAGGACTAAGACTTTATAGATTGCCTCTAGTGACACTGGCTGTTGCATGCTCTCAAGTTAGAAATAAAGCAGCCCGTGGCCTCATATCCAATTCATAGAATTCCAGGCTGCAGCCAAAGTTCTGCATAATAGGAACACCTTACTGCTAGGAGCCGTTTCTTTAAGCAGGCCACTTTTAAAGTTGCTTATTGATTGAACAGTTAGTTATGGCAGCATAAAACCTGACGGTGGTAAGCATTTTCTCTTTCTGTCATTTGAGCCCTTGGAGGAAGGAGAGTATTTGGTATATTGAGAGAAATTTACAAGTTATCTTGAAGGGGACAGGGGGAAAATGGGGAAAGCAGTATTGATTGCTTCCCATAACTTTCCCGTACTCTTAGAGAATGTTTTACAGACCATTAAACTCAGTAAGCTTTAGGTGACTGATGGAAAAACGAATGAGGGGCAGTAGGTGTAAGTTTTATCTTTTAAATCGCGATTTGACTTTACTAGGCAGCAAAAGAAATATAATTAATCAACTATTTCATAAAGAAAACAACTTGAATCATTGTTGATTATTGCTATCTTGAATTCTGCTGTGATATGCAAATTGGAGATTATGGCCAATGCTCCAAGCCTCTTTTAAAAAATGCTTTGATTCTCAGGTATAAAATACATATGACTTCAAAATAATAGCTATTACTTCATGTCCACACAGACATGCAGACACACACTTATGTACATATCCACACACTCATACCTTGCAAATTATACATACATCCTAAAAAGAGAACACTGTAACATTGCTAATTTGGGGAAATCAGGCTTATATCTATAAAAGTGATTTTGTGGGTTAAAACTTTAAGATAAGGAAAAAAAATCTCACAACTCCCGAGTGCTCACTCTGGATAGGGGAGTTTTTTTTTTTCTTAATTTAACCAATTCCTTCTTTAAAAAGTTAATTTCCAGGTTTTATTGCTGGTTCCTTGTGTAGTGTATTTGGAGAGATAAGGGAGGTGGTCCTTTCCTTTAATGAAATACCTTAAGAACTTTTAGGTGAAGTGCCTTTGTTTTCTTTGGGGAAATGATAATTGACAGAATTACCTAAAAGCTGCTCTGCTAAATTCCTGTCTTTACCCTTAAATTCCTTCGTCTGGTATTCTTCCCCATTTCAGAAATGGAAACCCCAACTTTCCAGGTGCATAGCCCACAGAACTGCAGAGTTGCCTGGTCCTCTTTTTCGTCCACACCCCATTTCTAATCCAACTGCAAATTCCATCATCATCACTTCACTTTATCCTCAGAACTGACTGCTTCTCACCTCCTCCTTTCCCTGTCCACCCTGTGCCCAGCTGTTGCCCTGGTCTCCTTGCTTCTGCCCACCCCTCCTCCCACGTCATCTCACCCTCTACTCACAATGTGCAGTACCTTCCCAGTTCACTCACAGTGAAAGCTGAACTTACTGTGGCCTGCAAGGCCTCAAAAGTCTGGTTTCCCCTGCAATTTCTGAACTCACCTCCTACTTCTCTCCCCTAGGTTCAGACTTCTGCGCCACCCTGATGTCTTTGCTGTTCCTTTAAAAACCAGGTGGTTTTCTGCCTCAGGGCCTTTGCATAGGCTGCTCTTGTTGCCTGGTCTATTCTTTTCCTTGATTGTCTACATGGCCTTGTCTCTCATTTCCTTCATGTTGTTGCTCAAATGCTACTCTTCTGGGGAGGCCTTCTGTGACCATTCTGTTTAAAGTTGTACCCCCTCACTTTCCATCTCTCTTTTCTCCTTTGATTTTCTCCACAGCATTTTGCACCATCTGATATACTATTAATATATGCTTTCTTATTTGGTGGTTGTCTGCATTCCTCTTCTAGATCGTACACTCTCAACAGGTAGGTAATTTTGTCTGTTTTGTCCATGCTCTAGCCAATACCTGGGATAATAATGCCTGGTACATAGTAGGCATTCACTCGTATTTGTTAAATGAATTCCTAATAAAGGAACTAGAATATGAGAGGAGTCCTAGTACAGCTCCAGAGAGAGAAGATATTTTTGCAAGATAAACTTAAATGGAGGTGGAAGAGGAGGGAGAGGAAATCCACCAACACTTGGCAAAGAAGTAAGAACTTTTGCCCATTTTGTCTTTGGTCTTCTTGGCAATAAGCCTCAGCCTCACTGTCTTTAAATTGTGAAAGAGTAACAATCCCCTGATTAATGTTTCAAAACTATGCCCTAATTGTTCATGTGTGTGTGTTTACCTATATTTTATATATACTCACTCTTATACCTACCTAGATTTAAATTGAGTTGCTCTCCAATCTCAGAGAATTAAATACCAGGTGATAGTCTAGTTTTCAAATGGTAGCATTGAGATGAATTAATTAAGATGTCTGAATAATTTTTTCTCTTATCAATATTCATTTTTGAAGGAAATAGGATATATGCTAATGACATATGCATAGTGTGCCTACTTTATCGACAGGCATGGGGTCACCAAGTGACTCATTAACTCTCTGAGCTCATTAAAGAATTTAAAGCAAGCTGCCTGATTGTCACCAAGTGTCTCTTTCTTAGAAACCTGTAAATGTCTTTTACACTTCAAAAATGAAAACAAAAGTCCCATTGTATTTTCAACCTCAAATGAATGAAAAAGAAAACCACAGTGACACAAAAAGAGGATGTGAAGATCATGGAGGGAAGAGATAAATGACAGCACTGCAGAGGGGTTCACCAATATAGGTCCCATCTATTGTCTGTTGGCCCATTTCTGCTGTCTTTGAGGACTCTCATGTGATTTAAGAAAAGATTTGGGAGGATTTGGAAGAGTCTTTACAGAAAGAAAAGATAATTTGCCAGCTGGTCAATGAGAAATTCTTTCCTTACAATAAAGGTTTATAATTACACTTGCAGTTTACTTGTATTATTTCTTTAATTTTTCAATGTAGTGTAGTATACCTAATTAGCCATAAATAGTCAATCAAAATTCTGGATTATACTTTTGGGGAGAAGTAGCAAATTAAAACATTCCCATATAATTTTGCAATATCAGATGGTATTCCTTAGTGATTGTTCAAGTTTTTGGAAAGGCGTATATTACAGTAGAAATGGAAATTAATCGTTTCTTTCAATTAACGATTGTGACTAACAGGACAGGCAGGTCAGTCATTGACATGGCATTCAGCATTAGGAAATGAACAGGATCTGGAGAGCTGTGGGGCTCAAATGAAAAGTAGCACTTTGCATAGATTTTCAAAGTGAAGTTGTAAATATTTATTTAGAAATTTCAGTTAACATGAGAGGAAGATGTGAGATTTTTTTGTTTATATAAAGAGTATATGGATTTAAAATTGAGAGTCTTTGAATATTTTGAATATAAATTTACAAACTTTGTATTGGTGAGAAGAATGGCCAATTCATTTTAGCTGGAAAGGAGGGAACTATAGACAAAGCAATAGTGATGTTCCAGTTATAAATTTTTCCAATTATCTATTGCTACATAGTAAAGTTTTTACAAATTTAGTGACATCAAACAACAACCATTTTATATGTTTATAGATTCTGTGAGTTAGGATTCAGACAGCTTGTTTCTGCTTCATAGCATCTGAGACCTCAGGTGACCTGTCAACTGAAGCACCTGATGTGACCTCTTCATGTGGCTTGGACTTCCTCATAGCATGGCAACTTCAGGCTAGTTGGAGCTCTTACAGGGCATCTCAGGGCTCAGAGAACAAGAGTTCCAGTGAACAGGGGAAAGTGTTATGGTCTCTAGGACCCAGCCTCAGAAGTCACTCAGCATCACTTTTGGTACTTAGAAGTGGGGTCTTGGGAGGGTGGTGAGTGTATTTTGCATATGGAAGGAATTTCAATAATTTGTTGCCAGAAGATGGTCTCTGGTGATTTTTTAAAAATAGTTCAAAATTATTTGACTCTCCTGCTATTAAGGAGTCGGGTATATGCCCCTTTCTCTTGAGTCTGGGTGGGGTTGTGACTACCTCAAACAAAAGAGTATAACAGAGAATAAAAGAGTATAACAAAAGTTACTCTGTGAGGAAGTTCCCTCATATTCCTAGTTTTCTGAGAGTTATAAACATCAATGTATGTCAAAATTTGTCAAGGCTTTCTCCACATTTATTAAGATAATCATATGAGTTTTTTCCCCCCAGACCTATAGATATGGTAAATTACACTGCTTGATTTTCAAATATTGAATGAATCTTTCATTCTTGGGATAAATATCACTTGGTAATGGTGTATTTTTCTTTTTTATGTATTGCTGTATTCATTTTGCTAGTATTTTGTTAAGGATTTTTATTGTGTTTATGGTCTATAGTTTTTTTTAATAATGTATTTGTTTCATTTTAGTAACAGAGTAATTCTCATCTCATATGATGTGTTAGAAAGTATTTTCTCCTCTTCTATATTCTGAATTAATTTGTAGAATTGCTATTATTTTTTTATTAAATGTTTGGAGGAATTCACCAGTGAAGTCATCTGGACTTGGAGTTTCTTTGTTGTAAGATATTAAGTATGAATTCAATTTCTTTAATAGATGTAGGATTTTTCAGGCTATTATTATTATTATTATTTTTTGAGACAGAGTCTCGCTTTGTTGCCCGGGCTAGAGTGAGTGCCGTAGCGTCAGCCTAGCTCACAGCAACCTAAAACTCCTGGGCTTAAGCGATCCTACTGCCTCAGCCTCCCGAGTAGCTGGGACTACAGGCATGCGCCACCATGCCCGGCTAATTTTTTCTATATATAGTTTTAGTTGGCCAGATAATTTCTTTCTATTTTTAGTAGAGACGGGGTCTCGCTCTTGCTCAGGCTGGTCTCGAACTCCTGAGCTCGAACAATCCACCCGCCTTGGCCTCCCAAATTATTATTTTTTTTTGATTGAGCTTTGGTAGTTTGTGTCTTTTGAGGAATTTTCCCATTTCATATATGTTATCAAACTTACTGGTAAAGCATTGTTCATGATATTTACTTTTTATTCTTTTAGTGTTTGTAGGATCTGTAGTAATGTTCCTCTTTTTGATTTGTGTTATTGATAATTTGTTCTCTGTTTTTTTTCTCTGTCTCTCCTCAATCTGGCTTCAGGTTTATTCATTTTATTGAGTTTTTTAAAGAATCAGCTCTCCATTTCATTGACTTTTCTCTGATGCTTTTCTATTTCATTGATTTCTACTCAATTCTTTTCTCCCTTCTGCTTTCTTAGGGTTTAATTTGTGCTTTTGTTGTTAGTTTCTTAAGGTGGAAGCTTAAATCATTGATTTGAGCCCATTCTTCTTTTGTTATATTAGCATTTAATACTATAAATTTCCTTCTAAGCACTCATGGATTTGTGCCCATAACTTTCGATATGTTGTGTTTTCATTTTTAATTAATTGGAAATATTTCAAAAATTTCCCTTGTGATCCCTTCCTTGATCCATGGGTTATTCATAAGTGTGTTGTTTAATTTTGAAATATCTGGAATATTTGGGGTTGTATCAGTTATCTTTCCATTATTTACCTAGATATCTGGTATTTCCCCTGCGTTATCCATTCTGCCTAGCTTTAATTATTGTGAATATTTGATGGTCTTCATTGAAAATAATCAAAGAAAAGTGCTGCCCCCTCCAGGTGGTATCTGACCTTTACAAACAACATGGTGTTGAATCTTCTTGGTTTCTCTGCACCCAGTGCTCACTGTGGCAGTACTGTTGATGGAGTGTGCTGTATTAGGGTCCAGCAGATCCGGGTTCTGGCCAGCTCTTGCTTAGAAAAATGTGACTCCATGACCTTAATGGAGTCTCAGTTTTCTTATCCGTGAAGTGGATATCATAATTCCTGCTTGATTATTGCACGGGGTTTTCGTAAATATCAAATGAGATAGTTAAACATTTGTGATAAATTATTGAGCATGTAAAATGGAAGATATTATTCTTGTTAGACATTTCCTACATGTAAAATTATTTGTAATGCTACTCTTCACTAGAATTATGTTTGACTGTTTAAACAGATTTTTATAAAGATCTTACTTTAAATTATAGGGGGTCAAATGTAAATGTTAAAATATAAAATTAAGGGTAGTGCTCACTTCATTAACTTCTAATAACCAAATTTATAACTGAGAGAAGTGTGATTATGTAGAGTAGTCACTTGCTTGAATGAGGAAATGGGTATAATTTCATGGATATTTTAATTAGTGAACAAACTAAACATCTGTTTGGAACTCTATGCTGAGTAAAAGGTGGGTCAAACAGCCCTGAAATAAGATTTTAATTATAGGCATTTTCTAGGTTTTCTGAAATTCACTTTCCTAGTCCTGCCAGCTCATCTGACACCATCAACACGAAGGCTCGTTATTCTTTTTGTCTCACTGGGTCATCTTGCACATGGCTTAGCCAAATTGAATTGGATAAGTTTTAATGTTTGATATTTAGGCATTAAATAAAAGAGAGAGCCATGAAAGGAAAAGCTGTGGTACTCCCTGTCCTGTGCCTTATCCTACTGTCAGTAATTCAGTGGCTTTAGATACATTAGGGGCTGGGCATCCTTGCAAAGTAGTATATATAATTCTAATCAATGCGACTCTGAGGGAGATCTCTCTGGAGAAATCCTTGGCTACACCATCTGCTCTGTTATCATATAAGGTGCACTGTAGTAAACTAGAAAAACTTTCAAGCTTTTTCCATTACAAAAAAACCATTTTATTTTAAAACTAAACATAGCCTGCTCAAGTGGGAGTCAAAATATCTTCACTGTATTTTTTTTATTCATTCAACAAATAGCTGGAAGTGTTATAGGTCCTGAGCCCCAGATAACAGAGAATGCGAGAGTCAGAGTTCCAGCCCACACATAAGAGATTCATTCCAGTTGGGGAGGCATTTATTTTTTTTTTATTTTTTTATTTTCATCCCAGCTTGGTGGTTTCTGGGAGTGGCATTTAATATATTAATACAAGGAAACAAAAAAGATCATCTCAAACAGTGAGAAGTGCTCTCAAGGACTCAAGTCACAGTACAGAGCAGGGATCAGCAAACTTCAGCCTGTGGTCAGTCTGGCCTAGAGCCTATTTTTCTTAACAAAGTACATTGGGTCACAGCCATGCACATTGTCCACAGTTGCTTTCACACTACAACAGCAGAGATGGAATGGTCAGCAAAGCCTAAATTAAACTATATAGAAAATGTATGCCAACCACTAGTCTGGAGGATGACAGAGGGAGAGACCAGGAAGGCTTTTCGGTGGAGGAGACGTTGGGGTCAGACGTGAGCAGCGTGGTAAGGCATGCTTCAGGAATGTGCACAGCTCTGAGGTGGGCAGGTGGGTTTGGGCTCAGGTATGGGAAGAAAGTGAGTGGCTGGAGTGTGGGAAATGAGGACCAGCAGCGTGAAACAGGGCCAAGGGCACCCCGGGCAGGCGTTCCTAAACCTTTTAGTGCCAGGCACCCTCTTGGCAGGCTGGTGGAGCCTATGGATCTCTTCCCAAAATAATGTTTTTGAGTGCATAAAATAAAAGACATAGGATTCCAAAGGAAGCTGATTATAATGAAATGCCTTTATAATGAAATAAAATTCTATGTTTATGAATATTATATATAATAATATAATTATATATTTCATAAATATAATGATATGAAATATAATTATATGAAGATAAATATTTATATAAGCATAAATATAAATATATTTCACAAATATAATTATATTTCATGAAATGCCATTATCACAATAGTATAAAAGCAAGTCTGTATTACAGTAATCTGTGTGGTTCTGTATTAACACAGTAAAAAACAAAATTTAGAAGTCAGCCACAAAACTGCTATGATTTTAGGTGGACATAGGGTAAACATCATTTTAAGATATCAGCAGCAAACTGCAAAATATATCTAAATACCTGTGATGTAGATTAGTGCATGAGTCATAGGTACTGCTAAAACTATTTGCTTTGCTGCCTGTATTCATAATTGAAGGAAATGCTGGATTTCATACATAATGGAGATGAGCTGTTTTGCATGTAAGCTCATGGGTCCCTGGCCCCAAATTAAGACCCATTGGTGTAATGCTAGTGGAGCCAGCCAAGGGTTCCAAGCGGGGCTCAGAGAGGGCCTGACTTACATTTAAACAGCTCTCTGGCTGTTCTGTGGAGTGTGATCATGGTGAAGCCAGAGTGAAGGCAGGAAAACCAGTAACTGTTGGTGATTTTCATTACATGATATATTTTCGTTGCTATTGCTCTTCCTTTCTCCAGAGCTGGAGGAGTGAAGCTGAACCACCATGAGCTGGAAATTCAGTAGGTTAGAGTCTGTATTCCTGGCTCTCTCATTCCCTCCCTCCTCTGGGTCCCACTTAATTCATCTGGAAATTCAAGGGGTTGAATCTGACAGGCTTAGAGATCCATGAAAACCTTAATGCTCTCAGATCTTATCGTTTGTGTTTTTTATCACAGGTTCCCATCAACCATTGTCTTCAGTCCTAAATAGGTGAAATGAAATAGAACTGTTTGGAGAGTGCTCATGACTATCCTATTTATCACTGCTTAGGAACTAAGTTGCAGCCAAGAATACAGAATGTTATCATTTTTAACTGACAAAAAGCACTAAATTATGCAAGAGAATTGCTCTTCATCACAATATTCCGATAGAATGAATCTGGCACCTCCAGCCTTTCACCCTTCTCCTTGATTTCTATTTCTGGTTTTCACATTGCCATTACCTGTGGAAGTCAATATTCTTTAACTGCTTCTAATGTTTTCCATCTTCAATTAAATGATCCTGTGTTAATTCACATTTTCATTGAAATGTGGGTCTTCCACATATTCAGTCTAAATCCATGGGCCTTAATTGTTATGCTGAGCTATCTGATCTAGGTCATTATTACTTTATCTAGCTGAATCCTATTTTTAGTTTGAATGGTTAAAAAAAAAAAAAAGTAGCATACTCACCTAAGATTCCAATTGAAGCTGAAGTGTTCATGTTAAAGGTGACATGAAGAGGGAACGGTACTACAATGCACTTGCTTTTTCCAATATGCCCATGATATTCAGGCCAAGAGGTGTGTAGAGCCTGTCATTATCAAACAATTATAATTCTTTTATTATTAAAATATAGATGTGCCCAGCAATCTGGAACACATAATGATGTGTCCTGCATAGGCACATAATGATGACATTCATTTGCATGTTTTACAGATTACTCAAAGAAAGATTTTGGTAATAGATGAGCGATTTCTTCTGGTGTGGGACCTGAAAATCACCCAGACTGGTTGTGGGTCTATGTGCACAGAAATTACTTGCAAGTAGAAACTCAGCAAGTTTCCAATGACGATCCTGCTTGCTAAGGATTGATCCTTTTTGTCTTGCTGCTTGCTCCTGACCTCTCATCTCCAGAGAGATTTAATGTTCTCTAGTTTCCTCTTTATTTTGTCATCTTCAAGAGAAGTCAGGAGATAGGTCTGCTCTGACTGGGTTGGGTTTGACAGATAGCTGTGCCATAATGTTAAGAACATTGGATTTATATCAGGAGTGTCTGTAGAGCTCTACTAAAGTTAAGATGTCATTACCATTTAAAAGAAAATATCTGTTATTTAAAAAGAAGCAATACCCTTGTTATTTTATTTATATTTTCCCACCACTATTATTGTTAATGGGACATAGAAACATCTAGAATATTTTTAAAGTTGAAAAAAATTAGCTTTTGAATCATTATTTTGTAAGGTATTGAAAGACTAAAAACACATTTGTCTGAATATTGTTTGGAAAATAATTGTTTCCTTGGACATTGAATACTCCAAAATTTATTTTCAAATAAAGTTGAATGTAGGTGTGTACATGTGTACATTGTTTACAGCTTTCATGTATGTATCCATTCAACAGTTTTATGGAACCTGATATGCACATCCCAGCATAGTCTGAAGCTGTGATATAGACATTCAGACTGCAGGAAACCAGGGAAGTCATTAGACATTCTGTCACATTTTGTAAGTTTTAGTTGGAAAGAAATGTTGCCTAAGGAAGTACATTTCTTAGGAAGAGTGTTGTAATTTTAACTATGATGTGGATGCCACCCTGAGAAGACAAAAGAGAACATACGGCCCTCATATCTTATCAGTTATGACGCTGTTCTAGCCACAAAGCATTGCGGAGGAAATCTGGCAGAGAATCATATTTTATCATTTTTCTCCCCTGACTTGCTCTGTCACTCTTTCTTGCTTCTGTAGCCACATTGGCTTCTCCTAGTCCCTGCCCTCTCCATGGTCCTTTCCACACTCCATCCCCATTATCTGGAGCCCTCGTCCTATTTTCTACTTAACTCTTACTCATCCTTCCTGTCTCAGTTCCAGCCCCTTCCTCAGAGAAGTCCACTAATCTCCCTTGGTCAAATACCCTATGCCAATTACTCATAGCCCATGCAACTGTCCTTTAAAAATTCCTCACATAGTTTCTATTTTATATTAGTTGACATTTAGAAGATGTGCATGTGTGGAATTTGGCAGAATAATGAGTGGACTTGATTTTTCATTAGAGGTATTTGTGTGTGTCTGATGTTTGTCTCTCTAACTTTGGGTGCTTCACCAAAGGCTGAGGACAAAGAGAATCTCTCTCACAATTTTACAATGAAGGTCTTGTTTCCAGTGTGCAAACTTCAGACAAATAACCTCCTCCTGTTTCGTGAGACTTAGAGACAGGAGGAGGTTATTCTAACTGCTTAGAATTTTTGTCTCTGCATTACCTATTCCTAAGAGGCTGAGATTTCCTAGGTAACCGAGAGGTTTAACCCAAGACAATCACATTTATGGTTATTCAGATTGTCTGGATTCTCTTTTTTCACAATCAAGAATATCAGTGACACCTTTGAGCTTCTCACCTCTACCCAGTCAACGACTCTCAGCGTGTTCCTGAGATTCACCTGTGTTCCCTTTGCTTTCAGCCTGGCCTGGTGTCCTGTGTCTTATTGACATTAGTGTTCGGGATTCGTGTTCAGAGATATGGCTGAAGATGTTTGTCCACTTCAAATATCAGGTCTCTAAAGAGTAGGGGCAATGACTTTTCAGTAATCCTGGTGCCTAAAAAGCTCATTGTAGGACCTAATTCTTTTATTATTAGTGGATATTTGTGAATTATTAGTGGATTATTAGTGAATATTTGTTCAATAAATAAATAAATTAACACATAAAATAAAAAATATAGCAGTTTTTCCTTGGAAAATCATTGCATGCTGACATCACAACAGGGCCAGTTAGCACTATAGACATATATGATACTAACAACACCATACACTATATTTGCTTAGCTTGTTAGATTCCAAAGCACCTTCCTCTATTGTTTCATGTGGTTCTCTTGATAATCACATGATGTCAACTCAGCAGCTATTACCAACTCTATTTTACGGAGGAGGGTACTGAGCTCAAGATCACACAGCTGGCATCACACTCAGGGGCCAGTGTCCTTTCCAGCACTCCAGGGCAGCCTTGGCATGGCTGGAGCTCCTGCATGTTCTTAACATACTCCAATGTGGAAGTCCCCCTGTGTCACACCAAGGTAATAAGTGCAGTGTAGTAGTTTTCTAGGGTTGCCACAAACAACAAAAAAGTACCACAAACTGGGTGGCTTAAGCGACAGAAATTTGCTGTCTCACAGCTCTGGAGGCTAGAAGTCCAAGATCAAGGTGTTGGCAAGGTTGGTTCCTTCTGAGAGCTGTGAGGGAGGATCTGGTCCATGCTTCTTCTAGCTCTGGGTAGTTTGCTGTCAATCTTTGGTATTCCCTGGCCTGTGGAAGCGTCACCCTGATCTCTGCCTTTGTTGTCACATGGTGTAGTCCCGATGTGTGTCTCTGTCTCCACATGGCCGTCTTCCTGTAAAGACACCAGGCATATTGGATTAAGGGACCCATCCTACTCTAGGATGACCTCAACTTAACTGATTACATCTGCAACAGCCATATTTCCATATAATGGCACATTCTGAGGTACTGGGGCTTAGGACTTTTTTTAGGGGGGAGGTACAGTCCAGCCCATAGCACATAGTTTAGTTGGATTTGAGGCTGGTTTCTGGAGAGTGACCACCACAATGAATAAACACCGCAGTAGTTCTTCTCCCACTCAGGGAGCCAGAGCCATCAGTGTTATCTTCACGTGAGCGTCCCTCGACTCTCGACACAAGGGCGAGAGGCGTGCAGGGCAGCTGGCAAGGCCTCCAGCCCAGCCAAGAGAGGAGTGGGGTGTGCGTTAGATGCTGTTTTGCTGAAATGACATTGATTTTGTTTGATTTGACACCACTAGAAACATACGGGATAAAAAACAGAATAAAACACAAAGCAACAGAAAAATAGACCCACAGACACATAGAGACCATCTATGATGGGAGTTTTCTTTCTCCAGCTGCTTCTCTCTCCTTTTCAAATGTACTCCTGAAGGTATATGCTGGCGGTTTTCTGGAAGGATTGTGAATTTTGGACGGTAGTGTTTCTGCCATGTATTTGTTACCTTGGGTCATTAAGACGTGACTGTTGGTTACCTGTCCATGAAATATCCATTACCCATTTTCTTTTTAAACCAAGCTCAGTGGAGGAAAGACTCTCTTTAGAGGGAAAACAATTAAAAACAAAAGCACGGAGAAAATACACTAAACAATATTGCTTTGATCTACTTTGTGGCAGGTGAAATGGGCAGCCTGTATCAACCCCAGGAAATCACACCTGGAACCTGGCACAGGTATTCAAGCATTTTGCATACCTTTTTTCTTCCCCCCTCAGGGGAAGAGAGGATTACAGATTAGAGAAGGTTCTGTGCTTACAATTAAGTGAATTACTTGCTGGCTCATCTCTAACTTTAATTACTTTCTCTTCCTCAACTTTGCAATTAGCTGATGTTGCTACAAATTTTTGTCACATACTTAATCTTTATATAGCATTTTTGGCCAGAGTGCAGTTCAAGTCCATGAGCTACTCCGATATCTCTATCCAGAGGTGAGGCTGTTGGAGCGGCAGTCTGTAACGAGGCTCACACTTGCAAGGGCTTGCCTGTGCTGGACAGGAGCTGGGGAGGCAGGGCTCTGTGCCCTGGTGGCTATGCTCCGCTCTTACCCTTCTCTCTCTCTTCTAATGTATACGGGGTTTATTTTTCACCAGGAACTCTGTTAAAACTGGGTCTCTTAGTCCTCTGCAAACACGCAGATAGAATTCTGCCCAGTTAACAGGTAATGTAACTGAGTCTCAGCAAGATGATGTAATTTAGCTACTTAGAGGAAGAGCCAGAATTTTAACACTTGATTGTCATGCCCCAATCTTTGTTCTCACTACTTGTTGCCTGCTGATGTTGCATTGCCTGCAACGTTGCAGCATTTAGTATTGTGGGATCATTTGACATTGGAAGGAAGGAGGGGATACACACATTTTAGGGGGTAAACATGATAAGACAGGGCCCTGAGTGGAAATTTACAAACACCTCTTGGAGAAGAGCCAAAAGGTCTTGCGGCTGACTGGTGAAAGAGGAAGCAGGGGATTGGAATCCCCAAGTTTTAAATTTAGGGAACTTGGAAGGGGTGAATGAGGTCTATCAAGTATGTGGCCATATTCAGTAATGTAAAATTTGAAAGATGTTCTCATTTGAGGGATTTAGATATACGTTGTTTCACATGTCAGAATGACATCCAAGTGTTCTGCAGGCATTGGGATATACACATTTAGTGATGAATCAAAGAAAAATATGTAGAATTAAGAGTTACTCATGCATAGCAGTAATCAAAGTCAGAATTGAACTACCTAAAAATGTCTCTGCCAAAATCCGCAAATCCATTTCCAAATGTGTGGATGAGATTGCTGAGACTCATAACAATTAAGAAGTTGCTCATATTTACTTAGAAAGTGGGGAAGCTGGAGAGAAATCTAGCTCTGTTCAATTCCACATTCCAAGGTCTTTCCATGAGCCTCTCTTCCTTAGGTACAGGTGCACAGGACAGCTGGCCAGGAGACTCTTGGGGCCAAGGGCAGATGCCTACCGAGTTGTCCAGTGTGAGCCCTGGATCAGTAGGATCCTCTGGTCCAGGTAGCAATGTATAAAAATGCCCTGGGGGATTTTTAACCCTGGTTCTTAGGATGGATGAACTTGTACTCTATGATGAACATTGTCTACTGTCTCCTGTGCCTGGTGACATTCAGCAAATTATAAAGGCATGTGGTGGGTGCTGACAATGCTCTCCAGTTATGAGCACTTTCAAAACTACAGAAATATATAATGAACAATACAATGAATACTCATACATGCACCACCTGGAGTATCTGATTGTTCACATTTTGCGATATTTGCTTCATCTCTATAATTTTTGCTAGACAGTAAATTCTAGATATCATGATACTTCATTCTTAAATATGTTCAGAATGATTCCTACCAAATAAGGACGTTGATAACCACAGAACTATTGTCACACTTACCAAATCCACAGGAATTCCCTCCTGTGCTGACCCACCCAGGTGTTAGATGGAACAGCATCCTGTCAGGGCCCCTTCCTTGCATTGTGTTCTGATCTAGTCTGTGTGAGATTTCAGGTTCCTCCTCCATGTCCTTGTAAGCAAATATTATCTTTTCACACAATAACAACAACCACACTAGCTATTGTTCATTGGGGTCTTACTTTATGCGATACTCTGTGCTCAACTCTACATTATTTAATCCTCACGGCCACCCTATAAGGTGGATTTTCTTATTATCTTCACTTTGCAGATGAAAAACCTGAGGACTGTGTGGTCGTTAACTGATGAGTCCTTGTTCATTAATTTCTCTGGAAGTCTGTATGGCTGCATGTGGTTATAACTCTGTTTTCTAGCTGGGGCATGCTGTGTTGGCATTTTGACCATGGGAATCAGCCTTTTTGTTTTCTCAATCAATGACAAAAGTCCATTTTCATGGAATAGGGGTCAGTCAACACAAGACACTCCATGTTTGAGGTGTGAAGACCTTTCCTGTGTCTCGGTACCCAGCCTTTCTCAGGCAGGTGGCAGTTTGGGAGCAGCCAGGGGAGGTGACTGTCTAATCACTGCTAGCCTAAAATAATGGAGTTATGATACCTATGAGACTAGGGATCCATTTCTAAAGAGATTAACTAAGTCAAGTGTCCCATCAGGTCTGGCTTCTGGGGTGTGTGATCTGTGCCCTTTGGTTTAATGCTCTGTGGTCGCCCTCTTGGAATTCTTCATTTGTTCCTTGACTTTACATTTTGTTGGTGACCTCTGATGGTGCAATGGAGCATACCTCGGGCACACTTTCCTGCCTTCCTCAGGGCAGGTCCTCAGCTGCCCACCCTGCTGCCACCTTCAAGCCGGGGTCTGGGAGGTTGTGGTCAGGTGGGCCAGCACTCTAGGTGCACCTGGATACCTGTGAGGGTCTCCTTTAATGCATTCATTGTTTTTTGACAGAGATTGAAGTCATGTCTTTTCTCCTGTGATTGTGTGTTATGGGTATATTCTCCATTGAGAAGGGCAATCTTTTCTCTCTGGAACATGCAGGGAATAAGACAGGGAGTCGCTGAGGTGGGAAGAGTCACCTCACACCTGGTAGAGCCTTCTCAGTGGCTTGAAACGTCCTTTACTTCAGCCCCTGATGTGAAGAATGATTGTGAGGAGTCAGGGAAGGAGAAGGAGTTTCTTTCTTAAAACTCTCCTTGAAAAGATTTTTCAGCAGAGACATTTCCTTAAGAGGCATAAGAATGTTGGGAAAAGCCAATCAGGGTTCCCATAGAAAGTTAAAGTTGGGGACAGAGTTAGGGTTCCTTTCAATCTATTCATTTGGCTATGCCTAACGTTCCAGACATTAGGAAGTAGTTAGATACTTGCTCAAAGGAATTCTATGGTTTGTGAAACTCCTAAAACATGATTTTCAGATGGGAAAAAGCACACACTTCTTCCAGAAATGTGGCAGAGGGAGAACACACATGCAGATGGATAGATCTGTTTTTGCACCATTTATCTGCAGGAATGTGTCAATTATGTAAGCCTCATGCCAAACTAAATTATTAAATGGGGGCTTATAGCACCTGAAATTTCCTTTCTGCCTTTTGCTCTCCAGCTTAAATTGTTTAGGACATTACTACTCAAACTCTGTATGTTCCATGTGCCATTTTTTCAACATTGACAAATTAGGGCTAATCTGATAAATTTATTGCTCTTTTTATTCATACTTCAACTCTAAAAATTGTTGGATTTGTTGGATGGAAAAACATGAGAAACCTATGCAGCATTCTTCTCAACTGGATATATAAAAAAGCTGCCATATACAAGGTCTGTCTGGAAAGTGTCCAGCCATGTAATATGAAAAATAGAGACATTTATTGAAGAAGATACAAGATACAAGAAACATTGTACATAGGACAATGATGCCTCAGTCCTCTTAAGCAGGCACCTTGGGACCTCACACAGTTCTCCTAGTGTCTCTTAACCTAACCCGTACACGTTCAACATTCTCAGGTGTTCTGCTTGTTGCAGGCCTTCCAGAACGTGAATCACTTTCAACAGATTCTTGACAATCTTTGAAGCATTTGTAGAGCCATACTTTTATTTGCGCTGCACTCATTTCATTGTCCCTGAAAGCCTTCTGAATCATCCGAATAGTTTCTGCAGAGGAATGTTCAAGCTTAACACAAAATTTGATGCAGATTTGTTGCTCTACTCGCTCAATCATTTTGAATGCAACGGCCACACAGTACACATGCTCACTCAGTGGCATCTAGCGCCCCTCTGACTAGTACAGTGAAGACATCATTGTTCACGCATGTGCATTCCAGCCCACTCTCCTTGGCTGCCAGGTTACATCGATGTTGTGCAAATTGTTCTTGTTATATTAACAATGGCTGGATACTTTCCAGACAGACCTTGTATATAAACAGATGCAAACATATATTAGGGGCAGTGTATAAAGGTGTTGTCTACCCTCCCAGAATTTGAATCCAAACTTAGCCAGAAAAAGTTGTAGTAGAATCCTGTTTCGGGACTATCAGCTGCTTCCATTTATTGAGAAGTACCATGTGTCAGATACTATGTGAAACACTCTAGAGGCATTAGCCCACCTTTTATTTTTGGAAAATAAATTCAGAAGATTTAGGAAGTCGTGAAAGGTATAGCCATTGTGAGAAAGAGCCCAGCTTCACCTGGAGTGGAGTGTGAACACACAGAGGTCAGAGATGGTGGAGAACACATTGGGCCATCTCCTCATTCCTGCAGCACCTGTCACAGATGTGCATCCATCCCTTCCCTCTTACTTTTTGTTCTCTTCTTCCCTTACTTTCTAGCTCCCGTGTCTTCTCTAGGTTACTGGCTTCATCTTGCCCCTTGAGGGCAAGTCCTGTTTTCCTTGGCTCTTTGTATCTTCAGATCTTCATCCCCTCTCAAACTAATATTAATCTTCTGTGTCTTAGTCTGCTATTAACAAAACACCAACGACTGGGTGGCTTAAGTAGCAAACATTTATTTCTTACAGATCTGGAGGCTGAATTACAAGATCAAGGCACCAGCAGATTTGGTTCTCAGTGAGGGCTCTCTTCCTGGCTTGTCAACGGCCATCTTCTTGCCGTCCTCACGTGCTGGAGAGAGAGAACAAGCTCTAGTTTCTCTTCTTTTTCTTGTAAGGACACTAATACCATCATGGGGGCTCCACTTTCAGACCTCATTAAACGTATTTACCTCTTGAAGTCCTCACCTTCAAATACCATCAGATTGGGAGTTTGAACTTTAACGTGTGAATTTTGGGGAGGACGCAAACGTTAAGTGTATGGCACCCTCTGATTACACCTCTGAGACATAGTTACACTAAGGGGTCTCCTTCCTAATGGAAGTGAAGGTAGGTAGGACCAAAGTGGGCAAAGGACAGAGAACCCTGCCCTGACAAACTCAGATATTAAAGGAGGATGTGAAAAATATTTGGATTAGATTCTGACAACCTAGAGCTGCAACCAACAAACTTAAAAGTTAGCTGAAAATTAGAAAAGTTGATGCTAGAAAATGACTTGTGAATTTCTCTACCAAGCCTGCCTGAGCTCTAATATCTCCAGTTAAGGGCTCATCTCTGGGCTGCTTACCCCAGTGGATAGCTCTTACACTGGATTTCTGCTTTATTTTGTTTGATTATGTGACCATAAATATCTCTCTGTGAAACATTTTGAGTGACCCCTTGCCAAGGAAATGGCTTTTTAAGCTAGTGAATCACAGCTTTCCATGACATTTCCTTCTGTTCTCTCTCTTCATTTACATGTAAAATATTCCTGATGACATAAAGTATACCCTGAAATTATCATGGGAAAAACCAAGCAAAGTGCTTAGAAATATCTGCATATTCAGGAAAAATCATTTGCCAAGTATTAACACAGTAGAGTGAGTAAATCACGTGGGAAGAAGGAAAAGGTTGCATTCTAATTTTACAAAGCAACAGCTGCCATAGCTGAAAAAGAGAAAAATCAATATCATAAAACATTGTTTGATTTTTAAGGTGTAACAAAGCAGAAAGTTTCTAATTAAAGTTTTTTGGCAGTGCTCCAATATTCATTTTTACATAAATGGATTTGATTGCTTTTTCTTTGACATGAAATTTCCAGAACGGTTTGTCCATAATTGTGTAAGACTCAGTGAGAGGTCATGGGAAGGGTTTTGGAGTAGAAAGGTGTGAACTTGAGATTTGGGGCCTGGCTCTCTGTATCAGTTAGGGCAGGATTTGTATTCCACTGACCAAAACTGCAGTGTCTTATACCAGGTAAAGGTTTATTTCTTTCTCACATAAAATCTGGAGACAGGCAGTCTGGGGAAAGGATGTTGGACTCAGGGACCTTGGCTCTTTCTAGCTCATGGGTGTGATGCTGAGAACTTGTGCTCCTGGTCCAGCATGGTAACTCAGGCACCAGCTGTCTCTTAAGCATTTCAGGGTATAGCGGGGAGGAAAATGAAGAACAAAGGGCATGCAGTAGGTGTCCTTTTTCAAAGCTCCTTTAATTGACTTAGAATACCCATACAAAAAATGCATAATGCAAAATGTACAGCTTAATAAATTATTATAGAGAAAATGCTGACAGAATTACCCCAGCCATTAAGAACTGGGCACAGCTAGCACCTTGGGCCCCTTACCTACATCTTCTGCCAGTTCTCCATCAGCACCTTCTTCCTTCTCAGAGGTACCTACTGTCCTGACTTCTTCTCCTATTTTTGAATTTTATATAAATTGAATCATACATATATATTCCTGAATCCACCTTGTTTCTCTGAAAAATATATTTGTAAGATTCATCATGTTGTATGTAGGTGCAGTTAATTAGATTTCATTTCTGTATGCAATTTATCTCTTTATTCTACTGTCGATGATTTGGGTTGTTTCTACTTTGGGATTATTAAGCATGGTGCTGTCATGAACGTTCTTGTGCTTCTCTCTTATGCTCCTGTGTATTTCTGTGAGTGTGCGTGTGTTCAGAGGGGTTGCACAAATTTACCAACCAGCACATGAGTTTCCAATGTTCAGGTACTTGTCAATGTCTTTTCATTGTCTTTTTATTTTTCATTATAGCCCTTATCATGGGTGTAGAGTGGATATTTTTGTGGTTTTTGTATTTGTTTCACTGATTACTAATGAGGTTGACTACCTTTTAATGTTTTTATGGCCTTTTGGATATTCTTAATTGTGAAGTGCCTATTCATTGATTCTCTTGCCTGTTTTTTTCTGTTGGGTTGTCTGTCTTCTTCCTCTTGATTTTTAAGAGTTCTTAATACATTTTGGATTCTATTCTATTGTCAGTTGGATGTGTTGCATACATTTTCCCCCACTCCATGGCTTGTCTTTTCATTTTTATGGTAGTGCCTTTTTTTCATAAACAGAAGAATTTAATTAATTTTAATGGGGTCTAATTTAAAAATTTTTTATTTTGTGTCCTGTTTAATCCTTCCCTATGGCAAGATTAGGAAGATACTAATCTTTGTTATGTTCTAGAAGCTTTGTTTTGCATTTCACATTTAGATTTAAAACCTACTTAAAGTGATTGTTATAAATGGTGTGAGAGATGAAGTTTTGTTTTGTTTTCCTATATGGTTATATATTTGACTAAAGGCTACTAATTTATTTATTTATTTGAGACAGAGCCTCACTCTGTTGCCCTGGGTAGAGTTCAGTGGTGTCATCATAGCTCACAGTAACCTCAAACTCCTGGGCTCAAGCGATCCTCCTGCCTCAGCCTCCCGAGTAGCTGGGACTACAGGTACATGCCACAACGCCTGGCTAATTTTTCTACTTTTAGTAGAGACAGGTCTAGCTCTTGCTCAGTCTGGTCTCAAACTCTTGAGTTCAAGTGATCCTTCTGCCTTGGCCTCCCAGAGTGATAGATAGGATTACAGGTGTGAGCCACCGCATCTGGCCCTAAGGGCTTTTTATTGAAAGAACTTTCTCCCCTCTGCTCCACAGCACCAGCTTAGTCTCTGTGTATGAATGAGTGTGTTTCTGAAATCTGTATTCTATTTGCTCATTTGCCTAAACTTGCAGCAATACCATATTATTTTAATTACTATAGCTGTATATCAAATCTTTATATATGGTAGACCCACCTTGATGTCCTTTTCCAAGTGTGTCTTGCTTAATCTTAGTTTCATTCTTTGCTCTATAAAATTTAGAATCAGCCTGTCAATGTCCACAGAAAAATCTATTGAGATTTTTAATTGCATTGAGTCTGTAGATAATTTGGGGAGAATTCTCATTTTTACTGTATTAAGTTTAATTGTTCAAGAATATTTATTTTGATTTTTTAAATTTCTCTCAATAATGTCTTAAAATTTCTTGTATAGTAGTCTTGCAGTTGGCTTTCTGGGCTGTTTATTATAGACAAAAGGATTGATTTCCTGGGCAAGTTGCTGCAGGTTGTGAGTCAAAGTTCTGTTTTTGATCTGTCCATTGCCCATTTGTATATTCAGTGTCTCACCTAGTTTTCTAAGAGGTGTTATTATTACTATTTTAAAATCATGAATCAGTATTTTATCACATTTGTGCATGAATTGAGATCTGTATTAGTTTTTATTTTGTTCTGTTAGTGAATTGATTTTCAAATGTTGATTGAATCTATTAATTCTGAAAATAAATCCAATTTAGTCTTGATGAATCAGTTCTTTGAACTGCTAGGTTCAATTTGCAAATATTTTGTTTAGGATTAAAATTATTCATCAGTGAGATAGAACTATAATTTTTCTGTCTTGTAATGTTCTTGTAATGTCATGTAATGGTCAGGTTTGGGTAGCAAGATTAAGGGGTTTTCATATAATGAGTTAGGAAATGGTCCCATTTTTTCTATTCTCTGAAGAATTTATATAATATATAGATTACAAGAATATGTGTTTTAAGAAATTCAAGGGAAGTTACAGACAGACTTAAAGACAAAATCCAGTATCTATTGCAGTAATAAAACTCCAAATCTCTAGCATGTGTTAAATGTCTCTTTATACAGGCTCAACTTAAACGTTTAGTTTGTGTTCTTTACTTTTACCATTAGTTCTTCTGATAAGCATAATGGTTAAAATAAAAAAGAATGCCTTTGTTCAGTATTTATGAGAAATCTGAAGTTTGCCAGTATCAAGCTATTGCACCAATTAGGTATGCATAACTTCTTTCTGATAATCTCACAAGAGATAACTGTACAACCTTCTCAAAGACCTTCATATCATCGACATTCATTTTAACAAAATACAAGGTCTGACTGTTTTATAGCTGGAAGAAGTCCCAAAAAGTTGTAACTCTTCTCTATATTTTATCAGTATGGTAATAGTATTAATATTATGTTAGTGACCCCAAAATTAAACTTTATGGTTTAGAAGTTTTCATATATAATTGCATAGCAATAGAAATGTTGTATTTTCTTGTGAAAAGCCAACATATGTTTTTAAGCAAGTGTGAAACAAATTTGCAATAAATCTGATATTAAACAGTGGCAGTATTGATATAGTTACATCAACAAATACTTATAGAGTGCCTACCATTTGGCACTGATTCTTAATTTTTATGGACTTTGATAAATTTCTAAATACATATAACTTTAATTTCTCTAAGTAACTGAAGTGTTATAAAAGAAGTATAAACATATCCTTTAGGCAAGTGTAGTACTTAGTTTATACTAGTCAATAATTACTTGGTTCAGTGATTCACTGGTTTATTGAGAGATAAATAGAGAGAAAGAGAGAGAGAGGAAAGAGGGAGAGAGAGAGGAGAGAGGGAGAGGGAGAAGAGAGAGGGTGAGAGAGCGGAGAGAGAGAGCAGAGAGGGGAGAGAGAACCAGCTGGTGGAAGACATAGAAAGTCGTGTGTATCTGGAGTCCAGAGTGAAAGGCCTTCCTCATTTGTTTTAATTTATTTCTTCAACTACTTTCCCCCAAAGCTTTTGGTTCTATTCTTTCTTCTGGTTTTTCTCTCTTCTTAGATCCACAACTTCTCTCTCTAATATTAACTACTATCCTTATTGTTCAATGGTGCAAGAAATAGAGAAGACAGATACTGAAGTATATTTTAATCTAACTCCTACATTCCTGAATTCAAGTATGGTATTTCACATTTCCCACCTCTACAAGCAGGTAAAGTGACAATAGAGTGGTTGGGAGAACTCAATTAGGATCCTTAAATATTAATAGTGCTTCTACCAGGTGCCAGAATTGCATTCTTGGACAAATTACTTAACTTCTAGGCTCTATAGATGTAAAAAAGGGCTTTGGGGATATTATACCAGTTTTGAAGGGGAGGGGACGATGGGGGGTTGCTATTCAATGGGTATAAAGTTTCAGTCATGCAAGATAATTGAGTTCTAGAGATCTGTTGTACAAGAGTGTGCCTATAGTTAACAATGTGGGTATACACTTAAAAATTTATTAAGAGGGGAGAGCTCATGTTAAGCATTTTTACCACAATAAAATAAAAAAAGGTATTATATTGAGGATATTAAAGTGTTTATAATTTATAAACACTTAAACTAAATTGGTTATTGGAAAGGGTACTTATTACATGTTCACTGAAGTTAGAAAATTAGGTTAATATGTAATTATTTGGCTGAGACATTTTAGTTTTTATTTTGAGGTCATCGTAAATTGTATTTTTACTTTTCATTTATAAAACCAACTTACAAATGTTATAGCATTTTGTTCTTGCTTCTTTAGAATTTAATTAATGGGAGAAGTGGGCCAAATTTTAATATCTTAAATATAAAATTTAAGTACATTATTACTCTAATGGAGATAAAGAGAGCTTTTCCTTGAGCATTTTGCTATGGAATGGATCAGCTCTGTTAGCTCATTTGGTTATGTACAATACCTTGGAACAAATAAGTGGCCATATAAAATCTTTTAAAATGGTGTTATATTAGTGGCCTGGAAAAACGGGATAATTCATATTAGATTTCTAGAAATACAAGCATAAAATGTAGTCATTAAACCCCTATTGTAGTATGTTTAAATATTTGGGTACTATCAGAAATAGGGTCTTAAGTTAATTGAACATAATGGTTCCCAAGAAACTGTGCCTCACTGAATTATATAAGTATAATATATTTTTATTTAGCCATTTATTGAACCTGTTGGCCTCATGGAAAATATATTGAGTGAGTCATCCTGCCAAGGATGCTCATGAACTTCTTGTTTATGAACTCTTAAGGAAGTTTATATTGTGCTGGGTCATGAAGCTGTTTCTGGATGAAATACCAGAGTAGTTTTGAATATTTTTCTTATAGTACATTATCTTCTGTCATGTGCTTGAAAGTCATTAAAATTACTTAATATTGAGATGCTATTCATTACAGAAGTTTAAGCTCTTATGTTAGCATTTTACTAACAAGAATATTTTATGCTTTCCTACATTTTTTGCTGTAATGTTGTATCTTACCTAAAATTAGCTTTCATCAATCCTCAATTTTATATGCCATGACTTCATGAAAAAATAAAATTTGATTAAATGTTCAAGATAGATGAAGCTGAATTTTGTTAAATGACAATGAACTGTTTCGGACTGTTTTTAAATTACTTTTGAGTTACCTCAAAAATTTGTTATAAATGCATCTGTGCTATTTTATTAGAGGTTTTTTTTTCCTCCCAGGATGAGCAAGCTTATATTTAATTTTAAATATGCATTTAGTTATAGCCCTGGGATGTGAATAATTAGAATGAATTTACCAGGATTCTTTAGTGCTGCAAAAAGTAGTTGGGTAACATATTAAATAGGTACAAAAAGCTTGCTTCTAACACTCTACAATGTAATTAACAACAAAAATTCATACTTCTCCAGTATTATAACCATGTAATATAATTTATCCTACATATTCATAAATGACTAACCTATAAATCTTAATGATCATATTTATATTTAAAAATGGGACTAATAGAATTCAGTACATATGGAATCCTATGTATTCCAGGTGATTCTTCATCTTACAGTTCAGATAGGAAAAATAGACAATTTTCAGAGTGTAAGTGGAAATGACTAAAATGGTGAAAAACAAAACTTATCTCTAAGAAAGATTAACAATTATCTTTTTGCAGCTCTGCCATGAGCTTGCTTTGACTGGTGACCCTGAGCAAGTAGCTTAACTCTTCTTGGCCTCAGTTTTCCTACTGTATAATCCATAAAAATAACACAATATCTTTTATTAATTCCTTAATATAGCTCTATACCACTGTTTCCTACAATTTATGGCTCATATTCTGATTGGCCTTTTATATGATGATTTTATAATACAGTATTATTTTTTATAGGAGGAATAGAGAGATGCTTTTCTTTATCATGCCTGATCAAAATTTATATATTATTTTTGATAAGTTAGGTAAGTTTCTTCCAGCTTCACAATTTGTAAATGAATATGTCATGAAAGGTTTCAGGAATTTTATTAAATTTAGGGAAACCTTTATCAAGTTTTTTTTTTTTTTTTGCATTTGCTTTAACATGTCGGGACATTTCAAATTTTCGTAAGCAATGACTAATCTTCAATACTTATTTTGAATTGAAGGCATTTATTTCTTGGTATATTTGATTCTTGGTATGACCAATTATTCTGAAAAATTATAGAGAATTGATTATTTAAAATATAAAAGTTGTATAAAATTTATTAAGGCATAATCAAAAGCATTCCAAATATGTCTAAGCATTTGTCACTGGAACATTTTTAACTATAGGCTCTTTTTCTGCTGTTGGTGGCAAATGCCAAGTGCCTTTTTGTCTGGAACCACCAGATTTCACCTAGACCAGATGCCTGGATGTCACTAAAATGTCAACTCTGATAAATTGCAGTGTATAAAATATGAAACTTCACATGCAGGCATGCTTGTATATGGCATTGCTATAGGTTTGTGCCTTATAAACATGGTGTTTGAATAAATTTTATTTTTTTGTCAATCTCATCAAACATAAACAAAAATATATGGCTCATTTGTAATTGTATATACTGCATTATCAAGTTTATTCCTGACAAAAGAGGGCTTCCATTGTGACTAGAATCTATGAGCATTGAATTTTCTATTTATCATTTTACTTATATGATGATTTGAAGCATTTCCCACAGATTAGCTTTGTCTCTGTACATTTCAAACCCTGTTTAGTTTCCATTACTCACATACTCCATTGCCAGGTGTACTGGAAGTACATCTCATTCAAGTATATCTCATAAAAGTATGTTCTGTATGACCTCTGGGCCTGGTTTTTGTGTCTTATTACTAGGAGAACTGGCAGAGTGAGTGATAAGAATATCCCTAGAAGCCATTCCTACAGCAGAACAACTAACAATAATCTAATGACTTCAAATGACTACTAACTACCTAAATATATTCCACTAAATGCAAATTAAATGTAAACCCAACTCAACTTCCCCTTAGCTGGACCCCAGCAATGCTCACAGGGAATCCAACACTTCAGGAATTGCTGAAAAGTGTGACAGAAGGAGAGGTGGAGAGAAAAGTGACAATGATTCTTTATCTTATTTTTGCAACCTTTTCAAAGACATATGACTATATGGAGATTGGAAGGAGCTTGTTTATAAGTGGGTGATCACACCAGATAGAGAGTTCTATCTTAGCACAGGCTAATCAGCTGAATGAACATTCTCTCCTGCCATGAGCTTTCAGGTCAACTGGTTTCAATCCAGTTAAAGAAACTGATTTAGTAGTTCAGTTAATTTCAAGTATTCACTGAAACAGCCTGAGGACTAAAGTTATGGCCATAGTTGAGTAGCATATATTTCACAACCCTGTCCTTCCACTTTTGTTTGGTGTCAGCTGCAGTTTGGTAGTGTGTTACTTTCAACCTTAACATAAATAGTTCTTCGACTGAGGTATTTTCAAATTAATTTAGCAAATATATATTGAACACCTACTATGTACCAGATATCGCATATTGGCACCTGGAAAGATAAAGATGCCTAAGACTTAGTCTTTGCCCTTACGGCAAATACTCAATACTTAATATCAAGTATTTAAATTCTTATGTTACAAAGATGAAGAAGACAAAGTCCACTAAAGTAAAAAAAAAAAACCACAAAAAAACAAAAAAAAGTAATATGTGATTCAGAGGGGAAAGAGGCTGCATAGAGTAGGTAGGCATCCAAATGTCATTCAGGGGCCGTTTGACAGCATCTTTGGAAAGTAAGAAGGACTTCAATTCCAGACATTGGGTGGAATCCAAAGAAATGGTGTAGAAAGGAAAGAAAATGTTCAGGGAATAGTTGTATTTGGCCGAGACTTTGGGTATAACAGTGTGTTTGTGTGTGTGTGTGCGCGTGTGTGTGTGTGAGAGAGAGAAATATGATATATGATACAATGATTATATGTGAGATGATATATAGGATGGGATCATATTGAAGACTGGGATCATATTGAAGAGTGAATAAATTTACTTAATTTGATAGGCAGCTGGCAATAATTGAAATTCTCGATTAGCGGAAAAGCAAGATTGAAGCAACCCATCCGGAAGATGTGGGTGGGGTGGGTACATAGCACTGGAGAGGGTGGAGTGGGGAAGAGAGGAAACGGGTTGGAGACTGGCTGTGACAACACGTGAACAATGGTGCAGTGCTGAATGAGGCCTGGCCATGGGGATGGGAATGAGCTATCACAGGACTAAATGTTAACAGTGTGCGAGGAGAGAAGGGGTGTGTGTGTCCCAGCTCCCAAACTGAGAGTTGGCACAAGTATTACCAAAGAAAGGAAAGTGAGAGGCATGGTTTCCTTTCTTTTTGCAGGGAAGGTGAGGTTTTGGATACTTTGAATTCAAGGTGAGGTGAAAATGTCTATTCTGGAGGTGGAAACATGGTTCTGGAGCTCATGAAAGAGAGCAGAACTTATGGGAAAGATTCTAGAGTTGCCATTCCTGTGAGTTCCCAGGGAAAAGCACCAATGCTGGCAGCTCTCCTTCCCCTCCTCTCTCCTCCTCTTCCTCCTTCTCCTTGGCAGGAGGATCAGTGCTCTAGAACACTGGAGCATTCTATACATAAGAGAAAAGTATAGAGTTATCCTTAAAATGCAGGAAGGTAGCAACTCTCAATTGGGGTGGGGGGAGAAGAGCATTTCCCTCTAGGGTCAGGTAAGCATAGTTTAAAGGCAAAACCTCTCTCTTTAGATTTGAGAATCACTGTTCCGTGTTGAGGAAGGGGCTGAACACAGCATCTTTGCCTTTGGGGAGGGCAGTGGGGGTACTGGGACTGTCCATTGGCAGTTTCCTGCTACAGAAATAGGTGCACGAGCCCAGGGCAGGAGGGTGGGATGGGACAGGGCTCTGAGACATGGGAAATGTTGGTTTGTCAGCTGGGAAAAATGAGTAGCTTTTAATGTTCCCTCACTCCAAATGTCTGACTTCTGGCCAGTTAGTGTTCATAAATGAATGGATAGGTAATTGAATGAATAATGTTTCAGCATGTATTGTATGCCTACTTTGTATAAGCACAGTTTGTAGGTGGGGAGCTCTGTGCAATCATTGGCCCTGTTTAGCCATCCCATGTATCACCTGGAACCCAGTGACCAGTGTGAGAGACATTCTCAGGAGATTCAGCAAGTGCCATGTAGATCCCTCCTGGGGGTAATGAATAAGGAAACAGCAGAGGCATCTACACTTATTCTCCAGCGGAGTCTGAATGAGTGAACAATCCTGGATCTGGATCTTTTCTTTTCTTTTCTTTTCTTTTCTTTTCTTTTCTTTTCTTTTCTTTTCTTTTCTTTTCTTTTCTTTTCTCTCTTTTTTCCTCCCTCCCTCCTTCTCTCTTTCTTTTCCTTCCTTCCTTTTTTTCTTTCTTTCTCTCTCTCTTTCTCTTTCTTTCTCTCTCTTCCCCCCCCATCTCTCTCACCTTTCTAAAGGGTATAGCAATTTTGCTAAAAATTCCCTTTATGGGAATAATACAAATAAAGTATACTCTGCAAATTAGTCACTGCAATTTTATAATGATAACTAGAGAAATTACAATGACCTTTTATAAAAAACACCATGCACATACACCTACAGTAGGCAAATAAGATTATGAAAGAAGTCAGATTTTTAGTAGTCTCATTATGTCCCCTATGTTGTAACTTTCTGTGAGTGATATATAAATTGTTTGTATTACTTATAGCTTTCAGAGATGACAGACTAATCTGAGCAATTAGATTCTTGAGAAAGATCACGACGCTTATTAAATCTTATCTTAGTCACTCCTAATTACAACCATCCATTTATCTCTGTGGAATGAATTACTAATGCAAAGCTACAATTCAATCTCAACATAACTAGCCTTTATCTTAGATGATTAAAAAAACTCACCATTATTGCCAAATATCCATCAAAAGAATCTATAATTAATTAATAAAGTTAGACCCTGCAGACTCAATCACATGCAGATGCAAAGTATATCTTCCCATCTGTGTCACCAAGTTACATGCATTGCTTGATAGTGGGAACAACTGCATTCAATGACAGCAGACATTTACTGAGTGTGCACTGTGTGGCAGGCACTGGTCTGCACACTGCGGATAGAGCCACGGACAAAGGAAGTAAAACCCTGTTCTTAGCAGAGTTCGATTCCCATTTGGCACAGAGAAGAACAAATATGTAAAACATGGTATGTCAGGTGGTCTTACTCAGCAGTGCTTTGAAAGCAAATACATGGAAGTAAAACAAAAGAGTGTCAGCATGTATGGTGGAGCACGGGTAGTGGGGTTGCTTCACTGGAGTGTCCAAGGATGGCTTCTGGACAAGATAAGGTGTCCCTGAAGCAGAGACTACAGGGGGCCAGGGAAGGAGCCACAGATGACAGCCCAGCACAGATGGCAGCCTGGAGCACTGCACTGCGGAGGCAGGATGATGGGAGTCCTTGGGGCATGGTAAGGATCCAGATTTTACTCAGGATGGGAAAAGATTTGAGCCCAGCAGTGAGGCAAAGTGACGGGAGCGCGCTCTGGTGGTTGCTGGGCTTATGGTTGTGGGAACAAGGTGACAGCAGCTTCCCAAACCAGAGTTGGGGAGACGGGGTGGTGGGAACAGGTGCCTGTGGCCTCAGAGCCGCAGCTTGGGGAGGGCTGCAGGTGCACTGGGAGCGTGCAGCACCGGAACCCGTTGGATCAGGTGCGATTATCAGTTCTCAACCTCTGTCATGGTTGTCCCAGCACCTGGCTGGCCTTCCTCTCTGATGCCACCAGCTCCAGGCTGATGATATTTCATCCCCATATAAGAGGTGACTCTGCCACAGGATTCTACACAAAGTCCAAAGATCTGCAAAATGTGGTTTCTTGGACACAAGGAACATGAGATAGGAGAGAGCAGAACTCCAGCAATGCTCGGTGGTGGGGTGGTGGTGGTGGTGGGGTGGTCCTGGTTTCAGAACTCCTTCCATTGCCATCTCAGCAGAATATTAACTTTGCTACATGGCCCAAGCAGAGTTTTGTGGCAGAGGGAAACAGCCCCGGAAGCCCCTGTGTAGGCCTGATGTCCGCTAATGTTATATTATTGTATTATATAATAATAATAATTTATGTCATTTTAGTTTGAACATCTGTTAGATAATGATTCAGCAATGAGTGCACACACTCTGCATCCTTACTACATGCTATTTTGGCTACTGCACACCTGCGCTGTTTGGTAGCTTTGCATCCTCAGGTGGCTGGATACAAGTGGCCTTCACTGTCATCCCCACACACCATGGAAACGTGTTTTTGCAGCAATAGGAGAATTAAGAAGCTTTGTGAATTCTCTGTGCTTACATGGTTTGAGGAAATTATTTGGAGGTGCCAAGCTCTGTCATGCTTTCACCCACACTGGTGATTTCTGGTCGACATGATCCTACACCTTCGCTAGAGTGTGCAAGTGCAAAAGCATTGGTTTTCTTCCTCATCAAAGTGCATCCTCAGGGTGCTGTCTGCTATTCTGTAGAAACCCCATTGTAAAAATACTGAATTCTTCTGCAAAGGCAAAGTAAATATCAGTCAATCACAACAGTTGCTGTCACTATAGCAACTTAGCTCTTCAAGTTTTTGACTCCCAAATTTAGCGTTCTCTTACTGTCGAGTAGGCAGACAAGCACAAAGTGTCCTGCTGCAGCCTCAATGCCCACAGAGCAGAGGTGAGGCAGAGTGCCAGCTCTCCCCAGAGTCCTTTCATCACTTATTATCCAGCCACACAACTTGTCAGAAAGGGGAAATATGAGCTGGTTGTCAGTGACTTTTGTTCATGGTGCCAGAATATTCCTTCAGGTTTTTCTTTTTTAAAGGCAAATGTTCTTCTAGTTTCTAATGCCATTCCTAAGTGTCTAAGGACAATTTTTTCACTATGTTTGGTTATTTCTGTTTGCTTATTTATCATGGGAGAGATTTACGCTCCTCTTTTTCTGTCATCTTTCCAAAATGTTTTGCACTGCATTTTATTTTGTATGAGTAACTTTTCCATAAATAACTTGGAGACCCAGCCTACTCTTTACAATTATAGTCAATCATTGCAACTATATTTATGGTCATGTAAAAATGGCTTTCAAGTCCTCCCGTCCCACATGTAATGGTTAATTTTATGCATCAACTTGACTGGGCCATGGGATGCCCAGACCCCTGGTTAGACATGATTTTTGGGTGTGTCGGTGAAGGTGTTCCTAGAAGAGATCAGCATTTGAATCAGAAGGGTGAGTAAGGCAGAGGGCCCTCCCCAGTGTGAGTGGGCCTCCTCCAATCCATTGAGGGCCTGAATAAAACAAAAAGGAAGGTTGAATTTACCCTCCCTCTGCCTGACTGTTGAGCTGGGACATTGGTATTTTCTTGCTCTTGGGCTGGAACTTGCACCATCAGTGCTCCTGGTGTGGGACTTCTCAGCCTCTATAATCACATGAGCCAATTCCTTATAATAAATTATCTCTATATCTATCTATCTATCTCCTATTGGTTCTGTTTCTCTGGAGACCCCTGACTAATATGCCCTGTTATTGGAGAGAATCTCTCTGGTTTCTTGTATGTAGCCAATTTCCAGACCAGGTGGGCTTGGCCTTGGCCCTGGCCCTCACATGGTGGCCGTGCTGGCCAAGTTCTACAATCCCCATCTGCCCCAGGCCCTTGGTCCTGCCACCAACAGCAGTGGTGCGGGCTGCATCTACTGGGAGTGTTTCCTCAGCTCTGCCAGGCGCCGCAGATGGTCAAGTTCAGTTAAACCTGCTCATTCCCCAACTCATCCAAACTTTAGTGACGTTAGCACCATCAATTGTATCACTTAGTCTGGCACTAAGTGGTATATATGTGTGTGTGTGTCCATGAGAGAGGCAGTGTAGGGTGAGTTTGCAGGTCTGGAGCCACACTGTATGGGGCGGAGTGCCAGGAGACCTTGGGTGAGTCACACGGCCTCTCTGGAATTCATTCTTTCCTGTGGGAAAAAGAGGGTAAGAATAGTACTTCCCTTATAGGACCTTAGTAAAATCCAGGGAGGTCTCACGCCATAAGTGCTATGTAAGTGTTAGTCATTTTTATTAAAGTATTGTGTGGTTCTGTTCTTCTGTGTTAATTTAGGCTTTCAACATGAGACAGGAGGCAGGGACATGCCCCATGCTCTTTCTCTCCCTCAAAGCAAAAGTAGGGCTGGTCCCTTCGTAGGGACTCGGAGCTGAGTTGTGAAGTGCCAGAGTCCCTCCCGATGCGGTGCTATTCAGAGTGTGGGCTGCAGACCAGCAGTGTCAGCGTCACCGGGGGTTTGTCAGAAGTGTGAATCCCGGTGTTCTGATTCTGCTGGATCAGAATCTCGGGGGAGGGGCAAGGATCTGTGTTTTAACAACCCCCCAGGTGATCATGCAGCCAAGTTTTATGTGTAGCGCCATTGTGTGAGCCCTGTTGGGTGTGGCCTCCCTTGACAGTACTTCATGTTACTGTGGTTTTCTTCCCTTTGTTGGATCTTTTCCAGCCTTATTATCATTTTTTTCCCACAGTCCTATTAATATACTACTCTTCCCACTTAACACATTTGCATTTCAAGATAGATAGTAGGCACTGTATTTAGAGCAGATTTCCCCAAAGTGTGTCCAATACAATTATTTACTAATCTAACAAATTAGGAAAAATTTTCAAAATGTATTCAATACATTTCAAAATTTTCCAAACTTATTAGATTTGTTAACAGAGCTCTTAGCATGTTATTATAAATTATATATTTTCAAGAGGGGAAATATTATATGCAGCATTTCCCAAACTTATTTTACCACAAAATCCTAGTTTAGGGGGTGGGGGACAGGGAAGAATCTTAGAGTTCTTGGAATGTATTTTCAGAAATACTGTGTTGCAGGAATAACTCCTGATGGGAAATTCAGAGTGCAGGACAAGAATGAGTTATGTTTGGAAAGGTCCTTAAATTTCACTTTCAAGATACTTGGTTCTCAGGAGAGGCCATTATAGTATGATCAAATGCAGGATCCATTCAACAATGCCCCTAAAATTGAAAATAAAGACATATTTACTAAAGCACTATCGCCCTTTTCTTCTATTTTGCCCAAGATAAAATTTAGTAGAATATAATAGTTTTGATCAATGTAGATTATATTTTATGTCCCCCCTCAAAAATCTTTTAAATAATATCACACACCTCCATGCACATATAATATAAAGATAGGCAGACATGAATTTGGGTCCTCTTAAAGAAAGTTGCTAAGTCTATAAGGAAGGAAGAGCAAGGAGTCAGAGCTGGGTTTGTTACCTGCTTCTGCTACTTCGCAGCTGTCCGACAGATCAATGGCTTAACTGTTTAGTGTGAGGTTTTTTGATTAAACATCAAAGGACCTTTCATTGGGATTCTTCTTTGATTTTTTCCTTTGCAAAACAACAAAAAAAATCTACTCAAGTGTAGTTATTTTAAACACCTTCAACTAAATTATAATGTAGAGATTTTGAATTGTTCTTTTTTGGAATAGGATGTGCTCATCTCTTGTTGAAGAAAACATTTTGCATAGGCAATTTTCTTTGCTGTGGTGCTGAGTCACATACAGTGATCACTATTGCAATCCAAAATGCTACTTTTGATTATTTCCCCCAATATCCTCATGCTGAGATTTTCTTCCTCCAAAGCTATTCATCTGAGAATAGAGAATATGGTCTCATTCTTTTCCTTTTAAAAAGAACACTAAGTGAATACAAGTATTTTATGTGAATATGAGTATCTCATGTGAATTTCCTAAGTGCAGATAGATGCTGTTATTATTAATATATATGCATTGATTCTGAGTAACTGTTTCTTAAAAATACAACATAGCCATCGTGGCATTATACGGTCTTGAATGATGCCTTTGTGGACTTGAAATAGCAAACTTGGAAGTCATTTGTTATTTCTTAGCTTTTGTCCTATTCAAGATAAGTTTTCAGTTATTATATTTTATTATGAGAAGGCGGTATGTTCCAGTAGACAAATTCAAAGTAGACGGAGATATTTTTAAAAAACCGTGTTAAGGAGTTTCTCTAGATTTATGGCACCATATCAAGCCATGTATGAGGGGGTGCAGCTCTTAGGTCTTCGAGGGGTTCCTGGGACCATCTTATACTGACACTACCTCTGTTTTGTCTCAGTCTGTTCCATGCCGCCTCCTTCTCACTGTTGTCAGTCCCCACTGCAGTTTTATCCCTGTAAACCATCTGCTTCTGCAACCTGCAGCCCCATCTCCTGGTATCTATCACCTCCCCACTCAGCATTACTTAGAATCCTAGCTTTATATAGACACCCCTCCAACTGCCTTCATTCATTCAACAGACAGTTGTTGAGCGCTTACTATGTGCCAGATACTCTTTGTATCAATGAATAAAACAGACAAAGATCTTTACTCTTTTGGAGCTTATATTTTGTACGGACGACAGATAATAAACAATGAGCATAATAAGAAGTGAATTACTTAGTATATTAGAAGGGAATAAGTGCTGTGGAGAAGAGTGGAGCAGTGCAAAGGGACTTGAAGAGCTCGGGTGGGGTGGGGAGGAGTCGTGGTGGCACTCAGTAGAGTGGTCAGGGCACAACTCTTTGAGAATCTGACTTTGATTCAAGATTTTAAGGAGGTAAGGAGGCTTCCCAAGGCATTTCTAGGGGAAGAGTGTTCTACGCCCTGGCCATGGCTCCTGTGGGCAGAAGAGCTATGATGGGGTTTACAATTTAAACAGTGAACAGCTGTATTGAGATTCGACTGTCAGTGTGCAAGGCCCTAGCACACATGTAGGGAAACCTGCTAGGAGGCCAGGACAGTAATGTAGGTAAGAGATGGTGGTTGAGGCAGGCTGGGAGGAACAAGATGGTGAGAAGTGATGAAATTCTAGAATTTTTTTTTTTTTTTTTTTTTTTAAGAAAGAGCCTATAAGGTTTACAGACAGACTGGATGTGGAAGGAAGGAGAATTAGAGGAATCTGGATGATTCCAAGGAGAGGTAAAAATGCAGTTACTACCAATGAAGGTGGTGGAGGTGAGTAGAACAGATTTTGGAAGAGGATGAGTTCAGAGTTGGAGATATCTATTCAATGACTAGAGATCTCAATTAAGCAGTTGGATGTGTCAGTCTGGAATTTGGGAGTGATGTCAAGGCTGGAAACGTAGATTTGGATGTGGTCCATAAATAGAGGATACCTAAAGGCGTGAGAGTGGATCATTTCACCATTGGTGGTACCTGTAGAGAGAAAAGAGAACCATGGCTGAGACTTGGGCCATGCCAACAGGAGAAGGTGGAGGGGATGGGGAAGAGCCAGCAGTGTGCATTGACAAGGAGTGGACCTGGAGTGAAGAGGAAAATCAAGGGCAAGACCAAGGGTTTTGAAAGCCTTGAAGAAAGTATCAAGGAGGAGGAAGTGATAACAAATATCAAAGAAATTGAGGAGTGAGCATTGATCAGTGGATTTGGCAATGTGAAGGTCATTGTGATCTTGAGAAAGAAAAATTTTGGCTTGATTGGGTGGGTTTAAATATTAATAAGACTGAGAGGACAGCAACTGGAGACACATTTTGACATTTTTGATCTATTATATATCTCTATATATAGTCAGTGATGTCTTACAATTTCTGTAGGCCAGGCAACAGTTGTGGACTGGTTATTATTGCCTGCATGCACATGACCATGGTCATAGCTGTCATCCATGTGCATTGCTGGTACTACATGTGCCGTGTTTCATTGCCATGTTAGTCATGGTTCTCCAGAGAGACAGAACTGATAGGATATCTATGTATACACATATATAGATATAGATATCAATAGATAGATATAGAGATATAGGTATATGAGAAGGGATTTATTAGGGGAATTGATCACATGATTATGGAGGCTGAGAAGCCCCACGATATGCTGTCTGTAAGCTGGAGAACCAGGGAAGCTGGTAGAACAGCTTAGTCCAAGCCTGAAGGCCTCAGAACCAGGGAAGCCAATGGTGTAACTCTCAATCTGAGGCCAAAATCCTGAGAACCTTGGGGTGGCCAGTGGAATAAGTCTTAGAATTCAAAGGCTGGAGAACTTGGAGGTCTGATGTCCAAGGCAGGAAAATATGGGTGTCCCGTCTCCGGAAGAGGGGGCATATTCACCTTTCCTCTGCCTTTTTGTTCTATCCAGGTCCTTAGCTGATTGGATGGTGCCTCCCACATTCAGTGAGGGTATATCTTTCTTAGTCCATTAATTCAAATGCCTATTCTTTCTGGAAACATCTTCACAGACATACCCAGAAATAATGGTTTACTGGCTATCTGGGTATCCCTTCATCCAGTCAAATTGACATAAAATTAACCATAACAATTGCTATTTAAAATGCCTTCCTTGTTGTTTGGAAATCTTTTCTTGACATATTCTATTAATAGTAAAATCTAAAACGTATTAGCATCCAAACTTAAAGAACAGGTGTTAGTAGCTTTGAAGTAATTCCTGGATACAAGAGTTGTGACTCTCTCTCCTATAAAGAGAGAGTTTTTGATGGGAATGCCATCTATGTTGTATGAAACAGTTCTAACTCATAACTAGGTCAATTTTATTGGTAGTAGTATTTTTCTCCTTTTTAGTGGTCATAAAATAATAATTACCTCACAATGTGTGGAATCTTAGATATTATGAGGTATGGTAAGTGAAATAAGTTTTTACTTGTAAAATTTTACAATTTTATAATGTATGGATTCCTTACATGATCACACATTCAAATTCATTGCTTAGTTGTGTTTGCAAATTTCTGTTTACCTGGTACCCTGTCAATTATATTCTCTAGAGAGAATCATTACCCAAGTAATATCATTGAAGACTAGCTGATTTCGCTGAAGGATTTACAAAAATCATATGTGTAAATTATTCCACTTATGGTAGCAGTAATTTATTCTAAACAAATTGGATCCATGGCCATCTGTTTTAGCTGTTAGTATAAGAAAAGCCTATTCTCTTCTGTTTCCACAAACTTATGCTCAAATCACAAATGCAGAACTATGCAAATTAGATAATACATGCTTTTTGAAGTGAAGTATCAACAGAGCAGCCTCAAAGTTTCCACCAGCCTCTCATCCCAGGGATAGAGAGATTCTAACCCAAAGCCAAATTCTGGGAGTTTCTATCTTGGTTGGGAGGATTACGAAATAGCCAAGAATCAGAGAAATATAGAACCACTTATTTGGGCCTGGCTCCATCCTTCCACTCCTATCCCAGCCCAGCTGTCTTTTTTCCCTCATGTCTCTTCCGCTCTGTACTTTGAAGTCTTTAATGTCATGGGAATGAAGGCCACTTAGGGCACCGCTGCCACCATCTGTCTTGAGATCTCATCATGAATTCTCTTTATGACATGATGGATACAAAACCAAATATCATCCAGGTTTGGGCTCCACTGGAAATTCCTGCTCTCATCCCTTGCCCCTTTTCCTCTTTGTGTTCAGAGAAATCAGCCTCTCTTCAAGCATAAAATAAGCATTTGGTGTGCTTGTTGAATGACGTGAAACTTTGTATCCTCAGTCCTTAGCACAGGTCTTATTAGAGTTGGCACTAAATAAATATTTATTAAATGAATAAATGACTGAATGAATGCATGATGGTGCATCTGTCCAGGCTTATAGATACGCACATTTATTCCTCTATTTTCTTCATAAATTAGCTTTTATATGGTAACTTTAAAAATTTATTTTCAATAATAGATGAAATAATGACAAAAGAGACCAAATTTAAATATATTCAGTTATATATTAAAATTGGAATATATAGAAATATGACTTGAAATATATAAATATAGTTATTGATAGATGTACTATCATAGCCCAAAAAGTATGATAGTTGTAAGGTGAAGATGTAGTTCTTTATTGAAACACATATAGAACATGTATTTTATAAGGAATTAAGCATTTCATATTTATAAAGTTATGATAGATATTACTTTGTTTCTTTTTATTGAAATACCTTTTTTTTGACTTAAATCTTTGTGTGTATGTGTAGGATTAAAGAAAAGAATTTTGAAATACAAAATATGCCTGAATGGTATTTGTGGAAAACAATTTAGGGAAAAGCATGAAGGAATTGGAGAAAGAAGATTTGTATCTGAGACCTGGCATAAGCAGGTCTTAGCTGACTAGCATGAAAAAGTCCCTGAATCACTCTGGACTTAGTTTCTTCATCTGAGGTGGTGGGGGCAGCTAAAATAGTAACACCTATTTTATAAGTTGTTTATTTGCATAAACCAAGATGACATATGTGTAATATTTTATAAATTATAATAATTTTATAAACTCAGTCAATTCTGAAAATCTGTTCTAATGCAATTGTTAAATTAGGAAGCAATTTGAGTATAATGCGAATTTTGAATTTGCTTAGGTGTGAATCCATCTATGGGAAATACTATGTGAATGCAGAAAACTGCCTCCAGTTTAGCCACAGTGTGTAAGAGTACACAAAACACACATACCTCAAACTCCTACCAGCGACCCTAGTTGAACACGTTTGTTATGAGCCCACGCATCCATGTCTGGTTTAAAAGTTTCTGTCCAATTTCCACCCCTTCACAAAAAGTCACATACTGTAACCCTTCTGAAACGTACTTCCATAAGCAAACTTCAGGTATTTTTCAAATAAAATGTCACATTTATTGTAGTATTTACGTGTTCTTAACCATTTAAGATGTGTAAAATCGTGCTACCAATTTTTTTTGGTTGCTATCTTTTTAAAGGCTAATGTGTCGCTGATAAAGCTTTTGAGTTCTGTCCCCCAACCCACTTTTCTCTATAAGCCTCATGTTTTCATTGTGTAATTTTGTACAATGTGGTGATTTTTCAGAACACATATATCATGTTATAGAAGAACAGAGTATATCTTACGAACTGTGCATTGCTACATGAATGAATAGAAGTGCTGTTTCTTTTGGAAGTCATAGCTAGCTGTCTCAAATAGATTGCATAATTCATGAATAGTTGAAATATATAAGTGACCATATAATTAATAAGTGGTGAAATATTTTAAATTGTCAAGTCTCAGCCCAAGTATTAAAATGGGATACAAGTTTGCCTTGTTGTAACGTTATAATAAATGTCTTTCTCCTGGTGTGGTTAGCAAGCAAAAAAGTTGGAAAGTCATAAGCTACGAAACAGACTGAGTTTAGCTAGGAGAGTTTCAGAAATCAAAACATAGGGCTTTCTTTGACTCTAAAACATGGTACCTTAATAGTAACCATCTTGTGGCATATACAACGTCACTCCTGGCTTTACTTAATTTTCTATAGTTTGATTTTTCTTTTACTGTAACTTTTTCACTTTATTTTTGTGGTGTATGCACTTTTGGAGGCTATTTTTAGTTCTTTATCAGATAGAGTGAAATTTCAATCCTGGAATGACTTACTATCCATATAATGTCAGCAAGCGCCTTGACCTCTCTGACTGTTTCTTCATCTGTGAAATGGCAATGACAATAATGCCCACTGCCTAGCATTGTTGTAGAGTGCCAGGCATGTAGGGAGTGCTCAGTACATACCATCAGGAGTAATAAAGTACCTTGTACATCACCTAACCTGAGGTCTCAATGTCAAGTGAGGTCACAGCAACATCTCGTCTCCAATGGCATTCTCCCCCATGATTTCAACTTCCACACTTCATGTTAATTTTTATCTTCTTTTATTGCCTTTCCTTCTCACCTTCAGTCAATTGTTAGATTGTCTGCATTTACTTATACCACCACTATGCCCAAATTTGGGCCTATTGCATTTATTCATCTGTGTTCATTAAGTTTCCTGATGTGCAGATAATGTATCAGGTGCTTTGGACATGAGAAGAATAAGCCTTTGTTCCTGCTCTCTAAAATTTATTTGGGGAGGCAGTCAAGAAAACCTGTGATGAAAATGCAGTGTGAAAATGATCTAATAATAATATACAGAGGGCATCAGTAGGCTGTAGGGAAGAGACATCCAAATCACAGCGGCCAGGGTGGGTCAGTAAGTCTTCCTAGAAGGGATGATTCTGGGACTTAATTTAGAGGCATAAGGAAGGTTTAGTTAGACCGAAAAACAGGGGAATTGCTTTTATTTTTCAGGGCCAAGTAGTTTACTTCTTAAGACAGATCATACCACTTTTGAAATGCTCAAGTCAATAGAAATTTCTTCCTTATGACAAGCCCCAAATCCACTTTTTTTGCAACCTGTGTCTGCAGGTCGTACATGACCCTGCATTTTGTACCGGTGCTAGCAGGTGCTAGTCGTGGGCACATCTGTGGGGTTTCCTGCATTCCTCACAGCTGGGGCTCTGCTCTCTCCTGACAGTGGCCCTCACACTCCTTGGTTGGCTCAACTTGGTCAAAGTCTCACTTAATTGTGACCCTCAGGACTGGAAACAATACATGCATATGCTTGACTGGTGAGAAATGCATGGCTACCAGGATCAGGTCTTGTTCTGGCTCCCATCTCTCTCTCTCTCTGGTCATCTAACGTGAAATTATGTGGACTTTTTTGTAAACAGAGAACTTATTGCCATTGTACATTCTCATGCTATTTCATCCAGACCATGTGGCTTATTAGCTATTATAATAAATGAGATAGCCTATAAATTATCTATCCCAAGAGCCTAGATTACTAAACCAGTTGAGACACAGCAACATCTTGCTTGTTAGATTTTCATTATTTTCCCATGTTTTTCCACTGGCTTTTTTTTTTTTTTTTTTTTTTTTGCGTTTGGCCTCATTTTTTCCATTTGCCAGGAGCTTGGTGAGGAGTGAAAGAGCTAACCAAGGCATGTGCTGGTCCTCTTGACTTGTACTTTCCACAGTGAGATACAAATCTTTTATGTCTTTATGAAAATTGATGATTAAGATTGTGGATAGCACTTGGAAGGAAAATGTCATCGGGTGGCCACTGGGGACTGTCTTTCAGAGTCTCACTCTCTTTGCTAACATTTTCAGGGGCGTTATGACTCCTCTACCAGATTTGTACTCCTTCAATTCCTCCCCCATTTGGCTCAGTACTTTCTGTCTTATACAAGATGACGTCATGAGAGACTCAGTCACACGCCTCACCAAAATCCGGCTCTGCTATACCGATGAAAGACTCCATCTTTTTTATCACAAAACAGAAGTGATGCTGGTTCCATCCACTTTTCCTGAAACCATGTTGGTTCCTGGTGATCATTTCAACCTAAGCGTGTTAGGTTAAAACCAATCATCCATTCAATAATCAGTCATCCGTTTACTAATCAATCGTCCACTTAATAATGGTCCATTTAACAATCATTCATTTAATAATCTGCATGACACTTTTGCCAGGATTGACTCCTACCTCATTTGATTTAGTTGCCAGAATCATCTTTTACCATTTTAGACAATTGGTATTGCTGATTTCTAGAGTTTGTTTGCATTTTCGTGTTTCATTTGATTAAAAACAAACAAAACTGAACTCAACTGAGATTTTCTTATGGAAAAAAACCTCAAATCAGTTCGTGTATTTTGAAACTTATCATATTTTTCAGGAATCACCCTCCATATTATTAACCAATAAAGGAACATGATATTCTAACAGATCCTTGTTCATGATCTTATTTTCTTGGGCATTGTTACTTCTCTTGTTCTTTGCTTCATTCCTTGTTACGTTTCCTGATGTCTCTACTTTGAACTCCAAGGGTTTATTCTACCATTGGGTCCTTGACTTAAACCTTTACCCCACTAACCACAGAGTCTCTCCAGGATGTTATAAGCTCTTTGCCTAACACACTTCCACAGCCCATGGAACTCTTGTGTTTGGGTTTTGCTATGGGAAATAACCTCCTATCACTATCCGATCTGACATAATCCTAATTTTATGGGCATATATGTACAAATGTTTGACTGTAAATTAAAGACTAGGATAGAATATTAGGGAAGCAATTTGTAAAGTAAAGCCTTGTAATGATAGGAAAATACTTGTTTTAGTATAAAAGTTAAATAAGAAAGTGCTAGCCAATTTAAGGTAAATCCATTTGGGGTAGGTAAATAGCTATACAATCTGAGACTTTGAACTCCTAATATATACTTACTATGAGTTAGTTAACATATATGTTTGTTGAGTAGACAAATAATCTAGGTTTCATTTATTTGACATATATTTATGCACATACACAATACACAACACATATTTGTGTGTACATTTGTATAGACATATGTATATAAACAGATTCCACATTCTTAAAATCCTTTTAGGGAGGATGCTTAAAATAATTCTTTTTTCTTCTTCCAAAATTCACTAGAACGTTAAACCACACAAAAAGGGTTTGATTATTTTATGAGAGTATGGAATTTAAAGAGAATTGAGTAAATAAGATCACCATACATCCAGCTGTTCAATTGATTTCATGTTCATCTCAAAATATAATTGAATTTGAAGCTCCAGCAGAAGTGAATTGAAACTAACAGTAACGGAGCACGTTACTTTTGTTCCTAATACCATGATTGAAATGAACTCTGTATCAAGATGGGAACACAGTAATACCAGTTATTTACACAGCACCTTTCTCTAGAGACCTCAATTCACTTTACACATGGTGTGCGTGATCCTACTCCCGAGAAAAAAGTACTTGCTTCATTGGAGGAGGTGCCATGTCAGATGTGAAGTCCTCTGGATGACTTGAACAGCTTGGGAAAACCTGTACTATTTTAGAAAATTGATGTGTCAATGTTGGCTGCAGCCGCTTCCACTGTCCTTTCTCAGTAGTGCCGTCAGAGTAGAAGAGAGTGTGCTACTTTTACAGGTGCGTCCTTGAAATCTCAAAGGAGAGCACTTTCCTCTTGTCCGAGATCCAGTGTTTCTTCCTGCAGGAAACTTGGGAAGGTTATCATGGGTTTATATGCAAATTTCTTTGAACTTGTACACTGCCTTCTGATAAGAAGTGCCATGTTGTGAGCAAGAATAGAACAGGACACTCAGCCTGCTCCCTTTATGTTTTTGTTCAGGGATTTCCACAGATCTCTTCCTCTGCCTTTACTATACCCCAATCCCTTTGCATCTTTATAAGTCAAGTAATATTAATATATTCCTCTTATTTCAAGAGGAAGTCTCCTTCAGTAAAGGGATCTCATGGTGCATTTATGTAATAAATACAAAATTATATAATAGCATGTTAGCTTATATGGTGTTATACATTTCCTGTATAATATATAATACTGTTGTATATGTAATATTATATACTATTATATATTGTATTATATATTATACATAATATACATATATAATATATATTATCCTTAGCTTTTGTTCCATCAAGTCTCCAATTTAAATAATTAAACCATAACAGTGTTAGATGTCTTCCCACTCTTAGTTCTTTTTACCGTAGTTCAGCATAGTAGGTGCTATTGAGCATGTGTGATGTCAAGGCTGTGGTCTACCTGCTGGAGATATACAGGTGAATAAAACATATTCCTGCCCTCAAGAAACTTCCAGGATCTTGTGAAAGAGAGAGACACAGAGAGACTCCTTAGAAGACATACAAGATTACTAGATCCAATATTTAATTGAAAAATAAAAATTGACTGGAAAGTTAATTGTTAAGAATATATCCCATGATTTCTGATTCCATAAATTAAATCAACATACAGGTAGCCAACAATCTCTGTGTGCCAGGCAGTAGGGTTGCATTTGTGCATGAACACCTTCATGAAGGACCTCAGAGGGAAGACAGACACCCTGTCTGGTCAGCCTCATTATTATCCTGCTGTTTTGACACCTCCAGAGCCCTTTATCATATGACTCTTTGGGACAGTACCTGAATCTCAGGTTCCATGGGATCCTGCACAAATCTCTTCACTACTCTTATAGTCACCAAGATTGTTGGTTTGGTATCGGTGCCTACTACTATAAGATCCAACTCTTGTAGTGGTGTACTGCTCTGAGTCTACAACCCCTAGCACAGTGCCTGAACATATTGTGTTGTCAATGAATGTGTGCTGACTTGAGCACAAAAGCAGCCCTTTGTTTTTGAAAAAGAACAACTTAGCTTAGTCAGTAGAGACATTTTGCCACGAAGCCCTCCTTTTGCGATCCTGTCTGCCTTGTTGCCTTTAAGAAGGAGATTGTTTACTTTTATGACTAATAGTGGCTTAGCCCAGCTGTTGCCAAATGGGAGGCCTAGCTCTTCCATATTGGACAAGTAGAGTCTACATGGCACTATATCTCTTTATGAGAAGGCCTTTCCCAACTCAAGCAGAAATAAAAACAATGGAACTTATAGATTTCTTTTTCTTCCTCCACCATTTGCATTCTACCTCCAGGCTTGATGGCGAAGCACCTGTGGAGTCCAGGAGGAACAAAGGCACTATTACCTGCACGCAGCACCATGTGAAAAGGAGCACAGTGTATTTATTCATTGGAAATGCTGTTTGAGCTGTCTCTGAGAACTAAATAACTGGACTGAATTTTACGTGAATAAGAAGGAACACTTTCTTAGCCACCAGATCACAGTGACCTCTACATTAGCCGTATTACAGGTCATTATCTTCCTACTGTTTTAGCGGCTGAGAGTATAATTAGCTCATGCATTTTGTACAACACCAAGAGAGGGCTGAGCTGCGCCCTTGAGCTCTGGGCATCCACTTTGTTTCTTTCCTTCTGATGGACCAAAACTTCAGTCCTGATGAGGGCTTAAGAACTTCAAAGGAAAAAAAATCAGAACACCACTTTCTTATTTTCTCCGTTCATTGTTCAGGTGGAACAGGACATGCTGAATCTTGCTTCATGGCTTACCATTAAGAATACCGAAGCTCTTAAGTTTGCTAATTAGTTAAAATAAATGCTACCTGATGAAATACCTACTTTACTTCACATATCAACCAGGATTTAACGTGCTTGCTTTTGGCCTTGCCATGCTGGGGGAAAAGCGAGGCTGCCCTGAGCTCTGCCCTCAGGGACTCTCAGCTATGAGGCATCCTCCTCATTCCCTGTCCTGCTCCAGTGACTCAGCTGAGCTTTGATGGGTGGGGTTCATATCCCTGCCACAGAAAAGGGACTGAGGGCTGCGTCCTTGAGTCAGTGCAGCCTCCACTGCCCAGTAGCGGATGTAAGGAGTAACGTATCCTGCTTACTGCTGAAGGAGACGCTTACCATTCGTTTATGTCAGATCTTGGATCACCTTCATTCTTAGGTGAACATGCTAAGTGTCCTGAGTTGCAGTCGACAGAATTGGGGCCACCATCCACCAGGAGGCTGTTCAGTGCATCTTTCTCTCCCTGGCATACTTGCAGCAGAGATTTCAGGAAGGTGGTGCTACTTAACATGAGTTTTTCTGCAAAGTCACGGCAGATGACTTGCAGAGACACATAGCACCACCAAGCCTGAGCCTGTGGCCGGCTCCATGTTGTAATTGGGGGATGCTTGGCTTTCTGCACTCAGGTGAGAGCATCAGCACACTCTGTCTGCTTTCCTACTTCCAAAACTTTCTCTCTATTGCCCCCTTCTGTTCTTTTTCTTCTTTAAATAGTACCTTTACAGGCATTTTGGGGGGAGGATTACAGCCTGTTTCATATGTTCAAGCCACCAGAAGAATAAAACCACCAGAGGAGATTTGTTCTGTGTGTGTGTGAGAGAGAGAGACAGAGACAGAGACAGAGATGAGGAAGAGACAGAGACAGACAGAGAGATGGGAGAGAAAGAAAAAAGAGAGGGGAGAGGGAGAGTGAGACAGAGACAGAGAGACAGAAATGAGGGAAGAGACAGAAAGAGATGGGAAGAGAGAGACACAAAGTGAGAGAAGAGAGAGAGATACAGAGAAAGAGAGAGAGACTGAGATAGGGGGATAAAGAGACAGAGACAAAGACAAGGGGAGAGATAGGTAGGCAGAGACGGAGTGGAGGGGAGAGAAAAAGAATGTGTGAGTGCATGTGTTTGAAGAATCACTCCAGTCTGGTTCTGCTTGTGAAACTAAGTGGATTGAGTCGATTCTGCATTCTGAGGACTCGGTTTCCTGCATAAGACATGTCATAGGTGGTTGTCTTGATGAGGACGGACAGAACGACTGAGTGTGGGGTGAACTGACTAGATCTGCCACTCCTGTGAGCACGCGTGGCCCCAACTCTGGCTCCCCATCCCCACTGCCCCAGCCTTCCTCTTGAGGAATGTTGTCGCCTTCACACGTGCCCATTGGCATGGGTGCGGTCACCTAGAGGGCTGTCCCGCACAGAGAACACTCTCGATGTCTCAGCTTCATGTGGCCATGGCACTGCCAGGGTACTTTCAGGCCCCAGCTTGTATTTTATCCTCAATTTTTGGCTATTTTTTTTTTGGTTTTAGCAATTTCAATCAGGTCTGAGAGAACACTCACATCAAGTGACTTTGCTGCCTTAAATGTCATTAATTAACTCAATTATTTATTAAATGTCTACTCCACGTCAGCAAGTGCTGGACATAGCAGGCCATGTGGGAGGCTCACCTGGAGGAGGTCCTGGGGTGAGCTGTGTGTGGCTGACCCTGCTCAGCCGAGTGGGTGCAGGCCTGCACGTCCCACCCTGGGCAGCAGGAGGAGGTGGCTGTTTCTCCCTGGCCTGGGGCAGGAGGCCTCAGAGCTTGCTGTGCCCCAACTTGCAACCTGAGAGAGAACCTGAGACTTAGCAAACAGTTGGTGGGGGCAGGGGAGGGAAGTAAAAAAAAAAAAAAAAAAGAGACCTTAAAAAAAGATCCAGTTGGGGAAGAGTGCTGAATTCAATAGACTGTGGTTTGAGGGTTATCTTAAGATTGAGAATTTATGGGCTAATTATAGACGGTGACTGAGGGTTGGCTGCAATAACTAAGGAAACCAGTTGGCCTATTAGTTTTCTGGGTACGCAGGCTTAAGCATACAGTAGGCATCACATAGACGTGTATGAATGAATGAAGGAATGAATAAATTAATGAAAAAGGGAAATTATAGTTTGTTTAATTCTGGCTTTTCTTTGGATTCCTTTGGTTGTTTTGAAAGTTGAATGCCTACTCCTCAGTGCTAACAGAGATCAACAATTCATTTTATAAAGGCTTCTACCAAGTAAGACTTTTAATTACTGACAATCCGGCCTGGCTCCGAGTTGGTGATATAGCTGGAGAAAGGCTTTTGAGCTCTGTTATTAACTCCTTGGGGCACCTGCTTGTTAACCTTCCTGAATATTTTAGCAGTTCTGGTGCTGCGGATTACAAGGGCCTTGCTGGAGAGCCACGTTCTAATTTTAATCAGGCTCAGGGATTTTCTGTCAGACTCCAGCTGGACTGCTTTTGCAGATTTCTGTCGCCGTGCCCTGGGAGAACATGAAATGGCACCTCAGGGCACTGCCAAGAGTCTTCATCTTCCTCCAGTCTCTGCTGTTTGTCACCATTGCAGCACAATGTCCCATTGCTAGGCCCATGGCACTTAGATGCCTTCCGTAGCTCCGTCAAGGGGCATTTGCAGCCCATGTCTTGTCTGGAATCTGGCAGAGGTTCAGCGTGGATTGCTTAGGTTTGAATGAAAAGTGCAGGAGGCTAAAGAGAAGTTGATTAAATCAGGGTCATTACATCGAGCCTTTTTCTGCTTGCTTTGATACAGCATGTTTCCCCGATGGTATGGGGACCCCTTCAAGGGGTGTCTATTTCCTCTTTCCCTTCACCCCGTTCTCCTCCACCAGCTCTCGGAACACAGAGCATCCACAGCATATTGGCTAATCCACAACTGTTAATGTTTTAGATGAGTTGGACAATTTTGGAGATCAGATTGTGGTCTGAGACTGTGATGCCCTCTTAGCTCTGTAGGATACTTAGACACACATGTTAAAAACCAAGGTAGAATTCTAAATTATTTTAAATCTTTACTTGGTCTCTTGAAAAAGGCCACAATTCATAAACAAAAACAAAACTTTAAAAATCTTTTCCTGTCTGTTCCGCAATCCCACTCAGCACAGCCTGGAAGATAGATGCCTTCAGTGTCTGTCTCCCTGTTTCAAAGCCCCCTCAACCTTCTCAGACTCAGCCTGAAGGGGCCTTGTGTTTCTTGGTTTTTCCTTTGATTTTCCTTGAGAGATGTTTTGCCTTTCTTATGTCGTTCCAGCAAGCCAGATTTTAAAAGACTGGAGAATGGAGCTGCGTGAGACAGATGGCTTCTTACTTGCCGTGTGTAGCATTTTTGAAGTTGAAGTGGGACAAGGGACAAGTTGGAGGAAGCAGGAGGGAAGAAGCTGTGAAAACTTATTTTAAAATATTTTTTCCTGTCACAGTTATTTTCTTGCATTAACTTCCCTTCTAGTAAAGTGATTCGTACTCGTAAATATTCAGTGAATGAACAGAGAGATGTGATGTTTTATAAATGAACTTCTCTTTGAAGTGATTGAACTCAATATGAAATCAGAAGTTGTTTTGGATACTGTACCATTTCAAATTCCACAAAATACAAACATTACCAGGGGATTCTTTTCCTCCTCCTTCTCATCCTCCTACTTCCTCCTCCTCCTTCTCCTCTTCCTCCTCCTCCTTGTCCTCCTTCTCCTCTTCCTTCCTCCTCCTCCTCCTCCCAGCTTCAAAAGAAACATCTTTGGGTGGAATCTAGTCATGAAGAATTAAAATCTAAATGGAAAAAAATAGGCAAACATTATAAACTATTAAAAAGATCTCTTTAAAAGGAAGACCTATTTTAAATTTCTCCCTTCCTGTCATCAGTGTCAGAACAGGTTAATATTTTCATTGAGAATCAACAAATATTTATTGAACACCTATTATATACCAGGTGCTGGGTGGTTCTCTGGGTATGAAGTAGTCCACAACACAGACAGATTTAAAGTGTTTATATGAGGGATATAAAAATGACCACACAAACACATATACATATATATATTGTGGTGAGTACTGTGAAGGGAAAACATGTAATAATATGGAGAGCAAAAAACTGAAATGTAAAGGAAGGCATCTCTGAGGAAGGGATGCCTCTGGATGAAGGAGAGTCAAGCAGCAAGGAGCAGGAGTTCCAGGTAAGATGTTGGCCCTGACGTGTGGCTGGAGCCTCACACCTGTGCAGGTGAGGTGAGGAGAGGGGCTCACAATGGGGTAGGAGCGACAGGCAGATCGAGTAGGGCCTTGGGGGTCATTATAGGATTTTGGAATTGATCATGTTAAAAGAAAAGTTTCAAACAAATTAAATTTAGCAGAGTTTATTTGAGCAAAGAGCAATTCATGAGTTGGGCAGCCCTCAGAACCAGAAGAGGTTCAGAGAGAGGTGCCCAGCAGTGTGAGCAACCAGCTCTTATAGGCCCAACACAGAAGCAAAGTAGAGAAACCACCTGATTGGACACAACTCTGTGTCTGCCTTATTTGGGTGTGGTGTGATAGTTGGCTGTCTATGATTGGCTGAAGCTCGGCTCTAGGTGATTGGCTGAAACTCCACTGTTTGTTACACTCCTAAGTTGTGGTTTGTTGGTAGGATTTCAAAGTATGGAAACAGCCTCAGGCCAATGGCTTCCTGCTTACTTTATTTAACAATCTTAAGGGCTGTGGAAAGCTGCAGGATATAGTCACCTTGTGTGACAGCCTTTGGGGTGGGTGCATAGCTCATAGCTCATAGTTGGGCCATCTGGGTTCTGTCCTTAGCTCTGTCTCAGACTGTCAGTGGCTCTAGAGGACCCATGAGTACTTTGGACAGGCCTCTTCCCCTTATACTTCTTTTTACTCTTTTATAAACTGGAGACAATAACAACTGCCTGGTATTAATAGTACAAGCAGTAATTATAAAATAATGGGAGATTTTTCACATATGGAACCAGGCTATGCTTTATACTTATCTGTTTGGTACCATGGTGCAAGGAGGTTAATGCAGCTGTAGAATAATATGACAATGAAAATATTGGTAGGGCCTGCACAGTGATTCTCATGAGATGTCGCAGTTGTTGAGAACAAACACTATCATTTTGCTTAATAGGCAATTGATTGCAATGTTTTCTCACCTTGGGTAACAGTTGGGTTCACAGCATTTTATTTGTGGGTGGTGTTCCCTGAAAGGAAAAGGCAAATGTAATTTAATTTATTTTTTACTTCTAATGTCAGTTCACTTAACATACCTATACTGAGAGTGAATAAGTTCAGAGAAGATAGAAATGCTTTCATTTGTGCAGTTTTGGGCTGAAAATTGCTTGCTATTTTGAAATTCTGCTCCCAGACTTTTTGAGGTGCTTTGGGATATTATTATTGAGATAGTAAAGTACATGTCCTTTGAAAAGAAAAAGAAGCACGCTGTGCTTTTCCTGTTGTTATGGCTTCAGGCAACCTTTCAAAAGCTACCCTTTACCAAGGCCCACCTCAAGATACCTTCAGAAACTGCATTTACATCTTGTTTGAAACCTTGACTGTTGTGTATAGATCAATACTTCTGAAGAACTAATGGATGGCTGCTGAGTGCATGGTGGTGTCCAAGGGTGACACAGTCATTAACAGTAAGGTCACTGAGGAGGAAATAGAGCCGTTGGCGCAGAGCCCAGTGCCTGTTTTACAGGTGGACCCGGTTTCCCCTTACACCTCCACTGTGAGGAGGCAAAGAAACTTTTGTGATTCTCCATAACAGTTATTGATGGCAATAATTGAAGGCATTAATACTGATTAGTGCTAGCTGAAGTCAATGACTTTATTATATGCACACTCTCCAAGGGAAATTTCATTGAAAAGTTTATTTCTTGAGCATTTCCAAGTAGAGACAATCTCCTTGTCATATGTAATTAAAGAAAATGTCTCTTCATAAATATTGCACTTGTGAACAGTCTGTTAAAGAAATTCTGTACTGAAATTTTATTAAGAATTACTTTGTTACAAATCTAATTATATAAATCAGTTTGGTAGTAGTTTGGATTGTTATTTTTTCTCTAGGCATAGGGGCACAGTGCCTGGTGGGGAGAGCACTAATTGGGTGTTAAAAAGTCCAGGTTCTAGTTCCTGCTTAGCCATAAACTTGAAATTTGACTAAAGAAAGCAACATGACATCTCTAGGCTTTCTTCTCACAGTTGTGAAATAAAAAGATTGAACTGAATGGTCTCAAAGCCCCCTCGAACTCTGAAAGTCTCTAATTTTCATTCGTGTTTAATCCTGAACTGTCCTGCCTCTTTTGTATTCTGTCAAGCACTCTCTCCTACCATGTTTTCTCTCCAAAGTACTCTTTTCAATTTTCCCATTTTTATTTTATTTACAAAAGTTCATTCTAGATTTTTGATCTCATGACACAAAGCTTAATTCAATTAATTAAAATTATTTTAATTTAATTGAGTCTTATTACACAAACCTTTGTTATTAAGCTCTGCACATGCAGGGTAATGTCCTAGGCTTCTTTCTTCTCTCATGCCATTGTTCCATTCTTCCTTGGGTTTATTCCATTTATTGCTTTCTTTCCCTCCGATCTTTCTTTCATCTTATCTTGATACTCAAGTATACTTTTAATCCTACTTCTTGATTACCAGTTTTATTGTTGAGACTAGGCTACACTGTAAGGCAATAAAAAATAAACCCTGAAATTTAAGTGCTTCAGCTCAATAAAAGCTTATTTCTAGTTCATGTCTAAGTCCAGTACAGATCGGATCACTCTCCTGGGAGGCTCTCCTCCAGGCAGTGACTCAGGGATCCAAGCTCCTTGGTCTTGTGATGTCACCCTTCTTAACACAGGCCTCGGACACACAAAGGCCTGCCTGAGGGGCTTAGGCCAGGCTTGGAAATGATGGTGTACATCACATCCACCTCCTTTCTATTAGCCCAAATCCAGGTATGTGACCCCAATCTAACCACAGGGAAGACCTACAAATTCTTCTTCATGAATGGCCAGGTTAATATCTAGTCAATTTCAAATCATGTTAAAGTCTAAATATTCAGAAAGGAGAGAATTTTAGCATTGGGGCAATTGAGAAATTTGTGAAGTGAGGGAGAGGAAGAAATAAATGGGATTTTGTATTCATAGTTAGTAAAAAATAAGCTTTGCTAATTTGTGAATATAAAATCAATAATTATGACAATGGCAATGATACATGAGCTATTAATAATATATATTGAATGTTTCCTTAATTGAAGGAACTATACTAATATACTTTCCATGCATTGGTTTTTATAATTCTCATAATAACCTTAGAAATATTATTGCTGTTCCATTTATAGATGAAGAAGCTGAGGCTTAGAAATGAAGCCCATGGTCTTTCAGGGTGTAAATGAGAGCCTGAGTTTTCACAGCCAGACTCCAAAGCCCATTCTTATTAACATCATCCTCAGCTGTCTCCTCCAAGATAGTAATGTTTTACCTCATTTACTTTAATCCTCACTACAGACTTACAACATAGGGGCCTTTACTGAAGTTTAGAGAGGTTCAGTAACTTGCACCAAAACCACAGTTCCTAAAAATAACAAGTGTATGTAATCTAAGGCAAATAAATCTAATTGAGTTAGTTGAAGTTTTACAGCATGACCTTCAAACCTAGAATGTCCTGCACAGCTTTTAGGGTTTCCAGCTGAATGGCCCCCAAGTCTTTCTTGCCATCACCTTCTCATGCAGTGTCTATCGTTGCTGTTTGGCACTGGCAGAGAATACCAGGTGATGTCGGAAAAGAATTATTGGTCCTAATTTGAATCTCACTTGACTATTCTGATGATTCCTGCTACTTCAAGATAACACTATACTGTTTCCTGCCCTGTTGTGATGTTTTTATGCAAACGATTCTCAAGTTTTAAATTTCATTGAAGTGTACCACAAGTCATCTCTTATTTTACAATGTTCTATATCTTTTGATACATCACAGAACTGGGTAAAGATTTCTTAAAAGACCAGAACATAAAATATTGCATTGTTTATTCGAGAGCAATTTATTTTGAAGGCTTTGCTATATTCATGGGGAGAAAAAAAGCAACTATGATAAAACCATAAGCAAAATATTCTGAAAAGTGAAATTGGGCTATTCAAGTTGCTTTCATGTGTTGCCTGAGAAACTGGGTAACTTCAAACATCCAATTAGACGACATAACCTCTAAATTGCATTCTTAATATTTAGCACATTTTTCCTTCAGTGACAATGGACTAATTTGATATCAATAATTCTGCAGTTTATAACAAGTTTTTCTTTCTTTCTTTTTTTAACCCACCTTCCACACCCACAGGAAGCACTGTTGTAGTTGAGAGCGTGGACTGAACCCAGACTGTCTGCCATTTGACTCGCTGTTGAGTGACCTTGTGCAGCTCACTTAACCCTCGGTGCTGTGGTTTCTGTAAATGGGGGTAATAATAGTACCTAGCTCATAGATTAGTTATGTAATTGAGCAAGCAATATTTGTAAACTATTTAGATCCATTCCTGGCACAATAAAATATTATATAAGTATTGGATTGAAAAAAAAAGAAACTCTGTATTTTATGCCAAAAGTCTGCAGCACACCCTTGCATAGAACCAATATCATTTACATTCCACATGGAAGTAGTTTTTTGTTTTTTTTTTTCAGAGTGGTCCACCCAATAAGACTAGAGGTAGAATGGCCAATTAGTGACTAGTACCTACCTGGTTACTGGGAATAGGATGCACTGTTGCTTTTTCTCCCTCCCTCGAGAGAAGACCCTGACGAATTAAGTAATGACAAATCAAATATAATAACACATCACTCATTCTGGAATCTTCTTATATAGCAAGTTCATATTTTAGATTAGCTGACAGAAATGCATGTAAATGACTATGTGGGAACTGGACATTAGAGAGGACGTGAAGATGCTCTGAGAGAAGAGAGGATGGTGTGGTTCATTCTGCACAGTGTCCATCAGGAGGGATTATGAGAAGGTGGTGGAAAAAGGGCCTCTGCAAAGGAGCACCCCAAAACAATGCCTCTAAATGCATTACAATTTTTTTTCTTCCTTTGATTCTTCTTTTTAGAATCTACATTCTCTTTTCCACCTCAGGCCCTCCTTATCTTAAAGCCAACCAATTATTATGATCTCCTTACTGATTTTCCTGTGTATTATTTCATGTCTATCTACTTTATTCTTTTTTGTTCACTCTATTGGGAAAAGAGACCTGCTGTCTTAGAAGACTCTGCTCTCCTGAACAGCTATAACACAAACCATAGTGAGGCCAGAGATATAGTTTTGTGCAAAAAGGTGTGGATTGAAGAAATATAGTATGAAAGGAACATTCCTTGGAAGAGATGGCAGAAGGTGGACATGGTAGGATGGGAAGGGTCAGAGAGGGAATGGCCAGGTGGAAGAATACACTGGGAGTGAGTAGGGATGAAGGTGAGTGAAAAGTGGTCTTTGAGAGAAGTTTTGGGGGCCTTTGGAGGAGAGAAGGCCTCTGTTCTAGGATTCTCAGTGGCTGTCATCTTTCTGGGAACGACCAGCTAAGTCAACTTTGTTCATCACTGAGGTGACCAAGTGACCGACCCCAGTGTCCTGCTGGAATCAGGAAGCCTCTCTTCTTTTCTTGTCTGCACCCATCACTGCGCTGTGGCTTCCTTGTCTGGACAGAGGCTGGTGGGTTGCATGGGGAGGCAGAGGGACCTGAATTCCTTCAGGATGGGCTACGGAGCCCACTGGCCCCTGTGAGTGTCTTCTCATGGCTGTTCTGCCAGGTTTGAAGGAAGCCAAGGTTGCAGTTTCCAACCGCAGTCCGTGTTACAGGTTGAGCATGTGCAGAACAAATGCTGTCTATAGTTTTCTGCAGAGGAGCACTGGAAGGGGCTGAGCACTCGGCAACAATCATGGGACTCATGTTTCCCATCCGTCTTTCCCCTGGTCACCCACCAACGTCGTGGCAAAGCGGAAGGTGGAGTGGCAAGTCATTTTGTCTCCACAGGAGCGACTCTGAATGACTTCTGAGGCTGTGATTCTTCATTGTTGCCCTATCACCTGAATTTAAGGTGTATCCTCATGACTACTCTCTGCTCCCCAATTTCAGCCTCCCAATCAATAGAAACCAAAGGCCCAGTTACCTGCACAGAAGGGCAATTCAGTATATTTTCCCCAGATTACACTGAATTATAATAGGAAGGAGAGAAACAGAAGACATCTGTTAACTCAACATTTTGTCAGGGCCCATCTTCTTAAATTTGCACATATTTCAGGCAAGTAAAGGGAGCTGTTTTTTTTTCATGGATGTGGTAGGAGCCCATTACGGTTGTATCATGCTTTCAGATTTTAAAACAATTTAAAATATTTCATAACTTCTTACTAAGTATTTTTAGATGAGATATTATTACTATTTTATATATGGGAAACACAAAACAGATGACTTAGGTCACAGAGAGCTGGTTGTTTTATCCATTAAACTACCTTGGCCGTGGGATAATTTTGCATTTTAATCAAATAGTTTCCAGGAATAGAATATTTTCAGAATGAAAAATTTATCTATTGTCAAATTATACCATTCAATAATTTTAATAGAATGGGAATTCCAGGAAAGTATAGTTAACTCTTATTTTTAATATTATGGAAAAAAGAGAAAAAAGGAGATGACACTCAAATAAATGCTCTTTATATATTTTAGTTTATAATCTATATCTTCTCATGTCTCATAATATTCCTCTGAAAAATATAATCTGATTTTTAAATTTTTTGACTTAAGAATTGAGGCTGTGAACATTGGCATCCTATTTGAGTTTGGGGTGAGTCTAGGGTTAGTTCTGGGGTTATGATCATTGGAGGCTGACCTGCGTTCTGTTGGGCATTGATCATTGAGTGCCTACAAATTACATAATTCCTGGTACACGTGAGCATGAGAAACACATGGAGGGAAGTGTCACAAAGGGGGAGGAGAAAAGAAACAAGTCTGAAGACAGGGTACAAGTCAGCTGGAGGTAAAGTGGGTTAGGGTACTGTGGGGAACCAGGCAAGAGAGTCAGGGACCCCTCTCACTGAGTACTGGCTTCAAGGGTCATTGTCCAACTTAAGGTCATGGAGCCAGGCTGGACGTCTGATGTTTCTTCCAGTAATGTGATGAGTGTGCCTATGACCGCTCTCACTGTGAAACCACGTGTGTGCAATGTCTAGCTCAGTATTTCCCAACCCTTAGCATGTTTATGAATCACACATGCACAACAGGGACTGTAAGGACAGTGTTCAGGGGTGGGGAGGGGCAGCATTTCTCCTGGTGTTCCTCAGGGTGGTAAATATTATCCCTGGGCTGTAACAAGGGTCAGGGAGCAGAGAGGTGAGGGCAGGTGGGAGAGGTGGGTTTGCTTCTACAGTGACCAAGCCCTGTGTCAACCTGCCCAGGGAGATTGGACCTGGATTACAACATACTAAACTCTGCCTTTTTAGTAACGGATCACTTGTGTGACAGTTTCTCTTTGCCTTTTTGACCCTTTCTCTGGTTTAAATAAGAAGCCCATGCCAGGTGCAGCGGCTCACACCTGTAATCCCAGAACTCTGGGAGACCGAGGTGGGAGGATTGCTTGAGGCCAGGAGTTCCAGACCAGCCTGAGCACAAGCAAAACCCCATCTGTACAAAAAATAGAAAAATTAGTTGGGTGTAGTGGCCCGCACCTGTGGTCCCAGCTACTCAGGAGGCTGAGGCAGGAGAATTGCTTGAGCCCAGGAGTTTGAAGTTTCAGGGAGCTATGATGACACCACTGCACTCTAACCAGGGTGACAGAGTGAGACTCTGTCTCAAAAAAAAAAAAAAAGCCCCCTAATTCACTTTTCAGATGAGTGACTCTATATCCAAGATGTGAAAAGCAAAGTTGAATCACTTGTCAGAAATAAGACATGCTGCTTATCTGGCTTTAAATGGGGTTAAAGATTCTGAGAAGTATGGACACCTCCAAAATTCTCGGTGACAGGAATGGCCTGGACAGTTCCCTTCTTCAGCAAAAATGACACAGAAGTGTTTGGCAGACAGCTGAGAGTCTTACTGCCTCTGCTTCAGTGTGTGACTGCCTGAGCCGCCCTGTCCAAAGGGTGAATCTCTGTGTTAACTACATGCAAATAAGACCATTGTAATTTCTTTGGGGAAATGAGGAAACTTAACACACTCCTTTGAATGAGCCACATCAGGACTGTACAAGCACAAAGATTCAGCTGAAAATCTTGGTTGCCTGTGGTTCCTATTGCACCTTTGAGTTCCACAAAGCACTTGCTCTAGTACTCATGCCCATGTGTGTGCAATATGCATTAACAACGATGATGTGATCACAGTGAGTTTTAAAGAGAATAATAAATGCATTGAGTGATTTTCTTGAGAGAAGGTACTTAGAGCCTTTATTAATATTGTTGAAGATACTTTTCAGTTCTTTAATTAAATTCATTTTTTTCCAGACTTCCAGGTAAGAAATATTGCGTTAATAAGAACCCTCCCTTAAATATTTTATAAACCAAACATTCCTGCTTGTATGTGGATGAGTGAGGTAGCACTAGGATTTACAGTGGACGTTTGTTGATTATCTTCTTTGCATTCCTTATTGTCCCCTTTCTTAACAGTTGATAATTTGATTGGGGACCAATGAGATTTCAGAGAAACTGATTTGACCTCCAGTTTAAGGGATGGACCATGGCTGCAGCCAAACTCTTTTGCACATTCCAACTCCTTGGCCATGTGTGAGTCGGAGGTGGGATGTGACTCAAACCTGGATAATTAGAGTCATCTCAGGGCATTTCCTGGGAGTGTTGGAAAAATGATGCCTTCCTTGGATGGATGAGAATGAATGAGGAAGCGACTGATCCTGAGCAGGGCCCCCTGTTCCCTCAGCTTTCTTTCTGTGTCCTGACTGAAAATCAGAGTGCCTTGAGTGCTCTGAGACCCAGCCAGCTGCAGATTTCTTCCAGCAGGCTTGAATCCAAACCAGAGCCTTGAATATTCCCAGGCACTGATAAAGGTATCTAGGTTGTTGCCAAAACACTGAAAGAAACTAGCCCCAGCCCTGAGCTGAATTCCTAAAAGTCTCACATAAATTCCACACCCAACCCCCTCTCTGTGGTCATACCCGGGAAGAACACTCCTTTCCTCCTTCTGTCTGTCTTGAGGATTGCTGCTGCTCTCTGTAAGAAAATTTCCCTAATACATGCTTTGGACTGGTCACCTGAGTGCTTAGTGCTCCTTTCTTTGGGATCCAAACCAGCCCATCTCATGATGATTTGGGGCACTCCCTTGTGTGGGAACTCCCCTGCTGCCACTTTTGGGATGATTTCAGTAAGATCCAGGTCAAAGGGCTTTGGAGAGTGCCATGGGGCTCAGGCATTAAAATGTTGAACATAGTGACTTTTTGAAGTGCACTGTTAATGAAAATGCTTTTCTTCTACTTAAGGCCTTTGGCGTGACCTGTTTTTTCTTCCATCACCAATGCAGACCAGCCTCCAAGTGAGAGCGAGGAGGCCTCAGACGTGGGCATGCCCAGAGGCAGGTCTGTGCTGGCCCACCGTCCTACTGGAGACACAGAAGCAATGTCTCCCATTGTATTGCACAGGGAGGAAGAAGTTCATTGCTTATTCCTGCTCAGATTCAGTGATCCTAAGACTCAGAAATGTGTGGGGCTGGGGAGAATAGCTTGGTCCCAACCAAGGCCTGACGGTTCTTTCTGTGTCTCTGAGGTCACTGGCACCCTTAGCTTAGCCCCCAAATATTCTAGAGGATGAATACACCCAAACTTACTTGTGCATCAGCAATATTCTTAGGAAAACAGAACTCTTTGATGTGTCACTCAGAGCTGCTTCTGAGGTTACCTGGTGGGATCTTGGGAAGAGATGCTCACAAATGGGGGCTAGGATCAATGTTGACCACTTCGATAAATGGGAGGAATTGAGGGAACCGGCAATAATCTTTATAAATGACATTGTTTCTGCCTTCCAAACTGATGCAGAGGTTGCCTATCATTTATTTACTTAATCAAAGTCTAGGGTATAAATAACTGCTTTTGCATTAGTTTCATTTACTGAGAGCAATTTTATTGTTCATTTGAGAAATTATCATTCATCTTTCCATGAGCACTTCACAGCTTTGTAATTTAGCATTTGAAATGCCTCTGTTGAATTTATCCTTTGGCTTCCAGCCTCTACTGGGATGTTGGCGGTGCTAATCGGATGAGGAAAAGAGAGAACCTCAAGCTTTAGGAATCTCAGACTTGTAAATCTTAACAGCTCCTAGTCCTTGTTACTGAGTGGTCAAAACCACCATTTTCTATTTTCTGATATTGTCAAGCAAATAAGCAGAAAGTGGGCTCTAATCAAAAGCAGCATACATGTGTTGTGTGCCTGTTCAGATTTGTTGTGGCAATGAATTAGAAGCCACAAGAAATTTGCCTGTGCTCTGAAGTTGGAATCCACAGTGTGCAGGTCACGGTAAGGCTAACATGACATCAGGGATTTGCACCTGAGAAGAGAGAGGATCAGTCCAGGTAACCCCAGGCTGGCCACTTCACGACGAGCTAGAACATTCTGGGAGGTGGGTCCTTTTGGAAAGAATACTTAACACTTGGACAGTACATTGGAAATATTCATGTGCATTACAGTACAAGATAACTTGCAGGAATCACGGGCAGAATGTGTAAGTTCTTGAGAGCAGGGTCTGTGTCTTACTGTACTCTATTTTTTGAGCCCCTAGCATACTCCTGAACATTTGATAGGTAATCAATACATTTTTTAAAACAATATTTTTAAAAAGTGTAGTAAAATATACATGACATAAAATTTACCCATTTAACTATTTTTAAGCATTAAGTACTTTCCATTGTTGGGTAAACATCTCCACCATCCATCTTCCAGAGATTTTTTAAAATCTTCCTCAACTGAAACTCTGTCACCATTAAACACTAACTCCCCATTTCCCTTTCCCCAGCCCCTGGAATCCAGCATTCTACTTTCTTTCTCTGTGGATTTGGCTACTGTGGGTACCTCATATTAGTGCAATCATGTGCTATTTGTCCTTTTGTGACTGGATTATTTCACTGAGCATTATGTACCCAAGGTTCATCTATGTTGTACCATGTGTCAGAATTTCTTTCCTTTTTAAGGCTCAATCATGTCCCATTGTTCATACAGACCACACGTTTTGTTCATCCATTCATCTCTGGACAGGCACTTGGGTTGCTGCCACCTTTTGGCCATTGTGAGTACTGCTATGAATGGGAGTGTACAGATACCTGTTGGAGTCCATGCTTTCCATTCTTTTGGGCATGTACAGTAAATGTTTTCTAAACTGACATTTGAAGTGAGAAAAGGCCTGAGGTCTGAAGGACTTATTCTGGTGTTTGAGGCTTGGATCTGACCCCATATTACCTGTGCAGCTTTACCTGACAATGCTTCTTCCATCCCCCCCACACTTGTGCCCTGGGATACCCACCTTCCAAGCTTGTGCCTGGGCTGGGTGTCCAGTAACTTTTCTGATTGAGGGGCTAGCAGCACTAGCCCCCTCCGTTGGAGGCTTGCCTCCTTCACCCAGGCCACCTCATGGCTTGCATCCATTTCTTCTTCCTTTTGAGATGTTGCAATTATGGTTAGTCAGCTCTCGGCTTTTCTGAATCCTTTGAAGAGCTGACCTTACCTTAGGTCCCTGTTGCCTTAACTAGAGTTAAACCATCCTTATATCCAATAATTGATGGTAGTTTTATTTCATCTTAATTGTAATTTTAGCCTCTCTCCCCTCCTCACACTACCACCTACACAAATTACCTTGGTTAATTAAGAATTGACTGCAATTCCATTGGTATTTAATGATTTATTTTTCATGCCGCAGTTCCAATTTCCTGCAATGCATCCTACTTTATCTCATATTTTTACCTCCTACTGAATGTGAAGTTGCTAACAAAGGACTGTTTCATTTGGAATGCAGTTTTCTTTTTAATAGAGACGCTACTGATTATTGGAGGAAGAATCTATAGAGAGACGAGAGGCAACAATGCTCTGCACAGAGTTCGGTGTTTACTTGAACGGTGTCCTGGACAAGAAGCATCTTACTTGTGCAGGTGTTGGACTTGTCCAAGTTTAGCAAATGTTCTCTTTGTTAGAAGTTGAAGGAGTTGTTGAGGGCAGCCATTCCTTATCAGGGAAACCAAAAGAAAAAAAACAAAAACAGTTTGACTGCCTGGAAGAAAGGGCCTATCCTTCCACGTGGAGATAGAAGACACAGCTCCATGCTGCCTGTTGGATTCAGAGGAAAGAAGCAGATTGCTTCTTTATAAAAGAAAGTTATACCTCAGAGCCATGATGAATCTTAGCAAGTTTTTCCATAGCTTACACAAAACAAAACAACATAGGCACAAACAAAAAGAGGAATAGAATTGGTGCTGAACCCTGTTTTGTCCTAGCAATAAGTTATATTTGTTCTTGGACACATGATTTAATTGTAAGAAAAAGCCATATCATTTGTAATTAAATTTTGCTTTTTGTTTAATAATTACTAAACTGTATGTCACTTTTTTGGATTACTTGTGTAAATAATTGCAAATGATTGAAATAATCTATAGGAATTGTTATAAATAATTATAGTTATAGCCAGATCCAGAAGAAATAGATAACATTTGGAATATTATGATACAAGAAATTTAAAAAGTTAACTTTCCCCTACTTTCTCTTTTCAAGCACACATACACATACACACACACACACACACACACACATACACACACGCCCTCATGCACACAAACCCATGTGCACACATATAAGTACCTATCAGAGAAGTATTATATAAAAGGATGAGCAGTAAATACTCTCAAGCATAAAAATACACTAAAAAAAGTAGAAAAAAAGTCTATTGTAATTCTACTGAGAGATATTGAATAAAAATACAAGTTCAAGGTGAAAAACAAATAATGCGAGATTTCCAAACATTAAGTAAGAAGTTATTTATATCTCAAATTTATTTTGTATTTAAATTCTGCTGGATATATATAAGGGAGATGCAATGCTTTATTTTTAAATGTCAGTATTTATAGTATACCAGAATTTGTATTTATATGTTATTCCTTTGCAACTCTTAAAATTTAAGTCATATTTACAGATTTTACATGTCAATTAAAAAATGTATGGGATTAGGTACCGAGATTTTCAAAATTATTTTGGGGAGTAAATAAGCAAGACACTATACCTCATTCCAGGTTAATTTTCTATGGGTCAAAGTTATTGAAAATTCCTATAGTAATGTAAAATATAATGAGATAATAAATAGTAAACTCCCAGAAATGTGTAAAAATGGAAGGAGAATACTAATTAAGATAATTAGATTCTTTTATGTATTAGGACAGGCCCCCAATTCTTTCTTGGCTTGCCTATTGGTTGTGCCTGAGTTTCTCTCTTTGATTCAGGTACTTAACCTTCTTGGGCTACTTCATTTTAAAAAAGTAGACATGACAGAAATTTTTCAAAAGAAGATATAAGAATGGCTAACAAACATATGAAAAAATGTTCAACATCTCTAATCATCAGGGAAATGCAAATCAAAACCACAATGAGATATCACTTAACTCCAGTGAGAATGGCCTTTATCAAAAAGTCCCAAATCAATACATGTTGGCGTGGATGCGGAGAGACAGGAACTCTCTTACACTGCT